>OX637867.1:18206002-18806002 GCA_951802705.1 Netelia virgata
AGAGAGAGAGAGAGAGAGAGAGAGAGAGAGAGAGAGAGAGAGAGAGAGAGAGAGAACCAGTTACGATCGTTCTTCAAGGATAAAGCAAGAGCGAGGAGGGGCGGGGGGGGGGAGAAACACGAGTGGTATTAAAAATAAAAATAAAAATGTACAAAGATCGGTTCGTCCTACGTGTGATCGCGATTCACGTTATATACCCGCCCGTTACTCGTTAAATTGCCGCTGGGAAAATTTCGCAAGCGGCCACATTTCATTCGTGTCTAATAGCGTAGCTTCCTCGAGAGAAAAGAAACGTCGCTCATTTTCCTCGGTTCTTTGCGAGAGAAACGAAGTAATTGCGCAACGTGTATGGGACGTTCCGTGGGAAGTAATTTTTTTTTTTTTATATTCTTTCGATAACCAAAAATAAAAAACAATTATTTGTTTATGGAAAAAAAAAGAAAAAAAAATTCAATTCGCACGAAAGGCCCTATATATATTTTTGTTACATTACGCACTCGGTTAATTAAAAGCGCATGCGCATAAACGCGTTTTCGCAATATAGTTATTACGAGCAGAGATCTCTCTCTCTCTCTCTCTCTCTCTCTCTGGTTGCGCGCGCATCTCTCGAAAAGTCTCTTCTCTCGCGACTCACCCTAATTAAGAATTATTTATTCGAACCATAAGCGACTCGCGCGATCCTTTTCTCACTCCGTCCAGGGATTATTACCGTCGACGCAAAAATAGCTTCTATTTATTACGCGCGATTTCTCTCGAGGAGGAAACGCATAATTGTTGCGACAGAGCTGTAGATATACATGTTCAATTTTAATTGCAAAACTCGTCGCGTGTCCGCCACGTGCCTCTCTCGTGCCATCATCTTTCTCAATTTAGCATATACTCGTATATCTATATATCAGAAAATATCTTGAATATTAGTGTCGTAGGAATGATTATTAAACCGTTCGATTAACGCGAGAAAACATTTTTCAAATAATAGACAATTTTCCATAACGATGTATATCTATATATCACGCTGGCCAAAAAGTAATTGCGTTTTTTTCTTATTAGATTGCCATACGCGAGCATGTATTAGAAACGCGGTTACTTTTTGGCCAGCTTGATGTATATCTATATATGTCGCGGTATTTAGTTGCGGAAAATTCCGTCGGATGGCGCCACCCGTGTCGCCCGGGAGGTGCTGCCATCGTAGCGGCGGCCGTCGCAACTAATTTCAAATACTCCTCGCGAGGATTTTCGTGCCAAAATATTGTTTTTAAACTGCGATAAAGTTTTCGGACTTATATTTTAATCGATTCTCGCTGCGCTTAATTAAACGAGTAACACATATATTTTCATACCTGTGGAAGAATCGATAGAGATATTAAATATTATTTTTTCAATGCTCAATTAGGAAATGAAAAATTCTTACGATTATATCTCTCGTTGTTGCGGATTATATCGCGTTTCTCAATGTGTTAAAATTTATCGTCCGGAAGACAGTGTGGGGCGTGTTTTAAGCGAGTGCATTCGCGATTTTTCGACCTTCGCCGAGATGGCGTCATCGCTCACTCCCCTTACAACCCTGGTATATTTATATATACAGTCCTAAAACGCGAAGCTAGATGCGTTATACGGTCGAATCTTAAAGGAAAGTGAACCGAGGAGAAGAACTCGATGTGAAATAAGAAAAGAAAGGAGGAAAAAAGAAGAAGAAGAAATAGTCGTCGCCTCGTATAAAACGAGAGAAGCTTCTGACGCGGACGCTGCCCGTGACATTTCGAGAACGCGTCACACTCTTTTATCGTTCCTTTTCCAAACGAGAAAGTGTGTGTGTAGTGTGTGTGTGTGTGTGTGTGGCGCTTGCCAACCCGAGGCAACTACGACAAATATTTTCTCTCTCTCGTTCTCTCTCGCGAGATTTCGCGAGAGAAATTCCGTGGGACGAGAGATAGGCGAAGGATTATGAAGAGAGGGTGAGAGAAGGAACGAGAGGGACGAACGAAAACCTGTGACGAAGAGAGGACCGTGAAACGGTAGAATGAAGCCGAAGATTCCGCGCAAGCTACTCGACGACCTTTTCGACGAGGTAGACACAAAACAGAAAAATCATCTCGATCGTTTGTTCTCTTCTTCGCATTTCATTTTTTTTTTACTTTTTTTTTTTTTCTTGAATATTTAATTATTAAAAAATAATTATTATAAATTAAGGTAAAATAATAAAAAAAATCGAAACTTCCATTTACGTTCCATTTCGTACGTCGTTTCTACCGGGTCGCTAATTGTTATTACCGCGCGGTTCTCGTTGCATAAGCGCTGCAATTATCGTAGAGAGAGAGAGAGAGAGAGAGAGAGAGAGGGAAAGAAAATCTCTCTGTCTCACGAGTAAAGAGGAGAAGTTTTTCAGCCTCGCGGACCAATTGCTCTCTCGCACGCGATCACTTTGCCTTTCGCCCCTCGCCAGGAGTGCGCTCTTACCTCGTACGTTGCGCGTACAATTTATCCTTGTTTTCAAAACACTCGAAAGCAACGAAAAAAAACACACACACACACAAATTCTAATTAACCCAGATTTTATTTTTATAAACGTTCGTACCATCTTTGAACTTTTTTTCTTTTCTTTTATCATAAATTAGTTCCGATGATCTAATTGCCAGGCGGTCGATATAAAACACGAGATTCCGTCGGTTGATTCGAGTGAAACGAGCGCAATCGTGACCAACGATTTATACTTGTCGATATGGGAGAGGCAACTTCATACTTTCATATATATATATATATATATATATAGCTGTGATATTATAAAAAAAATAATAATAATACGTATCGTGTATAAAATACGAGAAGCCTTGAGAATCGTTCCGGTGGAAAGATCGATTCATCACGTATTGATTGTTCGGGGGCAAACGGCCGAAACTAATCGACTCCCTTTTTTTTCTTCTTCTTCTTCTCTCTTTCTCCCGCGACGATACGTGTCGCAATCGAGACCTATTTTTCTTTCGTTGTTTTCCTTTTTTCTTTCTCTCTTCCAACGTATCTCTCACTCTCGTGTACCATTCAAGTTCTCGAGCTACGGTTTCGTATTACGCGATGTACACGAGACTGTGTTATGCGCGCATGCGCGGCCACGCGCAGACGTCTCGGCTCCGCGCATAAATTATCATGCAGATTCTCGAGA
Source organism: Netelia virgata (assembly GCA_951802705.1). NCBI lineage: Eukaryota > Metazoa > Arthropoda > Insecta > Hymenoptera > Ichneumonidae > Netelia > Netelia virgata. The sequence goes on from OX637867.1 coordinate 18,209,160, forward strand.
GATTCTCAAAGTCCTTGGCAGCCGAATGACTGACTATTTATACGAGACTTGGAATTTGATACTCTTTTTTTTATATATTTTTTGTTGTTGCTTTTTTTCGATACCGAGTAATCATATTTCATTGATAAAAAAAATAAAAATTTGCACGTATTTTTATTCGTTCCAGGGGGCAAGATTTCGCGACACCTCTCAACAAATTCATAAACAATGGCAGGCTGATCCAGCTCGCGCCTTTCCCTCGGTCACGGGTCCACCCTCGTCCCAGAGAACGACGGGACAGGGCGACGTCTCGTCCTCGAACTCAACGTCCAGCCCGAGTCCGAGTCCGACGAGCAACGGTCATCGAGTCACGGTAAGACACAAATTTTAATTCGTTAATGAGAAAAAAAAAACTTGTCGCTCGAATATTTTTGTTATTAACGCGTAATAAAAATTTAGCTCTCGCGTATTCGAGGAGCTCGTATGGATAAAGAGTTAGGCGAATAGGCGTGGCCGGGACGTTCCACATTCTATCGTAACGTATTTTAACAGTCGCGCGAATGCTGTCACCGATACGAAAGGCCATGCGCAAATGTTATATACATGTAGTAGGTCAGAGCTAAAGCGACGTAGGACTTTTGCATCTTCGACGATAAGCGACGATCGTGGCGAGCGTGGCATTATTTTATACGCGATTATGCCAAAGCCACGTGCGAATCACGAAATTCGAAAACAATGAGTGGGCGTTTTTATATCGAGGATTATTTCTCTCTAGAAAAAAAAGCGTCGAATTTTAAATATAAATTTCAACGTCTTTTCCTTTGTTTTATATTCGAGAACGAAACGAAGAAAAATCGTAGATTTTTCTTGTCATTTAAGAAAAAAGAATTCTCGTTTACGTCAGAGGGTGTGTAAGTGAGTTAGGGGCGCACCATGACCCAGAATCTAAGTAGAGGAGAGAGTCGTTAAGTCGCGTGCGAGATGTTACAACCGCCCGATAAGAGAACTTGGTTCGTATCCTTCGAGCCTTTCGCGCACCCTTAAAACCTCGTTTCCACGCGGAGATGTGCGACCGACGAGTCTTTGAACCCTCGCGAGTTCGATCAACCCCCGTTATCATTGTTCTCCGTCACGCGACACCCTTTTACCTCGATATTTCGAGAAATGATCGATTTTTTTTTTCCTTTTACACTTTTATTTTTCTCGATTTTTTTCTCGCGATAAAAAAATATCGAGCCGTTCGACCTTTCGTGTCCTCGACGAACCAGAATTTACGACTTACCTGTAATTTCCTTGAATCTCGGTGAAGATTGAAAATAAAAAAAAAAATAAAAAAATCTTGTACCGTGTTAGCCGAGTCGAAGGGAAAAATGTTAATGGAAATTACACGTGCCCTCGGTACCGTAACGGTGTTTTATGCAACTTATTCGTACGCAGGGGGCAATGAGCACTGCGCAGCTTGTCCCGCGCGATTAGATAAGGCTTAAAACGAGCCAAGATAAATTCATCGTGAACGGGAAAAGCCTTAAATTCCATCCGTGCGAGTTTCTTTCGGGAATAGAAAATTGATCGAAGCGCTCGTTATATCGGCCCTAAAGAAAACTCTACATTTTCCTCAATCTCTCGAGAACGTACTCGAGCGATCCTCGAGAAAAAAAATAACTACTCGAGCTCGTACTACGAAATTCCAGATTAAAAATATTAAATATTTAAAAATAAATATCAATTATTTTTATTCGATGACTTTTTAAAATTTTTTGTTTTATCTTCTACGAACAATTGAAACGTCGATCGTTCGATTCGACTATCGCGACGGGTGCAAAATTTACTTTATAATTGTTCGTTTGTGTCGAACCGCCTTGTTTAATATTATCGCATTCTCTTCCATTGTATTTATTTATTAGAACTTTTCATTGTACGATATTAGCTCGTTCTATATATATATATATATAGAACGGATATCACATAATGGAAGATTCTAATATATATTTCGAATAACATCTGGGCCGCGACGTTGATATAGCTCTCGCTCGTTTTCTCGCGAGAGAAACAAGGATAGAGATAGTTCGAGAGTTGATTAATCTGCCAGACGTTGCGTAGATAGCGATAACGATGCCGAGAGAGAAACGACACGACGATACGCGAGACGAGGGCAGAAGAGAGAGAGAGAGAGAGAGAGAAAGAGAGAGAGAGAATAGGGATATACGTCATCGATGATTAACGGCTTAATCGATCGATCGTGAGTCCGGCTCTCGTTCGAGAACGATCAAAGCCCGAAGATATTCGATAACTTGTATTATGTTCTCCCATCGTCGTCGTAAAGTTACTCTCCTCGGGCTTCTCTCTATTTTATTTTTTATTTTATTTCGAAGGATCGTGACGATGTGAAAAACAAAAGAATTAAATTAAAACAGGGGCTGGAGAAAAATTCGTTTGAGAAAAAATAAACAATTTTTTTTTTTTTTTTTTTAAATAAATAGCTCGATCGTGAAAAAGGGTTGAAAAATGGCGTCTGGTTTATGAACGTGCTTTTGCTCGAGGGGGTGAGATGCACGACCAGATGTCATTCGTCTGTCTCCTCGCTGGACCACGAGAGAACGAAACGTCAGTTTACGTCGACTCTCGCCTTTCGCGGTAAAAGCCCGTGGTGCACCCTCGAGATTTTCAACCCTCCTCCCTCTCTTTGTCGATAACTGTCTCGTTCGAAGGATACGAGACACATACGCGACCTAGTTAGAGCGAACTACGCGACGACGTGCCTTTTTTTTTTTTTTTTTTTTTTTTTTTTTTTTTATATAAAAAATCACAATTTTGGCAAATTTTCTTAAAGATTTGCTTTTTTTACCCTCGAAATTTTTGAAAATTTTGATTTATAAAAAATTGAAAATATCGACCGACGAAGCTCGTCGTCACTTTCTCGTAACTCACGAGTTTGTAAACGGGGTCGGCCATCGGCCTTTGTTTACCGTGACCCAGAGGTCTTTCTGGTCGAGGATTAAAGGCGTCTTCTCCTGGACTCGATCTCGAAGAGGAGGCAGAGTTAACGTCGTAGACCGACAGACGCGATGAGTTTAGGGGAAACAGGCTTACCCCGGTGTTGCAGCCTCCTTGCTGCTACCACTTTTCTCCCTTGGTTAATACGGCGCACGCCGTAAAATATACACAGAGAGAGAGAGAGAGAGAGAGAGAGAGCAACGTGCTCTCTCGTCGCCCTGGCTCTCGAGAAACTACCCGACAGAACGAGAGTGAAAACACTTCCGGCTATATTTAACCTCGTGGATAACGTCAGTCTTCGCTCGTTTTACTTTCCGATTACCGGAACGTGCGGGTGTGTCGATCCCCCGCCACCGCAAAATAAATATATAATATAGTAGTCGTTTCATTTTTTTCTTCTTTTCATCCATGAAAATAGGATTGATAATATTATTTTCAAGCTTTCTAGAAAAATGGATATATTTGTAAAAATATATATTTTAGGGAAAAACATATTTTTTAACATTGTTTTTTTTTTTATTAATTTTTCTTTGGTACAAAGGGTGGTCTTTTAAAATTCTTCGAACGAATGTTAATTTGCAGAAATTCTCGCTGATCCATTGAACTCTCTCTCTCTCTCTCTCTCTCTCTCTCTCTCTCTCTCTCTCTCTCTCTCTCTCTCTCTCTCTCTCTCTCTCTCTCTCTCTCTCTCTCTCTTTTTCCTTGTTCTCTTCTTTCGTCGAGCGTTTTTCCCCTGAACAGAAAAGATGATGTACGAGCCGCAAGGGGGTGGTGCGCACTTTGCCAGCGTGTGTCGAGAGGTCGTAAGTCAACGTTTTTTTTCCATTTTTCCCTTGGTGAAAAAAAAAAGAAAGAAAAAAAAACAAACCCCCTCCTACCAAAAAATAAAACGATAGAGCGTTTCTCGTTTGGCCCGGGCAATTTGTCATCGCGCCGGGGCTGTACCACTTCGAGATTCAGTGGGCAGACGTCTTCCTCCGCTTTCGTTCGTTACAACACACCGGAAGTACCCGCGAACCTGTAAAAAAACAAACAAACAAAAAACCCTAAATCGATGAGTATTTGTAAAATTCTCGTTTCAAATTTGTCTTCGATTCGACGAAATTTCGATGAGATCGATCGAAAGTACGATTTTGAAAAAAAATCAAGGGTCAGGGACGTTTATCGACCTTTTTTTCATTGGCCAAAAAGTAACTGCGTTTTTTTTCTATCTCACGACTATACGCCCCCATGCGTTAGAAACGCAATTACTTTTTGGCCAAGCCGATAAATATATCTATATGTATAAATTTGTGCTTCGATGCGAACGCCGATCGCGTGTTTGTCCTCCGGACAAATAATCCTGGACCGCGAGAAAGAAAGAGAGAGAGAGATGAACCGGTTTGTAAAGGGAAAGATATCCTCGAGAGCATTTCCAACAGATCGAGACGCGGTTAATACACACGAGGACTATATATATATATATATATATGAGCCCAGGCTGATATCCCGTCCGTACGAATGCAAAGATATCTGCATAAATCCTGGAGCATCGATCGATTCACATGTCTTGCCATTGAAATTTTTTCGAACGTCGTTACGTTCGATCCATCGTTGAGAAATAATTTTTTTCCATCTTATCGTGTGCCATTTATCATGAATTTTCAATATTTTCTAAATTCATTCATAATACTACGAAATAATATTTCAAGCCTAATATTCGTAGCTACGTTAAATTCACAGACGGACCTGTGTTTATTTCCTTTAATAAAAGAAAAGAATTGTAACCTTGTAGCGGGAATACGAACGGGAGCGAGAGAGAGAGAGAGAGAACGATAGTCAGCGAGCGAGCGTACGCGCGGTAGAGTGGGAGCGAGCGTCAGGAGTGGGGGGTCTCTCGACTCCGGGAGGAGTCTAGTGAACCGGCATATCGACGTGAGTACTCGAGCGGAGCGGAAGGCACCGCGTGTACACACGCGGGTTACGCGTTAACCTAGAAAATTCACCAATTTTAATATGTTTTTCGACTTTTCGATAATTAATTAATTCACATTAATTATAATTATTAATGAACATTTTTTTTTTCATCATTTTGGCAATGCAGTGTTTTTTCTTCTTTCTTTCGAAACGAGAGTGAACTCGAAAAAAACAATATATAGCGTTTAATGATTTTTTTAATTAAAAAAATCATCACGTATCGACGAGTGTTTTCGATCGTTTCGAGCCATGACTTGGATATTTAATCGTACCGTCGCAAGGTGAATCGCGACTGGATAAGATATCGGGGGGAATAAACGTCGTCCCGCACAGTGGAAAATCCTGACGATCCGATCAGGGTGGCGGACGTCGGAGATCGAATATCGTTCGAGAGGGTGACAAATCGTTTCGACGGTCAGCGATGATATCTACGGATTTTTGGCGATATTATCAGCACTCCTCGCCGGTGAGTCTGCCCAATCGCTCGAAATCTCATTTTATTTCCACATTTATTGAATTTTTTTTTAACAATTTACCGAAAAATATTTAGCTAATTAATTTTTTTTAATTAAAATAAAATATTGTTACGATATATTGTTAATTGATTTGTCACGCAACGTCCCATACATGCTCCCGCGCTTTTATCTCGGGCACAAAATACTCGAAGAATTGCGAATACGACGCTGTGGACCAGACCGGAAATTTTTCCAGGGTTCATCTCGCGGTAAGATACGCTGGTAAAAAAAAAAAGAAAAAAGAAAAACATCGAAGAGAGGTAAACCCGGAAAGGACGAACCGCGAAGTTTACGAGAGACTCTCAATCCTCGTTGACCGCACCGCCGAGTGCGGAAACGGAACTCCACCGTTTCCCACAGCTCCTTATTTTCCTTCGTATCTTTTTCATCAGACTTTTCTATCCCAAGTATCCTCGAACCTAGATTTGTTCTTTTATTCTTTTTATTTACGAATAATCAACGATTTCTCGAAAATTAATTAAAATTAGATTAATCAATCGAAAATATCTTCAAAGATTCACAAGATTGAATTCGTCCCGAGCCGAGAGTTGGAACGTTGCCACAATTTTCACGAGGTAAATTTTCCTATCAATTTCAATGATAAATTAATGATTTTATTACAATTCTTAATTACAATTTATCTATATATATTTTATATAAAACTGTATTAGTATATCTCGTAAAAAAATTGGGCTTCCGTTTTCGTGTAACTCTTCGCATCTTACACGTTTCACTGCAGTTATAATATAAAGTAGACTATATATATATATATGTGGTAAAACGCGCGAGCCGCCCCGTACTCTCCTTTCTCTGTGTATCGGGCGCCGCAGCGTGAAACCACCGTGTGCGTCTCTCGTTCGAGAAACGAGAGAACCAGGAAGCGCAGTCGGGCTTCTTTGCTCGGCAAAGCGACGGACAAAGCACACGGTTATATATCGGAAAGTACCAGTAACAGTGTAATCTTCAACCCGTGTATATATATATACACGTACACGCATTTATACATTTCACGTTGGTGTATAACGACATTCGCGCAACTTTGTTCCGTGTTAGAGCCAAGGCGCGCGCTCTCCATTCACGGAAGCGAATCTACGCCTCCTCCTCCTTCTCGTCTCGCGGTTGGATTACAGCTTTGAGAATCTCTCGCCACTGTCCATCGGAATTTCTTATCACTTTTCCCAATTTTTTTTTCTTCTCATTTTTGTTTAATCTTTAACTTTTGTTTATATTGTATTTGATTTATTATTATTATTATTATTATTATTATTATTACTTAGTTTATTATTTTTAGAAAGTATGTTTTTGTAACAGAAATTTTATTTTCTATTGTTTGATGGAATATTTTTATTTTTCCACCCCCTCGGGTAGTTTCATCTCGATAAATCGTTATTTCGACCTTTTTGCATTTTCTTCGAGAGTTTTTGAGATATCGGAGAAAATAATGTCAGCATCTTTCAATTTCATCAGTTTTGCAATTAATTGAGAAAAAAAAAATTTTCGTCCACGAGGCTATTTTTTGCGCCCTTTGGTTCCAAAAATCGCGATTTTCAAAAATTCGCCACGGTCACAAAAATTCAGCTATCCGGATTTTTCTAGTCTCATTCTTTTCCTCTCGGCGAACTCTTCAAAAAGTTATTCGTAAAATTTTCTGTAGGACGATCGAGAACGGAGATACAGCATCGCAAAAAATCGATTTTTCGGAGTTTCGCGATATCCATCGAAATTATCGATACATCGAATTTCGGTGAATTTTAATCGTTTCTCAAGCTCTAAAAGCCTATATCGATCGCAAATCTCCCGTACAACAAGAAAATCGTGTTTTCGTTTTCGATTTTTCAAATATTATCGACTTTAAGTGGGTAAATCGTTATCTTGGGTTTTTTGTGGTTTTCTCCGAGAATTTTTTAAAATAATATAATAATCTTGATCAACGAGCGATTTCCGATAAAAATACGTTTTCATAGTAGGAATTAAAAATAATAATAATAATAATAATAATAAAAATCCTATAAACGCGAAGCCCTTGAGGAATTCGTTCGAATTCCTATGAACGAGGATGAGACGAGGTGAACGAGCTAAAGAGGCGTTGTTTGTACCGAGCCATTGCACGGAGAGCGATTAGAAATCGAGATTGGTTATCGGTGAACCGCATGGTGCGGTGCGAATTCAAAGCCATCTGCTTCGACGAGCTCTTCGCTCTCTTTCTCTCTCTCTCACTCTCTCTCTCTCTCTCTCTCTCTGCTTTTCTACGCTTTTACGTGACAAGTTTACACGATATAAATCGCAATCGATATATCTGAATTACGCGTAGAGTTGAGAGAAAATAAAAGAAAAAAAAAATTATACACTCGACGCTAAGTATTAGCTGTCGATACGTCGATCGTTCGATATTCGTATTTGTACGATAAAATACAAAAATTATCGATTTCCGGCCTCTCTCGGAGTAAGCTCTCTCTCTCTCACTCGACGAACGATCATTATCCCGTTCTGACGCAATACTCGGCAAATAGCATTTTTTCTTTTTTTTATTAATTTTTTTACGACAAATTTCAATGATAAAAAATCGCACCCTCGTGCTATTTGAATAAAAAAAAAAAGAGAAAAAAAAAGTAAACGACGATCACAAAGTCGCGTCGTGAGGCGACGTCAGTCGATAAACTTGTCCCGAAGTGGCTGCTCTCTCGACAATTTTCTTCAACCCCCTCTCCTCAGTTCCACTCAACCAACCCCTTTTTCGCTAAGTACCCTACGTATTATTCATAGTCTGTAGCGCATCGTGAATTTTTCGTCCTCTCGACTTTAAGCCCGCAATTCCGACAAACGTGAACGCAATGCAAAAGTTACACCCCCTTCTTCATCCCTCGCGAGACACACACACAGAAATATATATATTGCACGCAAACGATAGAGCTTCGTAGTTTCTCCCTGGCTCGGAAAAACGAGGCACGATGGAAGTCGATCCCTTTCGATATAAAACAACCCTTAAGTACTTCGTGTACACGTACAGATCGGTTCGGTGTCGACCCTTTTGCTCTTGCTCCCTTCTTTCTTCCTCTGTTTCTGTCTCTCTCTCTCTCTCTCTTTCTCGAGAGAGAGAGAGAGAGAGAGAAATATGCCAGACTCGAGAGAGGGGAGTCAAGAGTGACTTCTCAGACGTTCAGACTAGGGAAAACAAAAAGAATTCTAAAAAAAAGAAAACAAAAAAAAAGAAATGATATTCGACGTCTCCGTACCTTTTGGAAAATTGCCAAAAACCGAAACGAAACCACCATCGAGTCCGGGGGTGCTTTGGAGTGGTCTCTGCCGACCCGACCTACCCCTTCTCATTCCAACTCGTCTCAAACCCCTCCACTACTCGGTAAACCGAGCTCGAGAAAAACGTGCAAAACAAATTCTCTTTTTTCTTCTTCATTTTTATCCCTGTTTTTTACTCTTCTTGCCACACCTCGCAGGCTCGATTCTTTTCATTTTTAAAAATTCAGTTTTTATTTTTTAATTTACGATAATTCTTTTTTTTTTTTTTTTTTTTATGGAAAATGTTATTTTTTGTTTTTATTTTTAATAAATCTTGATTATTATCGTCTCGATGCCATTTTTTTTTATTGAAATTTCGCTCTCGTCGCTCGCTTCGTTATTTTTATAACGCGACGTTACGGAATCGACCTCAACCTTGTGCGCATTTCCTGTCCGAACAAAAGTCTCATACGACGCGATTCGCGAATAACGAAATCGAGTCGCACGCCTCGTGATTAATTCGCGACGATGCGATTTCTTTTTTGTTTCTTTTTTTCTTTTTATCGTAGTTGAATAATTCGTAATGAACGTTATTACGTCTTTTAGCGAAGATAACATTTTATCGAAATCTTCCGGGGGCATCGGCGACGTAACGATTATTATATCATTTTTTTTTCTTTCTTTCTTCTTCTCTTTATTACGTCCTTCGCTCGCGACGTTTTTCAAGCGTGTCTTCGTTTTTATTTTTATCGTTTCTTTCGCGCAATAACGAACGCTCTTCTGGATATGCAATAAGGTCGTCCGACTCGTCGATAAGACTTGGCTGACCGATAAACGGGAAAAGGGGAAGAGAGGAAGCTTGGCTACGAATTTCGTTCGCGAGAGACAAAATGCGTGTCTTTCGTAATTTTTAATCGATACAACCAACCCAATTAGGCATTATCTACATTTATTTATTTATTTTTCGTTTATCGTATTTACGTACGAGATTATTATCGAAATTCGTTAGCTATTTGAAATATTTAATGAAATTATTTAATCGACGAATTAATTTCAATAAAAGGCTTCGGGGTATTTTCCGGTTTTCGTGTTTTTGTTAAATATTAAACGGCGAAACAAGAAGGCAGTAAAATTCTTATTATTGCGTGGGCCGATATTTATATCGATGAACTCGCGGAGATCGCTGCCGTCACTTCCCGTGAGATCATCGTACATTCCGCTTTCTACGTTATTTTACACGCGTTTTTAACGCAAATCTTTTTTCTCTTACGTAATCGAGGCGTCGAAGGCCTCGTCGTGTAATTATTAAAAACCCCACGGGAGAGACTCGTCACTGTCTCGGTGCTTAAACAAAAATAATTAAAATATTCCATTTTCGTGTTAAAAACTTTCAATTAAAATTTGCATTTAGAAATTCTAATTGATAACGATTAATTATTATTATTTTTTTTTTATGAAAGAAAAAACAAATGTTTAATTAGATAATTTATCGTGTACAAAAATTCACGTCGACGGTGATGTATCCGTTTTTACGAGCGCGTAATACGAGTCTTAAAGAGACAACGTTTCACGGTGTCAAGGCTGTGACCGGCGAGCGTCTCGACTTTATAAAACTTCCTGTCGACCGATCGTTGAAATAACTAACACAAATTTTTCACCGTAAATCTATCGTTTACCCTATGAAAACACAAGCGTGCCTAAAATTAGTTGGAACAAAAAAATTCATCCTTCGCGTTTCGAGATAAAAAAAAATCATTCTCTCGCGAGGTCGTCCATTCTCGTATTGTTTATTTTTTCAAACGCTTCTCTCTCCCTCTCTCTCGTCAACGTTTTAGAAATTTGGCTCGAATTCAATTAGCGAAAATTTTTCAAAACATTTTCTTCGTCGTAAAAATAAAAAAATTTCAAAAAAGTTGTAAAAATCGATAGAAAAAATTCGTAATAATTAATTTCCACGTACTCGTCGTCAATGCCTCGAATTATTCTCGACTCGACGTGAATATTGCCACTGGTAACTTCGTCCATCGGGTGAAATAATTCGAGCGAAATCGCTGTTTCTCGCTGGTTAAGCATTTATTGTTTTAATTTTGAGCTCGCCTCGCAGCTGGGCCCAGGCCGATCGTACGACCAGTTCGCGTGGCAATGAACCACGGCGAAGAGAGAAGCGAGGTTATACCACGCGAAATACTATAATACGCCATATATAAATGCACACAACGCCGAGAGTGAGAATATTGGAAAACGTGTCTCGGCTCGTCTCCATTCACGAGAGATCGTCGACCGCCGAAACGATCGGCCAATTATTAACGTCGATATTTCACTCGATATAAAAACGAAACAAGAAAAAATTTTATACACCCCCAGGGTCGTTCTATACGTATAAATATATTGGAAAGCGAAACAGTGAAAATATCGAGAGGAAAAAAAAGAAGTCTTGAGAGAGGACCTTTGGGAATTTTTCCACGGTCCAGCCATCGAGAGAATGAGAGAGAGAGAGAGAGAGAGAGAGGAGGGAGAAATATATAGCGAGGGAAACGTTGCGATCGTAAACTAACCAGCCACTTCCTTTCGGCTCGTTTATTTTAATCTCTCCTTTTTCTCTCTCTCTCGAGCGAGCGTTATCCCTCGCTGTGATTTGTGACCAACAGGGAGAAATTTCGCAATTCTCTCCTGGAATCTGGAAATTCAGATATCCACCTGCGCCTTCCGCGTTATTACTCGCATATCTATATTTAGTCCGGTTACTTTTTTACACATAGATATATATATATATATATATATTTATTACTAAACGTGTTTTCGTCCATCCCCGGAATTAAGATTACCAGGAATCGCATCAGCAATTTGTAACGTCGAGCAAAATAAAATCCTCCTCCTACTCCTTCGGGCGAATCTAAGAAATTTTTATCTCCTTGCCGAGAAACCCTGGCAACGAATATTCCTCGTTAGCCACGATAACAGCCAACTGATAAACATACCGACATTTCTTTCCTTTACTCCTTGAAAATTCCCTTCGCTCGCCACTCGATCCATTAGACTCTCGTATTTACAAATCTAATCATTAGAAAGAAAAAAAAATAACAACAATAAACACAAATTTCCATCAAAACTTTTTTCAAAATTTTCAAAATAAAAACCTAAAGAATAATTATATCTTCCCATCTTCTTACGTAAAATACGAGTGTGGTAATTTTCGAAAAAACCTGACGTCGCGGAAAACTCGGAGGAGAATTAGAGCGTTAGGGGATAAGAGAGAGAGAGAGAGAAAGATAGAAATAAAAAAATAAAGAGAGACAGCCTCGCCCTGTCCATTTCCGCAAAGAGATCCTCCTCGTTCCACGGAACGAGAGAGAGAGAGAGAGAGAGAGAGAGAGAGAGAGAGCGAGAGAGCGAAGCTTTTCGCAGGACCAAGAGCCCTTGCGTATGTGCACGTACCTATAGATAAATGCTATCTATATATAACACGTACGTACGAAATTTCCCAACTGTACGACGTACGCGATCGTCACCATGGCTACGAAATGGAAAGGGGGTGAGAAATTTCACCTCTCTCTCTCTCTCATCTTTCGGTACGCGCATCCTGCACCCTTTTCGCTCTCTCGCCAGCCGCGTACTGGTGGGAGTTTCCTCTGTGTCTCTCCTCGAGAGCGAGAGAGAGAGAGAGAGAGAGCGAGAGAAACGTCATCCCCCCCACTCCTCCTACCAGTTTGTACTCACGAGCCCGCCGGGATGCGTCGGAGCTTCGCCTCTCGTCCACCGCGACTGCAGCGCCAGAGCAGCAGCACCGAGCAGCAGCGCGCGCCGGGGCGGCTCCCGTGTGTGCAGGAGCAGCGCAGTCGTTTGCCCCAGTTGACCCAGGTCGCGACCGAGCTCTGCCAAATTTACGCTCGCGAAAGAACCCGTCGAGAAAGTGTGTCTGGCCGCGACCGGCGTCCGTGCGACCCTTTGAATTTCTCCCCTCTCCTCTCTCTTTTCTCTCTATCCATTATTATTATCCACGAGATTAATCGTCCTTTGATCAATTTCTTCGTCTAAAAAATAAAGAAGAAGCAATTTTTGATAATCGAGGATCGCGCGAACGATCGCAATTTTGAAAATTGGACAAATTTTCAAAGATTTTGTTTTTTCGAGTGTTTTTTTTTTCGTTTTTATTTTTTATTTTCGTCGAATCTTGGAAGAAAGTTTGTTTTTCCATGCGTCGAAAATTTTGTAGATCCTGGCAGAACGAAATTGTGGGTAACGCGGAGATATTTTTATCTTTCGGTAATCACGGTCGAGCGAAAAAATCGATTTTTAACGGAGATAGAAAAATCGCGAGAATGATCGTGCGCGACGGTGATAAGACGGACGATAATTATTCGAGGAAGGTTTGCGTTACGGGGCTTACGTTACCACCCGAGAGGATCGTCCGCCGGAGACGCGTGAATGGGACACGCGTCTTCGCTCATCGTCGATGAAACGCGATATTAAGAGCTCTCGACTCGTTAAAAAATAAATAGAGAAAAAGAAAATTATTTTATTTCATCGAAATCTTTTTTTTTAAATTATTTTCGAACTTTGATCGAAGAAGAAGAAGATGATAAAAAGTAAGCGATAAAGACAATTAATAATCGTCCACATGACGAACTCGAGAGGTAGTTTGTCTCTTTCGCGTGGTTGGTTAAGAGCTCGTTGCTGTCGAAGTACGAACAACGCGACTTATCGTCGTCGAGGCAACGACGACGACGACGACGACGACGACGACGACGCAAACAATAATGCGAAAAAACACGGTTGGAACGGTGAATCCAGATGGCGAGACGAAGAGGATGAATACCAAGAGGTAGCCTTGGTTTCTTGCTACCGGTGGAATACGGTGACACTACTTCCATCGTATTCGCCTTTACCGTTTGGCACAGACCGCGCTTTGCACGCACGTGCGTTTTTTCCCCATCGAGAATAATTTTCTCGTTCTAGTTTTCTTTTTTTTTATATACAAATCTTTGGATTATTTGATTTTTTTTTATTCGAGATTTTTTATACAAAAGGGTTAATAAAAAAGATTGAAGATTTTTTTGATATCTCGCGTTTATCAGCCGCGAGAATAACGAAATGGTCGGCTTTGAATATATTTTTCATTCCCAGCTGATGAAAGTTTGACCGAGTTTTTTTGTTTTGTTTTGTTTACAGCACAATGGCGGCTATGGAACTCAAACGAATGGGAGAAGCTCGAGTGGAATGGGCGCGGGGAAACATCAAGTAAGAGAAATTTTGATTTTTCATTTATTTTTTTGTAATCGAGGACAAGTTTTTATAATTTTTGTTTGTCATTTATTTCATCGATCGTAATTTAAAAAAAAAAACGAGCTTTGAACAAAAAAATCGAAAATTGTTATTCCTCGTAAGCGAGGAAATTTTTGACGATCGTTCAATTCACTCCATCGTTGAAAACGTAATATCGAGGTCGTTCTATTTTTGAAAATTCCACTTTCTCTCCTCTTTCCCTCCTTGGTTTCGCTTCTGGGTGAAACGTCGTATGCGGCAACCCTTCGGGTGGTGCAATAATAAAGGCAATTTGAAAGCCAGACGAGAAAGTCTTTTGCTCTCGCGTTATTTGATTCTCTCTCTTTTCTCTCTTCTCTGTGTTTTCTCGTTCGCCTTCTTTCGTTGTCTCCTCGAATGTACGAAAAACTTTTCGAGATAAATTCTCAGTCTTCCTTTTTCCTAGGGCATGGGGGGGTAGAAAAAAAACGACGATATAGAGAGAAAAATGTCTTTTTATCGCTCTTGGAGAGGTCGAGAGTCTCGTTCACCCTCTTCTTCCGGAAGTTCTCTCGAGTTTTCGAAAACACGCGCACGAGGATAATTCCCACCAGATATTTCACCCCTTTTATCTCGTGCTTATATAAAAATATGCACGTAGGAAATATCGTTATTTCCCGTTTCCTAAATTGACAAATTCCCACCTTTTTTTTTACACATAAATTTTCCCAAATTATTTAAAACTCGAAAAATATTTAATAATCCCGGGCAAAAAACAACCCTTGATCGCAAAAATAATAATAAATTCGATCTTAGAGACTCGTGGGAAAAAAAGGTTCAAGGGTCAAAGCGTGACGAATCTCGACTTGAAAAATAATCGTCGCGATGAGCGACTCGGCCACCCACGCTTTCAGAGGGCTGGCCATCTCCCCCTCCCTCCCTTCTTCTTCTACCGTAGTTACGTTACCGACACGCGCGTTACAGTACGTAGAGCCGCAAATTGAAAATTTAACGATTTCGTAAAGCGAGACCGAGAATTTGAAATTAAAAAAATTAAAACAAAACAAAAAATCAAAACTGAAAATATGTTCATCGGTGCTGCGGAGGTTGGGGCTCTAAAAATACACGTTTATGGGCCCATAACCCGATGGAACTCGAGGCAGTCTCTCTCTCTCTCTCTCTCTCTCTCTCTCTCTCTCTCTCTCTCTCTCTCTCTCTCTCTCTCTCGAGTGATAAATAGAGAGAGAGAGAGAGAGAGAGAGAGAGAGAGACTTTTGCTTTTAAAACCCCCTGAGCCTTCTCGTTGGCGAACTCGAAACTCCCCATGGTCCCCCAGCTCGTGTTTTTCTTTCTGCCGACACGTAGCTTCGTACAAAACCGTCGTGATTATGTGCTCTCGCTCTCTCGTCCCGCCACCATAAATCCCCTTCTCACAGTTACACGTGCCTCGCGTTTCAAATCGCACATTTCATCTCTCCTCTCTCTCGAATTTCTCCATTTATATCACGAGTTATTCAATTTTACTATGGAAGATTTAATCAAATTTAAATCGGACGATAATTCAACAACAAAAAAACAATAAAAATTATAATCGTCGATTTTTATTGTATTTTAAGGAATTAAATGGAACTTTTCTTGAGAATGACGAACGTTAAACGATCTCGACTCGATCGTACCGCGAAAAATCTCACGATACGAATCTCGATAACGATCTACTCTGCACGACTATCGTTCTCTCTCTCTCTCTCTCTCTCTCTCTCTCTCTCTCTCTCTCTGTTTTGCATCTAGGCCATAAAAGTAGAGAGAGAGAGAGAGAGCGAGAGAGAGAGAGAGAGAGAGAGAGAGAGAGAGAGAGAGAGAGGATAATGCTCTCGGCGGGAATAATCCTCGCGACGCGCGTATTCCGCGACGCGAGAAAGAGAGAGACGAGGCACTTCGCGGTGCAGTAACCGTAGACAAGCCGCCGGCCAGAGATTGAGAAGATGAAAAAAAGAAAGAAAAAAAGAACAAGAAATAACTAACGTTATATATATATATATATGCGAGCACGAGGCTGGTTTAACATGGAGAAGAGCGGGCAAGTAGAAAAGGACGGGGTATGAACAGACACGACATTCGCCAAGATTTCTCTTCTTCTTCTTCTTTTTCTTCGTTCTCTCTCCCTTCTCTTGGTATTCTCGTTCTGGTCCCATCAAACTAACGGCGAACGTCTATGCCGACCTCCCGCTGTTCACCCTCGCCCTCCAACCCCCGCCGCACCCCCTGACACACAGCCAACATATCACCGGTGAACTCGCTGTTGTCATCTATTTTCCATTCGTGTCTTGTTCTCTCTCTCTCTCTCTCTCTCTCTCTCTCTCTCTCTCTCTCTTTTAGTAGCGAGAGTTGGAAATCACGCGATCTCTACTGTCACGGAGACTCGAGAGTCCTGAAACGTGATCTAGATTTTATGAAGAAAAAACATTTTTTTTAAATTTAAATAAAAAATGGAATTCTTATGAATCATTAAATTTGCTAAATTATTATAATTGAAAATACGACGCAAGAGCCCTTGAATTTTTAACGAGAGATTAGAATAAACGCTAGAGGTCTTGAGAGAGAGAGACCGCCTTCGAACCAAAGGAAGAAGTCTGACCATGAAAAATGACAATTGTTCGTTTCTAGTGCGTGCGACGCGCGCGTTAAACATTCAAACGATACGTCGGACCTTGCGTCGTTATTTATCCTCGACGCAAAACATGCGATAATGCATTCTACGCTCGAGTTTAATCCTCTCTCTCTCTCCAATAATCTACATTGTTCACTCAAGACAATGCCAATCGATGATTAATCGTTGGAAAAATTTATTAGATGACATTATTATTATATTTTCAATACGATGATATTAATAAATAAATAATTTATATTAAATTTCCTTACAATTAGAATGAAATTTTATCGTGATATTCGTGTCTCTCCTTCCAATTACTAAAACTCTCGTTAGATACGAGCGACGGCGAGAGACTCGTACAAAATTCGTTCATTTCTCACTCGAGACACTCGAGTAATTAATTCCCTCAAAACAAAAAAACATCACGATCGTTTTCCATTATTAAAAATTCCAAAGAAAGTATTCAATCTCCTCGAAATAACAAAACGTCAGATTTTTACAAAAATATTCCATCGACCCAATAAATCGTTGGAGCGAATCTCACAAAACTCGATGTAAATTTTTCTTGCCAATATTAACCGTGTATCGAATTGATAAATTTTTTATGAGCTCTCGGAATATTATTCTACGATTGTGTGAGAACGTTTCTCCTGAATATGAACAGTAGTGGGTCTTGGGATGAGATGCAAGAAAACCGAGAGAACGAGAGAGAGAATATTCTCCAACGTGTCACGCGCGTTACCTGCACGAATTCGTTACATCACGTTGGGGGGATAGAACAGCAGAAAACTACTCTCGTTGCATTTATGCATGAATCGTAGTCTACGGTCGCTCGAAAATGCCCACGATATTATTCTCCTATCGTCTTTCTCGCACGATATTTTTCAATGATATATATATATACGTTTATCTTTATATCTATGTAAAGAAAAATATATATGTCGGTTTGCATCAACGGTCAGTACATGGTCAGATGTCAAAACGAGCGCAGCTACGCTCTTCACCGTTCGTCCTAAAGCGATTCTCGCACGAACGAAATTATCGTCGCTACTTTATCCGCGTATCCGCCAATTTTCTCGAGACTAAATTAATATCGCGTAGCGAAATACGTCCAACGAGCTTTAGTCTCGTCGCGTACGTCTAACCGAACGGTGGCTCTTTTCCTCAAAATTTATTCTCGATAGAATTAATAAAATGCGTTTTTATCTCGTTACCAAAGTACAGTAATTGATTTCTCCAATTTTTATATAAATTACGATTATTTATGAAAATTTTCATCATGGGAAAAATTGTTATAATTTGGATTCGTTATTTTCCAAAATTTACCAAGGTCCGAGCTTTTTTTCTAATTTTTTCATCCTCTGTCTTCTTTCTTTTTTTTTTGTTATTTATTGTATAAATTTTGGTTTCTAGTTGCAGAAAACGTCATCGACGCCGACATCGAGAACACCTGGTGTCGGTGCCGACGCCACGTGTACCGGTATTGGCAAAAGTGGACGTGTCAGCGAAGTGATGGAACTCTGCTACGTAACGGAAAGGATAATCGCACTTTGGTACAGAGAAGATGCTCAGGGTGTTCTCGAGCACGCAACAACGCTCTTGCGAGGAAAGCACGCCGACAATTACATGGTAATTCGTGTCACATTAATCAAACCCTCAGCCTCTATCTCTCCCCCGGATGACATTTGTGAACGCACGAAACACGATGTGGAATTTTAATTCCACTCGAGGTTATCACGCGGCAATTGACTTTGGCTGGAAGGTCGGTCGAGGTCACATTTAAAATTCTCACCTTCCCTTCTCTCATTTATTACAATGACAATTTAATATTAATTATTTACAATTTTATATCAAACGTATTTAATGTATTTTTTTTGTTTTCATTTGGAATTTTCAGATTTTCAATTTGTCGTCACCAGGACGTAATGGGGAATCCAACACCCGCCAAGTCGGCTGGCCTCAGGGTCTCGCCCCGAGTCTCGAAAGGCTCTGCGCACTCTGCAAGGAACTCGATTCTTGGCTAAACGCAGCGCCAAACCGCGTCGTCGTCCTGCACGCCAGGTAAGACGGAGAAAAGAGAAAGAGAGCGACGGTGGTCTTCTTCCCCGCAAAACCCACAATTTTCTCGTTGCGTACGTATCCGCGCGCGGTGTAGCATTACAACGACCTGTAATTACACGTGAGACCGTAAAATCGAGACGACGAAAAATATAATAAAAATAATTATAATAATAAGGAGAAAAAATACGTTTAATGAGAAACTTGGTCGATATTTATTCTGTTTCAGAGGCGGAAAAGAACGTCTCGGTGTAGCGGTATCGGCGTATATGAATTACAGCAGTATTTGCGGTGGTCGTGATCAGGCTTTGGACAGATTCGCGATGAGACGTTTTCTCGACGACAAAATCGGCAATCTTCACGTACCTTCGCATCGCAGGTAAGACCAAAAAAATCATATAAAATGTATCGTCTTTGTTAACGATCATTTGCCGATAATTCACTTTAATGCCACAATAATGATCTCGGATCGAATAAAATGGCCCCAGGGTGTACACAAATCGTTCGACTTTGTCGCTTCTCTCGAGAAAGCCTCGGGGTAGCGAAGAAGAGAACGAGAGGCAGCCCAGGTCTTCCGCATTAGCATATCGTTGCGTTAATTTACCTCTGCCCATTTTTTCTTTCTTTTATAACAGTGAGAAGAAGGGGATTAAAAAAGAAATGTCGATCTTTTATCGCTCGTGGCGGAACGTGTCGTCGATAAAGATCGGTGGGGAGAACGTTGGCGAACGATAAAACCCAACCGCGACGATAGTAATGAGTGAAAATTGATTTTGCTTGCAGATACGTCGAGTACTTTAGCGGTCTTCTCGCCGGTTCCTTAAGGATAAGCCCATCGCCGCTTTATCTCACACACGTTACCGTCCTCGGTGTGCCACTTTTCGAACCAACCGGATGTCGTGCTTTTCTCAAAGTCTACGAGGGGCTCACACCCGTATACACCTCTGATCTTTATTCCGTGACGAACGCACGCGAATTCACGATCAATCTTGGTGGTCTGAGATTGAGAGGCGACATTCTGATAAAGTGTTATCACAGGGTCTACTCGAAGCAGAGTCGAGAAGTCATGTTCTCCCTTCAGGTAACAAAAATATTCGAAACGTATTTTTTTTTTAAATCAATTAAATAATGGTTAGAAATATTATCGTCGTCGAAGGATGACGCACTTCCGCTCTCTCTCTCTCTCTCTCTCTCTAGTTTTTACTCATATCCTTTTCTTTTTTTCTCTCGAAATAGTTTCACACCTGCGTCATAACGGAAAATGTGGTGTCGTTTCCGCGCTCGGAGCTCGACGTCGCGTGTCAAGATCCTCGCTGTCCAACCGATAGCGTCGTTACTCTGTATTTCGCGACTGACGCGAGACGCCAGGATGGTCCTGTCCCAGCACCGACGCCCGCTGTACCTCACGCTTCGGCTCATCACGATCCGATTCTCCATTGGGACAGTTACACGAATTTGGAGATTAGCGACGATGGTGAGTTATTTTCACAATTTTTTTAAATCCGGATAAATCATTTTTCACCATTTTATGACAAATTTTAGAAATTCCCAAGCTAAAAAAAAGAGACAATAATTATCGTTAAAAACGATTCTCGCTCGACAAATGGTAAAAAACAAAGAAACGGTCGGGCGAGGAGGAAGCCTGGGACTTCGTGACAACGCGAGAGGACTTCGACCACGAGCGCGGCTTTTAAATCGAGAGGAACGGAGCCACGGTGTGTCTCTCTCTCTCTCTTGGAACACGACCAAGACCTTAATTAGACTCATACGCCGTCCAATTTCCAACGAGTTCGAGATTTCACCCTCACCCTCTTCTCTCTTTTTTTTTTTGTCATTCCTCTAACGAACAGTCTTTCCTCTCCCTCTCATCCTCGAAGCTCGTTTCGATTATTTCCCAGAATCGAAACGTCGATTCGGCATGTAAATTCACTTGGCACAAAGCCGAACGGAAAATTAGCGGTGGAAAATGAATTATTTATCGGTTTTTCGAAGGGAATGGGGATGATTCGTTCCAATAAAAGCTCTCTGACCCAAATTAAGGAGTTGCTCTCGTCACAAGCTGTATCAGTTTTACGATCGAGGGCTAGGGTTTAAATCCTGACGAACGAAACGTCGAGGGGATGGAGGAGAAGGGATGAAAGGGTTGGGCAAGCAGATTGGAATGCAACTGCGACCGCACGACCAGGTGTTTTAGTCGTATAGGTTTCTCTAGCTAGCTTTCCACCCTCGTATGTCGCAGGCTGGGGGGTGAAGGGGATGACTACAACCCCTTGGACAAAAGGGAGCGAGGAATCAATTCCGTCTATCTCGATTATGTTCCCGGCGGTTTCCACACGAGAGTCCTATATCGCGAGCTTCTGCTTACAGCCGCTAGTTGGCGCATGTCGAGAATCGAAATCTGGACGACCTTGAAACTCCGGGTGGCTCACCTTGACCCAATAACGATTTTAATCGTACTTTCGACAAAACTCGATCCCAATTATTTCAATCCATCTCTCTTTGTATCTCGCTATGGGCCTAACCCTCGTCACTAGCTAGACACTTTTTCTTTCGAAATTCGTAATTGACCGAAACTTACTTTTTTTTTTTAGTTGGATAAAATATTTTCTACAATGTTTTTGCTCGAGTTTGGAACTTGTGGATAATTGTATGCAGATAATAAAAAAAGAGGGGGAAAAAGTGACGTGGGACAACGGCGCCGAGTGCGAGGGAGGAAATGACGCGTGCTAGGTGGTTTCATCTTGGCTCTGCAAAAACGACTCGCTCGATCTCTTCTCTCGTAGCGAGTGGGAGAGAAGGGAAGGGGGGGTAGAGACCGAGTTATTCTTGGCAATGCGAGGCGCCTCGGTTGATTCAGTGACTTCGGTCTCTTCGCCTCTACCAGCGAAAGATTCTGATCCGCGGGAGTGCCTCGAGCTTTTTCTCTCTAGCTATTTCGTACCAATCGTCAGTACGCCCCGAAGAAGCTCCTCGGTAAGAGCGTCACTCTCGCGCTCCCATTTCTTCTTCATCGTTTTTTTTTCTTTTCTTTCTCTTTTTTCCCTCGCGGTGAAATTTCAAGCCTATTTTACGCTCGACTCAATCTCGGTTTATAATTTCCCCTGAAATTATTACATTTCTTTTTAAATATGTAAATATTTTTAATATCTCGAGTTGGTGTCGTTGCCTCTCTCTCTCTCTATTTAGTTTCATACGAGTGTGAAAGTTTCGTTTTCCAACGTTCTCGCACGATCTACGCTTTTCGTGGCAGATTTTCCAAAAAAACGTGTGTCGCGCGTAAGAAAGAAGGTCAGTAGTCGAATTGTTTCTTCCTCGATTAATAAGTTTTTCAATCACTTTTTTTTTACTTTTTTTTTGAGAATGAAATTTTCTCCTCGAAAAGACAAGAAAACAGTCTCGTTGTAGAGATTTGATGTTTTTCTTTTTCACCACGTTTCCGAGTGAAAGAAAAAGAAAAGTCGTGGCCCGAAGGCACGTAAGCGCGTTAAAGCTCGGGATGAAAACAGAAAAAGGGTCGTGAGGTAAAACTGTGGCGGTTGAATGTGGCGCAATAAAGCGGGAGTGGAGAGAGAGGATGAAGAATGGAGGAGTGAGACGTGTGTGTAGAACTCGTAGTTTAGCCGGAGTTGAAGAGAGGCAAACAATACTGACGCAACTTTCAGGAAGACATATACGACCCGACGACAAGACAATGGGTATCTCGCTTTCTCGCTCCCTTTTCTTTACTCTACTATTTTTCACCAGGCCCTTTTCCGGCCACTCTCCCGTTGTTGTGCCACATTCAGTAATTTTCCTCTTTCTCTCAAACTTCTCAAATAAATCTCCACCAACTCCCTGGAGAACATTTATCTCCCCAATATTCTCAAATATTATTTATAATATTATCGTTATGGAAAAGAAATCCTTGACATCTCAAATTTTATTCAATTTTTAGGATATAATCAAGTAGTAAAAGCCGGAATTGGTCAGGCCGACTCTCTTCATCCGAGATACATTTTTCTAATTATCGAGATTTTGTTTTATCATTTCAGCTGAAATAATATTCTCGTTAATTTATTTCGCTTGTGCACTCGGTGTCATTTTAACTCGTCGTGTCCATTACCCTTATGGGTAACGTCGCTTTAAAGTTTCGACCTTCGAGTCATGCCCCGAAGTCTGGCGGAGAGACAGTTTCAACGAACGTATATAAACGCACGTATGCGTCACGTCTTGGACAAGAAAAAGGAGGGATGTTGGATAAATGGCAAGAGCGAGTAGATACGTCCTTGTGCCAGATGAAGAGACGCTGAGAGGAAAGGTGAGGGGCAGGGGGGATGCGGCTAAGAGGTAAGACCCGAGTAGCCGGTGGTCTGACAAACTTTTCACGCTGCCCGAGTTCTGCAGGCGTATGTTTATACGCTGAGACCCGCGTGCGAAAAACCTCGATCGAACGGGATACGATTATTTCTTCAAATCTTTATTATTCCAAGTAGAGAAAATTAGTCTACTTCTGACGTTTTAAAAACACTGCAAGAAAATCTTAAAGTAAAAAAAATTGTAAATTCATAATTTTTGAATTTTTGAAAAAAAACTAATGAAAGTTTAGGAAAGTCAGGAGGTCGTCGATATATGCTGGAAAATTATTTTGTTAAAAAGAACAAATATTGCTCGGGTTAACGCATTTTTTAAAGAATCAGTAGAACAAACATAGTATGGTCGGACGAGAGGCGCCACCCCGCGTCGCGGCTAATGCCGTAACTAAATACGATAGATGGAAAAAGGCTCGTGTTTTTCGATACGTAATATCGCGTGACGAGGCTTCCGTATACGAAGTTACCCGCGTCCTTTTACTACTAAACGCCGATCTCTCCTTACTTCGTGGATATTTATCTTCCCACACTCGGCTTAACAATTCCACGATCGTTCCAAATACGGTCACTCGGTTGCCTCAGGAACGAGGAAGTACAGATAACTTTCAACGTGGGGGGGGGTCTCGAACAGTCGAAGCGATTAAAATCGTATTAAGGACACGCGAGCGTTTTATAGACAAACACGTTGGTCTCGGATTTTTCGATATTTTATCGAAAACCCATCGATTGATTTATTTTACCCCAAGTCAATTCTTGTTTTCTCACACAAGTTCTTCAATTTCTCGAGGTAGAGTATTTCCTTTTATTTTTTCTTCTTCGATAAGATTTTTCGTTAACCAACTGTGGGAATAAAAGTCGCATTCTCTGTACACGAGACTACTCGTGCGCCCCCCCCCCCCCCCTCAGGAGGTGTGAAAATGCTTCGCGACGTTTTATGTACCGCGAAGGTGTTAAACGTTTGTGCAGGCAAACGGCACATTGCGTGAAAGCCTTCTAACGGTATAGTTGTAAAAAGAAGAAATACAAAATCTTCGTAGTATGTGCACGAGGCAGGTGCGAAGAGATCGTTCGAAACTATTGTTTACTAGCTTAGGTAGAAAATCTCTTCGATCGTGTAATCCGATAGGTTTTCGTCGATAACTTGTTACGCGATATTTTCTCAAGCTGTGTTTTCGTTCGAACGCATCGTATCTCAACCGACTTCTATTAATATTCTCTCTAGTGGTTCGTTACATCGTTCGAAATATTCCTCTTTGATATTTCTCACAAACTCTCGATAATCTCTTTATTTTTTATTTTTTATTTTGTTTTTTTTTTTTAACGAACCATAACTCACGTCTTTGTTATATTTTTGGTTTCGAATTCTTTTTCTTATAATGACTTCTCTCCAGGGTTCCTCTCTCGTCGAGACGAAATCGTTACACCTACGCGTTATACACATATCGTCAAGTTTCGCGTCGGATTGAAAATCATTCTGATTTTTCACATCTGCTGAATAAATAGATCTCCTGATTTTTGATTCAATAATAAAGATTAGACTCATTCTTTAAAATCTAAGGCAAAAAATGATTATAAAAAATTAAGTAAATTCGGAAAAACTTTGGTCGTAGGGTCTAACTCGAAACTCTAGATATCTCGTCGCGAGAGTTATCCTCGTTTTCTACGCAGAGTTCACGAGGAACGAGAGAGAGAGAGAGAGATATCGCTACGTGTTGGCGATCGTTCGTCGTCAAGCCCTCCACGAGTTGCCGTACAAGGACTGGCGACTGGCGGCTGGTTCGGCTTTGTACATGCGAGAGAGTCGAGTGGGACAAACAGAAAGACAAGTCTCTTTTCCCATACACAAACCTCGACGTTTCTCGGCCTCTCTCTCTTTTTCTCTCTCTCGTTTCTCTCCGTTGCTCCTGCGAGAGACTTTTGCAATCTCGTGACGTTCCACACCCACTCATAAACGTCTACGACGGCACAAGCTGTTACAATCTCAGAAAATTGCAATTCCTTCATAAATTCGTGAAATAAAAATCCCACGTTAAATTTTTCATCGAGGAAACGATTTTTTTTTTTTACAAAATCCTTTCATAAAAAACGAACGATATAATCGGATCGTTGACTTGGAAATGGAAAAAAAAATATTCCAGCGCGTAGGATATTCCTGTGACGACGACGATGACGACGACGACGACGATGACGATGACGGGGCGGAGTCGCGTTCCCCGCTCGAGTACACACGAAACCCGTCTCAGCTTCTTTACACCACATTCTCTCTCTCTCTCTCTCTCTCTCTCTCTCTCTCTCTCTCTCTCTCTCTCTCTCTCTTTCTCGTGTAAACCCCCCTCGCACTTTGCTCGATTCGCAATCGCGCTCGTTTCTCTTCAGCTTCTGACTTCTTCGCTGCCGTTCGCAAAACGACAGTGTCGTTTCGACTCTCTTACCGAGAGGATACGATTTCCGTCGGTCTCTTTTTCTCCTCGTATTTTCAAAAATTCTCACAAAACGCCCATTTCTCGAAAAAAAATTCCTCAAAGTAATTTTTTTTTACATAATTTGGATAAATTGACTGAGAGAATAAAAATTCTGAAAATTTCATACGGTGAATTAAAATATAAAAAAATTAATTATCTCGTGATTTTTTTGGTGACTCGTGGATCGTTCAATCTCTTGACTCGAGTGGACGATAATCTTCTCGAAAACGGTAGCTATAATTTTCACCTTCTCGACTCTCAACACATACACAAATTGTGTATTCCCTTTCGCCCTCGTTTTTTTTTATCGTTGCTCCCTGATTTACACTCACCCCGATCCGAGTAGGATACTCGTCAGGAATGCAGATGAGATTCCCCTCATCCTTACCACGCCTGGGTCTCCTCGTCGTCCCCTTTCCCACTGTCATTAGTTGGTTGCCGCGCGAAAAAAAAACAACAAAAAAGAAATCGGTCTTGTCAAACTGGAAATTCATCCAGACTTCTCTCTACGTCACGAGTCAATTTAAAAAAAAAGAAAAAAAGCACTAACAACTCGATTGAAAAATTATCAAATACGAGCGCTAAATTTTTGTAATTTATTTTTCGTATACAAAAAAAAACATTACAGGACCGAAAAATTAATTCGTTAAAAATAACAAAGTCGTTGAATATCGTTGAAAGAGAGACGGGGGGTGTTTCAGTTTTAGCAACGAGTAATAAGGGCGAACGAGAAACGAAGGAGATCGAATAAAAATGATTTATACCGAGTCGCGATGCGTCGAGGAGATAGCGCCGAGAGGAGCGCGGATTGAATTCAGATGAGACGCCTCGGAGCTTCTCTCTCTCATCTCGCTCGACGAAGAGCAATTCGAGCTCGTGTCATTGACACCGTAAAGAGAATATTATCATAATTATAGCGATGAAAAGTTCGTTCAACGAGACGTCGTTTAGAAAAATATAAAAAAGAAAAAAATCGTTTCGAACCGTCAAATAGATTGAATAAAAAAAAAAAGCAACTCGAACCAGTCGAGCACCGCGGTTCTTGTCCAAAAGTCAGAAAAGGAGACACCGGCTATTTGCGTTTGCAGAGTCGACGAGGAATTTTTTTCTAACAAACTGCTGCGTGAGTTTGTAACAGCTAGAGAGAGAGAGGCGAGAGAGAAACATGCGGTGCTTGTAATTCTGGTAGACACGGGACTATGCGCGAAAAATTCCAGTACGGCGCTGGAGCGAGCAAACTCGTGGTTTTACCGCCACACTCGACGAGGCACTTTGCTCTCTGTCGGTGCTCCACTGGCTATTCGTTTCACGTTTCTTCCTCTTTGATTTATTTATTTTTTAGATTTTTTAAGTCATCGCTGTATTTTTTTTATTTACAAGGTAGATGATTTTTTTTTGGTTGTGAAATTTGGTAAATTGGAAAATTAATTTTCTGTTTTTCATCCCTCGAATGAAAATTTACTTCGGTCGAGAGTATTTAACTCTGGGGCCGGAGGTATGGGAAAGAAATAAATGACACTGATTACGTTAATTAACGAACAACGTGCAATTACCTTAATGTCTTGTTAAAATTCTCACGCGCCTATCGTAATTGCTATTAATTAAAGAAAAGATCCCTTTACACGCTCTAAGCGTGTAAAAGTTGAGCGAAGACTAACGACAAAGTAGGTTCGTGCGTGAATTTGTCCCTCGACGGGGCGAGAGAGGTGTTAATCGATGATTGACATTATTTTTCACCCCCCTCACGACTCCGAGGAGTCATCCAGGAAATTTCCAAAGAGCCATTAAGACACTCGCGTTTCAGTCCCTTAATCTCCATTGGCACCGTTGAATTTCTCGGTAAAATGATTTCTCGCAATGCTGTTGGTGTGCCTTCGGTACGTCGTGTCGAGCCACGCGAGTCTTTTACCGAGGAACGAATACCGCGGCTCTCGCTACACGGCTGCTGGAATGCGTTCCTTGAACCTTTGTCTCGCAGCTGCATTGCTCCAAGAGATGGAGAGAGAGAGGGGAAAAAATGTCCGTGAGCTTTAACGGCGTCAACAACGCGCTTCGAGCTTTCTCCTTCTTCTCTCCCTCGTTGAGTTCAAAGAGTCTTCTGTATTTGTAGTATTATTCTCGAACCCCTACCACAAGGACCATTACGTCAGGCACGCGCGTGAATTACATCAACCGCGTGCCATAACTCCACCGAGAGCAATCCTCGAGACGCCCTGAGAAAGAAGAAAAAGCTTTCTTTGGCTTACTTCGAAGCTTACCAAGGAGCTTACCAAGCTCTCTCTTTCTTTAGGCGATTAAGAACGCTCGGAAAAAGTGATAACTCGAGGATCGTCCGTTTTCTGTGTTGCGCGAGATATTATTATACGTCCATTTCTTCGCTATTACCGAGCTATTTGTCTGTGAAAAATGCGACACTTAATTTCACAACTCTTTCGAGTTTATACGCCTTTGGGCATTGTTTTATTACTTCCACGTGGAAGTAAGGAAGTAAGCTCTCATTTTACCTTTATTCATGGTGAAATATTATAAGCGAGGATCGGCGAAGGTTTCTTAATTTTTCCGACAGCCGGTCTTCGTATCCACCCCTTTATTTTTCATATTTTACACGAGATAAAACTTTATTTTACGGTTTACATTATTTTCATTATTTTGTTTTTGTTTTATAGAAGGCCGCGAGACACCCCTCTCGCCTCCACCGCCATCCAGCTCGTCCGTTCACACATCGCCACGTGGGTTGGGATACACCTGTGGTCCCATAGATGGGTCGCTTTACGCGGTTGTCAATCAGGGCGCCGCCGGTGGTGCCCGGGGTTCGCCTTTGACCGTTTCTATGGACAGTGGAATAAGCAGCGCACCTCCGCAACGACCAAGTCCACCGGAGCCAGAAGCCGAGAGTCAGGCACACGGTGATCTCGACAAGCTTCTTCACGATATGATGCTAACTGTTGAAGTAATTACATGATTATTCAATATTTTTATTCCTCTCGTCGGTTGGCCACTCAACGAACTCTTAAACGTTTCAATTGCTCTTTTTCACCAATTGACGAGGAGAGCGCGAGAACCGAGGCAATAGGCCCGAGTGCGAATTTTATTTCCTCTCTCAATGACCCCATTAACGATTGGGTCTTTGAGAAATTTCTCGAGCGTAACAAATGCCTATAATAACGCTATGCGATACGCGTCGTGACCTTATCCATCGTTCTCAATCAATTCACGAGTCTCGTTTGTTGTTACAGTCTATGCCAGATCCACCGTCGAGCGAACACTACAACAGAACTAATCGAAGATCCGACAAGATGTACATTCAAGAGTCACGTAACTACGCCAGCAGCAATCCAACCTCGACTTACTCGACTCTTAAAGACTCTTACAGAAGTTACGACGGTAGTAATAGAGAATCGAGTCCTCCGTACAACAACGCTAGTAATTACGGTACTTTGAAAAACGATACGAGAAACATGGATTCGAACGATTATCGTTTCTCGCCCGAGAGAAAAATTCACGAGACTAGTGCAACGAAAACGACGACGACGACGACAACGTCGAAACAAAATCACTCGCAATCGTTTTCACCGGTTGGTAATATCGATTTTATCGACGAGGATATTCCTTATCACGCGAGACAGACGAGTCAACCGTTTAGCTACGGTGCTACGACCGACATGATAAAACATCAAAAACTCTCGTCGCCTTCACTCGTGAGGAAGGCGACACTGAGAGGAAACGCTTCCGTCGTTGATATTCCCGACGATATGATTTCGGAAAATTCCCGAAGACCCATTAGCCCTATGAGTCCTCATACACCGGATCCACCACCGGAATTCGCCAATGGACCGTTAAAAACGAATTCCGATCACGCCGATGGGTAAGCCCAATTTTCCTTCTCAGGAATTTTAATTAGCAACATTTATATATTAGAGTTCTCTCGTGGTATTAATATTTGAAGAACTTTGTAATATTTTGTACGAAAAATTGATGACGGTAATGCAAAAGGTGTAAAGAAAACTTCCCTCGTTAGAACGATTAATCTAACTCTTGGCACAAAATTCTCGTGTGACCATTTCGATCTTGAATCCACGCGCGTTAAACTTAGCCCCAACGTCTCTATCTGTTCGTTTCAAATGAGACGGCAACGATAAACGCTCGCAGGACTTTTACGCATGGTTCAAGGATTATTCTTGATAAATTCACGGTTAATAAATTGTCAACCGCTTACGGGATAAACGTCGACGAAAATGGTAAACGCGGTCTTTGCGACGGTGAGTCATAAGGCAATTATTCGGTCGTGGGATATTTACGAATTGGCAAAGGAAGCAAAACTACGGTCGTCCAAAATTTCTTAACTTATCGAACTGTAACCCGCGTTAATGAAAATTTCGCGCGAAAGCCGGATAAATTTAATCAAAAGTTTGAAAACTCTGTTGGCCGCGCCCCTCGTGTACCAAAGTTGAACCGGATGTCTTGGGTCTATTTGCTAGCGGAGTAAATATCGTTGTTTGGATGACGCGAAGGATTGTCAAATAGTACGGAGACGAGTCTAGGAAAACGGGCGGAAGTGGGAAGAAGAAAAGACGGAGAGAGAAGTGGTTGCCGTAGGAGTATATTTCGAGTTGGCTCTCTCGCCCTCTGACATAATTATAAATATAGAACGCTCTCGTCGAGACCCCGTTAAATCGGCCATGATGGAACGTCGCTTTTCATTTCCTTGCTTCTCCCTCGTTCGCTCTCTCTCTCTCTTTCTCGCGTCTTCATTACACGCTTCAACATAATTGGATTAAATTTGGAAGCGAGGAAAATATATAACGTTCTACGAGCTATTGTTACGAGAAACCTTCTGCGTAGCAAAATAATTGAAAGGCCTTGGGAAATCGTTTTATCTCTCGGGGGCGAAAAACTTAATCGACGGCAATATTAACTCTAAAGAATTCGAAGGGAGTGTTTTGCATGACGCAATTTGGTTCTTACGATGGAATAATATTTATTGTCACCTTGGAAATTATGCAAATCGTTGAATTATACAAAGTCGAAAGATTGAAAGGCTCCTCGCAACGTCGAGGATCGATAAATAATAATATTCTTCTCGCGGTGGCTACTAATAAAAATCTTCGATCCGCAACGGTAATGCACCGGTTGTCTCTCTAACAAGCCTTTGTATCACGATTCGCAATTACCACCGCGCAGTGTCACGAGATCTCGAGGAACGTTCCAAGAGTTCATCATTGATCTCGATAATTTCAGGCTCTCGTGGCTGAGACAACAGCAGCTCAAACTCGCAGCTAGAAGGGACGAGAGGAGTCCGGGAAAGATGTGGCGCCAGGAGACCGGAAATCGCGTGATCGGCGAACTGCGAAATGTTCAGAGAGGACGTCTAAGGCACGATGGTTATGCAAGCGATTCAGCCGTACTCGACGACGACGACGAACTTTGGATGACCAATTCCGTAGCTTACCATCAGGTACTTTATATTATGGACTCGGATATTTCCTCGTCGATATTTAATTTATCGTGGCAAAAGTGAAAATTGACGTTTTCCTCAGAGCTCGAAAGGAGCGCCTCACACATCGGCACCGGCCAGTCCTCTTCTCCCTCAAAGATCGAGCAGCAGGAAATTCAATGGTGGCGTTATGAACGGAACCCTGGGACGGCCGAGGGCCGAGAGCGTGAACGAGAGACCATTCGTCACGGCCAAGAGAGCGTACGAATTCCGTAAATACAGCGACGGTCAGGTGAATGAAATAATTAATTATCCCAAAACAAAAGCCTGAAATTTGAACAAATATCCCGATCGCAGCAACGAGATTGGCTTTCTAGATAGTTGACAATTTTCAATAGCCGCAAATAACTCAATCCCCCTGCCACCCTCTGCTAGTCCCTCGTTAGGTCTCGTTAGTTCCACGATATTGATCGTGCGCCAGAAATTAATCGCGCCAAGAGTTTGGGTCTTCCGTTCATTCTAACGAAGTTAAACGCGAATTAATTCACGAATGGAATAAAATATCGAGTCGACACCAAGAGACACACACGAGTCATAAAAAGAACAAACCCGGCTAGATTAGTCATTGCATGTTGCCTGAGAAGAAGAGCTTGGCTTGCGTTCCAGAGCCCTCCGACATCCCCACATGCCGCAACAGCACCGCTATTAGGCCTAGCGCAAACCCAAAACAGCAATGCCGCCGCGGATAAGCAACAAGTGAATCAACGAAGACAGCAGCCACCGCGTCCGGATTCGAGAAGCGACAGTTACGCACGTGCCGAGACTCTTCTGAGAGAACATCGTCAGATCTCGACTTCCTCGTCGACACCAGCCACGAATAATTTACAGGATAATCAGGAAACGTCGCGTTATCCCGCGCGCCCAGAATCGAGAAACGACGGAACGATCTTGCAAAGTTCTAACGCGTCGAAAAATTCTTACTCGAACATGACTACGAGCAACGAGGCAAAGGACATGGTCGATTCTGGCCTATTGGCGGTAGTTGGTCATCAGGACCGGAACGAAACGGCCGATCCTCTAGTGAACCTCATACGTTCTTTGGCCGAAATATCGCCAGTTAGAAATCATTCTTCCGCTAACAAGAACGAGAACAATCATAATCATCATCATCATCATCAATATCATCATCACGTGTCAACCGCATCGTCGACAACGTACAACAGCGACACCAACACTGACACTAACAGTTCCCCTAATCAGTCGCCAAAAGCATGGCAGAGTAGCACCCAGGTTTGTCGTTCGCTTCGCACAAAACAAAACGAGTTTTCTAGTTTATTTCCTCTCGAGTGATTTATATTTTCTTTTGTCTCGGGGGGGGGGAGTCTATCGCATTTTTGTTTTTTTGTTGATTAAATCATTGAGAACGAGAGTACTTCCGGATAGCCCTTTTCTAGAACTGGTGGATTTCTCTCGTTGCTCGTTGACAATATAAATAGAAAGGGTTGTATGGAATTTAGGAATGTTTGACAGGATGATTGAGATCGTAATGGTTCTTCTTTTGTTCTCTTTCGCAGCAGGGACAAAACGATTCGTCGCCGTCATGGATCGAGAGAAGCGCCAGTCCAGGAAGTGCCGGTGTCGGAAATGCCTCGAGACCTCAAACACCGGCTTTTCCGGTTCATCCGCGTACCCCGTACGTTAATAACTCGTCACCTACCGTGACTTTCGCGACAGATCGTAATTACGTGATTACCAATAATATCAATGACTCGACGACGTACGCGATCAATAATAATAATATTCACAACGTTGAGCATCAACCTGGCAACAATAATGTCAATAACAATAATAATCGTGGCTACACGGCCGATCGGGCAATCTACATCGAGGAACGCAGAGAATTATCACGGGAGACGGGACTTCCTCCCAAGAGTCCGACGACACAGCGGTGAGTCAACGCTCATCCATTATTAATTTTATTCCTTGAGATATTATAAATCTCTCGAGCCCGTGAAATAAGGATCGTCCGCAGGACCCTCGATACATTTATTATTTTGTTTTTCTTTTAATCGCCACGAGATATAATTCAGCACGAGAATATCGATAAATATGCTCTTCGTGATTTCTAGACGTTTGAGTTTTCCGGCGAGCGGTACGCTTAAGCAAATGCATAACAAACGATGGCCACTCACTAACCAGTCGGCATCGTTTGACTATAGGTAATTAAATAAAACAATGAGAAACGTGGCACTCGTGTAATATCGGCATGAACCAGTGGCTCGTGAAATAATGCACCGTGATGTGATATGTGTCGTTTGTTTCCTACCCTCCTAATAACAATTTTTTACATCGTAGGTTCGTACAACGACCCTCTCTAACGAATACCACTATTAATTCACGTAATAAAATTATACAGCGCGCTAGAGATAAATATTTGTTTAGGGTAATTCGTCAAAACTAACACCACGCGATATCGCGAGCTAAATGAAAATTAAAAGTAATAATTGACTTTCTCCAAAACTCTGTGTATGGTCCGAATGTTTTTGTCCACGTCCATTCGTGTAAGATTGCACACTTTTGCACGAATCGCCCAACAGCACAGTATTTGTCCGTCGATCAGTCGTGAACGATTCTCCTACGAACTTGTGTATTAAAATTATGGGGATTGGAAATTTACAGCAAGGACCGGCCCGTCTCTCCGACAGGTGAATCGACGATCTCGGAAACTCATACGGTCATTCGTCATACCGGTACACCAACTCACGTGGAATTCGCCCAGAGTCCTAAAGTAATTTACCATTTTTCAAAGCAATTTAAAGTTGTAACACAGGTTTTACATGTAAAGTCTGGATTTTTTTAGAGCATCACTTCGTACAGTTCGGTGAATAGCGGAGGTCATTCCTCGCCTCAGGTTCAACACTACGGCTCGAGGCGATCGAGCATTCACTCCAACACCGAACCCCAAGAAGTCGCCGACGTGAATGTTAAATTTGTCAGGGATACGAGCAGAATCTGGTACAAACCAAATATATCTCGAGAACAAGGTAAATCTATATTTTCGTTATGTAAGAAATTCGTTCCTCGTTAAGAGTGTAAGCAAAAATGAGAATTCTCTTCCGTAGCCATATCGATGCTCAAAGACGCTACGCCCGGTACCTTCGTGGTACGCGACAGCAATTCTTTCCCTGGAGCATTTGGTCTTGCGTTGAAAGTCGCTATACCACCACCAGGCGCACCCAGCAGTCCGAAGGATCCCTCGAGCGAGTTGGTGAGGCACTTTTTAATCGAGCCAACCTCTCGAGGAGTGAGACTAAAGGGCTGCGCGAACGAGCCAGTCTTCAGTTCGCTTTCGGCTCTCGTTTATCAGCATAGCTTAATGGCAATGGCTTTGCCTTGTCAGCTATTACTTCCCGAACCGGAAGCAGCCGCCAGAGCTCTCGATTCACCGAGCTCGAACAGCACGCAGCAACTTCTTGCACAGGGGGCCGGTCAGTATAAAATATAAACTTTCGAATTCGCGCGAGAATTCGTTGAAAATTTATAATCCTATTAAAGCCAAAAGACTCTTAACTTTTTATAGCTTGTAATGTATTGTACCTCTTCACGATCGACACGGAGTCATTGACGGGACCGCAAGCCATCAAAAAAGCCATAACGAAACTATTCGACCAAAAACCTCTGCCAACAGCGACAGTCGTCCATTTCAAAGTCTCGACACAGGGCATTACGCTTACGGACAATGCTCGTAAGCTTTTCTTCCGCAGGCATTATCCAACGAACAATATAAGCTACTGTGGCTTGGATTCCGAGGAAAGAACCTGGGACTTTGTCAGCGACGATACAGGACGACCACTGAGTGCTCAGTAAGCATTTTTCTCTTTTCGGAAATTGTAATAATTATCATATTTTTTCCGCTCGATAGCATTTCTTTTTTTTTTCCCCCCCCATTTCTTTTAGTCGATGCTTCGGTTTCGTCGCGAGAAAACCAGCGCACAAAACCGACAATCAGTGCCACGTTTTCGCGGAATTGGAACCAGGACAGCCAGCAACGGCGATCGTAAACTTCGTCAACAAGGTCATGATGGGCAGCGCCGTCATCAAAGCGAATATCGTCTAGATCTTCTAGGAGTATTTTCGCGAAATTACGTACATAATTTTAAAATCGACAAGAATCTCGATCGATAGATCTGCCTAGATTCGCGTCCACGCGTCCGTTTCCGGTACGATGCGATGCGCCGACGCGCGAACCACCAAAAAGTTAACAACAAAAAAACAAACAAACAAACATGAATATAAATTAACACCCTTACGATTAGAATTCGTGTCGGGTTACCACCCATCGTTCGTCTGGGTTAATAGTGTCGAAGGGTCCCTATAGTGTCTCGACGCGTTGAAAGATAGAACGAGAAAAGAAATCGCGTCGTACTAACCCCCCTCGGTAGATTACACGTAAAGCGATAATATTCAACACCGTCTATGCATGCTGCACGATCGTAATAAACAAAACAAAACAAAAAAGACGAACGTAAAAACAAATATAAAATTATACGCGAAATGAATTATATAAATACAAGTTATATCGTTATAACGAGGGAGATAAAAAAAATGATATATTGATAATTGTACATAACACTAAGGCCTTAGAAAGAGTGAGGTAAATGTGGATTGATCGAGTTGATGACTATAATATTAGCCGATAAGGCGCGGAAAAATGGCGCGAAGCGCGAGCATCGACAATGGCAAAAGAAAAGTGGGCTTGTTAATTTAGAACTTCGTACAGGAAAAGCGTACAAATTTTATTTCGAGACCCTTCGTTCTTGCCATTTGTATCTTCGCGAAGGTTGTCCCCCCTCCCCCCGTCCCTTTGGCAAATCCGTTGCGTATCATACGCTGATCACGTGTGATTACGATTCATCGCGCTCGCGAATTCTATATCTACGTGTAATAAATCGTCGCGTGAAATTTCGGTGTATAGGATCGCAGAGAAGCGACAGGAAAGACGAAAACAAAAAACATAGAAACGATCCTCCGACCCGACAACGAGGACGACAACGAGCAGTCAATTATTAATCAAACTGTACGAAGTTTATCGATTAATTTGAGATATTGCATAACCGTCACTCCTCCGTTGAAACGTCGACGGCGTCCTCAACCCTGCTACGTTCCAGAAGGCCTTTTTCCTTCCTTTTTTTTAAATCGACCTTTTCTCTTTTTCCTTCCATTACAAATGTCGTCCCATGGGTGTGGAATAAAGATACGAGACAGATTATATGCGTATGATCGTTTCATCGACTTCGCATCCTCCAAAACCTCGAACAACGCCGCACGAACGGCTGGGTAGAGTTCTCTTTTATATGCTTTTCCCTTTCTTTTTTAATTATTATTTCTCCAATTACATTTACGTCGCAGTGGACATTGTTTACGAAAAGAAAAAACGATCTCTCTGCGGACACGCCACACAAACGTGCTAGTCAAAATTCGATCTATTCGGGAGGATGGAGTTTGTCGTACAACGGCCATATCTGTCGAAGCTTATAAACGATGATGGAAAAGTTAAGACAACCGAGGTGACGAGAAAAAAAATCAACGCTACGAATGTACATGCCTTTGCGTTCTTTGTGGGACCTCGATCATTTATAGAATATATTCGATAAGAAAGAAAAGAAGAAGAAGAAGAAGAAGAAGCGGAAAGAAAATAAGAAATCCAACAACCACCCCTCTACCAACCCCCTTATCTCTTTCTTTTTACGAAATCGGACGATTAACAAAAGCGGAAAAATAAAATAAAGTAAGTTAAACATATTATAATACCCCTATATCGTTGTGTAACTACGTTAATTTAATTATTTCAGTCATTATTCTTACTCGGTTTACGCTCTATTACTCTGTACGTTGAGACAATGATTGTGTCGTTGCGCTATATCCCCCCCCCCCCACCACGTTGTTATAACTCATATAGTTACATATAATATAATAAAACATACTCGATGCGTAAAAAAAATGTAAAATACTACCCGTATACTAATCAAAGTCGATCTTGTTTTTTTTTTACTTCGAAGGGCTTGCAGCTTAAAACCGGAAGTAAACAAAAAAATCTTTCCATAAAGTTACAATCGTGAGACGAGTCTCCGACGCGATTCTCCACCGTTTCATACTCGATGCGAAGCGAACCAGTGGCGTCTCGGCCTAACGGCAAATGTGACCTACTGAGCGGTTGTTACTCAGCCTGGTAAAAGCCTGATTCGCCGACGCATAGGCGTCGTCATTTTTCGATCGCGATTATTTCATTATCCGGGCACCACACAGTTATGCTTCTAGAAATGCGAATAAAGCGAGAACCGCTACTTTACACCACTGCTAAACGTCGAACGTGAGATCTTCGGAGAGGAGTCGACCTTGACCTCTTTCTCGAGCAACCGTTACATTCCAACAACTGGACCAGAAAATAAGTTTGCGAAACGAAGAAACACAAACACTTTTCGATTCGTTTGGATATTTAAAAATTTTTTTTTACCACGAACACATTGTACAACATGTAATACGGTAACAAGATATTCGAAGTAGAAAATAGTTGGAAAAACATGAAGCAACTCGACGTTGAAATCGAAATGATAGCTTCGTAAGAAAATTGGTTCACTTAACGATCCGAGACTCGCCCCATCGCTGCAGTCGTAACTGCAGTCGTAACGAGATAAACGGAACGAACTAATGTAAATACGTGCTTGGATGTACCAGGTGAAAGACCAGAGAGACTGGGTCTTATGGGGCATGACAGGAAAACTAAGGTTTTATCGTCTTCTTTTCAGTTCCGCGCGAAGAAGAAATGAGTTTTACGGGAGAGGAGGCAGAGAGTGGGGACCATCCTCGCGGAAGGTCAAGTCAGTCTGTTCGAGACTTTAGTCACGAAAGTATCTTCCTCCCTATCCAGGGCGAAACATCTACGATAATCATGTCCAAGTTCTTTACGTCAAACATTGTCGGTCGTGATACTTTATTCGCTTCCTTCGTTGGATCATTAATCCTTGGAACATTTGTGACTGGGAGTCCTGTGAATGATAAAACTGCATTTGCCGAAGATGGATTAAACGATGGGTTCAATTATCACGATCACGTTTATTCGAGATTTATCGATTACGACAGGTTAGAGTATTCTTTTAGAAAATCTTATTAATCTCGAGAGTATATATTAAATTTAACGAATAATTTCTCTATCCAGGAATGAACATTTAAATCGGTCGGAGTTGATAAACAATGCATCGAGAGTTTGGCCGAGATCTTACGAAAGAAAAAGTTCGAACAATCAACCGGTTAAAAAATCAGAATCATCTTGGTTTTCTCTCTTGTCGCCGAGCCATCGAGAATTTTCATTGACCGGTCTATTAGAGTCGATGGTTGGCGTCGTTACCGGTGGATTCAATTCTATTGTAAATAACGTTATCGGAAGTGACTCGAAGAGCGGTAAATCTCGTCCAAGTCGTGTTAGTTATAAGGGTCATCAACTTATGAGAATTACTCCAGTCACAAAGGGTCAGATCAAGGATCTCATCGGCCTTCGAGACTCGGAGGGCGATGAGGTGCGTTTTTGGTCCCAGCCTATTGGTAACAGGTGAATAAAATTATTATTTTTAACAAATTCAATCTTTAACCTTATCGTTCCATCTCCTGATAACGATATTGTTCTACATAGATCGACGGATATCCTGGTCACACCGGATATTATACCGGATGTGAAAGATTTCCTTCGAGAAAAGAGAATCGACTTCGAAGTCTTAATTCCCGATCTACAGGTATGTCGTCCGATAATAAATCGTTCGATCTCTCCTACATAAACGTAACACGATTTCATCATCTCTCCATCAATTATCTGTCTCTCTCGCCTTTTGTAGAAAACGATCGCGTATCAGAATCCAAAGATGTCGAAGGAACAGCGCGACGATCTCGTCACGAATCAGGGCCACTCGATGACCTGGAAACGCTATCATCGTTTCGCCGGTAAGATACGTTAAATATATTTCTCGTTTCGTTATCATTTTCATCTTCGCAAACCTCTGTATCGTAACAATTTTTC
This sequence comes from Netelia virgata, assembly GCA_951802705.1. Lineage (NCBI taxonomy): Eukaryota > Metazoa > Arthropoda > Insecta > Hymenoptera > Ichneumonidae > Netelia > Netelia virgata. Next base: position 18,248,100 of record OX637867.1, read on the forward strand.
CAATACGTTTCCAGAGATAATGAAGTACGTCGAGTACTTAGCCTTTAGATATCCACATCTCGTAGAGCTCGTAACTATAGGCCACAGTTTCGAGGGGCAGCCCCTTAAAGTAGTCAAAGTATCCAGCGGCCTGACCAAAGATTTGACCACGAAGCCAACAATTTGGATCGATGCAGGTATAGAAAAACAAAATGTGTGCGTGTACACCTGTTAATTTCCATGAAAGAAGATTTCCAAAGAGTAGTACAATTTTTAAAGAATCGCGTTAACGGTCGAGCCATATAAAAACGGTCAAGCTATATAATAAAAAAAAAAGAAAAAAAAACGAGAGCAGTGTCCAAATGTACTTGGCCCAGAATTTTTACCGTAGCCGGGGAATAACAAAAACTCTGGTTTCCTGTCTCATTATTATTTCTCCGTCTCGTTTTATAGCTCTCGACGAGAGTTCTGACAAACGAGACCGAGGGAATTATCCGTGAGACATCGCGTTAGCATAACCAGAACCATGATTTCTGTGTCTTCGAGGTTGTAGCTGTTCTTTTTTATTCTCTAAGATGGCTCTAAAGACAAAAAGAAGATATAACGAACACGAAAAAACGTGGTCACAGTGATGTGTATATTCGTATAAGCATCGATGGATAATCGAGAATGCGTGTCGGTGAAAGTCGTGCGTGTGACGAAAAAGGGCTGGGGTGTTGTGTTTGCAGGTATGCACGCGCGTGAATGGATCGGCACGGCTGTTGCGACCTACATACTGAGTCAATTGGTGGAAAGAAATACGACTTACTCGAAGCTACTTGATACCACCGACTGGATGATCCTGCCGGTCGTTAATCCCGACGGTTACGAATTCAGTCATATTGGCGATCGCCTTTGGCGAAAAACTCGAAGCAATCATGCTGATAACGATTACGACGCAAGGTACTTTTACCCCATCGCAGCAATTTCTTTATTTTTATTCGATTCGTTCGCACAGAATCGAATTTTCGCACCGATGAACTTTCGTTTGCGTCTGATCTAATTTATTTTATCAGTGCTCGTTTTTTCCAATCGACAGGTATACACCAGCTGGTCTATTTTATTTGGTTTCTCATTACACAAAATGGCTCTGGACAAGATGCGATGGCGTCGATCCCAATAGAAATTTTGGCTATCATTGGGGCGAAGACAAACGAGGTGGGACGAGTGGTGATCCTTGTCACGAGACATACGCCGGACCCAATGCTTTTTCGGAACCGGAAACGAAAGCCATGTCCGATTTTATCATGGAAAATCGAGATAATATTAAGTATAGCAAATGATTTCAAACTTTTTATATGTACTCGAGGCCTCGATGATGCTACGTAAATTACACGTGTCTTCACCTAGGTTGTATCTGACGTTACACTCGTATTCTCAAATGTGGCTCGTGCCATGGGGCCATACGCGTAATAAGCCCGACGATTATTCGGAACTCGCCAGTGTTGCGAGAAAAGGGGCAAAAGCGATTGCAAAGATTCATGGAACGAATTACAAAGTTGGTCCATCGGCAGACATGTTGTATCCGACGTCAGGTAAACATTTATATCGAAATAAGATTTAAGAGAAAGCGTGGCAAAAAAAACTGCTCGCAATTCTCTCGCTTTGTAAAAAAAAAAAAAAAAAAAAAAAAAAAAAAAAAAAAATATTTCAGGCGCATCGGACGACTGGGCCAAAGGAGTAGCCGGCATTAAGTACTCTTACACATTGGAACTACGAGATCGTGGAACTTATGGGTTTTTGCTACCAGCCACTCAAATCATACCAACGGCGAGAGAAACCTGGGCTGGAATTCGTACAATCGCTCGTTTGGTTACAACCAGCACGGTCACTTGATGAGGCCCGATCTCTCGAAACTCCAAATATAAAAATCTTTTATTCGCAATACGAAGCCTCTTGCAAAAGCGTCCAAGCCGATTTGTCAAGATAGCATGTTTTTCTTTTTCTGTTTTTTTTTTTCTTTCGTTCTATTTTATTTCGACGTTGTCTATCGAAGTGTTACGAGACAGATGCCACAATAGCGTGACGAGAAGAATATCACAAAGGAGTAAGACAGAGCGAGAGAGAAAAACTGCTTCACGGACAAAAAACGAGACTTAAATCAGCGTGACTAAAAGTACTGCCTCCAGGAAAGTCTTATATTGTTGGGCACAGGACCAATACGACGCAGCTCTTTACTTTTAATCTACTCGATACTCGGACACCTTTATCTCGATGTCTCGATTAACTTCCACAAGTGTTGACCACAGATAGAAATGTATTATTTATTTTGTATTTATCGTAACGGATTATGAGATCCGTGACAAAAACATAAATTGTGCTAAATCGCCGAATTGATCGAGTCGTCTAAATATAATTTGTGATTTATGGTTCGATAAAGTCCTGCTGGGAATCCACGCCGATTTACCAGTCACAGTCTCGATCATCTTATTAAAAGTCGAATGGAAAAAAGAAAGGTAAAAATAAACCTCGAGTACTCTTATCGCTTGCATATTTATTGATACGAAGAACAAAGTACAAAGTTTTCGTTTACCGAGATTACGAAATAAAAAAGTACAATTGCACGACCTAATTGATTTGAGGATTCTCTCCTTGTCGATCTTATCGAACCCAAGTTTCGGCATCCCCGTCTGAGGTTCGATCGATGATAACGAGACGGCCGAATTTTTTCGTATATAAGACGACACGATCGGCTTCAATCGAAAGTGTCAGATATTCGTTTGACAATGTTGTTCCAGTACGCTTTAGCCGCGGTGCTAGTCGCTCAAGGTGAGAAAGACATATGAAACTTTTTCCAATTCTGCAAATTCATACCGGTTTGCCACTGGAATAATTTTAATTTTTGTTCATAATGTTAATAAAATAATTTGCCTAATTACCTAGGCTGTCTGGCTGCGCCTAATGCGCGTATCACCGACGGCGATGAGGCACCACCTCACCAATTTCCTCATCAAGTCTCGATCGTTTGGGGTCTCCCACCGGTCCTGAAATATAGACACATGTGTGGTGGCTCGATCATTGCCAGAAATTGGATATTGACGGCTGGACACTGCATCACCGAGCTACCGCCGTTTGGTAGAATGGCAGTTCAGGCCGGCAAGCACATACTCAACGAACATGAACAGGGACAGCAGGTCTCGAGTGTAGCGCTCAAGGTCGTCTACTGGAAATATCCCGGGTGAGACTCTTTTTCTAGAAAAATAGATTTCACAGTCGACCATCGAAATTTTTTAATGTCTCGACAATGTGACGAATAAAATCAAAAATAACGAATGGCTCGTTGCTTTTTCAGAGGCGTCGCACAGCACGACATTGCTTTGCTGAAACTTAAAACTCCCCTGGTCTTCGACGACATGGTCCAGCCCATTAAACTGCCAGCGGCGGAAAAAATTCATACCGGTGAAGCAATACTTTCCGGCTGGGGTTCGACTTCGAAGGAGCTTCAACCGCAATACCCAAGCGTTCTTCAAACAGCAACCGTGTCGCTCCTCGATCTTGATACTTGTTTCGCGGCTTTCCACGAGTTACCCGGTGATCCAGAGATCTTCGACACTCAAATCTGTTCCGGACCGGTCGGTGGCACCGTTTCCGCCTGTTCCGTAAGTGCCACTTGATTACGAAAATGTTTATTTTCCAACAATAGAAATATTTATTTGGGAAGTAAATTTTTCTCTTTTGTTTCCTCGCTTTTATATTTATATTTGTAAAATTTGTTTCGTACTTCAGGGTGACTCGGGTGGTCCTCTCATACAATACAACGACGATGAGGTTCCGGAAATCGTTGGAATCGTCTCGTGGGGTGCTTATCCATGTGGTTCAGGCACACCCTCGGTCTACACGCGTGTTTCAGCATACGTCGACTGGATCAAGGATAAGGTCGAAGGATAGTTTTCATCCTGGTTCGCAACGACTAAACAGCTTTATTTTGGAAAACTTTCGATTATACCAAAGCATAAAAAGATGAATATGCGACGTATGGAAAACATCCTTCATTCGGTTACAGCACTTCTTCTTTGAAATAAAATAATGTTTTTTGTAATGCTTTTTTAAATATTTTTTATCGAAAGCAGTTCTTCTTCAAGAGGAGGGAATAATGTAGGTGTGAGAAAAAAAGACACGAGAGAATTTTGACCAGAGGTTTAAAATATTAGGTTTTTATTAACGAGGGAAAGAGCCAAATTCGACGATATTAGTTATTCCGCATATTATTGTGGATCCAGTCGACGTAGTCGGCTACATTGGTGTATACAGCCGGGGAACCTTTCGATCCACAAGGTATCATGCCCCAGGAAACAACACCGATCACTTCGAGAACACCCGAAGCGTTTTTCTGCACCAGAGGACCACCGGAATCGCCCTATAATAAGATAAAGACCAAAGATTACAATCGGATAATCACCATCACGAAATGATTTAGTCTTTAATAAATCGGGGTGTACTTACCCTGCAACCGGTAGCATTGTTGCTGTTAGATCCGGTACAAATGTTGGTGGAATGAAGCGGGATAGGGCCATCAACGACAGCGGCAAACTTGGCCTCGCAAGTACCAAGGTTGATTAATGGTAAAACGGCCTTCTGCAATATAACTGCACCATTGATACCCTCAGCGTCGGTCGATCCCCATCCTGATAATACCGTCATCCCGGTGGGTTTAGTTCCAGCGGTTGGTAGGTTTATCGGTTTGACTAATTCGTTAAACTTCAGAGGAGTCTTCAGCTTCAATAGCGCAATGTCGTAGGGGCCAACATCGCTGCATAAACGAAAAAAAAATACGTTTTAATGAATTTATCCTTCATTTCGATTTCTAAATATAAAAATGGAAACTGTATGAAGGTTTACCCTCTGTAGTTGTTGTGTACAATCATTTTTTCAATTTCAACGACTTGTTCGTCTTCTTCGCCTTGTACTATGTTGTGCTTGCCAGCTTTGACAGTGTACTCGTCATACGAACTCGGATATGCTGGATAAATGCAGTGCCCGGCAGTTAGAATCCAGTAACTGTCGATAATCGAACCACCGCAAGTATGATAGTTCGGTATTAAAGGTGGGAAACCATAGAAGAGCGAAATCTGATAGGGAAATTCACCCTTCTTGGCATCCTCGCCATTAACGATACGGTCAACGCCGAATTTCGGCAGACGGTAACCGACATACGGTTTAACTAGAGTTTAACATATTTATATTTTCATATTATCGCACGAATCGTTAAATAAATCGATGTATTTTTAATATACGTGTTAAAATGCATAGACATTTTTTGAAAAATGTATTCGACTTACAGGCCTGAGCCGCGACGAGGAGAGTGCCGAAGATGACGAGAAGCTTGAACGACATACTTCTGGTTCGATGATTACCTCGACTAGTTCGACAAATTTCTACCCGCGATCAGAACTCGTTGATCTTCTTCAAATCTCTTTCTCCGCATGGGATTTCGCAATTCGAGATTGGATTATCCAATCTATAATTTCTTATCTTCCACCGTAAACTAAGATCACATCTTTTTATAATATAATCTCGTTTATAGCTCGATACGAAAGATACGCCGGTTTCTACCGACGCAAGCGTTTCTACGCTCCTTCCGTTTACACTCGTGTATCAGTCTCCGTACCGTGGATTCGCAAAATCATGCGGAATTATTGATTCACCCGCAAATGTTTTTTTACGGGACAATCACAGGTCATCGAAAATTAAAATTCGTGCGAAAATTTATTCTTAGAATTATACAACGTCGCTTTTTCTTCCTTTGTGAGCGGTTTAATAGTAGGTTTTTATTTCTCTAGAACAATATGATTTGTCGAATGTCGATGGTATCAGTTATTGCGGATATTCTCGTGGATCCAGTCGATGTAGTCGGCTACGTTGGTGTATACAGCCGGCGAACCTTGCCATCCACAAGGTAACATGCCCCAGGAAACAATACCAACCACTTCGAGAACACCCGAAGCGTTTTTCTGCACCAGAGGACCACCGGAATCGCCCTATAATAAGATAAAGATAAAAGATTATAATTGGATAATCACCATCACATGAAATGATTTAGTCTTTAATAACCGGGGTGTACTTACTTTGCAACCGGTAACTCGGCCATCATAAGATCCGGTACAAATGTTGGAGGAGTGAAACGGAAGAGTTTCATCCACGATAGCAGTAAACTTGGCCACGCAAGAATTAAGGTCGAGTATCGGTAAAACGGCCTTCTGCAAAATAGCGGCACCATTGGAGCCCCAAGCGTCGACCGATCCCCATCCTGACAATACGGTGTTTCCGGTGGGTCTAGTTCCAGCGGTTGGTAAGTTAATCGGTTTGACCAATTCGTTAAACTTCAGAGGAGTCTTCAGCTTCAATAGCGCAATGTCGTAGGGGCCAACATCGCTGCATAAACGAAAAAAAAAAACACGTTTTAATGAATTTATCCTTCATTTCGATTTCTAAATATGAAAATAGAAAAATGTATAAAGCGTTTACCCTGCGAAACTTTTGTGTGCGATGATTTTCTCAATTTCGACGACTTGTTCGTCGTTTTCGTTTACCAGTACGTTGTGCTTGCCAGCCTTTACCAAGTAGTTGCCATATGGGGCTGATGGATAAATGCAGTGCGCAGCAGTTAGAATCCAATTTTCGTCGATAATCGAACCACCGCAAATATGTTGGTACGGTGCTACAGGTGGAGCCCCCCAGAAGAGCGAAATCTGATGGGGAAATTCACCCTTCTCGGCATCCTCGCCACCAACGATACGGTCAACACCGAATTTTCGCACGGGGTAACCGATATGCGGTTTAACTAGAGAAATATATATTTACATTTTTACATTATCGTACGAGTCGTTAAAAATAAATCAATGGATTTTTAATATTCGTGTAATATCCATTGAAAATTCTTGAAACATTTATTCGACTTACCGGCCTGGGCCGCGACGAGGAGAGCGCCGAAGATGACGAGAAGCTTGAACGACATACTTCTGTTTGATGATGATTTCGGCTAGTCCGACGAATTTATACCCGCCATCAGAACTAGTCGATCTTGATAATTACTCAAATCTCAGACTGTGCCATTCGAGATTGGATTTCCCAGTATGTAATTCCTTATCTTCCACCGTAAAGTAAGATCACATCTTTTTATAATATAATCTCGATTATAGCTCGATACGATCGAAACAAAAACGTTGCTTGCGAACATTCTTTCTTCACCGAGATTTACAACGTTTGGATGAAGTCCGAAGATTTACTCATCGAATGCAAGGTGGAATCCTCGGTAATCAAGCGAATCTGCGAATTTTTTTTCAATAGAACCAACGTCGAGTGACTAGTCCAGTTCTACACGGTCATGACTTTCACCGAGTAAAAATAAATTCATACTCTCTCACGACGTATTAGGGTGTTTCGGTCGATAAACTGATTCCACCGGATTCAAGAGAGTAATCAGGTTTCTTCTTCCGGATGATTCCTGCTCCTGAAGAGAGACACAGGGACTCTCACCTTGATCGTCGTCGGTCCATGAGAATGATTCCATTGCATCGTGGCAGGCGTCGTACAAAGATCTCTCGCGGGCGTTCAGTATCTGTTTTTGTTGTTATAAGAGTAGTTTGCTTGATTTTTTGTTTTTTGTTGTTGTTGTTGTTTTATTTCGAAGATGGGTACGAGAATTACTTTGATTCTCGTTATCGGTGTTGCTTGTTGGTTGACCGAGGGTCGTTTGTCGATTGAATCGTTAGCGAGCAGACCGACGAGGATCGTCGGTGGTAAAGACGCGGAGAAAGGTACTCATCCTTGGCAGGTTTCGATACACTGGGGCGATCCTAAACGTGGCTTATTGCCCCGACACGTCTGCGGTGGTAGTTTGATCAAAGACGAATGGATTCTCACCGCTGGACACTGCAAGACTCTCGCACCCCCGGAAAAACCAGGAACTTACATAGTTCTAGCTGGTAAATACAAGCTCGGTATGCGAGAGGACACCGAACAGAGTCGACTCGTCGTCAGAACTTTCGTTTATCCAGAATATTTGGGGTAAATACGAAAAATTGCTTAGGTTTTTTAATTTTATATTTCTCTAAAAAAAAAAGTCTCTATCGTTTTTTTCAGAACCATAGCTCCGTACGACATAGCTTTGATGAAACTGGAGGAACCGTTCGAACTCAATCCATTCGTCGACACCATTGGTCTTCCGTATCCAGAATTTGTCCCAGTGGGAAAAGCTATGCTAAGTGGATGGGGTAGTATAGGACGAACTCGAGCTCCTCACAATCCGGAAATTCTTCAATTTGCCATTCTACCCATTCTCGAGTACGACATTTGTCGACGCGCGCTCGACAAGGTCCTTCGTCACGAGGGACGAAATCCTCTTCATCCTACAAATGTTTGTACAGGACCGTTGAACGGCACATTGTCAGCGTGCAAGGTTCGTTTTTGGGCTGTTAATTTTAATTACAAGAGAAATACAAACTTAAAGATTTACATAATGAAATATATTTTCAGAACTTATTGTTTTGTTAACGCAATGATAATTAAATGCGACACAGGGTGACTCGGGCGGACCATTGGTGATGATAAATGAATTCGACCAGGCCGAAGTCATCGGAATCGTGTCCTGGGGACTTTTTCCATGCGGCGGTAGAAACGCACCTTCCGTTTACACTCGTGTATCAGCCTTCGTACCGTGGATTCGAAAAATCATGCTGAATTATTAATTCATCCGGGCAAAGTTGTTTTACGGGACAATCGTAGGTCATCGAAAAAGAAGATTCACACGAATTCAATGAATAAAGACGCAACGATAATTTATTCTTCTCATAATTGTACAACGTCGTGTTTTCTTCTGTTTCTTTAGCCCATTTTTCGCAAACACATTGTGAGGTATCGTTTTTTTTTTCATTTCTAGCCATCGTACAACGACAAATGCAATTTTATCTAATACGTGTAAATAAAAATCTATGCTTTCCCGTGAAATTCCATACCTCCTCCCCATCATCTCTTTTTCAACGACTTAATATTATAAGCTGCACGACCAACAATTGTTCAATTTGCCATCGAAACGAGCTTCTTTTTGTCGCAACGCGAAAGAAGGAACAAAATTGAGAAACAAATCGCAACAATTCGAGACGGAACGCGTCACGCTACTTCGTCATATACTCGATCGAGACGATAGCGATTAAACTATCGTGTTGATTGTGATTAGTAAATCGTCGATATCTCGAGCGTAACAAGACATCATATTTCACCATTTCTTGTCGACCTCTGTTACATAAAGCCAGAGAGAAGAAAGGCGATCATTGCGAAACCGCGACGAATTAGAAATAAATAAATAATATCATCGTCTCTGTCACGCAGACGGACTAATAATTTGCTTTTGCGTATGTTCTACTTTTTTAATATCATATATTACATATCATGTATATATAGATCTCGATAAGAAAAATTCAAAAGAATTTTAATCGCGAAGCGAACAGCCATGTTATTATTACTATGTAAATAAATAAATAAATCGATCGACGATCAGCAGCCGCATAACGTGGCATCCCAGTGGCACGAAATTTTCGATCGCCGAGCGAAATGGTAAAGTAAGATCTACGATGCGCTTCAGTCCTCGTGTGTGATGCGGTAAGACGGTATTTTTCTTCTTGTTCTTCTTTTATACAGGAACATTAGTTGTTAAATTATCGTCTACGCGATAACTTGAATTGATATCAAGAGCTCGTTATCACGATCGCATCTTTTTCCCTGCTGTCTAGGAAACGTGGCCCGTTATATTTCTTTTTGTTCTTTCGTTTTCTTCACTCGAGCTAGAAAGAAGATTTTGTCCAGGCGAATTTAAGCAATACCGTGATGCACGGTATTTGGTAAAAAGTCACTCGATGACGCGAGTGTGCAAAATTGCATTTTGTTCTCGTATCTCCAGCGAAAGATACGTCTCTCTTGATACACACAATATCTTTCTCTTTTTTCGGTTCTCTCGTCTATCTCTCGCTAGAGAAATAGATATCCCAGCTTTTAGAGGTGGGTCTGGAAAAGGGTTGAAATAAAAGATAAAAAAACAGGGCAAGAATCACTTGCATAAAGACAAATAATTAAAATAAAATAAATTAAACAAAAAAATATCCAACATAAATTGTTCGGAAGAGGAAATAGAACGCGCAAATAAACGATCGTTCAATCAAAAGAAAAAATGAAACTCGGTACCACAGCGTCGATAAAATAGAAAATCGGTCACATTTTCTAATATAATAATGCTTTATTTAAATAATAATATCAGTACTTCGTATTGCCAAATATTGTTTGTTTTTTTTTTTTTTCGTTTTTGTTGCTTTTGTTCGCTCGAGGGACAATTCGTCTCGATGACAACGATCGTTCCACCAATCACTTAAGTAAAATAGTTAATAAACATTATTATGCGATATATCGCCGTTTTCTACACGGTCGAGGAAAATCATCACGATCCTTTTACACTTTTATTTCTGTGTTCCTGCATTTCGGTAAGATCGTTCTTCTCTTCCAAGCTTGTTTTCAAATTTTCAACACGCTTTGTCGGTTCGATAAATGCAAGCGTCTCGAAGAATATAATTGTAAGCACGGGCCAAGTCAGCCTCTATAATGAGTAAGTACAACAGCGCCTCTCCATCATTTTCAGATATCTTATATAGAGAAATTGACAACGAAAGATCGGGAGATCGGATTTTTCTTCAACCAAAGAAATACAAAGGCAAATGTGAAAATAAATACATAATGCCGTGATCGTGTCGCTTCCATGGCTTCCCGTTTTACAAGATATTTAGGCCGCTTCGAAATTCAACGTCCACGGTTTGCACCCGCGCTTATACCTCGCCAACACTAGCTCGGTCGATAAACATCGCAATTTACGTATACAAATCAATAATCCAAATCATCGACGCTGGAAGCGTAAAATGATAAAACAAAAAAAAATAGATTCCTTCAAAGATTAAGTTTGTGACGACTACGACTAATCTAAGATCTCTCGAGAAGACTACAAGGCTCTTTTTGCTTCTCTCAATCAATTACTTAATCAAGATTTTCGTTCTTCCATTTGTCACTTCGGTCTTTCCTAAATTCTCATGACTAAAGACGTACGCACAATTCATAGGACATATCGATCGTGATGTTCCGTTATTTATTACAAAATAGAGATCAAATATTTGCTCGATGTCTATCAATTCCATTCGTGAATTGAAGATAAAAATCAAAGATAACGTGAACTTTCAAAGTGATCAGATATGTTCGACGGAGTCAAATTTCTTTCCTCTTTTTTTTTACATTATATTCGTCGATATAAACTGCGTCTCGCGTTGGCTCATGAATCCTTTGCCGAAAAATAGGCTATCTTATCAGGGTTGCAGAAATCGCATTCTGATAATCTTTCGTGCGTTCCTCGTGATCGCTACACGATTGGGCGTCCCTCCGCTCGTTGAGCCGCTCTCGCTCTGACGTATTGCGAGCATCGTTGTTAATCTTTGGTCCAAACGATTGGACGATCCGTAGCTCCCGCTTATCTGCATATCGTTTTATATCTTTTTGTTTTACATTCGAAAGAATTTTTGTTGCCCATACCCCACAACTAAAACGTACTATATTTCTCGTGTTAATCAAACGTTCAATTTTCATAGGACACTCTCGGAAAGCAAGATCTTTGTACGGAACACAATCGGATCGGGAGTCGCGACACAGAGGGACGTCGTGAAAAGAAAAAGCAATTTCACAAGATCGTCGACTTTGAGAACACAGCAATTCGGAAAAGGATTCATGCCAGGGTCAAGACTAGATTAGACGACATAGATTTTTTACAACGTTATTTGTATCATTCATAATGATTTCGCGATCTTATCAACGTTTGCGTACCTTTGTCTCAAATTAAAAAAATTGAAAAGAAATACGATTGCACAAAAAATGTGATTAGTCATTATTTTTCGTGATTAATCAAATATTGAACATCTATGTATTTCCTCTCGCACGCAATTTCAAATAAAAAAGAATTGCTTTTCCTTCGTTATCCATATTTTGCAATAGTAGCCATAGGCATTAATAATGTAACAATTTGTATGGTTGCACGTGTGGTTGTGTATGTATGTATGTACGTATGTAACGTATATATGGGATTTCGTACGTCTCGAGCGTCAACAGTACGGACACTATATCAACTACAGCATCTCAGTCATTCGTATCTATCCCATCAACGCTACAGCAAGTCCGCAAACACTGCACCAACTCCACCAACGCTTACAGCTACTTCATCAACACTACTACAGCAGCTTTCTCGACATTACAGCTACTTCATCACACTGCGACAACTTCATCCGCACTATACAACTTCGTCAACGCTACAGATACTTCCATTATTCATCTGATGACACTAAAAAGACTTTTTCAATCTACAATCAAGTCACACACAATATTATAACACATGTATTAATTACAATTTGTAATTATCGTAATTTTATTTCTGATGATTAAATAAAGAGTTATTTACTGAACATTAGACTCCATTTTTTATAACCTCCGTACCTTTTCCCCTCTGTACACACACAACACATAAGAGACACATGGTACACACAGCATACATGTCTAACAGACACACAGCGCACATGTCCAACCGACACACAGTACACACAGACACACAGTACACACAGACAGTACACGTATACAACAGCCACACAGCGTACACACACTAGATACAGACACGCAGCGTACACACACTAGATACAGACGCACAGCGCACACACAATAGATACAGACACACAGCGCACACAATACACACACAATAGATACAGACACACAGCGCACACACACAACAGACACACAGTACACATAGCGCACACAATACACACACAATAGATACAGACACACAGCGCACACACACACTAGATACAGATACACAGCGCACACAGTACACACACAAGAGACACCTACATACACAACAGATACACAGCGCACACAGACAATAGAAACACACAGAAAATAGCGAAAAACCAACAAATTTTCAGCAAAAATCTCGATTTTTAGAATTTTCTCGATTTCCACATAAATTTTCGAAATTCTTCAAAATTCTAGTTTTTGCAAAAAATTTGTTGGTTTTTCGCTATTTTGTTTCTTTCTGTGTGTCTGTTATATAATGTGCGCTATTTTCTGCTGTGTGCGCTGTGTGTCTATTGTGTGCACTGTGTGTCTGTTGTATATGTGTGTACTGTGGGTGTACTGTGTGCGCTGTGTGTCTGTGTCTATTGCGTGCCTGTTGTATTCTGTGTAGTTGTATATTGTGTGTGCGCTGTGTGTCTGTGTCTAGTGTGTGTATACTGTGTGCCGGTTGTGTGTCTGTGTCTATTGTGTGTATACTGTGTGCCGCTTCTGTGTCTGTGTCTATCATGTGTGCACTGTGTGTCGGTTGTGTGTGCGCTGTGTGTGCACTGCGTGTCTGTCTATTCTGTGCCTGTTGTATTGTGTGTATTATATGTCTATTGCGTGTATCTATGTAGTGTGTGTCGGTGGTGTGTGCGCTGTGTATCTGTGTACTGTGTGTTTGTTGTGTGTGCGAAGTGCGTCTGTGTCTATTGTGTGTGTGATGTGTATCGGTTGTGTGCCTGCTCCGCATCTGTGATGTGTGTACTTTGTGTCTATTGTACATGTATGCTGTATGTCTGTTGCACATGTGTGCTGTTATGTGTTGTGTTGCGCGTGTGTGTGGGTGTGTGTGTGTGTGTACAGATGGAGTGGTATCGAAGTTATAAAAAACGCACCGTAATATTCCGGAACCGAAAGAGCTATAGGTTTGCGTTATGCAGACTATAGCTATTTCGGGTTCACTGTACACTCTACACACACTCGACACTCCGTGAACACGTCTCAAATCATCACCCCAAGCACATTCTAAAACTAAACATAACCTCAAAATATAACAAACAATTCAAAAAAATCTTGAAAACTGCACCGAACATACGCCAAACTATCCCAATTTTGTTTTATCTATCCTCTTGCGAAATCCCATGTTGACTCATTGAATGTGCCGTTCATCGATTGGCTAGACGTGGACACTTAGTCAGCCAATCACCGTACGATATTTTTTGCAATCTCTTGCGAGATTCTGTACTCCTGATACCAGGAGCGATTTTTCGATGCCCAAATCACATGTATGAGCAAAGAAATTTTTGGAAAAATTCGCAGTTTTTAGTGGCGTAATCTCTGGAGAAACGGAGCTACAATTTTTTTGAAGTTTTGACCTGCATTACCAACTGACCCTCATTACCCCATTTCCCTAATATTAGTACAAATTCGGGAGTTTGGGGTAATGAGGGTCGCCCAAATTTTTCGAAAAATTTGTGTGAAAATCGAGAAAATTCTTAAAAATTCAAGTTTTTTCGCTATTTTCTGTGTGCTTTTGTGCGTACTGTGTGTCTGTTGTGTGTGCGCTGTATATGTTGGCTGGGTGTACCGCGTGCATGTTATGTGTGCGCTGTGTGTCTGTGTGGGTGAGCTGTGCGTCCGTTATACAAGTGTGATGTGTGTAACGTGTTGTACACGTGTGTTGTGTGTCTGTTGTACTTGTATGCTCTTTGTACTGTGTGTCTGTTGTACATATATGCTGTATGTCTTGTTTTATGTGTGCCGTGTGCTGTGCGAGAGCCATATATGGGCTGGAAGCTCTGCAAATCCTGTAAGTCCTTTGAGTCCTGCGTATGATGTCAGTTCTGTAAGCCTAATGACTCCAGCAACTCCAGTACGTCCTCCCTAGTGCTGTGTGTCTTGTAAATCTCGTGCATTTCGTAAGTCATGTGAGCTATGTAATTCTATGATCTGTGTTATGAGACTGCACATGCTTTCCCTCAAACCACCACCCTCTTGATGAAGTAGATATAGTGTCTACGCAGTAGCTGTAGTGTTAACGAAGTGTCTATAGTGTAAACGAAGTCGAAATAACTGAGACTTGACGGAGAGACTGCAGCTGACTGACAATGATTGCAGTTCCGGAGCATGTGACAATTTATATTTTTGTATGCATTTATATTATATAATTTTTGTATAGTTGAACAACATTTTGGCCTTTCAAAACGTTACCAGTTATATACCCATTGCTCGAACTTCATTGTCCAAATCGCATGACAATTTTTATCTCGCGACTAATACTTATCCCTTAAAATCTTTACCCATGATTTCACTTCGAACTTTTTGAGTACACGTTATTTTTTAACACTTAGTTGTTCGAACGGCACTGAGTGTTATTATTCTTGAATAACCCTTTAATATTATACACACGACTTGTTATGCATCATATAACTATGTATATATATATATGTGTGTGTGTGTGTGTGTGTGGGTGTTTTGGCGTGTGCTCGTATATGGTTTTATATAGTTACAAACAGTGTTGAATAACGCGAGACATGTATAGGACACATTTACATCCACAAACTAGCTACATTATGTTTGTTTTTTTTTCCTCGTAATAAAAGATACTCAAATTTTGCAAGACTCTTTGCTAGACGACTAATTATTTACATCTTCGTTATTTACTTCCCTTATCATTTTTTCAATTTGTTTCTCAATCATCTTTACTCACTATTCGTAATTTCGCGAATTCATTTGTCGTCTTTTCCTGTTTATTTCCACTTATTGTTCGCATTTTGCGGAATTTGGCCCACGAAAGTTGCGGGACGTGCCAACATATTGTCCAAATTTCAATGCCCTATTTTCGGCTCCATAGCCCATTTTTCATAACCCCAACATGTCGTTTAAGACTTTTCTTTTTTCCTCACAAGAATAAATTACACGCGTCTACAAAGCTGAACAATTACTCGAACGTTGTTTCGAAGGATATCGCGAGAAAGTCAGAAAATCGTACATAACGTTGACAATCACCTTCGAGTATTCATTGTTAGAGCATAAATGAACCCAAAATTCATAAGACATTGAAATATAATTTGAGTATGTTTAATGTATACCATTGTTTCTTATCATTGTTTTTCGACCGGGTTTGCGCCTTTTTTTCTACGCCGGAATAACAAATGGTCGAGTACGCTTTCATTCCTTGCAGCGGGATACAAACTGTCGATCTCATCCAGTGTGATTTCTCTCTCTCTCTCTCTCTCTCTCTCGGGTTTTCGACCATGATTAATTCGACGATGGTTGAAGGATACACTCAGGATTGAGATACGAAGAGTAAAAGAATGAGGGAATGATCGAGACAGAAAGAGAGAGAGAGAGAGAGAGAGAGAGAGAGAGAGAGAGAGAGAGAGAAAGAGAGAGAGAGACAAGTTTTTTTGACCGGAAGTGAGGGTTGCGCATTCATTCTCGATGCAGTAATTCCTGATTTATCAATGAATAATAAGACGTTTTTCAGACGGTGGTACCGGTTAGAATGACACAAATATAGAGAACAAGTGTGATGCACAAGACAGATCTTAATACGGACATAGGCATTAAGCGTTGATTACTGCATTTCTTGTATATTATTGTATCAGACTTTTGTGAGGTTTCGTACGATGTCCGATCGAAGATATTGAGCTGACGTCATCATGGCCAACTTACCATTTCCGTTGTCAAACTAGCGAGTGCTTCTTCGACGGTAGCTGCGACTTTGCCTCCATCCTCGCTTCTCTGACTTCCACGTAACGGTGTACTCGGGCAACCTAAAAACGTCGTATGTCAATTTACGTAACAACACATCGGCAGGTATATATTTATTTCAGGAGTATCAGAGGGATGTGAGGAAACATGAGCAATTCCATTGCCTTGACGTGATTCACGAATAGCGCAAAATGCATCTTTTTCGACTAAAGATTGTCGAGCTTGATTCTTGATGTTTAAAGAAGAAGAAGAAGAAGAAGAAGAAGAGAATAAAGCAGAGCGAACGTATGATGATGTGTAATATGCCATGACGATTCGTGCGCGACTGCGACTATAAGCGTGTCAAAGCTCGTATATGAGTGAACGAAATGAAGAAGTAGAGAAAAAAATGATAGAGAGACGAACTTATCTCCAGGTTCGCCGGTCCTAAGCGACTGTAGACTTAGAAATTCGTTTGTAGACTTAAAAAGTCGTTGAATGTGCTGTAGGATACGGATTTTTAATGACGAGTAGAAGGAAAAGTGTTTTAATAGAGCTTTCGGTTTTCTTTGTTTTATTGTTCCAATAGCGTTCTAACGCATTCTCGTCGTTTTGTTCTTTGGCTAAACAGAGCTATTAACGTAATCGATAAACACATATTATCCTTGTTTTCTGGATTTATTTTTTGGAAGGAAAAAAAAGCAAGAGATAAGAAGGAAAAACTTGGCAAATCTTTTTACTCGAGAAGTACAAAAAACATTGTTGAAAAGCTACAAAGAATGGTCAACGACGAATTGGACATTAGACTAGACTGTAGGCACTGACTTCTTTCTCTCTCTCTCTCTCTCTTTCTATCTCTAGAGTCTTGTCAATTATTTCATTATTACATACTACGTTAATTCTGCGTTAAAAAAAAATTACAAAGGCAACTGGTTTTTGAAGAAGTGGTCTCCTACGACGGTAACAATCGCGAGCGGGCCGATGAAAAATTGGAAGTTACGGGCGTTCGAAGAGAGCTTGACTGAGTCGAGGAATCTCCCGGGTCTTTCTTTCGGCAGGAATCATCTCCTTCAGGTCTTGTAGTAGATATTCATCGCGTACAGAAACTTACCCATGTCGACGCTGCTAGAACTTTCGGTGAACGAGGGAGTTCCTTCGGTCCATGTTGGAGTCGAACCCTCGGCACTTCCTGCCGGTTGTGTCCACGTTAATCCACCGCCACCACGACTACTTCCTCCGCTCTCGACGCTCAGAGACGATTTGGTTTCTCTTCCGCCACTGCCACTTCCGCTACCGCTGCTCTCCAAGTGAACGTCCGATATGCTACTGAAACGTAGAGTCATAAATTGTCAAAGTCCACGATCGAGCATTATACAAATTTATCTATTTTCAAGATCGCTTTAACTTTCTCACCTGACGGAATCGTGATACGTTTTGGTCAGCGTTACGTGATGTACCATTCTATTCTGCTTTGAGTGACTGGTCGAGAGTATCGAAGTCGTGCCTTGATGATGACCACCTCCAGATGCGAGTGTCTGGTCGTTCGAGCGTACCGCGTCGTCAAAGGGCGGGGGCGGAGTGGAGCAGGTTGAAGGAAGGGTGCCACCTACAAAAAGCGCACTACCGTTAGCACTAATTAGAGGAAAACTCACGTCTCACTCTATTTCTCTCTCGATCCTTCAAAAATTCTTCTTCTTTTCATTCGGAACTTGGAAGAAAACAAAATCAGAACAATTTATGATTTTTTTTCCCCGTTCGATTACCGAAAGAAGCGAAGATAACGGTGTAAAACGGAAAAAAAATCATTGGTATCGATAGGTAAAATAAAAATCATCTCAACTAAGCACACAGAGAGCAAATCGTCTAGCGACAGGGGAAACGGGAGCACAAATTTCTACGATAAGTTATATCGGTGTACGACAGATGCACACGAGGAGTTGCATTTTCCATTTTGTTTTCCCTCTATCGACGCACACGCAAATACGAGAATGATCACAAAAACATTCGTTCGTCGAAAAGAAAGGAAAGAACATCAAGTACAAACCACGAAGTACACAAAGATCAACGTGCAAGGACGTGAGAGAGACGTGACACACTTGTGAATTGAAAATCGTACAAACAGAATTGTCGTTGTTTAGAACTAGAGAAGGGAGACTGGATTGTCAACTATTGACGACTGGTCGTTAAAATACTTCAAACGCAAAACGTCTCTAAAGTATGTCAACGTCGCTAATGACTTTCCAAAAAAGAAAGAGCACGAACAAAGGGACGCGACAGAATTCTTAACGGTTACATTTACAATCTAGGGAAGGATAATGATAGTAATAATAATATTAATAGTGAGAGATCGAGTGATGGGATTGTCGAGAATGATCATTTGTACGAGCGAGTGCTTGCGTAGCCATGCAAGAACGACAAATTGGGTTTTTTAGTATCGGCCAAATTTTCACAACTCGACGTGTCGTCGAGGTAATCCTTGTACTCGTTGTCCGAGAGATAAGTCTTCAAAGTTTCCGGATGTATCTTTTCGTCCATCCGTATGTTGGGTGCCGACAATTTCAAGGCTTTGGATCGTTTGTTAAGCCCTTTGTTTTCCCGTTTTCTGACACGTTCGCCGGACGATCTCATCGAGCGCCTGAGTCGCGACAACGACGATTCCGATACCGCCTGCTGAATGGGAAATTGTTCGCGAGTCTCAACACGAAAATTCTTTCTCTCGACGATTCGTTCGTCGTCGATATTCGACATGACGATATTTTTGTCCGCGTGACGTAGAAAATCAGATTTACGCTCGTTTCTTCGTGACGAGCAACGTTTCTCGTCGCGAACGAAAGAATTTCGCTCGACAGGCTGCATCGTCGTGTCATCGACCTTGCCAATTCGAGTCTTCCGCGAGAAGAAACTCGAAGGTTTGATGAATATCTCCGGATTTTTCTTTACAACGTCGATCTCCGTATTTCCACTGGATCCTCGAGGCGATTCCGTCTGTTCGCGTCGTAATTTCTCGGCGTATGTCTCGGAATGTTTCTTGTCCTTGCGTGTCATCTTGTTATAAATATTTCCTCCAGGATTGATGAAATACGTAAATTTATTCATCTTCTCGTTGCGTGTCTCGGTTGTCGATGCTCTCGGTGAATTCTCCCTGGAAATATTGTTCGCAATTATCTTCGGATGAATAATCGAGGTCTCGTTACCACCAGGAGATTTGTCAAACCGATATCTGCCTCTCTCCGGACGAAATGGGCTTGGACTTGTGCGAATTACATAATTGTCCTCGTATTTCTCAACGCTGACGAATTCGTCGTTTTCCTCGTACGTTCTG
This sequence comes from Netelia virgata, assembly GCA_951802705.1. Lineage (NCBI taxonomy): Eukaryota > Metazoa > Arthropoda > Insecta > Hymenoptera > Ichneumonidae > Netelia > Netelia virgata. Next base: position 18,267,979 of record OX637867.1, read on the forward strand.
TAGCTACGAGTGCCATAAAAAAATTGCGGCTGTTGCTGCTGCTGCTGTTGTTGTTGTTGTTGTTGTTGTTGTTGTTGTTGTTGATAAGGCACTGGCAAATAATTCGTCGTCCCCGTATTAGGCTTACCTGCCGTAACGTAATCACGATAATTAAACGAATGCTTGCCTGTGACATTCTCGTCGAGAGTCGTCAAACGTTGTTCAGGACGTGTGGGACGTTGGGACAAAATCTCATGCAACGGCGGACTGTAATTTCGACGAGGAGGCTCACCACTGGCGCTGCTATCAACGATACATCTCGTATCGTTTTTCATCGCAAGAGGTGTTACCTTCCTCGCTGTGGGTGCATGCAATGTAATCGCGTTATTGACGTTATCACCTCGACCGGAAGTTGACGAAGAGGATGACGCGTTACCGCGCTGTTCGTCGATTCTCTGTCTACCGGAAGTCGTGCCACCGACGCTACCCCTAGGCGGTACAGGCGGTGGAATTTTGCCGGACGGCACGAGATTCGGATTTGGCGGACTGGCACCGCTTCGACCTTTCAGTACAGCTGGATAACTCGTGACACGTAACGGACCATCCCCGACGATTATTCCGGCTGAGAGAGGGGGTGGTGCCATCGAGACGATTGCTCCGTCCACTCCGGAAATCGGTAGATTCACAGGTGTAGAGGTCGCTATAGGCAACGAACTCGTTGAATTTCCATCCACGTTACCACCACCGCTGCTGCTGACGACCATCTCCACACCGCTCGGGCTCGCTAATTATCGGTCGTCCGTTATCGTTAGTCTCTCGCTCTTTCTTTTTTTTTTTTTTTTTTTTGTTACTCTCGCTCATTTTTCCATTTTTCGACACGAGAGGGATTTAATTAATTCTTTCGGAGCTTTTTTCTTTTTTCTTTCTTTGGGAATGAAGGGAAGAGATATTCAAGCGTGAGAAAATAGAGTTGCGTTTTGATAGGAAAAACAATAAATTAATCTTTATAATATTTATCAATTAAATTTCGACTCTAAATTTTGATAAATTGGCTCTGGCAAGAGTTGAGATAAATTTCAAAATATCGAAACGCAACTCGCTGTTCCCGGATTCGCTACTTCAACAGTACCGTGCTTCTCATTGGTTCTCAGAATCTTCATTATATCATTCCTCGAACCAGATCCATGCGTTTTTTTAAATATATATAATAAATATTTATATATATATATATATGTATATTTGAAATAGTCAGCAGGCAATCGCTGAACAAACGAATCCGTGGGAGATAATGATAATCGAGGGTTTCACGTGGTCGTACGAGAACGCTGAGGAATTTTGTGTTGCTCGATAAGCGATTAAAACAAGATATATATATCCTTGCGTTCTCACGCGACGCGCGAGATTACAATCGGGAGCCATCCAGCGTTATAAAACACTGCGAACCAGTGATATGAAAAACAAAATCGCGTGTAACAAGGCCGCACGCGAAATACACTATCAATATTTTGACACGAGGTGCGATAAACTTCTTTTGTATATAAACTAATCGGTCATTTTCTTATCGTAGATAAGTAAATTCTTTGTTTTATCGCTTGGACGGCTCCGAATCGAGATTAATCGGGATTAATCGAGATCAAAGGAATTCACAGAGAGGGGACGGTGGGATTACGAGAAAAGGTTTATGAAGTGTAAGGAGGAGACTCACCGAGTTTCGTGGGTGATGTTACATGCATTGCCGTACTTCCGGTCGCCGCCACCGCTAAACCATCATACAACACCATATATATATATATAATATGTTTATATATATATGTATAGAGATATTTTTCTATGGGACATTCTCCGACTATTTAAAAAAACTTTAAACCCTTATTTTTTTTAGTAAAAATGTCTTTTATTTATCTCCCTTACCGCATACAAACTTTAGCAACGATATATGGCTTTGTTCGCAGTAAGGGATAAAAAGTAGAAATTAATCTGAGAATCTCTCAAGATTCTTAGGAGATTAAGGCTACTGATGTAAACGGAGAATGTATCATAGGTGCCACATCTTTATATCGCCTGATAAAGCCACACGTATATGAGAGGGAAGAAGAGAAATGAATATCGTATAAGAAAAAGGTAACGATTTATTGAAAATCTGTCGACGACGTTGAAAATGAAAATAACGAAAAGAGAAAGAATGTTCCTTGTGCTTGTGGAAAAGGAAGATATGTGGAAGAGATGATGGTAATGAGAATTTGAAGAATAAAATAAATATAGAAAGGAACGAAAAGAAACGATGTAGTGTTTTACTGGCTTATCGTTTGAAGGGGAGGGAGGAAATTCGACTCGACGACGAGATGATTAGACACGCACGTGCGTAAATAATCAAGCGGGAATCTTCGTTGTGCCACACAGGGAAGGAACGCCAGCGGTGTTCGAGACAGGTAAAACAGTAACGAGACACTTGCGCCTGCAGCTTTTCTCATCGCGTTTGCCTTTCGAGAGGGAACAACTGTTTTTTTTTATTTAAACATTCGCCAAGAAAGTCAGAAATTGCGAGAAAAATTCGCCCGAGTTCCTTTTTGTTTTTTGTTTGATTTCCTTCAAGATTTGAAATACTTTTTCCAGACCGAACCAATTCGCTAGACGATAAAAGAACACAATCGTAATAATAAAATAGTAAAAAAAAAAAATTAAAAAATCGTTGACGTAAGTGGGAAAAAAATAATAATAATTAAGGAATCGAGGTTACGGGATTTAAATATAGGGTTGTAAATGTAATTTTTGGAAAATAACATTTTCACGACTTACCGGTCGAATCGAAGTCACCCTCGAGGGGCCTCAGCGGCCTCGATATGCTTTTTCTCTTCGACGGGGAATGTTTCAGAGCTGCAACACAAATTTCAATGATGCACATAGCTTTCACGACCATCGAGCTACTAGCCCACCCTCCCTCGCCACGCGATCGATCGATCGCTAATCGATCGCTCGATCCACCTTTTTGTAGTCGTAAAATAAAAAAAATATCTGCTATGTCGTCGATCGACGAAAAAACGATTAGTAAAAGAACAAGAAAAGAACATCATCACATTAAAAAATCGCAAGTCAACACAAACATATTTTTGGACTAGTTCGAACAAAAGTGTGAGAAAACGAAAAAAAAAAAAACGTGAGTTATTTCATATTTGCGTTAAAATTCGAGGAGATCAATCTTGCTTCCTTGGTGCGTGTGTTCGATCGGAGAACGATAAAAAAAAGTTCGATAAAAAATATCTAGATCGTGGACGAAAAAGAAAACGTGCGGACGGGGCGAGACAATCAAAATTTCCACCGAGTTATTTACAAACGGAGAGAAAGGGAAAGAGGACGGTGATAATTTAGCCATTGACAACAAGAACTATCATTTATGCGAGATGCTGGTGATAAGGGTGAAGGAATTTTTTACGAGAAAGACAAATTATACTTTTAATACATACGACCGTCTTGCTCTGTCGTATTTCGATGTGAAATGGTGAGAAAAACGGAACGCAAGCCTACGACAAGTACAGAAAATACGATTTGTTTTTTGTTTCTTCTTGTTTTTTTTTTTTTTAGCTTTGATGTTTTTATGCATTTTTGCTTTATCTTTTGCAAAATCTAGCAAACGGGTACACATACGGACAGACAGACAGTATGACAGAGACAGAATTTTACCTATGTAGCTGGTGACGAGGTTACGGAATTTGCGATGATTCCCCTTAATCTCGGGCAGGTCCACTTTGTTCGTTTTTTCGATAAATCGTTTTGTTTTGTGTGATTTTTTTCAAACGATTTTCGGTAGCGGATAGAGATGAGGTCAGGAGGAGTGTTTTTGTCGACACGTAAGAAGTGCACGGACACAGAAACATTAACATTTAGCTAACGCAATATATATATATATAAATATAATCGTAATGTATGAATTAAATATACGCCCAACATTTCTTTACACCGATCGTTTTAAATAAAAATAAAAAAAATAAAACAGATTACAGTAAAACAAAATCGGTCGAATCGGAATAATGCCAATTTCTGGAAAAAAGCGAGAGGTTTTTCTCTCTTTTTCTTTTTTATTACACGACTAATCGAGCTTAACTTTTGATTTTGTTTTGCTCTTAGACCGGACAAACGACACGCATACTAACGAAGTCACGATTAATTATCGAAGCATGCTCGTTATTTTTTACTAATCACGAGGAATCAACGTCACGATTATTTTACTCAACGGCTTTGATGCAATAATTAGTGTCGAGAAATTTTTCCTAAAAAAAAAAAAAAAAACAAAAGAATTATAAAATGCCCGTGACACAAATATTATTAGCGCCGTGGTCGTTACAAAAGTTGGATCGTGGACAGGCGTATAAATGAAATGAGGTCTGTAAATAGCGAAAGTGTTTATTGTAAAATATTAAAATAATTTACATTGGTGTCCACATCCAGTCGCTATAGCTGAATATTTTTGCACAATAAGAAAATATTCTACTTCTAACTTTTCTGTTAACATTCGCACTTGTGTGTCTCTTCACGCTCCCTCGCACTCTCTCATTCTCAACTAGTTTTCCCGTTATCTTTCTCTCACCTCGTTCCCAAAGCTAAATACGTGTCATCAAATTCAAGACGGACTAAATACAAGAACAAACAAAAATAACGAATAAAATAAAAAAATAAAAAGTGGACTGACATTGGAATTTGATTAATCGACGATTTTTGATTTGTCATCTAATCTAATCAATCACATCGTTGAAATTTCTCTAGGTTCTCTAGCTCGCTCGACGCTATTAATATCGTCTACTATCGTCCAGCGTGGTAAATCGCACGAAATAAAGCCACCGAAAGATTTCGTATCGTGAAATTTCAAATATTTATAATAGTCAATCTCAAAGTCCGAACTTGAGCAAATTTTGTTTCCCCCCACTCGCCCGACATATGGGAGAACCCCTTATTTTTACCTCGTGCGTTCTACCGCCTTCAATCTTTTGTTTACGCCTGTCCTTCGAAAAACTAAGAACAACTACAAACAAACAGAGACTCCTGGAATCGTTTTAGGTCACTAAAACTAAAGTTGTTGAAAACGAAAAAAATTATAAAAATTTAAAAATATATCGCTATTGTATAGTTCCTTAAACAAACAAAAAAAGTGAGTAAAAAATGTTAATGGTCCTTGCCCCTCTCGTGGCGATTCGCTGTATACTGTGCATGATTCGATGGAAATGTATTGCGAATCAACGCATGAAATAATGTTATCTTTTTTTTTCTTTTTTTTTTTAAAGATTCTTTTCTCTCTCACTACGGGGAAAATACTCAGCTATTTTATCTGTGGACACCAATCGGAATAATCTTCGCGCAATTTTGTCACGGGCAAACTTCATATCGAAACAATATTGCAGATTTACGTCTTTACTTTTGTTTGGAGAATTAAAAAACAAAACAAAAAAGCCGATTATCAGAATTAAAAAAACAAGCATTCTGTAAATTAGATTCTTGGTCGTTTAAAAAAGATATGCAAGTTGTTCAAACGCGCCGTAGAGAAGATCGTGACGTTTGAGAAAAAAGGGACAATTATATTTTTGTTTATTTTTTGTTTTCTATGAGAATTTTTGAGCTTTTGGCGCGGACCGAGCGTCAAAGATTATTTGAGCATAGTCAGACTCGACCGGTAAATCGAATGAGACATTGGCAGGCTACATGCTTCGTTAAATACCTCGTGATCATGATGAACGAGATACTCTTCGTCTCGCAATGGCAATGATAATTACTAACGAATATTTATCAGCTAGCTTACAGCATACTGCTCTCTTTGTATATATATATATTTCTCTATGACAGTTAGAGAATCGTATCCACCTTAAAACAACAAGGTAATTCTCGACTAGCCTGTTATTACGCTTTTTTCTTTATCGACGGACTAAAATTGTACGTATGGTTCGAAGTTTTCAATCTCTTCACCGATATAGTATTTTTCTTTTTTTTTTTTCAATATCACTTTCCTACACTAAACAAAAACAACCTTGCACAACCCTCTTTTTCATTTGTCACTTTTCATGCTACGACGTGACTGTGTCTCTTGTTTGTTTTTTTTTTTACTTTTTTTCGTTTTTTTTTTTTTTTTAATTTAATACTGCGTGTACTATCGGAAAACATTGATTGACGGAATTCTCGAGTCTTCGAGATAAAAATAACGCGAATGCAATTCACGCGTTAAAGGGGAAACAATGATTTTTGTTTGTTTTCCTCATTGTTAACGCGCTACTCGATAAAAAGGAGGTTTGAGAATTATTCAGGAATGAGTTTTGTTCAGTGCTAGCATCGAAGTCAAATTTGTTAGGAGAGGTTGATTCGGATGGTACTTACGTGAGGGAATCTTCTTGAATACGGTCTTGGCCATGAAGTCCTGGAAGCGCTGAGCGTAAAAGCCAGGTCGATGAACGGAAACGGTGTCCTAAAGAAAATTCGACGTTCCTCGTTAAATAAATAAATTGGTTTTAAAAAAAGAAAAAGATCGATACGATTGCTGCGATATAAATCGAACGATTTCTAATTAATTTTGATATATTTCTCACCCCATCGTGTATCATGGACTTCCACGTGTGTTCGAGCTTTTTCTTGAGTCTGTAACTCTGCAATATGTCGATGATGCCCACGAAGACTAAGAGACGCTCTCCACGAGCATTCCTCGCGGGAATACCACCTGGACTGCTAGGAATAGAATATATAGGTCACCATCATTTATGATAAAAATCTCGTTGGTAGTCGAGGGTAGTTCTTGCATTGAATTAAAAGAACACTACCTCAAAACTTTTTTAGAGATCGATTTTCATTATTTAACAAAGAATAAAAAAAATAAATAAAAATTCGGCGAAAAATACTCACGGTACATCATCCTCCTCGTCTATCGGCTCGCTTTCGGCTTGAATGCTCTCCATTGCCGTACTGTGAGCCACGAGCCTCTGACGATTAATGCTTTTCGAACGATTTAACGCTGCCGCGCCTATTCTGTCCTCGCGCTCCTTTTCACGTTCCGCATGAACGAAACCTCCGCTATCGTAGCCAGGCTCACCTTGCTCATCATCGGCGCTAGCTGATAACCTTTGTTCCTGCACGATCCAGGATAGAAAAACGTCTCGGTTCCCAATTCTTGATTATCATAAAAAAACGTAAAACAATAAACTCACGCTTTTTTCTCTGGCAGCCTGATCGAGATTGTGAATTCCAACGAGAAGCGAGTAATCCATAATTTTGAAACTCTCCAGTACTCGACAGTCCCTCTGTATCGTCTTGACTAGAGCCCCGTACGTGTCAGCTTCGAGAAATATACCCTCCGGGTGATGTTCCATAAAATCAAGATCTTTGTAAGTGGGCGATGATTTGCCTCTCTCGCCTCTCGAAGCCTGACAATTCAAAAAATTGAATTAAAATAATTCATCAATGAGGAAAAGGCAAGAATCTCGCACGTACTTTTCTTTTGTAAGTCGAGCCCTTCAGATCGTACTTCTGATGCAGCTTAACCGCCGATGGCAAAAGATTGTTCATCGCGATCAATCTGACGTTCTTACTATTGCACTGATAGCAGTAAAGCCCGAAAAACTTTGGTAGCAAAGTTCTCGGATTCTGATTTAAGTTCTGCAAGTAAGAAAACAAAAGAGGATCGTTCACGAATCGATATTTTGTATTCACTCCCTTACCCCTTACGTAAAAATTAGAAACTTTAACAACCGTATGATTACTATTATTTTTACGATATTTATACCGGAATTTCAATAATTACCATATAATATCCTGGCAAAAGAGTCTGCAAGAACTCGCCCTCTTTATGCTGTACAGTCTTTATGATAAATTCGTCATCCTCCGTTAAATAAAAGATACTTCCGCTAGCACCGGGATTCGATAATTCCCGCAATGGCGCACTACACATAGACATCTGGAAAAAAAAAAATATATTAAAAAAACCAACACTCGATACGTTCGAGAAATAAAATATATTTAAGAATTATTTAATAAAGTTTGGATAAATTCTGGAATACTTACCAAAAAATCGTCCGGCTGAATGCCAAACAAATCCCTAAAATATCGAAATGCTATAGGAGCGTAATTCTTGAACTTGAACTCGGAAAAGTGATGCGCCGGTGTGTGATTGGAGCCTTCGCTTGGAAAATTCGTTGTTTCCACTGTCATAAAATCTTGCATGAGAAGATCTCTCTCGGGTTTACTAGCGAGACCACCGACCGCGTGTTGTATACCCAACTGTATCGATCCCATAATTTGGGTCGTTTGAATCTGAATAATAGACAATGGAGTATTATTCGAAAATTAAATTCCAGCATTGCGCATCGAAGAATGAACACTGTCTCGCATACCCATTGCAAATATCTTATCAATTCCAATTCTAAAAGCGTCAATGCCATTTCTGCAATATTTTCCACCTGATGGACCATTTTTCATGACTCGCGACAACATGTAACGTCTTATTGAACAGTTCGAAAGGAACGCTTGAGAGCGACTGAACATGGAAATACAACGAACTCGAGGGGGATCGAACTACTTTGTTTAGAGCGAGGGGAATTATTTGTAATGTCAATTAGCATTACGCCTGAAGAATCGGCAGACAAATAATAAGGGTCTCTGGTTCAATGTATCCTTTCGAAAACAAGCGGGCTTCGAAGAAATATGTTCGAACACGAGTCTACCTTCTTGTATGTGATCTCGCCTCCGACGCCGACTCTCCGATGACCGATCTTTCTTTCTCGCTCCGATTTGTTCCTGGAAACTCCCACAGGAGTTTTTGGCCCACCGCTGCCATGTTGCGTCGCTGATGTCTGTCGTACGATCAAATTCAGCGACAATTAAGTAATAAATTATTTCATTCTACCTCGATTCACATCGAATTAAGGCAGAAAGAGGAGGGCGCTAATGCAATACTCACGTCAAAGGTGGTGACTTTGTCTCCGGTCGATTTATCTGTAAGAACATAATAAGTCGTATTAATCCCACTTGCTCGTGGTCGCACGAGCCTTTTTCTCTCCTGAATTAAGAGATGCGCGTGCAGTCATTGAATATTCATAAATTAGAAATCGATAAAAAAAATCTTCGTATTTGAATGCAAGCACGATCGTGATTAAAAATAGCACGTGACAGAATATATCTCGCGAATATTCCAAGAATCGTGAATCATGAGGAACGAGAGTGAGACAGAGACGGCGCATCGCGTCAGCTGTCAAAGTTCACACCCGTGTATGTGTCGACATGGGGAAATTTCGTTAAACGTGTCACGAGTGACAAGCGTGTGTTCAACGTCACTTCTGACATGTGCGATATAATGAATGCTTGCTATCTCTTATTTCTCTCGCGATTTAACGATTACATAAAAAATGAAGAGACGAGCTCGGTCTCATTGCGAAATAACAAAGGCCATATCACTCTCCTTCGTCTCTCGTTCGGGTTATAGAGGTTATGAATATAGAGAAAAAGATCGTGAAATAAAATATTCTTTATATATTCATTTTTTGACTCACCGTCTTCATCGCCAGAATCGTCGGTTCTCGATGGCATATCCGAGCTTCGGGCGGGACCACCGAAACTTGTACCGACCACTTCGATCACATCCACATTGTCGCCCGAAGCCATTTTGTCTCCTCCTGGCCCTTCCCCCGCTTGCTCGTCACAGCAGAGAAACTTTTTTCACTCACGCACGCCCGACGAAAAATCTTCGCGAATTTTTCGTTAAAAAAACACTCACACACACACACACACACACACACACACCCACACACAACGCGTTTTGTCGTGATTCTTACTAGATCACATATTTAATCACGTTAAACGGAAGGTTCGGAAAGGGTTCTTGCCCCGTAAGCCCGGTGAAGGCTCTATTCGAACATCGTAACACTGTGAACGGACACACGGACATGCGCAGGCACTCGCGCATTCCTCGCGACGAAAGAACGAGAGGCAGGGCTTTCTTGTCAAGAAGAGAGCAAAAAAAATGTTGGTAGCGGGTCTCGGAACTCCGGCCCACCTAACATAGGTAGAACGCTCACGAGCAACTCCGCGACCAACCTCTACCCTCCCAGCACGAGGAGCTTCGTCTATTGACCGGACGCCATGTTGGACGGCAATGATATTATATATATATACATTTCACATCGATGTATGACAGTATAGCGCAAGTTCGCATAGTGAAATTGATCGAGTTGCGAGAATTTCCAAGAATGAATTTTCGATGCACTACTCTTATCGAGCCGATCAGTTTCACTGTGCTCTGACACAACAGCTGCTTCTCCTTCTCCGTTACTCTACTACTTTGCTACCCTACTCCCCCTCCACCGCTCCATCACACGGTACGAGCGTGCATCGTGCGCCGGCGCTGTTTCGAGGTCCGATATATCGAGACTCGATACTTCGATACATCGATATTCGATATTTCTTGATATCGATATATCGTTGCGAAGCTATTGCTGTCAAAATGGAAATCCGATGTTAGGTTAAGTTTATGCTTTTTTTGCGGCGTCCTAGAAAACCAGTTACGACAAAGTTTTTATTAAATTGATTTACTTAAATACGCGATATTAATGACAAGTACCGTTATGTTTCCGGTAAGATAATAAAAATGCTATATCGAGTGTGAAAGTAATGTTAACGATTTTTTTTGCCTTTACGCGTAGTATATCGAACAAGAATGCGTATGTTACTCGTGTTACAGGGTCCGAGGGTGGACACAGCGGATGCTGCGAGCGAAACTGTGGAGGAAGCTTTCGTCTCACTGCAAACAACAAACCCAACTACCGTAGTTCGCGTTCCTGTTAAACATGCTAATCTTGGAATACGAAGTCACGCTATGTGAGATCTAAATCTTTGATTCGTAATCGCACTTTTCCAAGTTCTTTCTTAGACAGAAAAGCAAAAATAAACAAAATTGCTTGATTTAAAGGGATATGAGTACGATGGTTGAATTAACATCGTTCAGTACTCTTGGAAAGATACAACCTTTTCTGGTCTCGATAGCGACGAGCGCCGCTGTCGTTGTCGACCTTCACTGCCACCTCACTGACAAAGAAGTCTGTGGCTACCTCGGAGGTCACTGGGACATAAATGCTCACAGTGAGAATTTAACGAAACACGGCATTTTCACATTTGGCATAAAAGTACTCTTGAACTACTAGAATTATTGTTTTATCATAGATTTGGCGATAACGAGCGCTTTTCCATGTCGCTACGCCGGAAAGGATAAAACATCAGCTAATATGGTAGAGGCGGAAATTTCTAAAGCGATGGAATGGCAGAGGGTTACCCTGGTCGGCTGGTATCACTCTCATCCGCGTTCTCACGCCTCGCCGTCTTTACGGGATGTTGATTCTCAGCTCGATTACCAGATAAGAATGAAAGGTCCTAGCGACAATGGTTATACTCCTTGCATTGGTTTAATATGCTGTAAGTTAGATTTTTTGTCGCTAATGCTATTTCCATTCCAAGTTGCCAGAAAGAGCCGTTATAAAAGATAATTTATGTCGCAGCGCCTTACAACGCGGATGGCAATTGTTACGAGTCAAATTTTAACGTTTTTTGGTCAATGCCGCCGCCGGAAAATCGTCCTCACGAGTATCCGCGTCCTATGCTTCTCAGTTACACACTGGCGCAAGAACCGTTCATCTCGCAGGATGGACTCGATGAGATTGTGAGTTTGAGTCAAATCCTAAATGCATAGCATGATTGTATCAACCTCAAAATCGAATTAATCCTATATTTTTGCGTTTTTACAGAAAAAATGCATAGACTATTATAGAAGCGAGGGTGGTATTGATTTTCGTACCAATTTCAACAGTACGACGACGTACCTCGAGAGATTAAAAGTGAGTTGTAAAAACTGCGTCGCCTAAACTAAATCAAAAACTCACATTTCGAAAAATCTTGAAAATATTTCGATTTTATTTTCTGTTTTTCTAGAATTCCCTCGCATCGAAGCTCCCTGGTCACAATCGCGCGAATGGTTCTTACTGGGAGATAATCCGTGAGATGATATGTCCAGGGATGGAACCGAGCGAAGCGCCTGATGGATTTGTCGCGGTTCAATTTCCACCTATGGCCATGCCGGAGGGATTGTCGCAAGCCGGTGGTGTTCTACCTCCCAACAATGTATTCCTCGCTCCGGTTAACTTCAAACCGGACAACGCAATCGTCACATCCGTCGCGAAACCTTTTGGTCTGCAGCCATCGACATCGTCACGCGACATTTGTCAGAAAAAGGACACCATCGACGTTTCATCAGGCAATCCTTTGCAGATGAAAGATTCTCGGATCTGCAAGCTTAATCGTCCGGAGATAATACCGACTTTCCGCTCGGGCGAATTAACGGTTTCCGTAAAAAATGCTAAGATGGACTTCGAGCCATCGCCAACGGATTTCACGAAACTCGCAACGCCTTTAACGAGCGACGGGTTGAACAAAATGCGCTCGACACTACCACCGGACTTTCCTCTAGCCGAAATCTCGCATCCTATAACCGGGATTCCCGATCTCAGCAAATTAACGAGCTTTACACCCGCCGATTTGGCCAAGTTGTCGGGATTCTCGTTGAGCGAATTTACAAAAGCTTCGTCAACGGCTTACGCCCGTAATATCGCAAATCTTTTCGGACCATTGGCCAAATGTCCCTCGACCGATATTTCGATATGCAACGATCGTTCTATCAACGAATTCACACCGGAAACGCCGATGCAAACGAGCTACGTGTCGTCGCAAACAACGGAAACCAATAGAACGGAAGAACTGACGATGGAACGTAAGAAAACATTGGACTCGCCGATGGACGTGACGAAGCCGAGTCGACCAACGACCGACTTTACCACAGCGGAGGAACTCTCGATCTCGAGCGTCAGACCAGATTTCGGAGCGATGCTCGACATGACTACGATGAAGAAGCAACAGCAATCGATGGATTCCGGGGAATCGCTAAATCTCTCTAAGGATCGTTAATTAATTAAACAAAAAAAGGAAAAGAGTGAAATCGAACCAGCATCGTTAAAACATCTCGAGGACGCGCTTTCTCCCCAACATTCTTTCGTCCCATCCGGATCCTTCTTTCTCAAGGATTCGCGGATGACCTTGAGGAGGGATGACTCGGATCGACGACCCTCCCTAAGAAAAATCAGGAGAGAGAGCGAGAGAGACAGAGACTTGAAACAGCCTCGGCGCATCCTCCTCCGTTTTTCCCCGCCAACGCAATAGAGAAAGACGGAGGAGATAGAGAAAGAGAGGAACGAGTTGAATTTTTCACCTGACGTCACGTTCTCCAGAGGAGAGACGTGACCGCGAGGAAGGGTTTTGTTTGTGTGTTGTGTGAATCGAGCGGGACGAGCGTGTGAGGATAGAACGTGTTACTTCAAGGAGGTAGCGAGGAGAGAGAGAGAGAGAGAGAAAGAAGAGGAGAGAGAAACTCTTGTGAAAGTAACGTGGGTAACAGAGCTCAGATACGAAAGATACAACGCCAGAAAGAGTGAGAGAGAGAGATTGTGTGAGTAACTTTTAGAGGGGGTAAAAAGAGACCGTTCGCCTTCTTCAACTCGCGAGCTGTATCGGACAGTCGCGCGGTGTAACGCTGTCCTCCTCCACGGCTTTCACCTCACGCGTACCTGGTGACTTCCAGGGGAGACCCGGATACCTTCGAATCACAAAGTATTGTCGCGTATAAGTTATTATTGAAAAAAACATTTTTCTTATTTTCCGCATTTGTTCATTCCAATATTTATGAAAACTACGGTTCGTGAGATTTTATGTTTCATATTGAGAATCTTTCGAGAGTGTGCGAGGGTGAAATATCGAGTGTGACATTTGGATAACGAGAAGAAAAGAAGAAAAGAGAAAAACAGGATAATTTTGTTTTTTTTTTGACCGAAGAGGAGGAACGAGAGATGATCCGTTAAATATTTTCTCTGTCCTGGCCCTGGGAGTCCGAGGAGAGCCAGTTTTGAAATTGTGAGAGAGAAAGAGAGAAAGCGAGCCGTAGAAGTAACAGCAGGTGAGCAAAAGTCTTGATGCGAGTCAGACGTAATGTAAAACGATTTTATACGAGGAGTGGAACGGATATTAATCGAGGGCAAATTGAAACTTTGATTCTACCGTTATAAAGAATGTCTTTCGAGCGTGAGAGAATAGATATTTAAAGTACGCGCACCTCTCGACAGGTAAAGGATCGATCGAATATCGGTATAATAAACGGTCAATCGTACGTTTTTTTAAAATCGTTAGCTGAAGAAAAAGACGAATTTTTCACAGCTGATTGTAATTAGTGTTTTTTTTTACTTCTCGTCGGATTATTATTTTTCGCACGAGGGAAAATAATATTTAGTTCGTGTCAAAGTGTGAGAACGATTGCGTGAAAAATTGTACGACCCCGATTGCCATTTATGGCAATCGGGAACGAAAGCGTGTGAATTTCGATAAAATTGTCTTTGTACCAAGAATGTTATATATTTTTTTGTTTTTAATTTTTGACAGTAAAATAATAAAAGATAAATGAAAAAAGAAAGAATGGAAATCATTCTAGATTTTACGCTCGAGTATCCCTCTCTGGAAATAATTATGCGAGGTAACGAGCGCGTGCGTTGGAAAGATTAGATGAATCAGTCGAAGAGAAGAATTTCGACGAAAGCGAGAACGTATGTGGCGAAGACGAGGTCATGGGACGATTCGAGATCTTCATTGAGAATCCGATTATTAGTCAATACGGGGATAAAATAAATTTCTGGAAAGAATATTGGTCAGATGGGACAAACCAGTTTTCCTTTAACCGATTTGCATCACGCGTGTCGACGAAAATACCGAGAGACGTAAAATCCGGTCGACGAAATTTTTCGTACGATGTAACTGTATTAAGGCTCTCGTGGTCACTGTTCGTCAAGCCATGAGAAAGAAACAGAGAGAGAGAGAGAGAGAGAAAGAGTGGGACCGATTTAGTCCCGCTTTTAGAAAGGACATAGCCAGCGGCTAGTTGTAAAACTAAACTCGGCGCGCTGTCTTGCGATCGCCTATAGATCATTTAGGGCCAATAAAATACATAAAGACTGGTTAAAAGAAAAGGAGACCGATGGAAGCTGGACCGGTAACGACTAAATGTTGCGCAATCTCGAATTCGACAGACCCCCCTATTTATTTTATTCTTGTTTTTGTTTACCCAATTTTTTTATCAATCTCTTGGGATATGGGACTACGGTCAGAGAATTGCAACAATGACGACGGCGTATCTTTCACGGGGAACGAGGCTGAACAATATATCGTTGCGAAATCGATCGTCCCTATAGATCGACTCTAGGCACGGCTTCTACGTTTTTCCAGTGATTAAACCACCAACCGACAGAAATGAGAATTTACGCTAGGCTCGAATATGTGTTTCTTCGCTTTTTTTTGCGAGCACAACGGAATTTCGAACTAGGCCTGTCTCGTAATAACGAGCTCAGCCGGGAAAATTCCTTATCGCTCGTTCGGACTTGTTTGGCCGAGTCAAGAAAGTTTCAAACCCCAAGCGGTAATACACGCTTGGCTCGTAATTCGCGGTAATGCAGAAATCGTAAGTTCCAGAATTATTTACTTTGAGAAACTCTCGAAATAAAAGTTAAATCGTCTATCATTCATTCCCGAGTCGAAAGTGGATGATCGAGCATTCCGGTTTTTAATCCAAATACAGCCTTGGTTGCATTATCGTTTCCGGAGTGATGAAGTGCATTAAAACCGATCGATCATCGAGCAAACACCTAAGCAACGAATAAAAATTCGTTAGCATCGAGATAACGATGCAATTTTATCGATAAGGTGTCACCAAGTTCCTGATAAAACTGAAATAGTTGCAACGCATATTTTCACGATCGATAAGCTCACTAGAGTCATCCAACTATCGAACGAAATGAAAAAGAAAAAAAAAGCCTCTGGGATAAAATTCACGGTCGTTCGCGGATCAACGACGAAGAATCCGGACATAGAAATTCCATAAACGCGTATTTCCTTTGTGCAACGCGTCTCGCCTCTTTCTCTCATCTCAGGATTGTCTCACGAGACAAGAATTGAGTAGTTCCATATCCGTCCGAGCTAAACTTGCCTACTCCACTAAGGCCTCGGTTCCGGGAGAAATTCTCGAAGCGTTTTGCAAACGCGTCGAAAAGAATTTTATTACTGCGTCTTTTTTTTCTAAAGAAGTATATGGCGTCAGGTAGTCCAGCGTGGTATGAAAAGAGAATTGCTCGGACACGCCTGTGTCCGTACGATCCGGCATATGTGGCAACTGGAACAAAACGATGTGTTAACAACTCGAAAGAGAGCGAGAGACTCGTTGAAATAGTTTCGAGGGTATCGCGCCGATCAGGAAGTCAAGAGGGAACGGCCAGCATACACGTAGGACAACAAGGACAATGGACTTGCGTAGGCTCAGGCCACGAAGCGAGGAACTTTTGCCTCTCGAAGAAAGCATAACGAAACCGATCGAGAGTTTTTGTATCGCGAGACGCATTGAAATAGCAACGATGGAATTTACAAAAAATTATACCGGTCAACCTTCGTCTGGAAATCGAATGATGGACTAAGAGCCGAGAATACGTAATCGATCGACTTTTTTAACATTGCCTGATAAAAAATTTGTTTTATCGCACAAAGTTCGAGGACAGAAATGGAAATACAAGGAGATCCTTGAGAAGGAACTAATGTGTAAATACCTATGGGTTGATACGTGAAAGCAATGGCAATACTGGTCCTGCGGGTCTTCTTTCGAGCCTCGGGCTGTCCTCAGCCTTGGCCAGTAACAAGAATATCCATGAGCATGCGGTATGCCTGGTCTCTATGTGCCCTACACGACACCAACTCGTATCATGAGCAAGAACAGTGAAAGAGTACGTTCTCTTTCGTGCTCGGTATGAGTAAGAGTCTCTCGCAAGACTGAGACCGAATATTCAAAGGGACAAGAACCTCGATCGTCTCACGATTCAACTATCGAACAAGTTTAACAGATACGAATCAAACAATTTTTTTTTTAAATAACGAAAAATGAAGCTAAACGTAAGAACGGCCATGAGTAATTTTTCTTAATCGACGAGAATCTAGCCTCGGCCTTACCCGGAGAGAATGAAAGAAATTCCTGTACAAGTTTCCAAGGAGCATTCGCCTCCGAAATCTATAACGCGGTCATTCCACCGTTTGGAGAACAAGACAGAGGAGAGAAAAGAAGGAAGAGCGAATGAAAAGAGATGGCAACGGGAGAGTTTAAAGAAACGTGGACAAGAGCGAGACCGAGTTCAAGACTCGTGGGTGGTGCGGGGTACACCAGGGTGAGAATACAGCGTGACGGGGGCCTCGAGGGCGGTTACCGACACGCCGAGTTGCAGAGAGTCGTGCTGCGCTTGTGGACGTCCTTGCTACGTTATCTACGCTCGTTTCGTTCCTTTCACTTTCCAAGAGTGTTCTCTCGAGGAACCGGCTGAAATAAAAAGAAAAAAGAAAAAGTACAAAAATAAAAGATTTCTTCCTTCTCTCGCCTCCCCTCCCTTCGTCCTTTCTCAACGATGGATCACGCACGAACAAAGAGATACATGCGAATGATCGAATCGATCGACCATATGGAACGAAAATTCGCCACGTAATTTGGCAGCCTTACTCTTCGACCTCGAACGATTTAATTATATCCTAACGCTGTAACTCGAAACTTTCTCCCGTGATCGATCGAATCTATGATATAATCTTGCCTACGCGTGGAACTATGCCCATATTTATACATTTTCATATAGAAAAAAAATATTTCGCAAAAATAATACTGACCATTTGTTATTACTATTATTGTTGCAAAAAAAGGATTTACCCAAGATTTTGTTTTGTCCTTGGCAGAGCTAAAGTTTCGGCGAAATGTCGAAAATACAGCATCAGCAACAGAACGGCGTCGTACCGGGTGGCGGAGGTGGCCCGGATGATTTTTCGGACGACGATACGACCCCTCTGACGCAAGAGTACGGTGGCAGGTAAAAAAAAAGTACATTCGACTTAGTTTAATTTTTAAAAAAAGATTTTTTAATAATGTTGTGTCGAATGAAAAGTCAACGTACATTGGTGGAGACAAAAGGATGGGACGTCTTCAGAGATCCACCGCCCAAGATGGACTCGGGCTCGATGGCGAATCAAAAATGTTTCGACGCGACGGTTCAAATAACTAAAGTACTCGTTTACCTCTTGGTTTTTATTATCGTCCTTGGTAGTGGTGTCATAGCCAAGGGTACGATACTCTTCATGGCCTCGCAACTAAGGGCCGACCGGGTCATCGTTTATTGCAACAAACAGCTTGGCAAGTACCTGAAAGAAAATTGAAAAATATTTAGCGACAAGTTCACAATTTTATGAACTGTCTTGATTTTTCATTTTATTCAGGACGTGACAAACAATTCATCGTGACGTTGCCCGAGGAGGAGAGAATAGCATGGATGTGGTGTATAATAATAGCATTCGCAGTCCCGGAATTTGGAACTCTGATTCGTAGCATGAGAATTTGTATTTTCAAATCTTGGAAAAAACCTCCCTCCTCTCATTTCCTTCTTGTCTTTATCATGGAAACTTTTCACGTTGTCGGCTTGGCATTGATGTTTTTCGCGGTTCTGCCGGAGCTCGACGTCGTCAAGGGTGCTATGTTGACGAACTGTGTTTGCTTCGTGCCTGGATTCCTCGGTAAATTTATTTTCCAATTTTTCCTCGACTGACCATTTTCAACGAAAATTGGAAAAATATTAAGGACGAAATTACTCACAGGTCTGTTATCTCGAAATAAGAGCAAAGACGAGTCGAGAAGATTCGTTCTCGTTCTCGTTGATCTCGCAGCCCTCGCGGCACAAGCCACTGGTTTCGTCGTTTGGCCTTTGCTCGATAGCTCGAGGCATTCGCTCTGGCTAATACCACCCTCGTTGTTCCTCGTCTCGTGTGGCTGGTGGGAAAATTACGTCTCGATGCAGAGTCCCATCGGTGAGCTGAAATAAATTTCCAACTAAATTTAAATAATCTTCATCGTCGATGAGAATTTAACGATCTTACGTTGAATATTTTTCAGGAATCGTCAAGAATCTTGCTCGAGTTAAGAAAGAACTTCGTCTGACCAGATATTTCACTTACATGTTCGTCTCGGCATGGAAAATAATAGCTTTCTTCATTAGTACGGTGATAGTACTTTACATGAAGGGCGAGTCGGTCGGTCATTTGTTCACGATGTTCGGAACTGCCTTCGGTGATCACAAAATAACAGTTACATCCGTTCGACAATCAGCCGCTGGAACGATACCAGATTTGTCGGATATTTTGCCGAACGGAGAGACCGAGACTGTAACCGCAGATTTTTACACACCGATTCATGTACTCCTGATACAAATTTTCGGAGCATACTTTGCCTATATATTCGGTAAGAACGTCAACAAAAAATTACCAAGAAAGATAAATTGTTTTTCGATTATTGAAGATTTTTTTTCGTTTTCAGGAAAATTCGCTTGCAAAATTCTCATTCAGGGTTTCAGTTATGCATTTCCCGTGAGTCTAACCATTCCTGTGTCGATATCGCTGTTGATCGCAGCATGTGGAATTCGCAACGGTGATCCGTGCTTTTTTCACGGTACGATACCGGATTATCTCTTCTACGAGTCCCCACCCTTGTACTTCTTGAGCGACTTTGTCTCGAAGCAATACGCCTGGATCTGGCTGCTCTGGTTATTGTCGCAAACCTGGATAACTCTTCACATATGGACACCGAAGTGCGAGAGACTCGCTGCTACTGAGAAGTTATTCGTCGTGCCGATGTACGATTCTTTGCTGATCGATCAATCGATGGGTCTGAATAGAAAGAGAGACGATCAACCGGAAGTCAAAGTCGAAGTGAGCATCTTCTCCAAGTTGTTCTCAATAATTTCAATTATTTATATAGAAAACAATATGTTTCTTTTCAACGTGTAATTTTGCAGGATTTGGCTGAAATTGAAAGAGAAAAAGGTGATGGTGATTATGAGACAATATACGAGCAGACGGATGGATCGACGACTCCTCCCTCAGCTGTGAAAAGCAGCGATCACGTCACGAGAATATACGCCTGTGCTACAATGTGGCACGAGAATAAAGAGGAAATGATTGAGTTCTTAAAAAGTATATTGCGCCTTGATGAAGATCAATGCGCTAGACGCGTCGCTCAGAAATATTTGAAAGTCGTCGATCCTGATTACTACGAGTTCGAAAGTAAGTTGAGAAGAATTTCTCAATGTCTATTTAAAAATTAATAACTATACTCTCGTCAATTATTCAGCTCACATTTTCTTCGACGATGCCTTCGAGCTGGCTGATCACGATGAGAACGAGTCGCAAGTCAATCGGTTCGTCAAACTTCTGGTCGGCACTCTGGACGAGGCTGCATCCGACGTTCATCAGACGAGAATGCATGTCAGAGCAGCTAAGAAATATCCCACCCCTTATGGCGGTCGTCTCGTCTGGACTTTGCCTGGAAAGACAAAAATGATCGCTCATCTGAAGGACAAGAGTAAAATTCGACACAGGAAACGTTGGAGCCAAGTGAATAATTTTATTAATTATTTGCAAAAGAAAAAAATTCATATTTTGTGAAATTAATCGAAATATCAAATTATTATTTTCAGGTCATGTACATGTACTATCTCCTGGGACATCGTCTTATGGAATTGCCTATAAGCGTCGATCGCAAGGAAGTCATAGCTGAAAATACTTTTCTATTGACTCTGGACGGTGACATTGATTTTCAGCCAGCTGCTGTAAAGTTACTGGTCGATCTTATGAAGAAGAATAAAAATCTTGGGGCTGCTTGTGGTCGTATACATCCTGTAGGATCGGGTGAGTCATCAACAAAAAATCTTAGCTGTTGCTCAATGACCCGGTGAGATAAAAAAAAATCCCGTCTCATCGGAATCTTATTTCCAGGTCCAATGGTTTGGTATCAAATGTTCGAATACGCGATTGGTCATTGGCTGCAGAAAGCCACCGAGCACATGATTGGTTGCGTACTATGTAGTCCCGGATGTTTTTCCCTCTTCAGAGGAAAAGCCCTCATGGACGACAATGTAATGAAGAAATACACGACAAGATCCGAAGAAGCTCGACATTACGTACAGTACGATCAGGGCGAAGATCGTTGGCTCTGTACACTTTTGTTGCAACGTGGCTATCGAGTTAGTTTTTGAAATATAATTTTGATAACATTAAAAATTTTGAAGATTGATTAATACAACTTCGTTCTTAAGGTCGAATATTCTGCTGCCAGTGATGCTTACACTCATGCTCCTGAGGGTTTTAATGAATTTTACAATCAACGCCGACGTTGGGTTCCCTCGACCATAGCCAATATCATGGATTTGCTCATGGATGCGAAAAAGACGATCAAAATCAACGACAACATATCAATGCCTTACATCTCTTATCAAATTCTTCTCATGGGTTCGTCAAACTAGAATTAATTATGCCCTGCCGAGAAGTACGACCGATAAATAATATAAATTTGATGAAAACTCACAGGTGGAACGGTGCTTGGTCCTGGAACGATATTTCTCATGTTGGTCGGTGCCTTTGTCGCGGCATTTAAAATCGACAATTGGACGAGCTTCTATTACAACATAATACCGATTCTTTTCTTCATGTTAGTCTGTTTCACCTGCAAAGCGAATATTCAAGTAAGAAAAAATATTCTCAAATTTACGTTGAAGATCCTCTCGTGTGTTTCCTCGTGCTGGAAAGAAAATTGCTTCTGTGACGTCCTGTGAAACGTTCGTTCGTTCTCCCGTTCTTCCTTTCAGTTACTCTGCGCCCAGATATTATCAACGGCGTACGCGATGATAATGATGGCCGTTATAGTGGGAACAGCTCTACAATTAGGCGAGGACGGAATTGGCTCGCCATCAGCGATGTTTTTAATATCACTCACGACATCGTTTCTTATAGCGGCTTGTCTTCATCCACAAGAATTTTGGTGCATTATGCCGGGAATAATATATCTCTTGTCGATACCGTCTATGTATCTGCTTCTCATTTTGTACTCGATCATCAATCTCAATGTCGTGTCGTGGGGTACCCGTGAGGTCCAAGTCAAGAAAACGAAGAAGGTTCGTCGGTTGATCTCTCTCGAGAGATTATCAATGTATATTCCGTATGGTGCGAAAGCTTTTTTCCCTTTCTTTCCTTCTCGGTGTTGGTGAAGATGATCAGTTTCTCTCAAAACGTTGATCTTGGTTTAATCATGAGAAAACGATCGTTAAATTTACAATCAGGTCTTCTTTGCCGGAGTCATCAGTATTATTTATGGTCTGGTGATGATCGCTGTCGCAACGGCGATATCGATAAACGTAGTGGAGGATGGTCTTCTGGCACCTTCGAGCTTGTTTCTAGTTCTCATTGTCACCCAATTGTCAGTGACCGCGACTTTACATCCTCGTGAATTCGGATGTCTTCTTCACGGTCTTATTTACTACGTGACCGTACCGTCGATGTATTGCATATTAATCATTTACTCGCTCTGCAATCTCAATGATATCACATGGGGCACAAGGGAAGTACGTACTAGGAGAAGTACTGTGGTAAATAACAAATGCTTTTTCCCCCACTTACACTTTCAATCAATCTTAATAAAGAATTAAAACAGAAACTATGGCTTCAACTTCCCTGCAGGGTTGTAAAATTGCACTTACTAAAAATGAATTAACACTGAAAATTCGATAAGCACGAATAATCGATGGTTTACTATTTTTTTGTTCGTGACACAATAATTCGCTAGTTGATTTTTACAACAGGAACTCGAACAGGAGAAAAAAGAGGCGGAAGAGGCTAAGCGAAACGTTAAGCAAAAGTCTCTTCTTGGCTTTCTTCAACACGGAGCAGGTAGCAACGACGACGATCAGGGTTCTATAGAAATATCGTTGGCTGGATTATTCAAATGTATGCTCTGTACTCATGGAAAACCTTCGGACGAGAAGCAACAGCTTGTTGCAATTGCCGAGTCGCTTGAGCAGCTAGGCAAACGACTCGAGACCATCGAAAGGTTTACCACGAAAGATTATTCAAGTTTTCTAAATTTTTTCTCACCTCGCTAATTTATGATTTTTCTTCATCGACACAACAGAGCCGTCGATCCTCATGGTCATACGTCAGGACGTCGGAGAGCATCCTCTGTTGGTTCTAGGGCTGACCATCTCGGTGCGATCGGAGAAGATCCTACCGAAGAAGATGATCGTGATAGCGAGACAGAAACCGAGGCGAGTCATCACACCGATGCAGGCCGAGAGGGTAATTTCCTTTCTCGTCCATACTGGGTCACCGACGAAGGTCTGAAGAAGGGCGAGGTCGAGGTACTCTCCCTGCAAGAGGAATTATTCTGGAAAGATCTGCTAGACAAGTATTTGTATCCCATCGACGAAGACAAAGCTGAAAAGGTAACGCTTGCAATATATATTTCAAATCTACGTCCTTTATCCTGCCTTTTAGAAAATTATTCTTCGAACAATTCCACTCGATCTACAATGGATGTCATGGGACAATGATTAATATGTTTTGAAGAAGTAATTGTTAAATTTGTGAATTAATCGTCGAAATGCTGCTAATCATCAGGCTAGAATCGCCAAAGACCTTAAGGATCTACGAGACCAGAGTGTATTCGCGTTCTTCATGGTGAACGCCCTCTTCGTCCTGATTGTGTTCCTACTACAGTTAAACAAAGACTTGCTTCATGTCAAATGGCCATTCGGTATCAAGACCAACATCACATACGACGAGAGTTCCCAAGAGGTAAAAACCGCTCCACCGTTGTCGACAGTACGTTTCTCTTCACAGGATTGTACCAACGAAAGACAAATAATCTTGGCAACGTCTGTAAGAGAAAAAAGTGCGGGACATCGGTGGAGCTTTTCTATTATTTGACTAATGAATATTTTTGTTTCCTTGTTCTTTTTTTTCGTCTCCGTCCTGTTAATTCCCCCCTGATGACGACGCGTCCAGGCTCGCATCGCCGCCGACCTCATTGAGCTACGAAACAAGAGTGTATTCGCGTTTTTAATGTTCAATGCTCTGTTCGTTCTGATCGTATTCTTGCTACAATTGAACAAAGATCAGCTTCACGTTGTGTGGCCTCTCGGCATCAAGACCAACATCACCTTCGTTGAAGAAACTTCAGAGGTACCGGCGCACCGGCCTCGTTTTTTCTCTTTGGCTCACTATCTTTTTGTTTGTTTACATGTTTCTCCAATATTTGCTATTCTCACGATATAATTCTTTTTTTTTCATTATACTTCTGTGTCTCACAAAAATGTAAGAAGAACACGCGAGTAACTAACAAAAAGCTGATGCGTCTTGAGTCTCGTAAAGCGCTGTGGAAAAGTTTCTAGACCAAAAGACGACTGGAAACATCGAAGGCAATGAATTTTGTCAACGAGACTCAGGACGTATTGCAAAAAACTCTAAACACAAAAAATTTAGTTTCAATGTTTTTTTTTACCTTTGTCTAAGTTTTTCATTGCTGTGATTAATCACCATTTGCTCGATCTTACCCCAAAGTCAACGATACGACTGGGAAGAATTTATCTTCAGGGCGATTTGAAACTTTAAATATTTGTTTTTGTCGCGTCGATCTTTTGTATCATTTTCTTCTTACTCTTCTTTCTTATACACTGTTGATTAATCTCACTGGTGCTGTCTCACACAGCGGTGGTCTTTATGGCTGGTCGTCGGAATTGGGGCACGAATGACCAAGGAAATCCTCATACTGTTTTGGTTTCCATGAGTTTTTGTGTCTAACTATGTCGAGGTGCACTGTACCCCCAAAAACTCCCCCCTGGCATCAACGCACACGGTGAATTGAAAAAAAAGAACGTTCCTACACTAGCGGTTCATCGATAAATAAATAATAATTATTAATAAAAATGCAAGAAATAATAATCAAATAATATTATCGCTAATATTATTTGTTAGAATTTTCGCTCGTCATTTCTTAATAATATTTATTATTTATTCACTTATATACGTGTAAATACGAATAACGGCGTTTAATGTTTGTGATATATGTATTTTTATGTTCTCTCTAATGTGACAAAATATGTGTGTTTTCTGATCGATGGAGAATTCCTAGCAAAACGTTTTCTAATTGCATTAATTTTTTTGCAGGTACACATATCGAAAGAGTACTTACAACTCGAGCCAATTGGTCTCGTTTTTGTATTTTTCTTCGCTCTTATTCTGGTCATCCAGTTCACTGCTATGTTGTTCCATCGTTTTGGCACATTGGCTCATATTCTCGCCAGTACGGTCCTCGATTGGTACTGTTGCAAAAAGGTAAGTTCGTATTCCCTTAGTTTTCCAAAATACTGTAAATTTTTGTAATCAACCCTCTTGCATAATTTTCTTACCATCAGGCCAAGGATCTCTCCGAGGAGGCACTGTTGTCTAAACACGCTGTGGAAATAGTCCGTGATCTTCAACGTCTCGATGGAATGGAGGGTGATTACGACGAGGGTAGCGGAAGTGGTCCTGGTAGACGAAAGACGATTAGAAATCTTGAGAAGAGCCGAAGAAAGACCCAAGCCATCAACACCCTGGACGTGGCGTTCCGGCAACGGTTCTTCAGCATGTCCGAGGGCAATGGTGAGCCATTCGTTCGAATTATTCTCTCATGCTTACTTCGTCCAAAATTATTTCATCCTTTTTTTCGTATTTTTCCAGGATTGCCACGTAACATGTCGACCCGTCGTTCGACAAAAGCTTTCAAGGCTTTCGAGGGTCGTCGCAACAGCATAATGGCACTGAGACGAAAATCACAGATGCAGACACTCGGTGCGAATAATATTTACGGAGCGACTGGTAATCCATTGGGAATCCAGCCAAGACCTACGAGAAGCAGTCAGATTTCAGTGAAAGATGTTTTCGCCGATGCTGGACAAGTTAATCCGGCCTACGAGACTGAGGAGAGTCCTCGAAACAGTCTGAGACTTCAGCCACTACCTCAAGTTGGCTGGCGAGATACCAATTCAAAAATGTAAAGGTTCACCCGGTGTAGCGAAATCGTCATTACGACAAAAAAAACAAACATTAGGCAAAAATATAATTAGGTTACGCTTATTATTCTCTCTATGCCTTCGTGTCTCTCTCTCTCTCTCTTGTATCTTTTTTTTCTAATACGTGAACAACTCTCCACGTTTCGTATGTGATATACCTATATCGGATTATTAAATTATATGATATCGTTTGCGAGCGAATGCGTGTGTGAATGTTATTGTGATTGAACTGTTTAACTACCATGTAATTAATAATATTAATAATATCAACGATTGTAATAATGAGCGAGAATTTTTGGATTTCTGCTCTTAAAAAAATTGACTGTCCATTTTATGGTACTCATCCTCGCACCGCGAGAGCTCAAAGAGCGATCAGAAATGTTCTTATTCTCGCGTGCGATAAATAAATTTTTAACTCACACGAAAAGTCCCTCGTCCCTATCGATTTTTCTTAGTAAGTGCTTCAGTGTTTCGGCCGCATTTGGCAAAGTCCTTCGGTCATTAGAATTATGTAACAGAGCATAAGATAATCGTTGATAGTTTCGGTGATCGACCATCCTTGATAAAATCCTTCCAAGGGAAATGCCCATATGGACATTGCGTATGGAACGTTGGCTAAACGACTGTAAGGATTTCCAACCGCTCGCCTGAAAAATAAATTTATCAGTCAGTATGATTACAATTATGTTTATAATACGTTTATTGAGAAACTACTCGACCCGAGCAACTCGGTGGAAATGATCCAAAAAGTGGCCGGAGGAAATGGTAAATTCTTCACAAGTTCCATGATTTCACTCCAGAGAGTTCGAGTTTGGGATATTTCAGAATCCTGTGGGCAAAATTTATTTTTGTTAGTACGATCGATATTTATTATTCGATTGGCAAACGACGATAATTACCGTTCGAGTAAGCTCTTCGATGAAAGACGTTATTTCGAATAAAGTCAATGTAGTGACTATTACAGCGCCAGTTGCGAATAATTTATAATGATAATAAAAGGAATAAACGAGACTTGCTATGCCAACTTTGGAGAGAAACGAATTTACTAAATTCTTGTCGGTTTTTACTCGTGCCAATTCCTTGGCGATCGATCTTGGATCGATGGCTGAAAATATTAATAACTGTAATATTGATTCGATATAAAATCGACGTAATTTCAAACTTACGATATCTTCGACAGAAAATATTGTATAGAAGGGAATGCGTCGAACGTGCTCCGATTACAAAAATACCGATCGATGCGATGATAAATTGGGGCGAATTTTTTAAGGAATATTTAATCAAACGATGTATACACCAACCGCAGCCAAGAAGAAGATAACTGGAAGATATTAAAGCATCCGGTATCATGGCGTTTTGTTCATTTTCAACATATGAAAAACAAATTCAAGCTACCTTCGTTTATTTTACTATCGTGTCTGGGAAAAGTTGGACGTTACCAAGCGATTCGAATAAAAATCTTACTCGTACGAAACAGAACGCTGTTATTATCCCCGAGCCACATACGGTTCGCAGTGTCGGATCGAACGGAAAAAGAATTCTTGCCACGCGATAAAAGCCATACAAAAAGAAATTCGTTGCCGATAGCTATCGAGCAACGAATCATAAATATATAAAAACATTTATACGTTTTTATTAACATTTTTTACACTTTTTTTTTATTAGTTACATTACGATCTGATTTTGCGTTTATTTTTATACAAAGTTGGATATAATAGAGTAGACAGTAATGTATACGACGTGTTCTCTGCTCTTGCAAGACGAAAACTCCGTAAATCGTATAAATTTCACGATATAAAGAAAATAATTAACGACGGACAAACTTTTTGTCTCTTTCCTTATTTTATTTCCTGTCCACGGTATTTTTAATAATATCATTTATCGACATTCCGAATAAATTTTTCAACGAACCGTATGTCGGCTCGATGATCCTCCATTGGTGGTGGCAAAAAATTAATTTTTTTTTGTTTCTAATTCATGACTGGTTAAAAATTGATTGTGAATCGTCGGGATATATAATCGAATGCTGAAAAAACCAGCTCCTATTTTCTCGTCTCATTCGCATATTCGTCCTTGCAACGCCTCGGTGTTTAACGATAGCGCGTTGTAAACTTTATGAGACCTCTGCGACCGCCATAAGTTGCAATAATAATTTGTACAATCGGCTATTTCGACGGAATATAAAAGCAACGACTGCTTCGTCGCGTTATACCTCATATATCCCTTTTGCAATGCGACGCCTGGTCACAAATCTCTTGATTTTGCTCGATTTCACCAATTCTTTACCTTTTATCGATGTACATAAATATATACGCGTATAAATTTTATACACGTATATACATGTGTACATACGCCTATATTTGTATAAATTTTCAAGCTGTGTGATCGATCGATTTCAAACGTTAACTTTAATACGAAAGCAATTACCCGGCGAGTAAAAATACATCGCCTCCTCGTATCGAGATTCGATCCCGAAAATACGAGGTCAAGCGCAGCAACGATTTATCTTGGGCCAAGATTGATCGTCGATAAAGTTGCGATTTTTATGTATAACGAGCTTTTGGGCATCGTATAAATAAGACAATGAAAAAAAGTCTTTTTTGTATATGCGAGAAAATTTGGAAGATCGCAACGACTCAACCTGGAGATCGTAAATTCTTACTTTTATTTTTCTTTTTTTCTTCTTCTGTTTACCATTTTGTGCGCACGATCGAGATAATTTCTTCGGTAATAAAGTCAACACGTTCGCTCCCGACGTTATGTACGTACATACTTACGTATAAATATATATGTATGTATGTTCGTGCATAAAAATGTATTTTCACTCGAACATCGCGAATTATTTAACGTCCTATTGGCATGAACACGCAGACGAATTTCATCTGAGCCAGAGCTTCAGTCGTAAGGCATCGACACCATTTAAATAGTAACGGAAGAGTCGTTTGTCACGCACAAAACCAAGATTCTCGTAAAGTCTTAGAGCCGGTCGATTTGTTATTTCCGTCTCGAGTACCACCTCGTCCGCGTCGTCCTCCACCATCGCTCTTATCACGCGCCTAACGAGATTCGAGCCGATTTTGCGCTTACGATATTTCACGTCCACAGCCAACATTGCAATGTACCCGCGTTTTATCACTTTTCTGTGAATATCCAGCTTGCAAACGATCGCGCCCACGCACTCGTTCTCGTGCATCGCCTTTTAAGAAAAGAATAAAAATGGTGATTTTTCTTGATGATTGTGAAAGCAAGCGAAACATTTCTTGGATAATTGGTATTAAAGAGAAATAAACAACAATCGATGAGAGACTCGCACTTACCAGAAAACACAGTTTGGGCCAATTATGAATAAAATATCTATATGTGTAAATAGAGTACGGTTCGCTTAGATCCTTCTGTATCAATTTCATAATATCGGGCATTTGTAGCTCACTTGTGTAGCTGACATACTGTATGTCGTTGTCTTTATTTTCTGTACACGACGGTTCCGAATTTTCTGAAAAAATGACAAACGTCGATTTTTTTTTAGGTTAGGAAACGGAATTCGATCGTATCGATTTTCCGTTTTATTTTCATTCGGAAAAACTTGAATAATTTCATTCGAGAATGACATTAAACTGTCCTTGGACGAGTGAACAAAATTAAATGTTCGAGAGGGACTCGAAACGAGTCAGATAACTCACCCACTTGGTTTAAATGACTAGTTTCCACATTTGAAGGTTCGGACGATGGTGTGTTGACTTCGGTGTTTCTTTGGGGAGATTCACAGACACCGTTTACCTGATGTAAACCATTAATACGTGGTTCTTCAACGTTAGGCTGCGGACTTAGCCTCGATTCGATGTCCAACGTGCCAATGTCAGGCACACTTCCCATTCCCATTGTCGTTTTAACCTCGATTTTGGTCCTCGGAGTCGTCGTCGTCGACGACGACTCGGTTCGCGTGAGTTGATCGTCATTCTTTACCCTCGCTCTATCCATCATACATACAGAATGCTTTTTCACAATTTTTACGAATAGTCCACGTTAAAAAGAGACACGCCGAATCGCCCGAGAGATTTTTAAGAGCGACTCACACAGTGAATTTTCACTGTCTCCTGGGTCGACTTATCTCTTTCCCTCTCTCTGTCCCACGCCAAAGCGAGAGATATAAATCGCTCTATACCGCTCGTCCTGCACCGAGGCACACTTTACTCTCGGCTGGCATACGCGTTATCGGGAAAAACGTTATTCTTTTAACCGAATTTTCATTATTAAAGGATATCCTAGAGACGATTGGTGTAACAAAATTTATCTCAAAATACGGACATCCGACGTACACTGCTGGACGACGGACACCATATTAGATTTTCCGCAACAGCCTGACCAGCCTGACGAACTTCGCGGTTCGTGTGCTCGATACTAGGCGGCACTGTGTGTCTGTGATATATATATATATGTCATATATACATATATATGTCACATTTGAATTGAATTCCCGGGCTTACCGCTGTGAGATATTGTTAGAATTAACGAGGCCGAATATCACGTTCCTTTCATAATTATGCTGAGATATTTTAACTCTCGGACGCGCTGTGTGATTGAGCAAATACATGTCGATCATATTTGATTAGTCGCGAATACTGTGGATATTCATAAATGCAATTTATTCTCGATTTCTCAAACGTCTAGCGAATTTTGTGGAATCTGCGCGTCACCGCGCCTATTACCAACGGTATCTGCGCATATTTTAGCAACATCAGCAACATTTCATTTCCGAAACACATGCTACATTGTCTAAGGGTTACGTCAGTAATTATTTGTTATATTACCGTAAACAGTTGATGCATAATTAACTATAATTAATAATAAAATAATCAGGTGTTATCTAAAAGTGGACAGATAACAAAGATTGAGAGATAAGCCTAGACAGTTCACTCGGTTCTCTCATACCGGTCGTATTATTAGCTTATATATATCGTCATTGTTCCACAAACCCTCATCAATACAAATTAGCAAACAGGTAAACACAATCTATTGTAAAAAGGCACGAACGCGTTTTAGCATCGGTATATAATGCTTGTCCATTAAATCAGTCAGTGTATGAAAAGCTAAACGTTTCGACTGTAAATTTCATGCTTCTGTTTTCATAACCTCTTCTAGCCTTCCCCTAAATTCGTACCATTTACCTATTTATCTTACTCTGAATTGTTTAATTCCGTTCCCTCTCTATTCCCATCTAATGTGTACGTTGCCTATTCCACTACACTAAACTGAACACTTAAACTGCGCTAATTATTATATTATTTTTCTACTGCCAAGATAATTTTGAGAATGTAGGTTATGTAATAGCCACCAATCACTACCGGTTATTAATCTTAAACTATTTAAATCTTTTTATTTATAGCACCTGGACTGGTATCTAATTATAATTCTCTTGGCAAATGAGTTTTCTACATGCTTGCACCGTTTTGCAATAAGCACCGCTCGATCCGTAAATTTTCCAAAATCTTTTATGGAACGCGGCATTTCTATGAATCGTTAATATCAAAGTATCAATACCGCAATAAGTTTCTGGTTCGAAAATTCATAACTGACGGTTTAAACCCCAAGATTATACGAATTGTAGCATGCATTCGCGAGCTTCTTTTTATCGAATAAATATAAAAATTTCAAGCGTGATTCAAAGTAAAATCTGAATGGAAATTGTAACTTTTTTCATTCGCATCACCTTGGCATATGAGGTATATTCTCGAATTACATGGCGAGGGTGGTAGATGTCCTGCTCGATAATTTATTGCGCTATGTTATTATTGTCCGGTCGCGAATTTCTAAACTATTATTAGATACCAAGGTTGTCGGTGTTTTCTCGCATATTTCTATTGGTTTAACACTTTTAAAACGTCGGCCTATTGGCCCCACGATGTTTATCCCCCTCCGGTCACATTTTCAAACACTTCGTTCTAAAACGAACTTCCAGTTTTTAGTCCACCTTTGAACGATATGACCGATGTACGATTCCTCAAAGCTTTGCCACGACTCGTTCCATTAGCCCAATAATTTAATATAAATTCCATTCAGTTACTTTCATAATTGTCATGACATTGAACGAACCAACATTTTACCACATTGTACAAGCAAAACTGTGTATTAGAGTGCATTTTTGGTTCTAACAGTTGCGAATGATTATTTCCAATAAATAAGCATTTTTAAATAGGTAAGTTGAGCTTGGACAAAATAAGAAAAAGAATCCATACTAGTAGTATGACCAATAATCGAACATTATGTCCAATTCGTTGCATCGCCCAAAATCTGTTTTTAAGAACTTGTTTTTATCTTCCATTGCAGAATGTCGTTTCCGAACAAAGAGGATCGCGTGAATTGTTGGGGTCATCGAGATGAATATTGGAAATGTTTGGACGAAGGCAAGACCGAGACCGATTGCAAAGAATTTAGAAAACAGTACGAAAAGTTTTGCCCGGCCCAATGGGTGAGTGAATCTTTCTTACGTTCTTATCAAATTATCGCGGAAAATCTAATAACCATCTTTTATTCCATCAGGTCCAGCATTTTGATCGAAAACGCAAGTATCTCAAGTTCAAGGATCAGATAGAGAAAGAAGGTGGAGGGTACGTTCCAGAAAATCGAAAGACAACCATCTAGTCTAAGTTATAAATACACACGATAATAACAATTTACTAACGCGTTTGCGGTCACCATTGTCAATACGATTTTTTCGAATTTCGTCCGGTTAATAAAAATGCTTCGAAAGAGAGCGAGTAAAAACAATGAGTGTGGCTTATAATTTTCTTTGTCATCCTTGAGCCCGCATTAAGGTATTTTAAAAAATCGCTGGAAAAGAGAAATTCGTGAAAAAAAAGAACATTTAATGATTTTATTACAGAAGCCGGAACACTGAAGTAAGTCACGTCTATCCGAATAAATCGGGGGTCGCCATCCAAAGTCCACCCTCGATCGGAAAGCACGATTATGACTGACGACGAGGATGACAAAATAACGATGGCATTACCGACGGAAAGTTCCGATCTCGAGGATGATCGTTCGATGAAAGCGAATCTTCTCGCGATCGAGTCGCGAAAAAATGAACGTGATCGCGAAATCCGTAAATACCAAGTTAGTCCTTCGTTACTTGAACCCTCCGTATCTTCGTCGCAACGAGTCCCTAAAAACACTTACTTTTCAGAAACTGCTAAAGACAAAAACCCGTGTAGAGGAACATGTAATAGTCGAGATTCTGCGATCGCTCTCTGCGAGCGGCGACGTTGGTGACGAGAGAACACTGCTCGGATCTATCGTACTCGTCAACGTCCTCTTCACGAATTATCCTCACAGCCAGTGTATCGACACGTTGACAGCATTTTTTAACCTGAAAGATATTTCTCTATCGATGTTCGCTGAAAATTTTAACATTCGCGATCCCGAGTGGTTTAGAGTCGCGATTGCCCACGGATATTTTAAAGCCAACGTTGACGAGCTGCTCTACACGCCCGAAAATATGTTACTGACGTTCGCTATTTTGGAGAAACATTGTTTGAGATACACGAAATATTCCTACGTAGCGTACAAAGTTCTTCAAGCCTGGATGAACAAATGGCAGGAAAGATTTATGTTCCACGAGTCATTCACGCCCGGGATAGAATCGAGATTAGAGGCGATAATATTTTCAAACTGGGACAGTTGCATAAGCGACATAGCACGAAGAAACGCGACCGAAATATTTCCAACGTACTTGAGAGCAACGAGCAACAAGTACGAGGGCTTTTTGAATTATATTTTTCATAATTGCGTTCAGAACTTGTCGTGGCAAAATCCGACCAAGTACACGATATTGGTGGAAATTTGCAAAATTTTCAACGATCTCGACTCGATCGTGGATTCCGGCCTACCGAAGTGTATCTTAACGAGCTTGACGAAAAATTATTTGAAATCATCCGGCACATTGCTCTACACGACGATTCTCGGCAAATTAACGACCAAAGAACAGTGGGAAAATATATTTTGCAAACAGATTGTTGAGATGAGCATCTCTTGGGAATATGAGTAAGTAAACCGTGTACTTATCCTTTGGGTATAATATTCGATGTTCCTTCAAACGTTATTTCTTTTTGTTTGTTCTTTAAGAAACGTGTCCGCTATCGAATTACTTTGGGAGGAATGGATGAAGCCGACATTCGCGAAATTTCCGGATATGTTCGAAAATATGTTTGGCACATTTATGTTATATGAATCCCAACTGAGCTCAACCTACTTGCTGAAGGTAAAAGATCGCCTAGGTTTGAAGCTTCTTATCGACCATATAACGTTTCAAGAGATTTTGACATCGGGAATCGAGCATTTCTCCGAGTCTGTCCGATTGAATGCTTTCGCCATTATCTGCCAAATGAACAACTGGCAATTCGACATCAACAGTGAAGATCCGTATATTCTGGTGAAGCGATTTTTATGCTTGAACGCCGATGCAAGTACGGTATCGTTGAGAAAAGGTGTGCTCGTAAATTTCAAGATCCTTTTTGCCAACATCGTGAAACTCGCGGAGGTTCAAGCCATCATAAATCGTCATGTTCGCAACTATCTTGTATGGTTGCACGAATTTCTTCTGGACTGTTTCGAGATTGGTTCGTCCTATCAGAGAAAGATTTTCGGATTAAATTTATACGGTGTAATATTGAATTTTATGAACGACGATAGCGTCGACGGTCTGTCGAGCAAGTCTAATAAGTGCGAGGCGTCCCTGAAGTGTGCCCACAATCTCAGACTGAAGATGATCGAGGAGAATCAGTGGAATTTCGTCGATGCGAGAAGCGCAATTTTACTCGTAAAATTAGTTCTGGATCAGACGAGCGACGTGAGGGAAAAATCGACTTTGATTCTCATTCGATATTTCAACGCCGAAGTCTTTACCAAGGATGAGAAAAACGTTAGAACTCGTAATTCTTAGTTTCATTCTCAATAAGAGCCGAACAACTTTGGATTGTGATCTTTAAAATTTGTTTTTCTCTCAAACAGGTAATTTTGCAAAAGGCTACCAAATTTTGCAATTCTTCGATGTTTTACGAAATCGCGGGTGGTTCGGCCCTAATGAGAGTACTCTCAGCTTGGCGATTTACCGACGTGAATTTCGTCAATTTTTTCCTGGCCAGAGCGATCGATCAGTTGGGAGAAATGCGAAAAGACATTTTCATGTCCACCGTTCAAGGATCGCCGGTTTACGGCGCCCTCACGGTCATTTTGGAGCTCGGCCTAGCGGATCGATCCATCAGCGACGATACGACACGAAGAATTCTCAATTTTACCGAGGAAGCTGTAAATTTTTTCCTTTCAGCCTTGTCGACGAAGGACAAGGCCGAATCTTCGCCATCGGGATATTCCTCGTCGTTCGAGGAGATGAGTCTTGCGATCGAAGAGTCCATCAGAACTAGTGAGCTCAACGAGGACATCGAGGAATGTGTCGTATCGCCAGCTCATCAACTCGTAATCTCCTGCATCTGGATGTCTCTCAAGGTACGAAACCATAATTTTAACTCCATTTCAGTAAATCGTATCTCGCGTTCATTGTTTCATTTTTAGGTTTGCTGCGAGTTAACTGCCGAGATTGGATCGCGCACAACAACGCGAAAGGAGGCGATTCGTGCAGCCAATATCATAGTATCGGTACTGTTGAAATGCCGTCACAAAGGAGCGATTACTGTCGCTGGGGTGGCGATCGCGAAATTGACAAAGTGAGCGAGAAAGAGAGAGAGACGAGAAGAAAAATTAAGTATTTTTGGACTCACTCGCGGTACTTTAAATCGTATATTTCACTTTTTTTATTGCCAGGGCTCTTCTGTGTAAGGATGAGTATGATACAGTGATGAAAAAGCATCTGATAAAGTTGTTGCGCATCGGCAGCGATAGTAAAATAAATCTGACCCGACGAGGAGCAGGATTGACGATAATGTTTCATCGCATAGTATCGAGCGACGTGAGATTAGACCGTCCGTTTTTTCATTTTGCCGTGGTCGAATTGTTGAACTCGTTGAAGGAGAGTTCCGATTTAAATCCAACAACGAGGAACGAGGATTGTCTGAGAGATTCGGCGCGTGTTCGTCATTTGCAGTTTTTGCAATCTCTCGTCGCGGACAAATCACTGCAGGCTCAACTGGTCCCTTACATGGAGGACATTTGTTCGACGTGCTTCGACCACCTCCAATCTCCAGATTGGAGGGTACGGTAAGCTAGCTCCAAGTTTTTTAAAAACTTAAAAAAAAACAACTCCACGTAAAATTACTAATACTTTGCCTTTTTGTTTTTTCTTTAGAAATGCCAGTCTTCAGTTATTCGGCGCGATAGTCCCAAGATTGGTCGGGCAGTCCAAAGAAACGCAGTTGGATTACGGAATTGGAAATTCGATCGATCATTTCGTCACGCATTATCCGAAACTCGCGACTAAAGTTTTGGCTGAATTGGAAACGTTCGTGGGATCCTTCGAATGGACGAAAATCGTACGTTTCACCGATTTGCCGATAAAAAGCAACGTCCTACCGATACTGGTACTTCTTTCGAGAATGTCGACGGGCGGTTGCGACTTGATCGATTATTCATCGATGGAATACATTCGAAGAGCTCGAGAAACTTTCAAGATACTTCTCGGACATCCTGTCTTTCACGTTCGCAACGTAGCTGCAAAGGCTTACGCGGCGTTCGAGCCATTATCGAATATTCCGTGTAAATTGATAAATATGATGTCCGAAAAGATCGATTCTCGCTACGAAAATTACGATCATGGAGTGTTGATCGCTCAATCGTATCTCGGACAAAAGCTCTGTTACGAAGAAATGCAGACAAATCGTACGTTTGTATTTCACAAGCACATGATTTATTCGGAAGCGTTATCGAAGCGCTGGTTTGGTCAATTTACGAGGGCAATAGACACATGGGAAGCAACATATACGGTGAACGATGAGGAACGTCGAACAAGTTACACGATTCACAACATTAGATACCACGTTGCAAATGCGACTTTGCTCTATTGTCTGGTTACATCGAATGTTACGACGATGTTCATGAAATTTCTGCGGGAAGACGATAATTTCGGTTACTTGGATTTATCTCTGATCGAAAACCTAAGAACGAGAGGTATGTGGCAACCGCGCTGGCTAACCTACGTCGAGCCTACATGGAAATGTTATTTCACCACGGTGTATGCGATAAAAATGCACGAGGATGACTGGACAGAGTTCAATAATGGGTGGCTGGAGTTCTTGGTTGATAATGCTCTAAAGTTTTTCCACGATCCCTCAAACTTTCATACTTTTTATTATTTAATATGTTTCATTCGTCATTACTTTTACGATGATCACAAGCAC
Organism: Netelia virgata; assembly: GCA_951802705.1. Taxonomy (NCBI): domain Eukaryota; kingdom Metazoa; phylum Arthropoda; class Insecta; order Hymenoptera; family Ichneumonidae; genus Netelia; species Netelia virgata. The sequence continues at coordinate 18,305,345 of OX637867.1, forward strand.
GAGACGGTGCTGGAAAGCTTGTACAACATAAACGGCATTCAAAAATTATCCACTATGTTGATGGAGATCGATGAAAAATCTTCGCGTCGACGCGCGATAAGTTTGAAATGCTGGGGATTCTCATTAGCGATAGAGACAAACGAGGTGGACGAAGCTCTGTTCGAAAAAGCGATCAATTTCGTACAAAGGATGAGCAGGATTGACGACGTTGCGATTAAGAAAATGGTCCTCGATGATGTGATGTTGCTTCTGTTCAAGAAATATTCTTGGAGGAAGCCTGACGAGTGCGTTCTGGATTCGCGATTAAAATCAACTGAACTATTTCTTAGTGCCGTTACGTCCCTGCTAATGGACGAAGATCCGGATATAAGAGAACTCGTAGCGAAAGGGGTGAGCCGTGTGTTTAGGACGATCGATATCCAAGTCAATGGCCTTTCCCCGAGGGCGACTTTGTACAAGCTATTCAACAAATTGCCAATCTTGTGGTACAGGCATACATCGATCGGTATACACGACGCTCTCGTGAATTTAAAGGCGCTGACCGAGTTGATCAACGTCAAGAGTTCATCGAGCGATATCAAGAGTCCTTACGATCACGACGATGATCTTCAGCACGATCACACACAATTCATCAATATGTTGATGTATTACGCTAAAATTATGAAGGAACCATCGAAGCCAAGAGTCTATTACAATTATTGCGAGGTGCGACAGTTCAACGGGATAACAAGTATGAAATACGAGTTGCAACGCGAGGCTCGTATCGACGTTCGCAATGTTAAAGCGTTTTTAGAATTGAGCACGTCGGATTATTTGTCGTTGAAAAAAAGCGCTTTGGTAAAAATAATAAACGATTCTTTATAACGTAGGGTGCACGGAGATTTCACTAACTACCCCCCTCTCATATAAACACGATGAAGATTAATCCTACAGTCGTCGTAAAATTAAACCTCCGTTTTTTTTTTTTTCATTCTTTCATTTTGTTGTATTAACCGAGTAAATTGCTTTGAACAAACGTACACTAAGAATCCTGTCGTTTCAACGAAGAAAAAAAGAAAGAGAACCAAAAAAGGACACGAAGTTTTGTTTTTACAGATAATGAGACACACACAGACACACCCAGGGCTCAAGATCGACGCGTACATTCGTTTGGCGAATCTCTTTGAGAAATTTCTATCGGTTAGCAAAAAATACATAGAGTTTTTTTTTCTTTTTCTGTGAATTATTATTATTATTTCATTCGCGAAGGACGCGTCGGTCTTGGGCGATTTTTGTTTCGTTCTCTCCCTACACATGTACATTTGTACAGAACCATCGAACAAGACATGCGTGTCTCGCAGGCACTACAGCGTAAAATTGTCTATTTACATCTATTACGTTCTTTCTCCTCTCTTCATTTTGTTTTCTTTTTTTTTTTTTCAAGTGTCTTTATAGCAAAAAGAGCGAGCTCGGCAATGGATTATTCATTGAGTCGGAAAAATGGTTCGCCTGCAAGCAAGATTATTACTACTGATATTTCTTAACCAGAGTCGATACAAACTATTTTTTTTTAATATATATATATATACTATTATTGAAATAACTCTATCTAGCTTAATTTTATATTTTTCGATTAAACCCTATCCTCGAGGTTACTCAACGACATCGGTTGTTATTTTCTTTCTCTCTTAAAACTTTCTTTTATCTATATGTGCAACTCACTTGCTGGAAGCGTTATCTTCCATCGGGGAATAAATAATAAAAAATAAATGTACGTATACCAACTATAATTGTAATACAAGATCAATTCGAATTTAAGCTTATTGTATTTTGTTACGGTAAATAAAGTTTCTACGAGTCACAGAATCCGAGAGTTTCCATTGTCCATTCGTGATTTCTTTGTTTTTGGTTTTTCTCAACGATACCTGGGCAAAACATAAGATTCAGTTTTTCCTTTTTGTCTTTTCCTCGTAGTCCGTTCCATTTTCTCGAAAAAATTCGTCCAAGACAATTTTACGTTTGTTTCGTGTGAGAAAGAAAAACGCGTTTTTAAAAAAAAGGGCTGGTCTACGATCGAATGACTTCACAATCGTCGAGTGTACATAAAGATAGAACATTTACACGGGAATCTACAAGTCGTTACATCTATATATAAATATATATGACCTTTCGTCCCATTTGTTATGCGTAGTTTTTTTATGTATGTCTACATATATATATATATATATTTTGTTTGTTTGTTTGTCAAATCGAATCTTTCGGACATGATTAGAGGAAATGGAACATGTTAGCTAATTGCTCGAATATCGTGAATTATTTTGCTCGCGTCTCGACTTTGAGAATAATTAACGATGCCCGGAAACCTCGTGATTACGGATTACTTCTTTCTTTTTCAGACTGTGATAGAAAATTTGCTTCGACGAGAAATTAATAAACACCTTTCACCTCGTCCGAACATACACGCGTGCATACTGTTTTGTCTATGAAGGAAAAATGCTGATATCGTCCAGATTTGGAACGAAAATGGAATAAAAAAAACGTAACAAAAAAGCAAATTGAACTTTCAACGTATTCTCACTGTCGAGTCACGACCGCTATTAGAATCGAGCGAGGGAGGAATTTGTTTTCAAGCATTCGCAGTTCACCGTATGAAAATAAAGATACGACGATCGAGCCTCGTCCGTTTATAGCGAGGCATAAAAAAAATCTCAACCGGTAATTTATACGTGGTAATCATTCTCCAATATCGTAAAAATCTATATCAGCCGCTGGATCGATTATGTGAACAAACACGAGTGCGAGAGAATAAACGATCCTGCAGTTTTTGTCACACGTGCGATAGCTAATTTTTGTTTAATTATCCCTTGAAACCATTTGCGAGGGCAACGAATCTTTTCTAAGATCGACACTAGCGCCACCGCGATTCGTGGGGAAAAAAAAAATTAAAAAAATTTACTTGACTCACCGTTTAAAGATCGTCTCATCATCAGCCTGTATCGAAATAAAATAAAATGCTTTGCACGTTTCCGTTCAAATGACGCGTTTTTCCTCGATCCGAATTGGAAATCTCGGCGTCTCAATCTTCTTAATTTCTCTCATCTATATCTCCTCCTCTTCATCCTCTCGATAAGATTAATTCGCTATTAACTATGAGAACGAAATAATTTGTCGGTAAAAAGGTATGTCGATGATCTACGTTAGTGTATCGCGCTTATTCAATACCATGCCCGTCCGTTATTTCGCCGCTTGACCAACGCCCACCGACGATTTTGTCATTCTCTGCGATGTTTCCGCATTTTCGTTATTCGCCGGTGGATCAACGTCCATCTAAAAAATGTAAAACACAGACGCTTACCACAAAGGAAACGATAAAAATACAAAAATACAAAAATATGCCTTCGGCTAACCTTTTCCTCCTTTTCGTCGTCGACTAGAATTGGGCCGTTCTCAGCCTCGTATTCTTTGAGAACGGCATCGAGGTTGTACCTTCTTCGATAATTAACGAAGAACGAGCGTAGGTGAGCCTCGGTTTTCGTACCGATCACGTCGGCTATGGCGGAAAAGTCTTTTCCGTATTTTCGTACGCCCTGGACCGCGAGGAGAAGCTCGTCGTTTGTCCAACGAGCGTTGATCCGACTCGAGACCTCGGGTGGACGCAAATCGTCGATTCCATCGATGGTTTTCCGCTTGAGCGCGCTAACTTGTTGCTTGTTGGATTGGATCTTTGTTTTTTTGTCATTAAAAAAAGAAAAAAAACATTCATCAGTAAGGATTACTTGTCGGAAATAAAATATTATCGCGTTTTTTTTTCCACTAAACTACTTCATGTGCAATGTGCAGAATCACCGAGAAAACACAAAAAATCTCTACTAAGCATATAAAAATGTATCCACACGATTGAATCTCGTTGTTGTTGGTTTTTTTTTTTCATTTTCTGTGGGTAATTTATTTCAATAACGTACTTGTCGCTTGAGGCTAACAATTTCGGTGTCGATAGCTTGAAGATTGTTGCTCGCCTGGCTTGGCTGGCCAGCCAACGCCGCCAGATCGTCGTGATTAACGACAAGTCCACGGGGAGGTTTTCGTTTATTCGAACGACCGGGCATGGAGCTCAATGGTCTGGCGACACCCGTTCGCCTAAACCATCGTGGACATACACGTTTTTTGTTTTCGTTGTTTGTTAACAATTTTCTATCTCGTCGAATTTGGTCTCAGCTTTTTTTCCCAAAACTTTCTTTCTTTCGTCTCACAAAATGCTCGTACAGGATTTTTAATTTATAATTTTCATCGCGTGGAAAATTAAACCGCGGAGATATTTAGCCGACCGGAAAATACCGAATTCCCCCATGGGTTCGTTGTCGAAATTTCGCAGGAAATAGTATTGAAAATTGAATAGGCCTGTATGAACATCCTCGTCCGACGTTAAAACCTCTCAATTTTCATTTTGGGAACGAGAGCGAGAAAAAGAGAGAGAGAGAGAGAGAGAAAGAGAAGGAGAGAAAGATAGAGAGAAAAGGGAAAACAGAGCTTCGATAAACGAAAAAGCCAACGTCGATTATTTAATTATTTTGTCGATTTTTAATTCACTGACCTCCAGTGCAGATAGCAGCTATGACACGCGTGTCCTTTGGGTGTCGCACGAACACTATGACAAGCAACGCCGCAGTTGCTACAAGATCCCTACAACACATAATGCCCTTTTTTAGATAGAGAGAAGAAATTAAAAAAACGAGTGTAAGAGAGAGAGACAGAGGGAGAGAGAGAAACGAGAAAGACGAAGCTTTCGTCGAAAACTACGAGCCTTCCCTGCTACGATTTAAAAACATGAAAAAAAAACGTGATAGGAGACTAATTCTCCAGCGACTATTGTTTCCTGGTGATAATTGAAGTTTGTTCTGTTTTCAAGCGGGCAACGGCCCAAACGATAACTGATCGCTGTCCGTTGGGATGAAAAAATTAATTGCGGCAACAATAAAAAAAAAAAGGGCGAGAGATAGGGTGAGAATGGAAAATTGTATCGAACGTGTTCGAATCCCCTGTTTCAATGCAGATGAGAGATAAATTTTCACAATGTTTGTTTCGATTCGACGAACGTGTGACGGTCTGTCGTGTTGAAAAATTGGGTGCGTTTGGCAAAAAAAAAAGAACAATCGATAAACAGCGAAAAAGAAAAGTGATGAAGCAGTCTAGAGCTTTGCAAAGAGATAGAGAAATAGAGAGACAGAGTGGGTCAAGGTTTAGGCTTAGGTACCTGAACCTGGGGAACGTTTTCCGAGTCGGACGAGGCTTTGGCGTCGGTGCCTTGGTTTCCTGGTACAGCTTGGTTTTTTCCACGACGTATTCCGCGATGGATCGTCCATTTCTGGAACGTTCCACATCCACGTTCATATAACACGTTCTGCACAAACGATTTTTTGCGATTGTGCGCGTAAGAGAAAAAAAATTAACATCTTAAACTTAGGGACGAAGCCGACTTTCCGATTGGCAAAAATTAAAAATTTCTTTTTCTCTCGTTGTCGCGGATCGCTAGTCGTGAGAAAATATTTCTCGTAATCCCTTTTCGAACGGACGTCGTCAACGTTTTTTTATTCACGCGCTAACGTTGGAAACCCTCTCGATAATAAATTAGTGCAAAATTAATTTCGCTCTTTTCGTCCCTCGACAGAACTTCGTCCCCGTTTTATCGACGCTCGTCGATCTTAACGTGTGGATACATTTTTTATACGTAAATATATTCTTCCACGATGAAAATGTAAGAGATATATAATACGATTATCGATCGAAAGTATGCGAATTATTTGAATTCACAATCGGCCCGGACACTCGCAAATTCGTCGCGAGAAATCGAGTCCGGGTCGATAACACTTCGATTTCGGGCCTTGAAGGCGCGACAATCGCAAATTGCGGAGAAAAAATTGGTATCGAACGGATGAGAGACAAAAAAAAAGAAAAACGTGGTACGCGACAAAACGGCATGCGTATCGATCGAATGTTAAAATACGTAAAAAAAAAAAGAAAAAGAAAAAAAAAGTGTATTTTCATGGTTTAGCTCGCTTACTTTTTCCTCAGACTCGCTATCCGTGTTGGAACCCAATTCACTGCCATTTTCGCTTCCATTTTCGCCTTCTTTACCTCCACTGGTCAATTTTCTCGCTTGTCTGTCCATCAGGGAGGTTCGAGTTCTCGTTTTTTTCCAACTGTAGTAATACTTAACGAGACTCGCGATCGATTTATCAGGCAGCTGTTCGAACGAATTATATTGAATTTTGCTATAGACAAAATTTTTCGTATTTCGTCGGTTTTTTTTTGCGAAAATTACCATTTGTCGTATTCGATGAAAACTTTTTCCATGAAATTGGAACGCCTGTTCGAACAAAACTTTGTCCTCGACCGTCCATTCGTCGGGAAAAGGCGTGAAATTGGCTAAATCCAGTACCGCCCTTTCCAAATTGTGCTTATGCCAGAACAACATTCCCAGGGCTTGTTCGCCGTTATAGCCGTACTTCTCTTTCGCCAATATTATGTATTCGTCCACTGTAAAAGGAAAAGCTGTAGTAATCTGTTCGACGCAATTTCGAAAGGCGCTAATTTACAATCATGACGCTGTGTTTAATTTCACGAGTTTACGTTTCTGATCTGGTATGTCTACGGTGGGCGACCAAACGAGCAGAGCTCTGTCGGATAATTGATCCAATCGACGCTCTAAAAATGGATATCCATGTTATTAGGGTTAGCGCTAATCGTGATCGCCTCGTAGTCGAGGCGCCTGCTGTAAAAATGTGAAATCTGCGTACTTACCGCCAACAGGGACCAGGTCTGGTACAAGAACCTGATAATCGCGTCCAACGCGAATCTTCTCCGCTGGAACTTTGGAAACATTTGGTCTATGAATTTCGGTACCTGAATGAATGTCGTGGAAAAAAAAAAAAAAAAATTATTCACATTGTGTCCATGCCGCAGGTCACGACGAAAGTTGACGAATAAAATAACATTATTATTCGTTTCGTCCGACGAAGTTGGCCAAAATAACACATATACAGTGTTTGGCGTGTCGGGGGAGGGGGGGTTTTGAAGGCAACAAATTTGGGGCGCGCGTTTCGAAGGTGAATTTTGAGGTTCGGCGGACGATCGATAAAATACGATGGGGAATCGTAAGTAAGTTTGTCGTACGGTAATACGTGATACGATAATGCGAATTATCTTTCGATCTATGGTAGAAGGCTTTGGTATTGAAATATATCGGAGTAGCATTATAGGAACTTACCACCGTCTTCCTCGCTGGAGGACTCCGTCTGTCCATTTGGGCTGGGGCCTCTCGATCTTCTGCCGTTTCTCACATTTTCCGAATTTCTCTCGGCCAAAACCATTTTAACGAGGAACTAACCGAGCACACCTTGCGTGTCGGATTTAGAATTTATTTTTGCGATATACGCGACTAATAAAGGTTCAAAACTCGTGCAATATCAACCGCACCTTGCCGTGGAGCGTACGAACCTGACTGCCGCAGACACTGCTATGCCGCTTCGTGCGACCGTAGCGAAAGTATAAAGATGGCGGATACCTATTGCAACCAGTCCAATTGGCTGAGCCTACGATTGGAATAAAAAATGGCCATACGCATAGCCATAATTTTTTATACTACATTCGAAATTGGACGCTATTTAGGAACTGGCCCTTTTAAATATCGCATCTTCCTCATGATATATGTACTGGATATGCATCTTTCCTATTGTAATAACAGTACGTTCGATCGACTGCGACAAATATGCTTGGCGATTGATTAAGAAACCTTATTTAGATCTCCCGATGAGAGATTCCGAGAGATCACGGATCTCTCTGTTTTTTGCCACTTCTCTCTACATATATACCGGCATTGATATATGAAATGCGTGCATTGCGTGAAAACAAGGTTTATAGAGAAAATCAGATGTGAGATATCTTGGCTGTTCGGAAAATTGGCGACTCGTTTTTCTCGAAGGGCCGTGGAAATTCTGCGACTCTGTCGTTCCACTTACATTTTGGTTAGTGGACTAATAACCGAAACACCTGGCTCGATGCGTGCATTTGTCCAACGACGGGTGGTACATATACTGATAACATAAAATCATCTCGGCTCTCTTCGACCATTCGTAATTTGTTCGTCGAGATTCGAAAGCTTTACGAATCCTCCGAGGAAACTAAACGTGTTCTTCATCGATCAAACTTATGGAAATTGTACTTCTCGTATCGAGAATAAACAATATATATGGATAAAAATAATAATAACGCTAGATGCATCGTTGCTAGTCACCCGATATATTGATATTTTCGTGACGTCACGCGCACTACGGTCGCACGAAGCTCGCACGAAAGTCACTCGAGAATCTTTCGACCAAGATTTTTTATGAAATTAACAAAAAATGTATTCCTATGCGAAAATTATCATAATATTCATAAGCATCCATGAATAATACTTGTAAAACGAAGATAAGCCGACAATTAATATCTGTTTTCCATCAAGTTATCTCGGATACAAAATAACCTCGAATTATTCCTGTTTCGTTGCTCGTCCGCTGCACGGCGCCACTGCACAGTAATCGCAGTCGCTGATGGACTTTGTCGTGTGGCAGGGGACTTTCGTCATCAATTTTAATGTAAATATTAAAATTATCGATATTCCGGCGACGAATTATCATCTATGAAAATAATAATCATTTACTCCAATAACTCGTGGCACGGTAGTCGCACGACAGCGCGCATCTTCCTCGTTATTTCCTGCTCGGTATTAACCAACAAATGTGGTGTTCTGCTAACTTTCAACTTATTTTGTTCCTCTCGCGATATCATTGAATTTTTTTTTCATCTTTTTTTGATGTGCCTTCGATGATATTATCTCGTCAAAGTGGAAAATTATTTCTCACTCGCGGCAGTGTCAATCGTTCGTTTCGGTGTGTATCGTGTGTTCGTCGTCTCGGTGAGAGAATCGAAGCATAAAACTTCTCACTTGGCATTGTTGCATTGATCTAATTTTTGTTTTAAGTACACGAGTATCATCGTTTCCGAAAACGTGTTCGTTTCTAATTAAACTTTAGCATGCTTTGCCATTTTATTAACCATTGAATCGAATATTTTAATAGACAACGTTTTGCCAGCAATTTCACTATTGGCCACATTAGCATTTTACGCATTTCGTCCAATTAGGAAATTTTTATAAATCACTTGTTTTTCTTTTTTCATTACTGCTTCGTAGAAAATTTATACTACGATACATTTTTTAGATCGCTGAAGAAGTTGCTTCCAATAGTTAACGAAACCATATTGTTTGAACAGGCGTTATAGACGAAATTCTAATACGTGTTATTTGAAAATTTGTCGAGCGATCGGACTGAAACTTTACGCCTGAATCACAAGCTTCGAGCAAAATTACTTAAAATTTGAAAAAAATGCCGACAGTTATTTAGGACTTTGATAAATAGCTTGCAAATTATAAATTTTCATTCTGATTTATTTCTTCGACCGAAACGGATTGCACGAGAATGAGATATTAGGAATCGAAGCGAAAGTACTAATTATTTATATTTTTCTGTTGTCATGATAGATGATCGTGTGAGATATAATAGTATTGACTCGGATCAACCTCGCCATAGGCATCTAATAGAGAATCCTTCGAAAATAAAAAAATATCTCAATTCAACATCTACGAAAATGAAGGTCGTGGCATTGGTCAGCGGTGGGAAGGACTCGTGTTTCAACATGATGCAATGCGTTGCAGCAGGACACGATATAGTAGCCCTGGCTAATTTGTACCCTGTTGGAAAGGGTAAAGAAAAGACGATTCATTCATTTCTACCTACGCACGCTCATCCTCGCATTATTTTTAATCCAACTCCGAACAAGACCCAAGGATCGTATCGTCGTCGATTCTAATTCGCTCAAAGACAATTTTTTGTTATTTTTCGTGTTTAGATGAGCTGGACTCGTTTATGTACCAAACGGTGGGTCACATGGGCGTCGAGTACATCGGCAAAGCCATGGGTTTGCCGATGTATCGAGAGCCGACGTTCGGTCGATCCAGTATGAGAGAAAAAAATTATCTACCCACTGCCGACGACGAGGTCGAGGATCTCTACAGACTTTTATCTAAAGTCAAGGTAATAAATTTCGATCTATCAAGAATATTGAATTTTGAAAAAAAAACAAAAAAAACAATCATCCTTCCATTTTATCATTTTTCAGGAGAAGGAAAACATAGAAGCGGTCGCGTCTGGTGCTATTCTCAGCGATTATCAACGAATTCGCGTCGAAAATGTGTAATTAACGAAACAAAATTGATAGCTCGTCATTCTTGAAATTAATTAACGATGATTTAATTACGAATGATTACTTACAGATGCAGCAGACTCGGCTTGGTCTCGCTCGCGTATCTCTGGCGTCGCGATCAGGACGAATTGCTCAAGGAAATGATCGAGTGTTCGGTAAACGCGGTGATAATAAAAGTCGCGGCTCAGGGCTTGGAACCGAAGCACTTGGGAAAATCAATTTCCGAAATGCAACATCACCTCGGCATTATAGTGAGTTTAAACGTCATTTTGATTAATAGCGTACGATACACTAATATCCATGTCCCGTCTCTTTCGTTTTTTCCCCTCGCCCGTGTAAAACGCCCGAAAAGGTGGATTAGAGAGGAAAAAAGGGGTGAAGGGGGGCTGAGGGAACACCGCGTTAACGCATACCTGAATTGGAACGTTTCCAACAGGGCTTTGACGGCAACCGCGCTGGGTTTTATCCGCTTGCATCCAAATTTTCGCGCGGTTATTTTGGGAGATGCCGCTATCAGTGCTGTCTTGTTAAAAGTATCAACAGAGTAAAAAAAAAAAAAAAAAAAAACAGAAAGAACGACACAAATTGAAAAATGAGAAAAATATGTAAACGGCCAAGCGAGCATGAAACGTTCCTTTTGCCACGATATTTTTGGAAGCATCGGTGGCGAAATCAACGAGATAACTTCGTCCCACTTCGGCTTACAAAAATATCTTGGATTTTTAAAAAATCTACGCTTCCGGAAGTTTACTGGAAAACTTGTAATAATTTCCGGTATTTCAAGCTTTTACTCCCCAAGAGCTATTCCCACAAAAACGTCTGACTTGTGACTCATCGTGCAAACTTTCGAAATAATTTATAAAACCCACGTGCTTTATTATTATTTTTTTAAATATTTTTTTACGATACGCTTTACGCATAATTTCGTTCGAGAAACTCGTGGTTCGTCGATGAGAATCAAGCGAACGACGAGTGGACACAAAATGTTACGAAGAAATATCGAATACATTAGGATTTGGATAACAGAAATTAAATATCAACTCGAACGTTTCGTCAAAGTTCGAGCGGTGTCAGGGGGTTTATCACGGGTCATTCGTTTTATCTGCAGAGTGACATGTACGGGGTGAACGTGTGCGGAGAGGGAGGGGAATATGAAACTTTTACATTAGACTGCCCGCTGTTCGTTAAAAGCATCATAATGTAAGTTCTACGATTAATGCAGATTTATTTGAGATTCTACAAAAAAAAAAAAAAAAAAAAAAATCAGATAAAAAAATCTGAAAGAAAACAATAAAAAAAAGTCATTTCTAGAATTTTCACGAGACGACACGCGAGAGTCGCCTCGTGACAACTTTTTGTTTTCCATACTCTCGACGTACATCTTTGTTTTTCAAGAGACGAGTACGAGAGCGTGGTGTCGAACGATAAGATTGCGCCGGTCGGTTACCTCAATTTCAAGAAGATACATTTGCAAGACAAGAACGTGAGTAAGACAAAGCCCGATTTGATAACGGATTAACGAATTATGACGTAAATTACGAGTTGGATGTTTTTTCTTTCTTTTTAGAATGGTATGGAAAAATTAACGCTTAAGGAGAGATTGCGAACAGTCGCGATAAAAGGACCTTACGATTATATCGCCGAGATCGTTGGACCCGAACTTCAGGACGGTTGCAATCTTTCGGACGACGAGAATGAAGAGCGTGAGACCGACAATAAAACCTTGAAAACCTCAAACTCCGGTAACGAAATAAATATTTTTAAATCCTTTTTAAATCGTACCGGGACGCGGTTTAATATTATTTTTGTATTTAATTAATACTCGAGAGATCCGAAAGAATTTTAATTCGACATGTGTTCCTCTTCTCAAGGTCCTTTCGATCCGCCGAGTCCGATGGAAATTAAATACGACGACGAGGATTATCCCGATGTGCCAATATCGAATAAAAATAAAACTGGATGGTATTGGTTCGGCGGTATAGCTGGGAAAAATCCCGACTCGAAGCTCGCGATGGAAGAGGCGCTTGATAAATTAAGCAGTAGGTAAAATTTTTCTTTCTTTTCTAAATCCCTTACCACACTTTCTTCCATGAAAACAATATCGTTTCCTAATTTAACATGAAATTGTCGCGATAGGCATTAAAAAAATCTACCTTTCTTTCAGATCTCGTAAAGAGGGAAAATCTCCAAATATCGAACATTGTCGGTGTGACGTTGTACGTTAAAGACATGTCGAATTATGCCTCGATAAACGAGGTATACGTAACGAGACTCGGTCAGCCAAATCCGCCTGTTCGAGTTTGCATCGAGTGTCCGTTGAATGTTCACGTCGTACTCGACGCTCTAGCTTACAAGGAGATTAAAGCCAGCGAGACGGAAAAAGTACTCAAGAGGCACACGATGCATGTCCAAAGTATAAGCAATTGGTCTCCTGCCAGCATCGGTCCTTACTCGCAAGCTATTCGAGTGAGTCGAGCTCGTTTATCGAAATTTTGCAATATATTCGAAGAAAAAACAAATTTAAAAGATTTCCCGATTGATTTTTCGTTCATAGGTCGGTCATATAATCGCCGTTGCTGGACAAATACCGTTTGTGCCTGGCAACATGCAACTTCTCGATCTCAATATCAAGAGACAATGTCGCCTGACTCTGAGACACATTAATCGTATCGTAAACGCGATGGACTCGAATACGCAACTGAGGGATATTGTTCAGGGAATTTGTTTTTTGACTCATCCGAGTTATATACCGGAGGCACGAAAAGAGTGGGAAAAACGCACGAACAACGCGATCGTCGATTACGTCGTCGTCCCGAAATTACCTCGCGGTGCTCAGGTCGAATGGTGCGTTTGGGCTCATAGGGACAACAATAGGTTCGAGTGTAAGTTGAAAGATCAATGAAAAGAGACGAATTTTTCAGTTTATCTAAATGAAATCCCGAATTTTGTGTCCATTTTTGTAAACAGACGAAGAAACTGGAAAATGCGTTGGCAATTTCAAAGTAGCGATAAGAAGGAGATGGAATTACGAGAACGACGTCTCGGCGATCGTCTGTTACTTATCAACGGGTAAGTTTGAAAATCATGAGTCATCGGTATTCAAAAGAAAGAAAATTGATTAATGATTTTTGTTTTTTTTTTGCTTTGGATTAGGTTCGTCAAATTCTACGGGAAATTTGGTTACCGAGACAACGCTAAGTTGCGCAGAGTTGACGGCGGGCGAATTGACCGAGGCGTTCGAGTACCTGATAGCAAAACTAACGAAGGAATCGCGTACGGCAAATCCGACATGTAGTTTGAGAATTTTTTACAAAGTCGGGAGTTCACCGAGTCCGAGATTCATTCAATCCGTGCTCGACGGTTTTTCGTCGCGAAATTTGGTCACGACTATAATACCGACGACGCATCTGCATAATTTCAATACCTTCCTTTCCGTGTGCGGCATAAGGCACGAGTAAGAAAGTGGGAAAGAGACAATTCTATCGCACATGGGTTAATTTACATACGAACGAGGAGAACAAAAATACAAACGAATGAAAAGTAAATTGAAAAGAAAAAGGAAACCCGAAACAAAATATAATAGAGAACCGATGAAACGTGAAGAGAGAAGAATTGAGAGAGAAAAGCGTCAAATAAAATAGTTGTCCGTCACGATGAAACATCTGCGCTGAAAGGGTACAGAACGATACGATGAGAGTTCTAGAATAGAAAAAAGTCCGAATTTTGAGTAATTGAAACAAAGGAAATTCTCCCGGTGCAATAGAACTTTGTGTAAACAAAAATTTGGCTCGTTCTCGAGCCCCGAATCAACGAATCAAACGAGTCAGATTTTTCGCTTCCGGTAGCGTAAATGTCGTGCTATCATTCTTTTCGTTCCTATCCGCGGAAAACTGACTGGCTATTTTTTTCGGTCCATTTCGTGATTTTCGATTCACCCGGAAAACTCGCGATCACCGTTACATTTTTTTTTCCTTTCGGCTAGTCAACGGGAGAGACTCGAGACGCGATCCGTGTTTAGTACTAAGTATTAAAAAAATAAAAAACTCCATTCTCGATGGATGCAAAAAAAGCGTAACCCGCGGATTATCACGTACGCGTAAATTTGTATCTCGTTCGTAAAAGTAACTCGTCGTACGACGCCTCGTTCCTTTGCTCAAGGTGTTTCTTATTTTCTATGTTATATAAATATATATATATACACAAACACATAAATAAAACTCTTGGTGTCTCGCGCGAGCATTAAAAAACGAGAAAACAAAAATGCAGACACAAACACACGCCAACTCATTGCGGACTGTTGAGAAAAAAAACATCGCTCGAGATGCGATCTCGATTAAATATCGTTTTTTTTTAATGAATTATTTTAATGCTCGAAGGGTTAGATTTTTCTCACGATGGGGAAAAATCCATTAAACGTCGTTACGAAGAATTTCGAGATTTTCTTTTTTTTCATTTTCGTGTTCTTGTTTTCTGCCACGCTTTCTAAAACACGTTTGTCGCGATAAACGTAAACGCGTTCGGTCTTCATTGAATTTAGTAAAAGAAACAAAAGGCTCGATTAGTCAAAGAGTCTTAACGATCGAGCGTGAATATCAAAGTACCTCTTGAACACCGAGCGTCGAACGGACAAGTCTCCATGTTGCTAAAAAAAAACTATCGTCTAAATCTTCGTCGTTCGAAAATTCAAATAGCAACGACGACTAAAAAAAGCAAGAAAATACTCTTGTTCTAATGATAGTTGGGAGTGTCTTGGAAAGGAGACGCGAGATTTCTACGTAAAAAAGAAAAAATTACGCGAAAGAGCGGAGGGGAAAATATCGGAAAAATTGTTTGGCAGGAAAGTGGAAATGTTGAGAGAACGAAATGGAAAGAGGAGAGAGAGAGAGAGAGAGAGAGAGAGAGAGAGAGAGAGAGAGAGAGAGAGAAGTGTTAACACGTTTGAATATATTCGAGCGTAATCTAGCTAAACTCGGAACAAACCACTGATCCAAGAATTATTACAAAAGAGAAATAAATAAAAAAAACGGTATATATTTTTAAGAAACGTCTTCGTCAATCTCAGAAGCCCTCCTTCGTCCCATCCTTCTAATTCCTATGTTACAACACCTATTTAATAATTGTTTCTTTCCTCTTTCGTCCATAAAACGCCTCTTCTGCGTGAACTCAACGCATACGAACGAGTTAAGGAAATAATTGAAAGTTTAACTCGTTCCTTTAAACATTAAACAGCCTTTGACTCATAGAACGAGGTATACCTCTTCATAAAATCGTTCCATTATGTTCTAAAGACTTTCGATACCAGAGGTTTTACCATGTGGTGTCTCAACGGTTGGCAAAAGTCACACAGATAATTTTTCCTGTCGATTGTCAGATCCTTGGTCTCCACACAGCCTGTGAAAAGAAAGAAAAAACAAAGACCGTGTCTCGTGAGACTCGAAATGGTCAACCTCGACGAGGAATTTTCCTTCATTCGCTACCACGTCCACACTGGGATGCAAGCTAATTCAAATTACGTGCGTCTGCCATGAAAACAAATAAAGGAATCTAGAAAAAAATGCAACAAAATTAAAATAAAATCAGAAGTTAAAGAAGTTATTTGACGATAAGTTCCCATCGGACATCTATCGTTGACTCGAAGAAATGAAATATTACCTGTACAAATATCAATAGAATTTAAATAAGATCGATTAAATCTGAATAATAGAAATGCGCCGATAAAATTAAATACGAGAAACGAAGCTTTGAAAAAAAAGCGAAGACCAATATTAATTACCATCGTCGATGGAAAATAAAGAGAGCCCCTACCCTCTTCACCATAGTCGAAACATGCGAGAAATTTGTGATGATTTACCAAAATATGAAGAGAATGAGAAAATAGAAAGAATGAAGATTAATGACGGACTGTTATCAGTACCTAAGTGCAGATACTTGTCGCATGCGCTGCAATGCACTAGGTTCGCTTCCAGGTCGAGTCGTGGTACAGTATGACATCGACTGCAATGCGGGCAATAACGACCCTTCCGCCACAGCCTTGTTAATGAATGATAAACGATTAATTAAGAGAAGTTAGTGTGGAAACGAAGCGCATCAAAATTCGAGTGTCAATATTTTTCAGTTTTTTTAAACGATCAACTTCTAAATGAAAAGTGTTACTCGTAGATATTTCTCGATTCACTTCCACCCCGACGAGCCGTATGTGTGGAGTTCGAATTTCGTTTAAAAGAAAAAACAACACACACACACACAGGATTAAACATTTCGGGCAAGTGTCTTGGTACGATTGTGCGATTATGAATGATCGGTGAACGACGAGATTTCCAAACGTTTCTTATATCCACGAGGGGGTGAGATAAATTTCAGCAGGTGCCCAGAAAGCGAAAACGAAGCCCTGTTATTATTATTATTTTTTTGTTTCAAAAGTGATTTCGTTAGTGATTTCCCATTTAGTGACCAGCAGCCATAGTTAGCAGAGTTTAGGTTTTCTGGATTCGTACGTGTAGTATGTTCGTCTCCATAAATTGTGAGCCACTCTTGGGGTGTCAACAAATAAAAAAAAACCAAAGAGACATTGATAATTTTCGTGATCTTACTTGGAACATGGAACGCAGAGTGTCGAAACGTAGACTCGAGTGTTCTTGTCGCCCTTCTTGTACTCGTGTTGCCACTGGGCCACACTGTTGCGGTCGGAATTCGCACCACCGGCTTCTCTCGAGCCGCAACTCGCGCAAACCGCGCATTCTTGACAATGCCATCGACCCTGAGGAACTCTCCTTAGGCCCACGCAATAAATGTGGTAGCTAAAAGAGATTACGACAATTTCGATAGGGCCACAAAAATCTGATTAATTTTATTTATCAATCTTTTATAATTACCCTCGATCGCACATATCACAGAAGAGCATTTTGTCCTCGTCCGCAGGATCGTGACACTGGGCACAAGTTTTACAATCTGTGCATTGCCAAGCGTACGCCTGGATGTGAGGAACCATGTCCAACGTTAAATCTATACACGATGGATGAACTGACAATAAAAAAAAAAAACATAAGAAATTTTACTTATAAAGAAATAAACGTTAATTCAAGTTTTTATGTGGAGTTTTCTGTTTCTTTCGTGATAAAACTCACCATAGCCGTTACACGTGCCACACTGGATGAGAACTTCCGTTCTACTGAATTTATTTAAATGTTTTAGACACATTTTGCACTTGATAGATTTGATATCTTCCTTCTGTCGCGACAATTCGGCATCGACGTCGTCCATGGTAGACTGCGACGCCTCCGTGTCCTGGGTACCCTCGCTCGACGATGAACTGTTGTGTCGAAGAATTTATTTTTCAAAGATCGAAACAAGAAAAAAATCGTTTGTTAAAAATTATTTTATAAAATTTACCTTGAGTCGTCCGAGGACGAATCGCTGTCGCTGTCGCTCTGCGATCCTTCGGACTGGCTATCGAACTTTCTCTCGTTGGGTCTCATGGGTCCGTAAAGAACCGTGTTGAGCGGATAATATCGCAATTCCGCAGGCGTGTATTCTCGATAATAATCCGTGTATTGTCCCGGTATGAGAGCAACGGGATAATGATTTCCCCGATCATCCTCCTCGATTTTTTGCTGTTTTTTAGGTACGTGTATCGTGAAAGTTTGCAAATCGAGACTACACTTGCGAGATTCGCGTCTCGCTTTGTTGAGACCGACGTTCCACGAGAGAGCGGACTGTACGGCCATCTCGGCGAGATCTATACGATTTTTCTCAGCATTCGCAGCTGCCGTTAATTCCTTTTGTTTCTTGGAATGTTCCTTCATCTGTTTTTCCCTAATGTACTTGCGATATTCCTCGTACTGTTCCGGAAAATCGCTGCACATTACGTCGAGTACTTCGGAACTCGAGACAGCGGTAAGACCTGAGGAAAAAAAGATATTCGTCAATTCTACGTTGAAAATGTTTTTTTTTTTTTGTTAATTGTTATTTATAAAAGTTCACTGACCCATGTCGCACATGGCTTCGCTGACGAGACCATTTTCGCGGAGAAAATTTCTCTCTTCCATGTCGACCATGCGTCTTTTGAGATCGGGATATTTTCTCTTGAAAGATTTGACTCCGAGAAATTGTGATATTTGTTCTTGTATCATAAAAGTTTCGCCCTTTCTCAATGGGTCGGGGGGCCAATCGTATTCGGCGACTTTGTCAACGGTGAATGGTCCCTCGTCAGGATCGAGAGTTATTTCCATCCTACGAATTTTAACTTTGACCTTTTCGGACTCGGTGGTTGCGGTGCTCAGTACGCTTCCCTGCGATTCCTCATTTACGATTGTCTCGGGCGCTGAATAAATCGTACGATTATAAACATCATTGATCGATTATTATTTCACCACTGGTTCGATTTTTAGGCATTGATATCTTAAAATAAATCACGTCGATTCATCGTCGTCGAATCGCAATATCGACGAAAATTTTATCGAAACATTTTGTCTTCTTCTTGCATTTACGGGATTCACTCGAGGGCTCGTGTGTGTCCCGCCGGTTCACGGCGAAAATCACGTCTGGTGAGTTCGTCTCGCGAACACACCATGACGAGAGCTATTATAACACTTGGAAACTTTGAGACCTTAGGATGTCGGAAAAGCTTTTCTATTTTTAGAGCACTCGGTTGGAGGTCTACCAATATACGTTTTATGTTCTGAAATTTTTGTCTGGGACGCTATTCGATGACTCTAGCCTGTGTCGTACGCTCGAACATCGCGACGACGATATTCGTTATGGTAATTTTTTTTTTTAATTTATTCGTTTTTACGAACTTTATTTCATGATTTTTTCACACTCCGACGAATTTTTCGTGACTACTTTGAGAATCACTCGACAAATTTTTACAAATTCTTACCTTGTATCGTCATATTCCTGGCTGGTGTCTGCGATCTCGAGTTGGACTCGGCGCTCATCCTCGTCTCCTCGTCGATCGCCTGTACGTTAGAAATATTTCCCTCGTTTCGTCCATCGAGCAGTTTTTTAGACGAAGGCGTGAGCCAATTTTGATGATCGGCGACACTGGAAGAATCTTTAATGTCTTTCGACTCGTCGATACTTTTTTCGATAATCTTATCGTCACCGATCGACAAGTCGGACTTTTGCATATCGTCGGTCGCCGAATTTATGGAAATTTCACTTTCCGAGCGACAAGTACCGTCCAATGGGATTTTTTCGTCGCTCACGAGTGTCTCGTCGTTTGTCGCCTTGTCAATAGACGTACTGATGACACTGTCGAGATGAGACTTGAGTCTCGCATCCATGAGTGACTCGAGATGATCTTTCGTCATTAAATCCGGATCGTTTCGTCGATCGTTGACCGCCTGTTCGACCTCGACACGTGCCATAGCGTTCGGCATCTTACGATCCATCGTCGGTTGTCTCAACGCTTTGTACAATTCCGACGTAGTATGAGAAACATCCGTTGGCTGATCGTGCATCGATATCAGACTCGTCGTCGAGCGTTCTATCATCTCCAGATCTTGATCTATTCTCGGCCTTTTCGACAGTTCCATTTCCATATCCATTTTTCTTTTGCCACGACCTCCGCGTCCGCGTCCTCGTCTCGGTGGCGCGTAACTTTTCTGACTTCGACAAGTTCTCTTAGGTCTGCCTCGGTTCTCGGTTTCCTTGGGTAAAAAGTTCTGTGGGACCGAGTTCGAGGTCATTTGAGCAAGATCGTCGAGAGCGAGTGGATCTCTCTGTAAAATTGGTTCCATGGGTTCTGTGGCAGAGACGGGTTTGCCAAGAATAAGAGGCAATGGATTTCTTCTTGGTCTGCCACGTTTCTTCGGTATTTTCGACTCGGGACCACGAAGTGCCGGCACTTCCTCGATTATCATAACGTCCTGGCTCGAGTTTGAATTCTCGTTGACGATTATGAGCTCGGGACGATGCTCGACTATGTGGCATTCCTGGATAGGAGTAGTTTTCTTCGCTAGCATGGATTTAAGCTTGTCGGTCATCGTCAGATCGATTGGCTTGCTCGTTCTCACTTGGGTTATGCTTATTTCTTGAGTGATCACATTCATCTGTTGACGACTTATGGAGGCTGTTTTCGCGTCGAGAACCATTTGTTTCTTTTCACGGGGTTTCACTGGTTGTATCGTTACTTCCGGTAACATCTGAGACAGCGTGGCTTCGAGTTTCGCTTTTTTCGACTCGACCGGCGAAATCGTAATTTCTTTGCGTTTCGACGCTTCCTCGGCGATCGCAGCTTTTCTCGAAGCCGACTGTATCGGCTCGATCGTTAATTCGGATCTGTGTAAACCGGCATTGTGCATACTTTTCAGCATTTTCATACCGGAACTTTCTTTCAGCGACGACTGTTCTTTGTGTTTGCTGGTGTGAGCGCTGGGAGAATTTTCCAACGTGCTTTCTTTTCCTCGCTGCGACGTCTCGCCGTAACTGTCACAAGCAACTATAGTCGGATGTCCAGTTTTCGAAAGTTTGATCTTCATCTCCAGTGGCATTTCCGTTTCTTTGCGTCTCGAAGATTTTTCTTTCTTATCGCTATCGACGATCGTGCCGTCGCCGCTTTTTTGCAATTTTATTTTCATCGCCATTACAGCATCGCTACGCTGATTTTCCGGCTCGTGGATCTCACCGCTCGATGATTGATCGTCGATTTTTTTCGACGTTTGAGACTGTATTATCGAAGCATCGCCACTTTTGGAAAGTTTAATTTTCATACCGATAGATGAATCGATTTTTCGATTATCCTGAATATTGTCCGATCTCTCTTTTCCTCGTGATTCTTCGACGTGCTCTTCTCTCTCGGGATGTACGATCGAGGCATCCCCACTTTTCGACAGTTTGATCTTCATTCCGATCGTTGGATCGGGACGTTTGTGACTTCCGGTTTCCGTCTCGATTTTCGGTTGAACTATCGACGCGTCGCTAGATTTTCCTACCTTGATTTTCACGCCCAAGGTCACTTCGGACGTCGTTTCTTGAGTACCAACGTCTGTTCTTTGCCTCGTCGATTCTCTCGATTCTTCAGAGTGAATTATCGAAGCGTCACCAGTTTTTGAAAGTTTTATTTTCATTCCTAATGGCGATTCCGTGCGTCTCGGCACTTCCGGTATTTCCAATTTTTCCTTCGTATCGTCGCTGATCTCCGACGACACGATCGAGGCGCTGCCACGATTTTTCGAAAGCTTGATTTTCATACCCAGCGGCGAATCCGTGCGCTTCGTTGTAATTTCTTGCTGAGAGTCGTCCGGTGATTCTGGCTGAACGATCGAAGCATCACCGGTCTTGAAAAGCTTGAACTTCATTCCTAGTGGCGATTCTGTGCGACGTGGCATTTCCTGGAGATCGAAAGAGTAGCTTCAATTATTAATTTAAAGGACGAATTTTCTAACCTTTTATTAAAAGTATTTTTAAAAAAACTGTAGTTCTAATTTTCACAAAAATTCAAACTCACGTTTCTATCGGTATCGAGTTTGTCCTTCGTTCTCGAACTTCCTTCCTTGTGGTCGTCCATCGAGTCTTGCTTGTCCGGTTGAATGATCGAGGCATCCCCGGATTTAGAGAGTTTAATTTTCATGCCAATGGGCGACTCGGTTCTCTTGGGCGAGCCTTGTTGAATAATTTCCATTTTCTCCTTGTGCTTCGTCGCATTATCCTTACCGTCCTGTTGAACGATCGAGGGTTCACCGGTTCTCGATAGTTTGATCTTCATACCAATCGGCGATTCCGTTCTCTTGGCCTCCTCGAACTTGTGCTTAGGCTGTTCTCTTGGCTCTTCGTCGTGTTTTTCGACGGTACTCGAGTCAGCAATTTTGGAAAACTTGATTTTCATACCAAGTGGCGATAACGAGGACGAACCTTCGGTGTGCCATTGTCCACAAAGCTCCTCGACGTTGTCGTTTGGAATTATCGAGGGATGACCACCTTTCGACAATTTGAGCTTTATCTTGCCGAGTTTCTGTCCAGGACTGTCTTCAGGATTCGGTGAGTTTGTCGCTGATCTAATTTTCGGACTTTTGGGTGATCTTGGCTCGGAACAATCGGCGATCGCTGATTTAGCAATTTTTAGGATTATTCTCGGTGAGCCAACGTTCTCGAAATCGTGCTGTCTCTCGTTATCTTTCTTCGGTCCATCGACGATCCTCAATTCTCCTTTTTCCAGTGATTTTGGCGAATCGAGCATTTTCTGAAAACTTGATATTTTCGCATCTCTTTGAATGAGCAAGCTAGTCTTCGGTGTCGTTGGAACGTCGCTGATTCTTGAAATTTCTCCCTGTGGTATTTCTATCTTCGGTGGGATTTTCAGTCTTTCTTCGAGCAACGAGATTTTTGGAATTGGGGCTGATTTTTTTAAAGTCTCGTACTCGATTTTAGCACCCTCGAAATTCTTGGAGATTATCTCCCTCGTTTCTCTGTGAGTCTTGGGTGTTTCGGTGTGTTTAGAAACTTCCAAGGATTCACGAGTGTCTCGAATCGGCGGTGTTGTGTGAAAAATATTCTCGACCAGCTCGTTTCTCACATTCGGCGATTTCGTTTCCTCCGACAATTTTTCTTTCTTCTCGTTCTCGAGTTTAGCAGCTTCGCTTATTATTTCTGCCTCTGATATCGCTATTGGGTCAGGGAGAATAGCGTCGAGTTCTGTCGCAAGCTCCGTCGGATCTTCGCAAATTTCTCCATCGGTGGAAAAAATCCCAACTTCGGAATTTTTTGCAATTTCATCGACCACCCTTTCTACCAACTTTGGTGAGAGAACGAGAGGCGAATCTATGTCTTGTTCCTCCGACTCTTGTAAAAATTTCACCGCTGATTCGAGTTCGGAAATTTCTGAGCTCGGTGGAAGATTTTCAATCTCGGCAGCAACCTCACTGAGAACTTCGTCGCGAACTGCGCTTTCCAGCGAGATATCCTCGCTCAACTCCATATTTGCCACACTCTCGTCCGGCTCGGTGAGAAAAACTTCATCAGCAAGGTCGATCTTGGCTCGATCCTCGATCGACGACGAAGACAGTAACAAATCTTCCGGTAAGATTATTTTTTCCTCGTCGACGGAATTCTCAATTAAAAGCTGTTGAGTCAATTCTATTTTAACTTCTTCGTCGATCGCGCTCGACAATAAAAGATTTTCTGATAATTTCAATTTTCTCTCGTCGGCTATTTCGCACAAAATATCTTCATCCAGATCTAATTTCGTTTCGTCGGTGGGATCGATGCTTTCGAGAGGATTCGCGACGACACTCGTGAGATCGAAAGCCTCGAGATCATTCTCGGTCAAACCGGAAGTTTCTTCCAGTTGGGACGCCGAAGATTCCTGCAGCGATGTTTCAGTCATAATTTCGTTCTCATTTTTCACAATTTTCTCGACAATCTCAGAATCGTAAGTTTCCCTAGGGTCGTTGTCATCCATCAGTAACGAAGCTTTCATGACTTTCTCGACGATGGGTTCCACCGCTTTCAGCGCCGCCTCCTCGTTTTCAGGCATGAGATCAAGATCCAGCAAGCCTTCGAGAGAATCGATATTTTGCGACGATATCGGATCCTCCAATTCCTTGTTCAACAGTTCGTCCGATTCGGTCGGCAATTTTTCCCTCGCGCACTCCAGAGCGTCGCTAGCTTCTTCGTCGTCAAGAATTTTATTTATATTTCCTGTATCTGTTTCTAAAATACTTTCCATCATTTCTTGGGTCGTTTGAGATTGTTCGTCGTCGTGAAACATTTCTGTAACTCTCGTCACTGATAAAATGTCCTTCGAATTTTCGTCCTGATCATCGACCGGTTTACCGAGATTCTCTACTTCCGGTTCTTCGTCGACTTTGTCATCCACACAATCTTCCTTTTCTTCAGGGTCTAGCGACAAATTTATATCTACATTGTCCTCCATTTCTTCTTCGTCGTCGACGGTCATACGTTCGGGAGACGAGCCTCCTATGCGATTTACCTCCTCGTACGGACTTTCCGGAGATTCGAGGATTTCTGGGTCCAGAGTCAAATTCACCTCGACCGGATCCTCCTCGATATCTTGCTCGATCGGAATTGTCGAAGATATCGACGTTTCTATTTTGGATAAAGGACATTCATCTTCCTCGAGCGATGGCTCAGAATTTATGGCTTCTTCGATGATTGAAGGAATTTCTAATTCTTCGACGATTGCCGTTGAGGTTTCTTCGTCTTTCGGACCATCGTTCTCAATTTCTTTAGGCGACAGCACAGCTTCGATTTCTTGCAGTATCTCGGTCGAAGATTCAATTTTTTCGGACAAAGTTAAAGTCGAATTTTCGTTAGAAATCGTCGATTCTTCGGTCACGAGCAAAGTTTCTTTTTCCTTTTCGATCGAAGATTCGTCCGTTTCGACCGAAACATTCTTGTCCTCTTCTTCGCTAGAAAGCAGGCATTCTGTTTCCTCTTTCGCCTCTTGCGTCTCTTCCTTGTGTTTCTCAATTTTCGGACTTTCCTCGACTCCGTCGATAATCGACGAGGTATCGTCTTTTTTGGTAAAAATTAAAGCTTCCTTCTCCTCGTTCTCCGTTTCTGGTTTCTCAGGCAGTTTTTCGTCGATCGTTTCACTCTCTTCGGGTTCTTCGATCTTCTTTTCGTCCTCGGTGGAAGATTGAGAATTTTCAGCTAAAACGAACTCTGTTTCCACTTCCTCTTCGTTCTTTTCGCTAAGCTCTTCCGGCACTTCCGTTTTTTCCGTTTCAACGATAGCTTTGCATTCTATCTCGCATTCTGCCTCGCTAATTGTTTCTTCTTCGTTTTTATGCTCAGTCTTCTCGCAAGTTTCCTCACTGACAATTGCCTGAATTTCTGAATTCGAAATTTTGTCAAGGACATTAACACACGTCTCGGCAATTTCCTGACTCTCTGAATTCGAAATTTTGTCAGGTACATTAACAGGAGTCTCGACAATTTCCTGGTGCTCGACCACGTCTGGTGGGACGATTTGTGCTTCATCCACTGTATCAACGCCACATTCTTCTTTCGTCGTATTTTCTGCGATATTCTCTTGGTTCGAGAATCTCTCGATTTCCTGCGCCGGTGAATCAACGTCGCTTTCGTTATTTCCTCTCTCCCTCGAGCTATCGACCTCCATTTTTTCGTCCACAGACTCAACATCTCGTCGAGACGATTCTTTCAACGTAATATCAGCGAAAGACTCGGTGGGTAATTCTTGAATGATTTCTGACGATTTTTCGGAAGACTGTGAAGTTGGTGGGACGAATTTTTCTTCAGAATCTTCCGACGTTACAACCGACGCTTCTACAATCGTTTCCACGATCTCTGAAACTGCTGTTGTTAATTCAGATGGAATTTTAACACTCTCCTCTTTTGTCTCGGGTTGTTCTGAAATTTCCTTTTCTTGATGAATTTCAGACAATTTTTCAGAGGATTCTGGCTGGTTTTCTTCCTCGAAATTTTCATCGATCTCCATAGACTCGATGAACTCTTCTTGTTCCACGAGAAAATCTACCTTCACTTCTGCAACTTTCTCAGCGTCGAGCGAAATTTTCTCATACTCGACTTTTTTTTCTAACGATACACTTGTTTCTTCGGTTTTCTCTGGTTTTTCTTTGCTTTTTTCTAGTTTTTCTTCGATTTCCTCTATTTTTTCTTCGCTTTTCTCTGGAATCGATTCTTCGACCGCTTGGCTGGGAATTTCAGGGAGAACAACTTCCTCTAGGATAGATTCTTCGAGAAGCTCGTCTGTTTCCATCGCGGAGGGTTCTTCCGACTCTTCTTTGTGTTCCGCAGGTTCCGGCTCAGGTTCATTTTCCTCAGATTCTTGCGAATCTTGTTTTTCGGGCACCGGAGAATTAAAATTTTCTATCGTCTCGGACTCCTCGGAAGATTTAGCTAATTTCTCTAAATCTTCTTCAATAGCTTTTTCAATTTCAGTTTCCTCTGGTTGAGCATCGACGATGTCGCCGATTAATATCGAATTGTCGATTTCTGGCGATTTTAATGCTTCTTCATTATCCTCGACGCTTTTTTCTTGAATGCTGGGCGAATTCTCTTCGACTTTCGATAGAACTTCTACCTTTGGCTCGTCAACTTCCATCGCTTCTTCCTTTTCAACAATATCAATCGTTGGATTTTTTTCCTCGACGATTTCCTCAATTTTGCCTTTGTCATCTTCCGTTTCTTCAAGCGTTTTACTTTCGACTGGCGATTTTTCGATAATGTCGCTCGTCAGTAGAGAATCTACGTCCATGGATTCAATTTTGCTATCTACAGGCTCTTCTGAATTCTCAGGAAGCGAAGAATCCGTCAAATCTACAGATTTATCGAGTTTTGGAATTTCCGCTGCTTCCGACAATTCTTTATCACATTCTAAGCTCTCCGCTTCGATGTTGAGATCGTCCTTGGTTTCCACGATTATTTTCTTGGCGATATCCACGGCGGAACTCTCAATCTCATTTTTGGGAAGATTCTCAACAGGTTTGTCACTCGTTTCCACTTTTTCAGTAGAACCGAGAGATTCGCTAAAGGTGCTCGGCTTTTTTTCGCTGCATGGAACTACTTCGTCCTCGGTAGATTCTTGAGAATCGTCGGATGTGTAAGCCTCTCCGATAAGTTGGAGACTCTTGCTCATACTGGCCATACCTGTTGAATTTCGAAAGTCCAAATTTACGATGTTGTCCAGAGCGTTTGTTTATTACCACGAAGAAATTAAATCTTGAAATTTTTGGACAACTTCAAACATTCAATCATAAATGATTTTTGGTAAAAATATTGCTATTTCAATCTCTGATATTTCCATGTTAAATCATCCAGTTTTAACATCGCACGATAATAAAACTATATCGTCGCTGAGACTAACCTGTTGTTGCCCAATCCTTTGGGTTCGCTTCTCGTTCCGATGTTCCCGCCTTGTCCCTTGCGGAATTCTCGGTCTGTGGTAAAATTTCCTCTTTCGTACCGGTTATGATTTCCGAGAGAGCCGCAAACTCACTTTCGAGAGTCGAGTCACCCGGCGCGTCGGACTGTACACCTATTATATCATTTATGTCCATAATACTTAGCGCCTCGGTATCGTAAGTCTCCGAATCACTGTCTATGCTGTACGGGGCGTAACGTTCTGGTGAATTTTCCTTAGACTCCGAGGCCATATTTTTATCCTCGTTCGTCGACTCGGTATTTCCGTCCTTCGAGCCGAACAGGCCCATCTTTGCACTCTGAGACATCCTCTCGAGCGAGTTATTCGTTGTCAAAAACTCACCGTCCGTTTTTTAAAGAAACTTTTGTCTCGCCCACTATGTCATTGTGTCTAAATTATTGTCACAACTCTGTTGTTCACATCGAGCATATATTTTTCATTCTTTGCAAAACTCCGAACGACAATACTGACATTTACTACTGTACGAATACGAGAGACATAACCTAATTTTCGTTTTTTTTGTCCCTTCGCGAACTTTTGTCGCTTTCTCTTCACGAAAAGTTTCATACACATGAATTGCAACCAAGATTTGAAAGTTTTTACGTATTCGTGTAAATAATCAGGTTATTTACGTGTCCGTTCATTGTTTACGAGGCGAGATTCATTTTCGTAATTGTAACTTTTCTGATCACCGACGCCAAACCGTTCACTGGTTCTGTTGGTATATTTTTTTAGGCGGCCGCGAAAGCCCGATGGTGGGGTTATGTTAGTTCGATCGTTACGGTAGAACCTCCATGAAGTTAGCCGCTCGATATGGACCACGAGACATTTTCTGAATAATTGAATAAAATAACATGGGTCACGGACACGGCTTGTCAGTGGGATAAAACGATACCAACGAACAGTTCGCTTGTAAAGTAACGCTAAAAGAAAGGAATAGTACTAATTGCCACAAATTATCATACAAATTACTGATAATTAAAAAACAACACAAAATAAACAAAATGTCGCCTCCGATGGAAAGAATTCAAATTTTGGAAACAATTGAAAAAGATGTTATCGTGTGTTTACAAAGCGCGGGTAGGTTAGATTTACTTCAATTACAAGCGATTACGTTGAAACTATTTTGTCGATCAAAAAATTTCAAATTAATAGCAGATTTAAATATTAGGTCAAGCATTCATGGAATTGAGCAAAGAAAAGTCGAGTTTGAAACAGGCGGAGGGCCAGACTCATCAATTTCTTAAGACGCTGAGCCACGTCGAGTCAAAACTGAGCGAGCAGATTAATTATTTGACACAAGTGTCTACAGGTAATTTTTAATAAATGTTCATTTCATATACGACGTTTAATTTTTGCAAAACAAAAAAAAAATCTTATTTTCATTGCGAATAACCACTTACTTGCGAATCGTCTTTATCGCAGGTCAACCGCACGAAGGCTCGGGATACGCGAGCCAAAAAGTCTTACAAATGGCATGGCACAGATTAGAACACGCACGTAGCAGAGTAAACGAGTTGGAACGCCTGAAAAATAAACATCTCCACGAACGCTCGACGATCAGATCGACGCAAGCTCAACCTCCGCCGACTGCGTCCTCGGCGCCTGGAACGGTGATGCAAATGTCGCAACCTAACATAAGTTCCTAGTCTTTAGAAAGGACACGTTAAGTGTCCACGATCTTCCATAATCAAGTCGCGCTGATAAATAAATAAAATCATTCTTCGTATTTATTATCAACGAGAAAAATCTTGTCATTCGGTTCTTTCGAACCGCTTCGCCCCCTCTTTTGGCCATTAAAAATAACATTTGGAACGAAAATTTCTATCGCTACGCATAAAATTTCACAGGACAATTCGATCGAAGTACTTCGATCGCGATAAAAAAACAAATTAAACGATATCACGAAAAAATATTCATCCGGATCCACGATTTCTGATTTAACGAGTCTCGAAACACGTTAAAAAACTGAAAAAATTGCGACAAAGATTTCTCGTGGCTAGAAAATTATATCGCTGAAAAACGCGAAAAAGACGAATTTTTTATTTAAACGTTTGCAACGATTTCACTCTTATTTCGGAGTGGTGTCTGACGAATTAGTAAATGTTTTTCAACGTTTTTCATTCTCACGTAATCAAGGCGCAGCGCTGTCCGCTGTGGTGATGTTACGCTTAACAACCGCTGCCAACAACAACCGTGAACATCTTTCTTCGTCCAACTGGCTCGTCAGTTGCGACATTTGCGACTGCAAATCCGTTATCTGACTCTTCAGGGTCTTAACAGTCTCCGACAGGCTCCTGGGTCAAGATCCAAAAGAGAAAGGCAATAATGAGTTAAATTAAGGTTTTCATCGGTACTTTTTTCGACTTCAGAATTAGCTTCGTAGATGCCGGACGTCGTTGCTCCGAGGCCAATTATTCATTCTTGTCGTTGGTGTTTGTTTTTTTCGTTTTCAATTATCACGGGTACGTACCTGTCTTCGCACGAATCCCAATGATCGATTCTACTATTCATTAAGGATACTCTATCGCGCGTTTTATAAGGCGTCTCGTAATCCAACAGAGCTGAAAATTCATATGCCCACCGTTAATTTATCATTATTAGCAACCCTTTTCTTAGACCCATTTTTGTTTGATTGTTTGATTGTTTGTTTGTTCGTTGACATTCGACCGCAATAATAAATTACCCGGCATTAATCCAAATAAATATTATCCATTATATGAGATCAGCTAATTCTGAAGTCCGGAGGGGAAGAGACTCGTCCCAAAGATTTATCATGCACGTTTTAGCAAACAAAAAATAAGTAAAACAAAGATGTAAAACAAAAAATGTTCATTATTGAAGTTTTTTTTCAACGATTTTGTCGACGCATGCGCACACGTGAGTTATTCGACAAATGTTAGAGTTAAAATTTCACATAAAAGTTCTTGTTATTCACTACCAAAGCAACTTTCAATTTGAGAGATAAGAATTAAGGAAACAAACATGCGTTTAAGAAAAATAGGCATAAACAAAAATCTTACTCTCACGTGCAAAGCGATCGAATGTTTCTGATTTTTTTTTTGAACATGGCGTTGATTTTCAAAAGCCGTAACACCAAAATAACGTGGTCGAACAAAAATCCACGAAATCTTACCTGAATGTACTGTGAACCTGGCATTCACGGTCAGACAATAGCCCTCGATGACTTTCAATATTATTGCATCATCCTCGAATTGTCGCTCGTCTAAAAAAATCGCAGAATGGAATTTCACGATTGTCCATCGTGTTTATTGTTTTATTTTGCACAAAAAAAAATACCACTTACTTAGCGTACGTGGTGTTCGAACGGAATCTGCCGTTTCACTTTTTCCATAAATCTTGAACGAGTACAAAGGTGGCGCCGGTCGTAATGAAGCGAGGCTCCAGGGTATTTTAATCCCTGGTGACGAACAATGTTCCGCTCCCAACTGTTGGGATTTTCCGTTCGACTGGTTGCTGCTCGTCTATTAAAAAAAAAAAAAAAATGAAAATAAATTCATCAATTAATTCTGTCCATGAAAATTTGTTGGAAAGCGAACAATCATTTTTTTATCTATGATTATTTGTGATAAAATAATGGTAGCGTCAACAAGAATTATTCCTAACACATGAGAAACGCACTCTTTCGTTCCACTTTTTGGCCACAAGTACGTTATTAAACCGTATTTTCCATCGAACACGCAAATTCCATCGTATTCATCGAAATTTTCGCGACGTCTCGTATAATCGATGGATTGTTAGTATAGAAAAAACCATCATAGCAAAAGCATACTTCGCACAACATGGCTGTGGATCTTGGTAAAAGCATCGTGGAAAAGAAAATTTCAAGATTGTGGAGAGAAAAAAAAAACGAGTGAGATAAAATTAGTAGCGCAACTGTTATAACTTCGAAGAGTAAAAAAAATAAATAAATACGATGAAAAAAAAAGAAAAGAAGGAAAACAGCCATGCCATGGAAGCAGCTTGCCTTGTTCCGTGATCGAGGATATTCCGGGAATTTTTTTCTTGAGCCACCAGTGAGCGTAAAGTCCGGAAGTATAAATTTGCTCGGGTCGTTGCTCGAGCTCGACGACCCGACGTATTCCCGTTGTTTTTTTAACGCAAAGTTCTCGTCTACCACCTCGTTTAAATAAATTCTGATGCGCGCAAGGTATCGGCTCGGTGGAACGTTTACGATTTGCACAATCGAACACCAATTTCGACGAGACGACGACGTTCGCCTCGGCCGAGGATGCGCCGTCGTCGTTCCTTTCCAGATTATCTTGTTCACTGTCGATATTTTCCAGAACATTGTTTCTGCTCGTATTCTTGTAAGCGACGAAACTATTATTCGCACTTTCGGTGGACATGTACGATCGATCGCTGGTTCTCGGTGTCGAGCCAAAGGGCGAGCTGCAAATGCATTGATGCTCGAAGTTACGCTCGTCGCTCTCGCTGTCGGAAGCTTGAGCGAGCTGATTTCCTCGAGCTCGTGGCCGAGGAAAATACTTGTAGCAAGAATTTAAATCGGACGAGTTCAAACGATAACTATCGGCCATACCGGAATCCGAGGAATGTAAGCTCGTGGCTATCGGCAGCAAGCGTCCACCAACGTTACCACCGCTGCAGCCAACAGGGTCGAACATATTTTCTTCGATGGTCTCGAGTTGCCCGGATGAATTGGCTAGTTCGAGATTCTCGATATTCGATACATCGAAATCTTTTCGAATTGGTTCTATAGCCTCCCATTTTTTCATAGCTTCGGACCAATGCTCGAAATTCTCATCGTCGTCCGAACTGTCGTAATTCCTTAACTCTCGGGGGGCCGGTAACACCGGCACGAGAATATTACTCGCAGGAAATTTATGAAGATTCGATCTTTCGACATGCGCCGTCGCTACGTTACCGGGCAAACTCTTGCACGTGTCGTACGTCGGTGGTCTGTGATTTATTTTCGAATCGATCATGCCTAAAGACGACGAACTACCCGATGGTCCTTGGTTCGAATCGTCTCTAAGATTGCGCAAATCGTCACAGCCGATCGCGTATCGAACATCGAGAATAAGCGTTGATTTTAGAATCGAACGGCTTCTCTCGCTCGGAGGTTCGACCTCTTTCATAGAAATACTATCCGTGCTTGATTCCGAATGCTCACTTTGCATCGGATATATCGTATACGTAACTGTACACTTTCTCATTTTCACGGTACTTAAATCTGGCTTATATATGTATTGAAGATACAAAAGTTTCTTCATCAATTCGGGCGATATGATTTTTTTTCTCACCAGCCTCGCAAAGTACTTGGATAGCCGGATAAACGGATGCTTGGTGTAACTCACGTGGGACATTGTCGGAGATCTGACGAGGCTCGAAGTTTGATCTTGGCTCAATAGCTCGATCCACTGCTGACGCTCGTCCTTGTTCCCGCACAGGACGACTATACTCTCGATCATAGGGCCTGAAATATAAAATAAGAATATTTTTATTTGATATTTGAATTTTTCTGAAAAAACCAAAAAAGAAACATTGAAAATTCATATTTATTCTATTAAATAATACCTGATATCTCAAAAGCATTTCTAACTTCTTCCGTATCTTCGGCTGCTACGACGTCGATTCCAGTCAAGGGTAGTTTACCCTGCGATAATGAGACAATTCTAACGAGGCTTCAAATCGCGTAATTTTCATTTACAAGAGAAATTCGAAAGACTCACTTCGTATACGAAAGAACTCATTCTTGGGCTTGTGCTGAGGACTAGTAAAGTCATGGGAAAAAGAACAAAGTATCTGTCTCGCCTCTCAGCTCCTACAGCCAACGTCACTGGCCCGACGTGGAGGATTTCTCCCAGAGAACTGAGTTCCTCGCCTTCCCAACCTTTTATGCCACTGGTTAATACGTGAAGTGCCAGTTCTTTTTGCTTTCTTATACTGGCGCAACGATCCTGACGATGTACAGTATTTATTCATAATTGTCCGGAATTTATGAATGAAAGGTTCGATGAGAAAATCTCACTTACCGATATTTCTCTGTAAACGCAAACGCTGCGCTGGGTATCACCGCGATCGCAATGATTTTTTTCCGTGTGCCTTTCCAATTCTTGCAACATCGCGGAATATTTGTCCAATCTACGGAATGGTTTGCTAAGTCCTGTGGTCAAGACCAGTATGCCGGGTGTTACGGCGCCACTGCGCTCCATAAAATCGTTTAATTCATCTCTGAAACATTGTTAAGTAAGAAAAATAGATGTTCCATTATCGTGACGTAAATTTTTTCGTAATTCATAGAATGCGATTATGGCGAGTTAATCAAGTTATTTTGCTAACCTGTACTGGTCCAAGATACAAACAGCTTGAGGATGGCCGCTGCAATATGCGACATGGACGCTCTTCAATCTTGGCGCGAGCATCAAAAAGAGATTACCTACTCTCGCATCCGGTCCTTGAGAAACGGTTGCTTCCAAGCTACCCAAAAGGCGTTGATGAACCTCCAATATGTCGTATATATTGCCAATAAGTTGTTTGTACTCTTTTTTCTTCAAACTGCAAACACGAGAAAAGAAAGAAAATTGTACAACGTTAAAAATTAAAAAGAATCATGGTTTTTGCGAATCATGAACTCACATGTTGCTCGCCTCGAGAGGTTGGAGAAAGTTACTAGCGAGACCCTGTAGTTCCGCGACGTTCGCTTTCTCGGAATCGACCAAATCTTTCAGTACTATGTCGCGATTGAGCCGCTGATCTTTGACCGGCGATTCTTGACTCTTTTCAGGAGACGACTTGACCGAGGAATGGCTCGTTTCTCCTGGAAAATAAACGAAAGGATGTAATTGCCAATGAAATGTGTTTAATCGAGAAAATCGACAGTTTTATAATATTTACCGCCGCCTTGATATTCCTTGACATAATTCGATGGAAACCAGGCGGTTCTATCGTTCAACGTGCCCTCCCACCAACCTCCGTCAACGGTTTGTGTGACAGTTATGACATCGCCTTTTCTAAAACATAACTTTAACACCGCGAACCGCCTTGTCGGTAAAACAAAATCTGCATACTACTTTTTTCCTAGCAATTACAGGTCCCGCGTCGCGATCAAATAAAAAATGTTTCTCGTGTAACTTTCGTCATTACCTCGTCGTTGTTCTTTCCCTTGAAGGAAAATAGTGCGGTGACAATTTTCGGTGCATCGGATTTTGACATCGTGCCACGATCGTGACCGAGTCTCGTGAAATTGGGCTAAAAAAAAAGGAGGAGGAAATAGGTCCTCGAACTGTCACACCGAGAGAGGGCTTGCGGCTTTCAAGGTTTCCTCTTCACGGATTTATAAATATACTCGCAACGACTCATCCGGAGACGATGCACGTTATTTCATTCATACACGAACGCGTTAGTATTTTTTTCTTATCCGCGGACTGAGTTATCGCCGTTGCATCGGTGCATTTATGCGTATTAGAATGCGATTTGTAGAGACCGGGTTTATCACATTTTTTAATTATTAGTTTGATCGACAGCTCGATAGCAAATGCACAATACTTATCGCGAGAATAACGATCGTATAACGAAACTATGTGGAAGACGGATGACGGATGTATAGGTTACGCGCGAGCATAGGACATCTCTATATTTACATCGCAAGGCTTCGCGGGAACGGAGTCAAATTACCGTCAGTTTCCGGTGGCGTCATGTTACCGGTCGGTAATATCGACTAAAAGCGCTACTAACGACATCTAGCGGAATCCGACGTGTACTATTTCGAACGAAACATAAAGTCAACCGTCGATAATTTATCAGTTTTCGAATTGATTCTGTATTACTGGTGATCAGTTGAAAATGCTAGGTTAAACGTGTACAGGAGAAAAAAGAAACCCGAAGAGAAAGAGGGTTTCTCACGGTATACACATTTTATCAAAATATTAGTTCGGGCGGATAAAATTTATGTTCTCGTGATAAGATCTTATTATAGGCAAGAGCAACATCCACTCGGCGAATATATCGTCCAGCCAAAAATCGATCGATGACCCTCGAGATAAAGTAATAACTCGAGATGCGAGACGAACAAGTGTTTCTCCAAGGGATAACCTAAAGAAAGTTGCTCCAATATACGAGGGATTGTTCATGAATTCAGCCACGTTTTTTTGCCCCAAACTTGACGCACAAAAAAATTGAATAAATCGTAGACGAATGTCGCGATAATAAAAAAACAGGGCTTAACCTCGAAAAGTCTGGGTATGAAAATAGCGACATGTATAACGCGAGAGAAAAAAAATTTCACTTGGTCATCGGACGAATTTCAAAGAATACCAATGCCAAAGCAAATATAATCTTACGATCACGCATAATTACGTTAATGGCCCGAACGAAAAAACACGAGGCCATTAATCAAATTAACTCTAATGCGTGTGTGCATCGGCACGAGATACTGAGAAAACAATAAATGTTTATGATAATCGAGGGACAAGGCAGCGACGCGTGTGACGTCATCGCTCGTCTGACTACACACTAGCTTTTACTACTGGTCGATTTAATCGTTTTTTAAGTTACAACGCTAGGAATTTCCGAGCAAGAAATAAATATAAAAATAAAAGTAAATAAAAATTGGCGAATAAAACTAGGTGGGTTACAGCCCTAGGATAATTCGCGATTTGAAATCTTCCTCGAACTTGCCAGAGAGAGAGAGAGAGAGAGAGAGAGAGAGAGAGAGAGAGAGAGAGAGAAAAGGAGCCTTCGGGTGAGACGATTTCCCTCATGGAAAATCGAATAACCGAAGCAACTTTTATCCATCTCTACGATTTCCACACGCGACTCTCTCCTCGTCAGATTTTCAAATATACCTTCTCCTTCACATACGCGTCTGCGAGTTTAAAAGTGGTTCGAGCGCTAACGGTTTCGTAAGAAAGAAAAGAAAAAGAAAAAAAACACCAAAAAACTAAATCGAGAATAGAATTCTTCTCGTACCAAGTAAATGGAAATTTCTTTTTTCCATTTCGTTTCCCACTTATTCTTATTCATAGTACCGGTCGAACCAAAAAAAAAACAAAAAAAAACAAAAACAGGGAAATAGAGCAAAAAGCTCGAAAATTAATATCGCATTTTGTTTCATCAAAGCGACGAAAACAAAATAGAGATTTGACCCTTAAGAGAACGTATCGAGGACGAGGAGGCGTTTCATAATCAACGGGAATTTCCGATGAAACAGTCGGAGAGGCTTGAGAGCGAAAGAGGGTTGTATAAGGGGGTGAGCGAAGTAGGGGTTGTATAGAGAGGCTTTAAGGGGATGGAGGAGTCGAGAGAGACCCAAAGTGCCGCGTGGTTGAGGTCTCGGTGTATTCCTCGTTCGCCTCGCGGCGCATTATGCAAATTTTCCCGACGGCTAGGGGTTGGTCTTAGCTGCGGTAGCACGACGGAAGCATCTGCATATAACTCGAGGGTTAAGAGAGAGAGAGAGAGAGAAAGCTGCTGTTTCCTATCCCGACGACGAGAGAGTCACGCATCGGCTCACGAGATCTAAACGGGTCACTTTTTGTTTGTCTTCGTCAAAGAGGAAGGTCACGAACCGGGCTAAAAGCTTAAGCTTCGAAATGAACGATGAGCTTGAAATTTAGGGGGGTTGATTATGAATTTCGTTCGAATTTTACGCATCAACGATCTAATCGTGAAAACGGTCCTACGAATTCGACGAATCCTCGGTTATATCCAACATGTACACATCTTCCTTATACCTAACTCGATGCCAAATATTTAACCTTGAAAGTTTATCATAAGTCTCAATTAACTACAGTCTGGGGTAAAATTTGTAGAGTGGAAGAAGTTGTAAAAGCGTGGGCAAGTTTCTTGGCAATTTTCGTCAACGTCGTTCCATAGCACGTCTTCAAAATTGTTATTTCCCAACCCTCCGATATTTTCTCCCTCGGTCCTTACATCAAGATCGTATTATTTTCCTTGAGTAATCGCGAATTTAAGGAAACTACGAAAGAAAGAAATTGAAATTTCTTTATTAGAACACTCTTGATTCAGAGGTCGATTCGATTATCGAAAAGGAAAGAGCAAGAGAGAAGCTTTCGGTACTTAACGGTGGGCGAGCTCAAAGGGATTTTTTCGAAAGATGACGTCGAACCACGAGTCCTCGAGTCGTATAGACACCTGGGTCACGGCGGTTGACGCGCACCTTCTGATCTCAAATCGCTGTATGGCAAGAGAGCCAAAGTGGCACCGGTCGCTCGAAAGCACGCGCGAGTGGCCTTTGAGACTCGAAGTGGAAGCGCGATGAATACGGAATATACGGGCGAAGAGTTTTTTTTCTTCTTCTTCTTCTTCTCGCACGAGTTAAAGCTTCGCGGATTGGCACTGTTTCTCTCGAGTGTTTTTTTTTGTCTATCTACCATTTTTTTCTTCCTTTTTTTCTCAGCCTCGAGACCAAAACCGTACCATCTTTGGTAACCGTAACAAAGAAAGCTCAAGATCGTTCGGAAAATTGACGACGCGTGGGAAAGTATTTCCAATTGTTACGAATAAATAAATGAGAGAAAGAAAGAAAAGAAAAAGTCGAATGAAAAAGAAAGAAACTGACATTACTCGATAGTCAATGCTCGAGCTCTTTGTCCAAAAAAATAAAATAAAAAGAAAGTCAATATAGGGAAACGAGAAGAGCTTCGTTCTTGCGGTTAACGGAAGGAATAGGCTCCGGGGGCACGGAAATTGAAGTCCGGGGTAAAAGGGATTGGCGGCACCAATGCAAGGGAGAGAGAGAGAGAGAGAGAGAGAGAGAGAGAGAGTGAAAGTG
The DNA here is from genome assembly GCA_951802705.1 of Netelia virgata. Taxonomy (NCBI): domain Eukaryota; kingdom Metazoa; phylum Arthropoda; class Insecta; order Hymenoptera; family Ichneumonidae; genus Netelia; species Netelia virgata. Next base: position 18,343,267 of record OX637867.1, read on the forward strand.
TATGTAGGTTAAGCTGGATGAATCTATACATTCGTCCCCCAAAGATCTCATCCAGGGAAAGATACGTGTCGATGCAAGATCGACCAAGACCGAAGTACAAATAGGAATGAGGAGCGATAGAAGCCTGGTCGATGGAAAAAAACCAAACAAAAAAATACAAATGGAACTTTCGAAGAGATAGAGGAGGAAATCGTCGAAGAAAAAAAAGTGAGAGAGAGAGAGAGAGAGATAGGGGGATGAAAATCCCTGAAATTCGGATAAATCCGTTCGAATGGTGGTCTTGGGTCTTCTCGTCCATCGAAGGTGACCGACGAATTTTTATGGTCGAGGTTTCTTGGATTTACAACCCCTTACGCGTAGGGTTTGAAGTTAATTACTCGATACGAGGGAGAAAGTACCAAAACGACAGTTTCCCTTCAGGTTTCAGTTTCGTTGATGAAACTATCCCCAGTGACACGCTACAAAGGTGTACAGGGGGTTAGTATCGCTAGCGAGGGTTGCGTGTCACGTGACACCCCCTCCCCGTTGTCACAGGAAGATCGACGGTTCGTCCGCGTGTTATCCAAAATCCCACTTCGACTCTCAACCGATAGCTAGAAATTTGTCGTTCGACCTTGAACAACCGTTCAAGGTCATGGATTAAAACGAACCAATTAATTTGTATTACTTTTTGTTTTGTCCTGAAAAGTGCGTAAATATGCAAATTCGAATGTAACTTGAAAATCGTGTTGTACGAATTTTCCGTTGAATTTGTAAAACGTTCTTTGGAGCGAATAGCGAGAAAACGAAACAATGGAAAAAAGTTGTCGACTCACCGAAGAATGCTTCGCGAACGATGAAGGGAACGAGCCTGGGAGAATGAGAACCCGAGACAAAAAGATGATTAAAATACACGCGCCGTTGGAGTCCCGGACGAGGAGAACGGGAACAAAAAGACGCTCGAGCGTGTTATACGGGGAAATGCGAGAAAAACGCCTTACGTGATACCAATGCGAAAACTTTTCATACTTTTACTTAAAATATTAAAAAAAAACAACAAAAATTAATGTTTCTCAGTAAAAAAAATTCCCTAATTTTGTATAAAAAAAAAAAAAACCTTTCTCTCCAGGTTTTACGATTTTCCTTCGATTAGCTCGAAAAGCTCGGCTCGTTTTCGTGGCAGGTCGCGCGCTCTGGTGGCGAGACTTGGCGATCTCACGAGCGAGTGAACGTAAGGAAAAGAAAATTCATTCTCTAGACAAGCTGTTTCGAGGATTTCCACGGTAGGAAGTTCGGCCGGTCTGTTAAACGGGCCAATCGTTGGATTCCTCACCGTCGTTCCAACAGCCGGAACGAGCATTTCGCGAGGAGCCTCGACTTGCCAGGGGTCGAAGACGTCAGGAGGGAAAAAATGGAAAGATGCAGTTGGAGAGAAAAAGGAAGTGAGCCTAAGAGTAGGAGGGAGAGGGGAGGGAATGTCGAGGCGAGACAAGTTGAAGAGAAAACGACGGAGAGTGGAATTACACGCTCGAGACATAAATCCGCGGGGATTCCCCGGCGTAGCTTAAATTATAAACCAGATTCCCAGACGTTTCACTTTTGCGAAGGCGACGTCGAAAAGCTTCTCTCCGAGCTCGTTGTCCGACGGGTCTCTACGTTTCCGGTCCGACAGGAAAGCCGGTTTTCGAGCCGATTTTCCGTTGGGAAAATTCTGAGGTTAGCTTTCTCGTGGCTTGGTCGGTAAGTTACCTTACGAGCTTTCGTAACTAGGAAACAAAAGTCGAGGATTATTGTAAACTAGGAATTCGTTACGACTCGGGTTTATTTCACATTCTCGCCTCTATTTTACTCAACTATGCGCCGCTTATATCGATGCAGATTGTATTTCCTGGTTAGTTTCAATTCGGATCAAAGTTCAATCGAGTCTGATCGTTCGATAATTGAAATTTGGCTCTACGAAACTTTCGACAACAATTCTCAACGTACGAAGGATAATTTCGAATCCTTTCCCTCGATACGAGCGAGGCGAGGGGGGAAAAGAGGGAAATTGCGACTTTATAACATTACCACGACCGACAGGGTTACAGCTTGGAACGTCGGGTCGTAAAAGAACTTGTCCAATTCTGACATAAAACCGACGTCGAGCGATACTTTCACGAATTGAAGGATGTAAAAAGAGAGAAAAAGAAATGAATCGATATAAAAAGTGTCGTGAGACGATATCGCCTTAACGTCGTACGTACGTTATTACGTGGCGATTAAACGAAAGTCCTATCCATCGCTGACCTGGAAATCCGATCGTGAAAAGAATCGCGCCTATTCGGTGCTCGGACCGATCGATTCGTTGGATTATAAACCGCCTCGCGGGTTAAATAGCTCCAGGGGGGGTTGCAACGTTATCCATCGAATTTTCACCCCAAATGCAACGAGAATAATTAATTTCACATCGTCGACCCGAATTAATTCAGGAATTTAATGAAGAAAATTTAACGTCCAGCTTGAATTATCGAAATATCGCAATTTTTCAAAGAATTTTCCTATCGTTAAATTTTCATGAAAAAAATCCTTATCGATTCTTCGATTTTTTTATTTACGAGAATCGTTAATTATGTTTATTTTTATTTTTATTTTCAAGAGGGGCATGTCGCAGATTATGATGACCGAGTCGAACATTCGCCAGGTGTTTCGCGTGGTTGGGGGTTGATACGAGCGTTGGACCACTGGTGCGTCGGGGGTGTAGGTGAAAATGGGGTGTGCGCGCGCAATTTTGCGTGAAGGCAGCACGTTCTCGTGTCGGACGAGTTCGAGAGAGAAAGAGAGAGAGAGAGAGAGAGAGAGAGAGAGAGAGCGAGTGAAAGAGCGAGAGAGGTGGTTTTGCCGCCTCGGGAGAAATGAGGGCCAGTGGGCTAGTGGTTTCAAGACAACCCCTCAGTATACCGTTATCCGTCATTCGTCGCGTTTACCATTCCGGCCTCTGGCACTCAGTGAATCCGGCACCTCCGCGAGGCCGGAAGTTTCAAACGGACCGGATATTCAACAGTCATCCCTCTCTACGTCCTCGAGTGTGTGAATTAAAAATCATCCTCTCGAAAACTTTTCAAAACTTTTTTTTCTCTACAAATTTTATCCAGTTTGAAAAGTTTTTCGATTAGGAAACAAATATTATCGAATTTATGTGTTTTTTTCATTCCTTGGGGGGGCTTAAACACACATTTGCGAAACGAGAAGAGTGTTTGAGAAAAAAAAACGAAAAAAGGGAGGATCGTGGGTCGCTGGGTGAATGAAACAGCTGTGCACGAGACACAGTTACGGCAACAGCTGACAGAACACTAGCGTATTATTTATCAAGATATATATATATATAGATTTATATATAAGTAAGGGTGAAGAAAAGTGGGGTTGAGAAGATACGTTATGGGACAACCCTTATGATCGATCAAAATATTACATGCTGCGAGGAGAATCTGCCAATGGACAAATGTACGTGAAATATGGTGGAAAATAATCAATTTTTTATCTACCTCTTTATACGACATTTTTTCTGTTTTTTGTTTTTCATCATTTTTCACGAACAAATACTCACGTATATGGAGATTCGGGTAAAATTGATACAATGGGGTTATCCACCGAGCGTGTTTTAATTCAGCAAACATAATTCGTGATTGGCATCGATCGCAAGAAAAAAGAAATGATAATAACTGGATTGTCACGATAACGAATAGAGTAATGAGTAATCGATCAATGAGTAAATATTGAGGTTTGCGACGAAGCCGAGTTAATTAATCGTCGACATCGAAAAGTTTGCCATCGACGTCGGATATTTCGACGATTGAAGAGAGTGTGTGTTTTTCGCTCGGGAAAATATTTTTCATCGACGATATCGAAAGCAGCCCCCCCCCACCCCAAGGGTTGTTTTGAAATAATGCATATTTCTATGCGATACGGGGCTTTCTCTTTTTTTTTTTCTTTCTATTGTGCGCGTATTTTTTTTTTCGTTTCTTTAAAAGCACGAGATCGATCGTTCCCCACGGGGCTGAGAGAAATTTTGATACGGGTTAATGGGGAATATTCGTGCGAGAGGAGCATGTGGGAGGAGAGATAAATATGAGGGATGTGCGTTAACTAGAAGTTCAACTCGATATTTACGAGCGTTAATTTTTTGTTTCCCAGAGAGAAATAAAATTTGTCTCGCCCCTCGGACACGTGGATATCGCTAGCTTTTCAATTTAGCCCCCTTAAGGGTACTTTATTATAGGGATGAAGAAAAAGTGTCGACATAGTGCCCGAATCTACCCTAAGTCCTCGGCACGACCCCTGTGTCACACTCGAGGAGAGCTTTGAGGCGATTTTCTCAAACTGCCTGAATGTCTGACTATTCGTCTCTTTTTCTACTTGCTGCGGTATAAGCCCCACCGCTCGAGAATTAAACCGATCCAATTTCTTTAAATACCGACAAATATCTTCGCTATATTGTATTTTAGTATCCTGAACCGACACTTGCTTTTCATCAAATTAAAATGGAAATTCAATTTTGATAAAAAAACCATCCCTGTAAATAAAAAAAAGTGTTGAAAATTTGAAGAAAAAAAAAAGGTTGAAAAAATCCTTTACCTCTCTTTACCGTCTAGATAACCGACATTTCCTGCCCTCGCACTCTCCCCGTGAGCAAGCTTATTACACGGACTGATGAATCTGCGGGTATGAAACGCGTACCTCCCTCCGCGCGATATTAAACCTGCGTGCCCGCGACCCTTTAATTCTAATATACCTATACGTTCTCTATTAGCACAATCCATCTACCTTGTCTCTCCGGCAGCGTGTTAAAAGATGAAAAAAGAGAAAAAAAGAAGAAACTGTCTCGACGTTTATACGACAAGATCATAAAACCGATTCAGGGTGGTTTGCTATTTAAGGGAGGTTTTCGACTTAATGAGAATTCTCAGCAAACTTCATAGTGCCAAAAAGCAAGTTCGCTAAATAATTCTTGAAACGAAACAAGATTAAACAAAAAAATGTCAAAGTAAATACAAAGAAATTATCCCTGGAAAATCATCCCTCTTATATTTAGCAATGCTAATTAAATTATCAAAAAAAAAAAAAAAGAAAAAGTACGAAGCCCTGTCCAATAACGCGGACGTTCTCACGTAGACATAAATTAATTATATTATTCGTCCGACGAAGTCGTATTGAAATTGCCAAAATGCCAGTGGGAAAATTTGATACATTTCCTCAATATATTCGGACGATAAACCGTATCGAACAATAAACGTTGAAATATTCGTAACCGATTGACGTACGAATAATCGTGCGTTCCAACTGAACTAATTTTATTTCCACCGGATATCTCGTAGTTGTAATTTTCGACGGGGATGAAAAAAACAACAAAAAAAAATCATCGAACCCTCGTAACACCGTCAGCGGGGCATTGAAAATTCCTCGAAATATACTCCGGGCAAATATCGTGTAACGCGTCGTGTACCTCGACGTGTGTGTGTCAGATTGACGTAAAATCACCGCGAACGGGGTGTGACAATATTTCCCACGCGAGTATGTACATCCCCCTAACAATTTTGCGCTCGCATACATTCGCTCGTTGTACAACATATCCTGTAGTATTAGGCGCGCGCATGAATGCATCGATGCACAATCGTGGTGTTTGGTCGGAAGACGACGAGAGAGAGAGAGAGAGAGAGAGAGAGAGAGAGAGAGAGAGAGAGAGAGAGAGAGAGAGAGAGAGGGTGAGAGACTCGTCACGTACACACGTGGATCAAGCCCCGTGAGAGCGAAGGGTGGTTTTCCTGTCGCATGAAAATTAAACGAAAAAAAGAAACGAGAAACGGTCGACGAATTCGACGATTTGACGAATTTCATCTTTTACTACGATCGTCAATTTGTCTTAAATAATAATTTAGCAACCCCTTCGTCATTTTTCTAGCGCGTGAATAAATATTTCAGTCGATTGGTCGCGAAGTACTTTGCAAATTTCGAGTCGCTACCCCTCCAACTCCTTCGAAGCTCACGAGTCCCCGAGGGACGTTTCGCGTGAGATACCTTCGCTCTATAAGCCACCCCTGTATCTCCCAGCTCATCGTTTATTCGAGCAGGATGCATCACTCGGACTTGGTCAGACTCTCGTCTCGATACTGTAAATATAAAGTCGCGTCTCGACGAGTCGAAGATAAAAAATTCATTTTTCCAAAAGGGTTGCAAAAAAAAAAAAAATGAAAATTTGTTGCACATCTCGAATATTTTTGATAAATTCGATTTCAAAGGGTAGTCGTTTTTTTTTCAAACCCATCCCTCTCGATTTCAGATGAGGCAGGAGCGATCTCGAGGGTGAAGGAGGCGATTTAAGGGTGAAGTGTCGTTGAAGGCACGAGGTGGGGGTGATAGTTTACGAAAACCGGTGGGATTTCAAAGTGCGATGACGCGATATCCGTTCTCCGGTGGTTACTTCGAGCCGAAAACACCGGAAACGTCGGATTCGATCGATCCTTACGACGCTCTCCTCTTGCTGTTCGACGAAGCGGCTACGATCGCTGCGTACACCTCGGGAGGAAGTAATCTCGACGAAGAGAATGAAGACTTTATCAACGAGACGAGTGTCAGTGATAAAGTGCGCTCGGCAGTGACAAGAATATTCAACGATACGAGTGATTACGAGTTTTCGAGTGTTAGAAGCGTCCTTGATGTCGTAGGGGTCGATGTCGTTAACGGGGACGTCGACGACGTTGTCGCGAACGAGGAGAACGTCGAGGGACTCAACAACTGGTGGGCGATGCTTGCTTTGGTACTCGTCGTTGGTACAGCCGCTGGTAATATTCTCGTTTGTCTCGCAATCGCGTGGGAACGACGTCTACAAAACGTGACGAATTATTTTCTCATGAGCCTCGCCGTTACCGATCTCATGGTAGCGATGCTCGTCATGCCCCTTGGAATTCTCACTCTCGTACGAGGTAAGGCGAACGAGCTTTAAATAAAAATAAGTCTTTGATAATGAAACGAAAAAAAAAAAAAAAAAAAAAAAAAAAAAAAAAAAAAAAAAAAAATTGATCGTGACAACTCGATTATATTTGAAAAATTGCGATTTATCGATAGTGTACGAGGATCGATCGACGAGAAGCGTAGAATGGTTCGATCGGTGTCACGGGAGTAAACTCGATACGATCATGGGCTGCGAGGAAAACTTCTGGGCTTGGAAAAACTTGATATACGAGGATTTAAGTAGTAGTAGCCCGCTTTGGTCAGACAGGAGGTCCGTAGCTTATCAAGATAAAGCGATTCGGTCCGATCCCGGTACCGGGCGCACGTAGATAGTCGCGAACGTTCTTGTCTCTCTCTCCGCTCGACCTGGTACATTTCTCAATCACCTCGAACAATCTCAGCCGAGTCGCAAAGAAACTGGTGGGAAAATCGACGTAGCGAAAGTTTTCTTTTTTTCAGTCTCCAACAGGGGAGTAAATCTCATACGTTATTCGTAATGCCATTAAAAAGTTCGTTGAGTAATGGAGCAGCACGACATGGGAAATATGCTTTTTGGTAGTTACCGATTTGTTTTTAGAGTTTGAAAACTACCCTGCTCGCGTGGTCTTGAAATATAGACGATAACCACCCCTCGACACGACTCGCGCTTGCATTATCTTCCTAAGACCGATTCCCAACTGTCCGTCGTCGTTCTCATTCTCACTCGTTATGATAAATCAGTCTCATCAATTTCTCTTTCACCTTTCAACGATGAGAACTATTAGAACGGGCTTCTGACTTATGCGAATCGAGGAAGGTAGTCGAGGTCGGGCTTAAAGGGTTGAGAGGATTAAAAATTCTTGGGTCAGTGAGATGTGTAACAGAGGGCACGTGGTACGATAATTCGCAACGTAATTCAGAGAGAAATTAGAAACTCGGGCTGTATAAACGGATAAGGTAAACTTTCTATCCCTTGCGAGCAAGGGATGTGGTGCGTAATCGACTAACGAGCTACTGGCTTCCTGAGACAATTGCAAAGTCCTGTCTGCCGATGAGTCATTAGTTCGAAATCACAGCCAGTTTCTCAAGAAGAATCAAGTTTAGCCGATACAGTGGAGAATTTCGTAATTTTCATAAAATTACCCTCAAGTCAAAAAACGAATACCCCCTCCTACCGTTTCATTTTATAATTATCGATTGAAAATTCGCAAAAATCCAGAAGCTTATAACGTCTTTCTCCGAAAAAAAGATTCATCAACGATCGAAATAAGGGTTGAATTTTTTAAGGGTTGAAATCTAGTCGTGAATTCCCGGAGACTCGACTGTATTTTCTCTCATAGAACGTTTCCCTACCGTGTACCCTCGTACGTGAAACATTTCAAGCCGCAATTAGGGAAGGAAGTTGGCACAGGAAAATGTATTAACAAGTCGACAAGAGGTACCTCGTTCCAACGTAATTGGCGTGTGTAAAAGAAGAAGAAAAGAAAGAAAAAGAAAAACAAAAAAGCCTCGCGCAAACTACCAACTCCGGCTATTACGACTCCTTCCCGTCCTTTTAGGAGTGAAAGCTGTACAACTGTTGGTGCACCACTTGATTTTCCAACCCTCGCTCTCGTACATTACTGCCTCGTAACACATTTCTCTCTAATTTGTCCAATTTCCCTGCTTCCCTCCCTTTCGCTTCCCCTCTCTCTCTCTCTCACTCTCAACCCTCTAGTTGAGAAATTGATTACGCCAGGTCGGCCGAACAGTTCCCCGAATCAGCCGGTCTATCGCAGGATGTGTACACCAAAAACTCATTCAATATCCCGGCCTGCGATGTATTTCGCGCGACTATCGTCCCTCCTCCTCCTCCTCCTCGATTTAACGAATTCATTCAAGGGCTGGAATTCCGTTGTGAAAAATTCAATGGTAACATTGATTTTTCAATTTTTCGATAATTCGAGTATCGTCATGGAGAAAGAGAGAGAGAGATAGAGAGGGGGGGGGGGTTGAAATTACTCTTCCAACTCCTATTATCGGTTTGTCGATCCTAAGGGTGTTTTTTTCTATCGAGCGTTTAATTCGCGTTTCGTAAGAAAAAATGATAATTCGACGTTAAACGGCTAACAGGGTTGAGAGAAACTACCCCTTGAATATTTCCGGTGTATTCGAGATTTTTTTATGTAGTTTCGCGTGTCTCGATAAATCATCGTCGATTCGAGGTTACGGATTGGCCACTTGGATTTTTCCTAGCGTCGATAGGATGTTTTTCACGCGTGATCGAGAAGCATGTCGAGGCAATTTCGCCATTACTACCCCTACGATGCTTCAAACCTTCTCGAGCCCTCTCGTTCTCATTTTCGCTTCGTCCTTTTCGATTCTCTCGTTTCGCCCGATATGTTCCGGACTCGCTCCTTCTCGTACTCGTTTCTTCATCATTTTTTCATCCCCTCGCATCATCATCAACCCTCCAATAAGAACAACCCTCCGTTTATGCGCCACGGTCGAGGCGTGTCCCGTCCACTTTCTCGCGAGGTTGATGAAAGTTGAAGAAAGAGGAAAAAGAAAAAACATACCGCGACTGTTACAAAGGAGAGTGAGAGAAGAAATTCATCAACGTATTCAGAACACGCGAGCACCCTTAATCCTCGACTCTTCGTGCGTCATTATTTTATTGTAACGATGCCAATTTAACGATCGGTCTCACCCTCTTGGCTTTTTTTTTGTTGTTTTTGTTTTTTTTTCGTTCTACTTCCCTCATCGGCCTATCCTTCGAATCTCCGCTTCTCTTATGTTTTCCTCTCCTTCGAGGCGTATATCAACCCCCACGGAGACAACGAGGATCTCTCGTTTTTGTTGGGTTCGGATAAATCAATTTTTGTTCGATGTTTTTGTTGTTCTTGTTTTTTTTACGAGCATCGTCGTCTCGTTTTCACGTCGGACGTGAAATTCTTCCGGGGGTAGTTTTTTTTATCCCGGAAGGCTCGTAAACATGCAGTTTTCGCAACACTATGATTCTCGTATGTGCTTCGAGGGGTGGGGGTGAGTGTGTCTCCCGGTAACTCGTGTAAGAGGAAACATTAAACTTTTACCTGGTAGAGACCTTCGTAAAACTCATAAAACTTTTCCGCGTAGACAATTTTTAACGCCCTTCGTTTTCTCATTTTTATATTCTTTTTCTGATCTGGAAAAAAAAACGATAAAAGGGTTGTCGTCGTACAGGTCGTAATGATTTTTCATATTTCTCGTTTTAGGAGAATATCAACGTGAAGTTATCACGTCGAGCTAAAAATTCTTCGACTCTCACCCCCTAAGAAAATTGTCCATTTGTACGAGAGGTTTAGACGAGTAAATATTTTGACAAACGTGAATACGCAACGATTCGCCGGTTGGCTCTGATTCTCGAGAACGTATGCTCGAGTGTTTCTCCGACAGGAACCCCCCGGGGGTTTCAGGGGGGGTGTGCTTTGGCCTAAAACATAGAGAAGTTGGAACGACGTATTAGCAACGAGGGTGAGAAAGCCCGCTAGGTTCTTGAGCACTTCTCATGGAAATTTGGGAGAATACGTAATGCGCAGTCGACCCCCCTCTCTCTAGTGCACTCGGTCACCCCCCTAATAAAAGCCGGTCGTTGCAATTTTCCAGGGTGGGTTTGTTAAAAGAAAATAAAAAAAAGAAACGTTAAGAGAACGAAGCCAATTAAAATTTGCAAGGCATGCCCAAATTTTTTGTGAAAATAGAACAATGTTGATTCTCCTTTCTAATTTAAGGGATGAAGATAAAATTTGTTTTTTTTTTTCATATCGAAAAATTTGTTTAAAAACTGAAAGCTGGCAAAAAAAATGAGCCATCTCGGACGTTGTTTCAATAAACTTCGAGCTCCAGGTCTCGATAAAAAAATAATCTACATACTGCAAGATTGATTACGTATCGTTATTACGTATTCGTATATTCTCGGGCGCCCTAAGGAATCAGAGCAGAATTTTGAATATTTAATAACGAGCCGATTGACCGAGGGCGTCTATGCCATGGTTGAAAAGATCCTTGGAAAACCACCTCCCCGTCCCTCGTCCCCAAACTTACGAACTATTTTCTCCGACGGCTCGATAGGTTCGGCCCCTGTTTCTGCATTTTTCATAAGGGTAGGAACACCGAAAGTATCGTTTAAAAATTGAAACAGTCAATTTCCATGTAGATTACACCGACCCGATGGCAAAGGAACCAAGAAAACTCTACCCTTAAGACGTTTTCTTTCGTCGTTTCGTCACAAAGGAAATAATATTAAGGGATGATTTTTTCATATACGTAATATTCGAAGAGAAATAAAAAGAAAAAAGCGGGAATAAAGCGTGGTCAAGAGTCACGGCGTGTACGAGCGTCTCGTAAATATGCAAGTCGTACTAGCGAATAATTTAAACGCGCATCGCCCTACGCGTATGCGCTTTTACGCCACTCTTATAAATTATGGATTCTCGTGGTAGAACCAAGTTTTTATTACTTTTTTTTCGCGAATACCCGCGGGACGTGGACCGCGAGCATATTTTTCTTTTTATTCTGGATCATCGATTTATATCTCTATGTTTTTTGTCTCTCGACCTCTCAACCCCCTCTGGATGGTTCTCAATTCTGGTATTTAAACACGTCGCGTATTTGTGCACACGGTGATAGGGGTAGGTAGATTATAATAACAAAAGGAGTTCGGTTTATTTAAAAATAAAACAACAACGTATTTAAACGACGATTATTATTAATTATCGCGCGTTTCCTCGAACGATAAATAAAACGAGAATATTCATCGTTGATTAATCATCGCTATCACCGTTCGATATTTCATCCGACGATTTTGCCCGGATAATAAAAAAAACAGCGTAAAAAAAAAAACGTGGACGTTGAATATCGTACGGGCCATTCATCTCGCGATTTTAACAAGCACGACGAGAGTGGCCGTTTTCAACAGCTGTAGTATTTCACTCGACTGATATTTTATATACGTATGGAAAGAAGTAGAGGGATGAAAAATTATTCGACAAGAGGGTTGAAATGAGAAAGAAAAATACGAGCATAACAATAAAAAAAAGGGGGGAAAAACACGTGTGTAAGAAAACGAAAAAATAAATTTTGCAACGACTATCGAGGGTGCAGGCCCGTCGACGTAAAATAGTCTTCTCTCCCGAGTTTAATGGCACGAGCCTCGGGTTTCATCCCTTAGCGCGCGCGCCTTCTATCGCGAATAGCAAAAGCGGTTAGTCGACTGTGTTATTATGCAAATCTTTTCGTGAGTTCCTCCCCCTCGTCTAGTGCGTTATATTTATATACGTCGCTTCGACTCGAGCGAGAAAACCCACCCCTATATCCCGTCGCGTATCACTCTTTAACGCAAGCATACACCGAGGGAGGATTGTGTCGTAAAACAAAAGAAAAAAGAATTGCATCCAGCCTCGGGTAAACAAAACTCGACGTATATAAAAATGAACGAGAGATTCGTGCACAAAGCATTTCAAATAAAAAAAAGAAACATTATTATCATTAAATATCGTTATTATAGGGGTGTATTTTTATTTTTAGGGGTTGTTTAGTCCGGCATTGTACTTTCGTCGCTGTCGTCGTTCGAAAAGCCTAAATTCCGGAAAAATGAAAAGGCTTCAAGCAACCCCCCGAACACGGTGATCTCTCCATTTTCACCACCCCTGTATCTTCGGTTCGTCGACCACTCGGTTTCGTATAACTCGCTCGATTTTTTTTCTTCTTTCTTTCGTTCTTTTCCCTCGCGCGTCACCGATTCGATCGTTTGTCACTGCAGGTAGAGACACACGGCTAACTTGCGCAACACGTCGAGAGGGACACGAAGCAAAAATCGTGAATAGAACGATCGACGGTGGTCTCGTTGTTGGCCTGTAGGAAAATTAGAGGGGTTGGGCGACAGGAAAACCAAGCGGATGTCGCGAACGTGGTGTGTTTCGTAGCCAGTCGTTATTTTCCACTCGAGTTCGTCGCTACCAGACACTCTACCGGATTTTTCAACCACCTCGCTCTCTCTCCCGCGTAAAAAAAAACATCGAGTTTACAGGGGTTGGTATGAAAAAAAACAAGAGTTGTTTTTTTTCTCGAAAAACAAACAAAAACAGCTTGCCTCGTTACCTTCGAACTCGCGTTACATCCGGAGGATTAGCCGTTGCCAATCGCGAGAGCCCCGCGAGACTCGCGACGGGGGTTGGAGGTTGTCGAGGGTGTCGAGATTTTATTCGTTTGGCGAAAAAAAAAACACTAAGCACTTACGAGCGATTATTGACGCGATAAAAAAATTGACGACGAAAAAAAGAAAGGGCGTCCGAGTCGAAAATTACGAGACGAACGTATCGATAGCTTTTTTTTTGCTTTTTCTAATTTTCGAAAAAATTATGGCTCTCGTTATTTGAAAAGAAAATTCAGTAAAATCCTTGCGCATTGTTCGAAACCCTCTCTCTCTCTCTCTCTTCTCTCTTCTCTCTTCTCTCGTTCTTCTCGTTTCGTTTTGTCTGAAATGCGAGCCGGGGAAGGATTCGATTACCAGCCGCCTATTGTGTGCTTTTGGTCCAGCCAACGCGCGAGGGTATAATGAAAAAAAGGAGGAACAGACGTAAAAAAAAAGGGTACGTTCGTTTTGTGTTCCCCTGTAATAATAAGGGTTGAATATAGATATATAGATGAAATATGTTTCATCGTGGCGCGATGAATTAAGGATTAGTGGAAACAGATGGATATTTTCATTCTTCATTAACACTTCGACGTCTCGCCCTCGACAACCCTCGTGAAATTAGAAATTACCATCCCCCTTACGACGATTTTCTCGTCGAGATTTGAGAATTCCGTTTGAATCTCTCGGAGCTTCTTATATACGTCTCTTCCTCTTCGTCCCTCGACGAGTATACTCGGGCGATAATTATCGCCTCGCGATACAATATTTCTCCGCCTCAAGGTACGCGAATTTGATTTTATATAGAGAGGAGGAGGAGGATGAGAGAGAGAGAGAGCGAGACTTCTGTGATTGTGAGAATTAATTGGTTTTCCGGATGAGTTCTCTCTCAGCTCCTTTGATCTCCTCCTGCATTTATGATAATTGCCACTGTGAGTGGAAATTGGAATTTTGACTCGTCATCCCCCTCTCGAAAAATTATCGCACCCTTGCGATAATCTCGAGGATGAAAATAATCTCGAAAAAAAAGAATATTTGTTTAAACGTTGAATATTAAAAAAAAAAAAATCGAATAATGAATTTTATTTTCGATACAATTCTCCTAGGGGTAAATCATTCCTCGGACTACCCCATTGGCTATTTTCATCCGTCGAACTGTTAAATACATTTTTGAAAATAACCTTGGAGAATATAACCGGGGCGATAAATATGCCTCGAGAGTATGATGAAAAGGGGTGGGTTTTAGGGGGTGAGTACGATCTATGGACGGGTCGTCGAGGTAGCAAGCTTCTCATAGACCTTTCGATATCCCCGACGTATAATACACCCGGAAACGAGAGAGTCCGTCCTTTCGACGAAGGGGTTGGGGTGGGTTTCGCTCCAACGCATATTTCGCCAATCGTCAACTGGCTTTGTCCTCGAGGCTGAAATGCCTCCAACACGACAGGTGGAGGACCCGACGTGTCCCAATTTCCTGTTTCACGTTGATCTATATTTTCGTTTGAAAATACTCGAACCCTCGTTACTATTTACGAAGGGGTAGAAAAACTGAACCACGAGGGGTCTGTTATTAACTTTCTTAACATTGAGATTCAACCCTCACAGCACGTGTGTATCAATCTCTCGCATGATTTAACCCTAAGTTCGAGGGTTGATCACGCATCTTCGAGACTTTCAGCCCTAAGAAGTGAATAGGGGTGCCAGAAATCACCTCCAGATTGCGCGAGGTTCATCAAACGTGAATTCAGCCTGTGCTTGGTCACGGATGAATTATGTATCGAGCTCTCTTATCTCGTTATATCAATCTTCGTAATAATTTCAAATTCTTTTTGACAACGACATTCATAATTTGTTCATGAAAATTAAGGGGTTTTCGTTGATCAAAGAGGATGAAAAATGTATTCGTGTCATGAATACAAATTTTCTCAAAATTCGAAAAAACAAAACAAACAAAAAAACGCGAAATAAAAAGTAAAATCTCGAAGGCCGCGGGTAAACGTCAAACGTTTTCTCGTGCTGCGCTCGTGAAGAGGGAGATACCGAGGTATGCAAATACTCATAGTAGCGTGAGGTAGAATCGAAAAATAAGTTTCTGAATGCGCGACGGCGGAAGTGGAAAGCACGAAGAGAGAAAAAGAAAGAAAGAGAGAGAGAGAGAGAGAGAGAGAGAGAGAGAGAGAGAGAGAGAGAGAGAGAGAGAGAGAGAGAGAGAGAGAGAGAGAGAGAGGGAGAGTCGAGCAGCGTGCGACGTGCACACACGACGAAATACATCCTCGTTTCGTTCTCTTACGTTTCAACCCCCCTGTGTGCACCAGCCACTTCGTGCGTACGAATCCGTCAGCGAGAATATTTTCCCCTGACAAAATTTTCGTGCGACGTTGCGGATATGAAACTCGACGTGCTCGCTAGGCACGACCCTCTCCTCGCTTTTTTATGCAATTTTTTACCAACGTATACAAAAAAGAATACATATATTTACCAGAGGGTAGTTCTTGGTGTAAGAGGGTGTAAGATGTACGAAATAAAGCGGAAATGGTGTTGATTCGATGGAAAACAAAAAATATTTCTTTCGGGAAAAAATTGATCCGAGGGATTGTCCCATGGGAAATGCAGCCTGTAAGGGCTTAAGGGTGAGAAGTAAGAATGAGAAAGTGGACTCGACGAACCGTAGACGCTTACTACCCTTTACTCCATAATAAAGGGCGGAAAACAAAGAATATACGATTCAGGGTCAAGCAAGGTCCGAAAGGGTGGACGAAGGTCACCTCTGATTTTTGTACTTCGGGACAAATCGATAATTTCGTCATCGCGTCCAGGCTGCCATTTTTAAATTCCACCCCCTGGTGTTCACCCCCCCCCCCCCCCCCCCCCCCGAGGCTTCCGGCTACGAACTTTAACGAAAGTATTTTTAATATCGCCCGTGTGGTTGTTTTTTTTCTCTCCATCCAGCTACCCCTAGAGAGTGGTCCGGGAAAGAGAGAGAGAGAGAAATTGATATTCATCGGGACGAGTTCGCAGTTTGGTCGAACCCTTGATCGATCAAACGCTCTTTTACTCGCGCGCATATTTTTTTTCTTCCCATCGGGTGTCAAGGCGTCCGTCATTCTTCAGCCTCCTCTCGTGTCAATTCGACAAAAAACTTATTCTCCCTTCTTTCTATTTTCGCCCTGGGATACTTTAACCTTCGTCCCTTATACGTGGCGTTTACCTTACATTTTTTTTGTTTCATCCACCTACGAAGCTTCGCTACCACTCGAAGCCTCGTCCCTGTTAAGGACGAAGCATGTGCCCAAAAACGCAGAATTCACGAGGAAAACGCGAAAAAGTATAAGAAGAAGAAGAAGAAGAAGAAGAAGCATCGAGAAGTCTAGTAGCTTTCCAAGTGGGCCGACGTCGTTTCAGGGACGATACGAGAGAGCTTGACTGATCACCGAAAGGATCCTTGACTCTACGTCGTTCGGCGTCACAGCTCATCCTCCCCACCCTTTCTTGTCCCTGTCCTACGCCCGACAAGACTATCGGATTCTCTTTGTTCCGTGTTTCTCATCCCGCCCTCTTCTTTCTAGCCCTCGATCCCGAAGAATTTCATTTCTCTTCGACGTAATTGGGCAACGTGAGAAATATCGAAAACATTTACCGTCTCGCGAGGACGAAGATCGATGGGTGAAAAATACGAGTAATATATATATTTTGTTTTCTTCGCGCGATAATTCGAATGAACTTTATGTTTAATTTCGTGGGATAATCGGGGTCGACGAGCTCGCGATAGCGTCGATACGGTTTAATTTTCCAACCCTCGGTGAGACGATCGTCCATCGGGACACCACCGGCAAATACGAGCGAGACGTAGGTATCACCCCTTGGATAGCTCCAAGGGGTCGCAACTAATAGACGAGATATACATACCGGTAAACAGATTGCCCGATGTCCTTCGTTGACCTTGGGGTTCACGAAGGGTGTCTTCCCTCCGAAACCCTCGCGATTATTTCATACGACTCGTGCCGAATCCTCCTCCTGTTGCTTTTCGAAAGTAAACAACGCGTGACACGCAAGATCGTCTATGAATTTTTCTAAAGAAATATATCTTTATCGTTCAACGAAAAGAATGAAAAGAAAAAAAAAACAATGACAACAACGGTTGGATGCGAAGGAGAAATGATTTTGTATGCAGGACGTTCCCAGGACTTTCATATCGTTCGGGGTCGTTAAGAATTTCCATTTCGATGGTTCTCCAGAGAGACGCGTAGGAGAGAGGCTATAAATATGCAGTTGCAGGTGCACATTTACATACCATTCGTCAGTTCGTGCATCTCATCGTCGCGAACTCTACGACTCTCCTACGTACGTCACCCCTTCCTCTCTCTCTCTCTCTCTTTTGATTCGCATATAGCGAACACACTTCTTCATCGTTCCATCATTTTTCATTCCCATACACATCTCGGATGCGCTCTTTTTTTCACGAGACGCTTACCTCGAGTATGCCGATATGGAGAGAATATAAAAAAAAACATTAGGATAGAGTTAGATATAGAGAGGTGGAAAAATCCCATGGAAATGCGTTCAGGGTGAAAATCTCGACGTGAAGTACGAGAACGTCGAATTGAATTTTATCGTACGATTTTTACGTTCCATTTGGCATTTTCGAGTGTTCAAGATTTCTGTCCGAGAGGTCGAAGACATTTCGCGAGATTGGGACGGGTTAATCGAGCTTCGTTCAGGATTTTAAATATCGTATTATAAGTGACGCGTCTGACTACACGTGGACCTTTACTACTTGAGGATTAATCAATGATTCTCATCGCCTATAATTTATCGTATATCGACGATACCTTCACTCCCCGTACGTTTAATAAATTGTGCTCGACTTCCAATCAACGATCGATAACAATAATACTACCCTCGCCTGTACTCGAACGATATTAAACGGTGAATTATTTCGATAACAATTGCGCTTCGTTACGAGCGATGGAATTACCGAATTTTCACACGAGAGAACAGAATCGACGAAACGACGCGTAGATTGGATATTATACGCTCGTTTGTATAACGGTTACGAAACTAATCATTCGGCTATTTGACGAAGGTGCGATAAATGTATAGATCCCATTGTTTATCGTCGTATCGCTCGAATGGAATGAAAGTGACGACGAGAATTGGATACCTCCAACCATCGAATTATATTGTTCATTTCGAGGTGTATTGTAGCTAATGCCTACGTTTATATATATATATATATATACAGTTAGCAGTCTCCCATACAGTATGAAAACGTACGAGATATTAATTCAGAAGCTTTCGAGATCGAACCGCTCTATAAAACTCATATATTGGAACTGTATCGATTATTCATGGTAAAACCGAGTACAGCATAATGGATTAAAAATAAAATTGTACACGTAAACGTTTCGCTCCTCTCGCATCAAATTAATTATTATATTCTCATTAATTATTCGTAGTAATTAGAGAGAGGCGAAAATTTTCTGCAGTCTAACGAGATTTGAATTAATATCGTTGAAAATAAATAATTAGCTAGTTTTTTTCATCTTTCTATCACTCGTTTCGCGAGTGAGTATTAAGGTTGAAACGAGATGATATATTTTGTTACGGCGCACGAGGGTCTGACTAATACGTGGTATTTCTACTGTAGCGTCACAAGTAGAAAAGGTCAGCGTTGCGGCTGCGGGCGATAAGTAGATAAGGCGCGTGCTTGGTTAGACAGTAGTAACCGATAGGCACGTTCGGACAGACAGACATCCAACTTGGTCGAAGAACGTTTTATAGACCGGAAGTTACGTTAAAACGAGCAACGAACATCGACGATTATTATTTACATTTCTTGTATTTTTTTCGCGAACAACGTTTAATCGCAAAAAAATATAATAAAAAATATAATCGAGACATCGAAATATCGAAAGAGGAAGGAAAATAGACTTTGATAAACGAAGGATATAATATAAGTCGTGATACACATCGTGCAAGCTCGAAGGGCCAACGGGCTCTCTGCGTGTGGCTCATCGCGGAAGTTTCCTCGGCATGGTGTTTCCCCTCAAGCGAGGGTGGTGGATCGATGCAATATCTAATAACGAGGAAACTGAGCCACCATGCGAGAGAACTTGATCCACTCTAGCCAGCGACGTGATTCTTTATCACACGTGGCATTGCTTATATAAATATACACCCCGTGAGGAAAAAAATGAATCATTCGCGATGAAAGAGGACGTGACGTCGGAGCTTCGTTGGCCTCGTCGAGAAGTTCTCCAATATATATATATATATACATTTTGTTTTCTGTGTGAGCTCAATGATGCTTTTCCTATCTCGAGGAGAAACCTTTTCCCACATAGAAATAGCACGAGGGTTGGATGTTTTTTCTCATACGAACGAATCAATGAGAATGACTTTTTTTTACAAGTTCCCTATTATAACGTAACTATGGGGACGAATGCGCAAAAAATACGTCGAGAGAAAAATATGACGAGAGAGGCCAATTAAAAACAGGGAGATATTTAGACAAAGGGCGGCTTTGTCGTAGTGAAAATTATTAAGGTTAATAATACGTCCACTCTCTGATGCTTTTTTGTAGCATTTAACGTATTTACGTGCTTAAAATGCATTACGGATCGTGACGGCGAACACAGAACGAAACGTACAGTAAAGGGGGTTGAGCTTTTCCAGCGAAGGGGCTCTCGCTCCATTCGCGAGTGGTCCGACAGCGCGCCCACGGATTCTCAACAGTCGCTAAAGTTTAGTTTCGTAGTCCGCGAAATAACGTGTGCGCGCAGGGGAGAGGGTTGTGTAACGTACAAGGGGTTGAAAGGTCCGGGGAACGCCCGTGGGCTCGTTGTTCCCCGGACTACGACGTCGGGTCAACAATTTAAATTAATTTCCTGCGTCGAGCGCGGTTGCATGGCTGATAATCTAATTTACGTACGGGGGTAGAAAAGCCCCGTTGTACGAAGTAAACGTTACACGCTCGAACGCGAGTGGCTTTTATGACGAGAGGGGGTTGAAAATGGACCTGTCGAAAAGGAAAACCGTGATTCGATGTTAACGACGTATTTAACGGCGAGGGAAACTTTTCGTAGATCGGACCGCGATCCTATCGCGAAACGTTCGACATTGACGACATCTTGTGAATATATTTTATCCCCTAGAGTCAAACACTACCCTTACGGAGAATCGAGAATTCACGCGAGTTTTTCATTTATTGTATTTTTCACGTCACGCGACCTTTTTTTTCTAGGAAGTCGTTTCGATGATTACGATAATAATTCTTGTTAAGGGGGTGGGACACAGCTCGTTCGAATACACGTTCGTGTCGTTGGCTCGGTCCGTGTCTCATTGTTTCGCTAAATATCGAAGTATCTTTTTCGCCCGACTGCCGTGACGCGATTCATCGGCTGCTTTACGGTTTATTCAAGGTAGAACGAGAGCTTGCGTTAGAAGGGGCGCATGCACATTCGTAGGTCACGTGATGATATCAGGGGTTGCAACTTTTTTATTCTCTATCTGTCGTTCTTTCACGAAGGTGAGTGTCTGAAAAGCTTTATACGATAATTTCTAAGTACGAAATTTTGTCTAAATTTCCAAAGATAAGGATTAAATTGATTCAGTAAATCGTCCATGCATATTCGCAACGGCTGATCAATTTATCGATTAATGTAGTTTTGTCTCTGACGCGCTTTCTACGATAGAGCGACGCGATTGTTGGCGTAACGAGTAGAACGATCACTACGGTGTACTGGCACATCATGAGCCTAGGAACTCGCGCCTCCAGCCGTGATGATTGCGTATCGCGATGACAGGGGAGCAGGAACGCAGGTGCGATGCTGTTATATATACGCGAGGGTACGACAGACTCGATATTACCATAGTAATGGGGAATTGCTATCACCACCACCGAACGGCCGACAAAATTGACACCGTCGATGTGATCTAATAACATGTTCGAGGATGGGTTATGGACAGTGGCTTGAATTCAAAAGCGAAACCGAGATTTTCTTGTTGTACGGGAAATTTACGATCGACATAGATTTTTAGAACTTCGGAAACGATTAAAATTCACCGGAATTCGATATATCGCGAAATTCAATGGGTATCGCGAAACCCCGAAAAAACGACTTTTCGCGCTTCTGTATCTCGGTTCTCGTTTGTCCTACAGAAAATAGCACCAATAACTTTTTAAAGACCTCGCCGAGACGAGAAGAATGGCGCAAGAAAAATCCGGATATCTTAATTTTTGCTGCCGTGGTGAATTTTCAAAAATCCCCATTTTTGGCCGAAAGGGGTTTCCCCCCAAAAAACTAGCTCCGTGGGTGGGAAAACATTTTTTTCACTAAAAATATTTCAACACTACGTTATTCGATCGGAAATTTCCCGCGCATTACGAAAATCAGGGTTATTCGCTCGATAGTTCGAATCTAATGGCCGAAATCTTCAAAAAACGCTGAAAATTCACGTTTTTTCGATTTTTCACCTGTCAATGTTTATCCGAGAGGAAAACTACCACGATATTCGGGATCAGCGAGACATTTTCGATTTTACAAGTATCTGAGAAGTATGGGTCGAGAGGAACAACAATTTGACCCAATTTTGGTAGGAAAATCACCACCAAAAAAGGCCTCAAAATAGTAAAACGAAATTATTAGAAAAATTATTGTAGAAGAGCATCGAAACTGAGGATTGAATGAATAAAATGAGAATAAAAGCACAATCAACAAAAGAAATATGAATGAAATATTCGGCTCAATATTGCGTACCAACATGAAAAATTCGCCAAGTTTGAAAAAGTGATCGCAGCTCGTCGAATCCCGTGGCTCGTGGAATCCCGTGCTCCGTCGACCCCCCGATGGTGATATCAACTCTCGAAACGTAAAAGGCCAATCTGTAATCAAAAATATGAAATGATCGTCAACGAGTACAAAATGGAGCAGCTGTTAGTTAACCAACATTACATGAATATACAAGGATTGGAACAACACTTTATATCCTTCCATTGTCATTCTCGTAATGTCGGTTATCCAGGCCTCACCACGTGGAGGTCGCTGCCCATCGAGACCCGGACCATATAGCGTGTATACCGATTTGTCTATCGGTAAAACATTTTTCTAAAAAATTTGCAAACATCAAGTGCATTACAAAAAGCGAAATTATTATGTGCGTGAAAGTGCAAAAATAAGCAAAAAGTGCGAGTAAATTTAGAGAGCAAGCTACAACACCGAAAGCACACACGCTACATACTCCTCCTTTTTCCCCTCAAAAAGGCACAAATTATAAATAAATAAAAGCATAGATGAGATCAATCATAGAAAACAAATAAAAAACAGATATGTAAAGTTTTTTTAAAAATAGCACACGAAAATTAAAAAAGATTGTGCAGTTTTTAAGATGTTATAAAAAAATTGTCAAAGCTTAAGATGATCACAAATTTTCATGAGTGCGGGAGAGACTAATGCAATTATTAGAAGCAACGATTTTTTTAAACTGCCAAGCATATTCAAAGCTTTTTTTATCGATTAATTACGTGTTTCACTTTGCCAAGTCGTATCGAGTGATAAAGTAAAATGGTGATTCTACGTGTTTAATTACGAAGTGAAAGCTCTCCTCGATTATTGTAAACAAAATTAATTATTGCAAAAAAAGTCCGATGATGCTGACATCTGGCCTAGATGTCGTCATTATTCGGAACATTATTTATAAGAATCGCAAAGAATGACGAGGAACTGGCCAGGGACCTCGCCATTACGATGTATCTTATCTTAATTCGGAACGTCGAAAAAGCAACGAGGTTGTGGCCGACAACCACGTTACTCGTTAGACGTTCTTCCTGTTCTATAATTTATTTGTTAATAAATTTGAATTTTCATTCATCGATATTTGCTATTCACAGAATAGTTAATCGGCGAAGAGCGTCACTCGTGTGATTTCAAATTTGTATGAGAGGATTGATAGGACAAGGCGAAATGATTCACTAAAAACTCGATTTTTTGAAAAAAAATAATAGCTTTTAGAATAAAAAGATTTGAATGAAAATTGTGAATAAAATTTGTTTCTATTGCATCAAATATTAATAAAAAATATGAATAAAAAAAAATAAAGATTGTAAACAAAATTTATTTTCATTGAAAAAAAATATATAAAGAAAAATTAGGAATAAATTTGATTACAAATAAAAAAAATAATAAGAAGAAGTTAAAATTGTTTATTAATTTTGTTTCCCATTGGATTACCAAGATGTCCGAATTTCGAACAAAAACAAGAACTAATCGGCATCATCGTCAGGTGAATTTCACCGTCTCTTTTCTACTCCGAAAAACGAGAACAGTCTCGTAGAAAATTGAAGAACAATTTTCCACGAGACACTCGATATTTCGGATAGAAAAGAACGATGAACGAAATAAGAGACATCTTTGAAGATCATCCTATATGTGGAACTGGAAAATAAAAATAATCGATTAAAATCTTTAACAAAACCTGAAATAAAAAAAGCATTAATGACACGATAAAGACCTGAAAAACAAAAAACTTTATATTAGGATTTTTTTTTTCAATGTCCCTCGACGACCTGCAATCATAAGAAACAGAACATCCTACTTATAACATCCACATAAAACGTATGGATGTGATCATCCCCGGCCGTGATCTTACTTTCTTTCCCGATTTCGTTCTAAATTGAACATTGGTGTCGCAACTTTGCAACACGACATTCAACGAGATTGTTTTAAATTCCCCTTTCCCACCACCAATATTCAATTTCATTTCGCGAGGGAAGGGACGATTCTAGTTTAATTTTTCGGTAAAAAATGACTCGACAAGCTACTCGAAAAAAATTCAACAAACTGACAAAGGGTGTCACACGGTTGTGACTTGGGACATTGCACAGTGACGACGTGATTTTTGCATTTACCGTAGATTTTGTGTGGGCGATTTAGCCTCGAAGGATATACATGCGATCCTTCGAAAGTAAATGCCTCACTCCCTCGATGATCCCTCGATGACGCTACGATGACGATGAAAAAATATACCGCTCAAAGTTTTTCGACGACCAACGAATCGCGAATGGACAACAAAAAAGAGGAAATCGAGCCAACGACTCGACTCGAGTACTCCGGTTGTCTTTCAATTCAAAGACAGCCTTCGCACTCGAGGCAAAGACGTTTCACTCGTCGTACGAAAAAGAAAAAAAACTTTGAGCGGCAATTTGGCAATACGCACATGTCCGAGCAGAAGGCAACGGATGTGTTTTATAAAGTCGAACAATCTCGTAAAAAGAGATATCGTTCGACTAATATCTACTTGAATTTATTTCAGCCACAAGATGATTTCTATGCAGTTGTTTCAACTACATAGATCGTCACCTTGAGCTTTAATAAACCGTTCGATCCTGAAACCTATAAAACACGCAGATTTAACTTATAATTGTACGCGGAAACGAGCAAAAACGAATGAACGATTCCTCGCCGAGGAATCGAAACATTGTTTAAGCGTTCCCTGGCCCTGCCTGCCTAACCATCACACACGGAAGAGAAATCTTTACGTTACTTAATAACTACGCGCCTTTGATGGTTCCTGCCTATTTCCCCCTAACCCCAGCACCGGTTTCGTATTTACAAAGCAAGATATAAAAAAAAAACGCGTCACATTCAATTCCCTATTCCCAATTTCTGTTTCACATTCATTGGGGTCCATTCCACACCCGGGTGTAAAACCTAACTAGGGATTCCACGGCCCCTACCGTGCTCCATCACCCGGGCGGCCACCTCTTGGTAGGAAGGTGGAGGCTCTCACGCACTTACAATTTTTCTTAATCTAAAGCGACCTCGCCTTAGTTCGACGTTAACTTTCGCAGGAGCTGCCCCGCGAAAGCTATCGTGGAACCAAGGTGAGATCGCAACAATAACGATGATGACAATGACGATGGCTGTGAATTTTAAAGATGAATGCTTAAAATTACCTACCCTGAAAATCAATGACGATTCGACTGACTCGATAATACCCTAATAACTATCAATGACTCGACGAGCAAGGCGAGTGCTCCAAATTCAAATATCGCGCGCATGCTTTGTTCTCGTGCAATACCCCTTTCTCGATAATTATAACAAATCTTTGAAATAAAATACATTTTTAATCGCGTGATTTAAAAAAATTGACTTTATTAAAAATAGTTGCTCGTGTATTGCATCGTACGAGTCAGACTATTTTCCTTCTAGATGAGGGAAGCTCATCGAGAAGGTTCATGGTCGAGGGAAGCTCGACTGTGAAATTTTATTTCAACACAAATATTTAGTTTTTTTAATTGCTTATTTTACTCGCAACGACGAGAGAAAAAAATGATAAGGGGTTGAGATAAAAGACAAAAAAATAAAATAAAAAAAAAATAAAAATAAAGAACGGGGTAAGGTAACGATGTCTTATGAAAAATACGGTGAATTTATTGAATTTAATCCCTGACTAGTTCTCATAAAATAGTAACGCCGCACTAGATTCGACCACTACTTGTTCTCAAGTAGTAAATGATCTCCAAAGTGGAGTCATATTAATTATACTTTATGAGCAGACTCTAATCGCGTTCACGGAATTTCAAAGTGTCTGTGCGAATCTCCAGAGTGGAGTCGCGTGCTGGAAGAGCTGAGAGCAACCCTCGGCATTGGCGACCAAGTCAGAGCGAAATTTGGTTCATGAAATAATCAAACGTGAAGCGTTTGAAAATTTCGCTCGGACCAAGTCACTGTGCCACGCGAGTTCTTCTCGGCTTTGAAACAAATGTAAATTTTGCGATTTAAGCAAAAATTTTTTTTCCAATATTTATAAATTTTCACGAGACTATTATTCCAATTTTAGGAATAAATTTATAACCGAGGTGATAAATTTGCCGAGAAGAACGCCCTATTTTTCTAAACACATATATGAACAATGGGGCCACTCGCGGGTCGATTCTTAATGTCGAGACTCGAACGTCTCGACGCTGTCGAATCGACTCGCGGTCACTGTGCAAAATGCCCTGGGAGAAACAATACAACCAGCGATCGTGCCGCTTGGGACCTTTCGTCCTACGGCACGAAGGCTTGAGGAAATAAAAAAGTAACGAGACCGTTTGAAGTTCTTGTAGATTTTTGGTGATCGAGGTCCCACGGTGTCCCAGCTTCTCCCACGTTGTCCTAGCTTTTGTCCCACGCTGTCCTAGCTTTTGTCCCACGCTGTCCTAGCTTTTGTCCCACGCTGTCCTAGCTTTTGTCCCACGCTGTCCTAGCTTTTGTCCCACGCTGTCCTAGCTTTTCTCCAAGCGTGGTCACACGTCGATCCATTTGCACATACACTTTCACTGTGGACAGTAAGAAAAAACTTATTCTATATTATTGCCAAGAATAACCGGCAGCTTTTTTTTCTTGGACGTGCTGATAATTTTTAAATGGGCATTAGTACGTAACAATTCTTACCTTATGACTATTCACTGTTCGCTCGACGTCGATACCAAACAGCACGCAAAGCTAGCCGATCGGATTTGCTCGTTTCTGAAAGACAAACATGTTTTTATTGGAAAATATTAAAATATAGGAAATAATTTTTCAATTTTGTTAGGTAAGATATTGGATAATGATTTTGACCTTATTTCGAGCCAGGATTAGCTGCGAGTCACCACCCAACCACCCATTAATTTTTCTCCTCGAGTAGGCTCGTTACTGAAAAATTACAAAGTACTTATAATAAATAATGGGAAAACAAAATTATTTTCATAACATTTTATGTTCGAAGAAAATTTAAGATATTAGATAAAATTCTTACCTTAATTCGAGCCACGATCAGCCCCACGTCACCGCCCAACCGCCCACGATATTTTCCGATCGGTCAGACACGTTTCTAAAACCCAGAAAATACAATTTTTATATTAAAAAAAAAGATATAAAATTATTATTAAATTTTGACATATTAAAAAGTGATTATTACA
Source organism: Netelia virgata (assembly GCA_951802705.1). Taxonomy (NCBI): domain Eukaryota; kingdom Metazoa; phylum Arthropoda; class Insecta; order Hymenoptera; family Ichneumonidae; genus Netelia; species Netelia virgata. The sequence continues at coordinate 18,370,308 of OX637867.1, forward strand.
ATACGATTAAGTTTGGCTCATCTTGATTCACAATCAGCTTATCTCAGCTTGGCTCAACTTCACACAACTTGACTCTGAAAGTAAAAAAAAAAACAAATTAATCAATAATTAATTGATCATTAATTCAAATTAATTATTAATGAATAAAAATTACTTAATAAACCTAAACAACACAAAAAATGATTAATCCCGGAGATAATTATCATTAAAATTAAATTTTACACATTTTTGTAAATTTAATCCTTAATTTTATCGAAAATTTACCATCGCGTAATTAGTAGACGATATTGTCTTCGTTTAGAAGAGTGTACGAGTTTAATATGGTTGATAGGTAGCGAGTACGAAGGATTTAACAACGTTAATACACGTTAAATATTTCACGCGTAGGGTGTTCGGTTGATAACTAATACGCTTATTTCGTGCACGAATGAGTCTAGCCTTGAACTATTATCCCGCATGAATGGACAGATAACAATGGGAGCGTCGAGCCTCTGCCCCCACCACCGCGCTACTACGCTCGAGCGTACCGGTAGCCGGTCGCTCTCTCTCTCTCCCCCTTCCACTGCGTCGCTCGACCACCTACCTATGAATTAAGGTAGGCCTACGGTGGAACCTCGACGGCTTATATAGATATACAGCTATACGTTGAGACAGTTCAACATTGTTTATATATCTATATACACTCGTATCGATATTATATAGATATACCGAGATGAAAAAATTTACATTAAATGTTTAAAACTCTATTAAAAATCGAAAAATTATCGCAGCTGGATAATTCAAACGCCATTTTCTACATAAAATTGTCGACTTTTATTGAGAATAATAACGAGTCTGGATTCTTGATGGAAATAACAAAAAATTGAAAAAATCCAAACGATATTGAGTCAAGATTAATATTTGATATCTATGCGGAAATTTTCTATGTGATGTTATACAAAAGATTGAAAGAATAATGATAAAAATATATCGGGGGTGGACATTTTTTGTTGTCAAAAATAATTACAAACCCAGTGGATTTTTATCGATAATACGTGTAGCGTAGTATCGATGATACGCTTATTTGGTGCCCAAATGAGACTAGCCTTGAACTCTTATCGTTTATGAATGAGTGGGTAAGAAGAATGGGAGAGCCAAGTCACTATCCCTGCCAGGTTACTACGCTCGAGCGTAACGATCTCACCCCTCGCTCGGCCGTCTACCTACACGTTGAGGTAGGCCTACCGTGGGACACCGACTGCTTATATAGATATACAGCTAGAGTGTTAAGGCAGGCCAACATTGTTTATATATCTATATACATTTGTATCGATATAATTTATTTAATTTAAAGATTAAATCTTTAAATATTTGTAAAAAAATCGAGAAAATATCGCAGCTGGATGAACGAAGCGGCATAGTAAATCTAAAATTATCGACTCTCGCTGAGAATAATAGTGAGTCTAAAATCTCAACGAAAAACGAAAAAATAAATTTGAAGAAAACGAAACGATTTCGCGTCAACGACGAAATTCGTGTTTAATAGGAAAGCTTGCTTACTCGGCATTGTTAAAGAGACTCGAAAAACGATAGAAATAAATCGATAAATGATATAACAAAATTTTGATAGATTTTAATAAGATTGAAAAAAATTCGACGCTTCGAAGGGTTGCAACCCCCATTTCCTAGGGGATGTTGGTACTCGCAAGGGTCGTTGCGAAAAGTAAGAGGGACGATCTATAGAACGGCGTTTGAATCGTCCCGATATCTCGATTAACGCGATCGTGTGGCAACGATTTGAAAATCGTCGAAAAATTCGACCGGTAACAGCCGAATACTAAGAATTTATTCTCACCCAGTTTTTTTTTCTCATGGCGATGCCCCACTGACCTTCTTTCGAAGGCGAGCAAGGAGTATGAGAAATCGTGACGATACGACGCACGACCAGCCTCGAGACGAGGTACCAGGAACGAGGTATAACAATATATAGTTATAGGAGTCGGAGACGTCTCGAAGTTGCCACGAGCTCGTTTGTTGTGACGGGGCTGCCCGCGAGTCGTGAGCACCGTGGATAGCTCTAGCTCTCGGCACCCAAAACATTTTGCCGAGAGGACGTCGACCCTTTCCTCGGCACCCATCGAGAAACAGCTGTGGCGAGAGAATCGATAAACCGAAACACCGCACCTCGCTTCTTCCCTCCACCATACTACAGCTCGAACGAATTTTTTCCTTTTTCCCGCACATTCTTATCTCATCGTCTTTATCGTTGTCTCGATAACGAATAATTAAACTTTTTTTTTTTACTTTGAGGATTTTTTTATCACACATCTACTTATCCTACTTATCTTTTATTATAACCTATTATATAACGTAATTAAATGTTTTCTTTTTACTTTGAGAATTTTTCGAAAAATTCACAAAGCTATTTTTCAACAAACCCCATTGTTAATTCTTCGTTTCCGACGAAACGAAGAAGTGTTCGTGAGCCGAATTCGTAAATACAGTACGAATACACGACCGAATCGTTTAGTTTCGAAGGGAGATTGCCAGAAATTCTCGATGTTCTCCCCTGTCGAGAAGTTCCTTTTCCGGCTGTTCATCCAGCGACGTTTCTGAGGGGGTGAAGGGGGGGGGGGGGGGGAGGGGGCGTAGAGAATACTCGTGAGCACGGACGGACAGGGGCTTAAGCCCCTGTCAGAAAGTGGGTGTATAACCGTGAGCCGAAGGCTTGAGAGTTTCGTCCGTTATCGCAAGCTCGTACGTCTTTCGACTTTGACGAGGGTCTCTCGCTCGTTCCGAATATATTTGTTGGACCTGCTTTGCGTTTATACATAAAATGAAAATACACCACGTACGCGTGACCACTGAAACGCGATCACGTATCTACCTTCGCGTTTACCTTGAACGTAAAAAAAAGAAAACAAAAAAACACAACAGTCTCGAGAAATTCGCAAAAGTATAAAATATTTTTTTCGCAAAGGGGTAGTTTCTGGAATCTTTCATCGAATTTAAAGATTAAATGTAGTACGTGACAAGAAGGAGGTTGGTTTGTACCCTCCCTACCCTTATTCGTGCCTAGATCGAATGTCGTGAAACGAAGAGGGTTGCAGCTCGATGCAAGGGTGGAATAATAAATATTCGGAGGTAAGTCCGCGGTTCTATTCCCGGATACTTAAGACTCCCTCTCACTCTCTATCGATATTAGCTTTCGTTAAAAAAAAGAAAAACAAGAAAAAAAAGAGCGAAAAGGGTAGAAAACGGAAAAAAATTAAATACGATGGGCTGGCTCTCTCCCTCTCTCTCTCTCTCTCTCTCTCTCTCTCTCTCTCTCGAAGGCCTCGAGTCAGTCGCAGACAGGCAATGAAGACGACGAGAACATCCGGTGGATTGGCGTGTGACACCCTCGCCTCGCTCGGACTGCTTCGAGCGGGAGCTTGTGGAACGCCCCTCGATACCACCCTTTCCCACCCTTCACCGATATTCTTTTATACCTCGTCACACCCCCAGACGTCTTTTATTTCCGTTTTATATTGGAAAACGGATCTAATATCGCTGGGAAATCTGACGTTTTTCTGATATATCGTGGCGTAAACAAACGAATCCAGACATCGGAGACGAGAGTTCGATAAAAATAAAAAAAAAACTGAAAAATGTCACAGGCCGTCCGAAATAAACAAGTTTCGATGAAAATAATAATAATAAAAAATACAAAATATCTATCGTTCTATCGTTAATAAAAATTCAAAATGACGTTGTTATATTTAGTTTGAATTTTGGAAAAATATTGATTTATCACGAATCGACAACCCCTCTCGAATTTCCTTCGTTTCCTGTTGTAAACTCTGCCGGTTAACCAAAATCTTACGCGATATTCGCGAGAACTAATCTTCGTTCGTTTATAAATCATCGATCAAGCCACCCCCCTGCGCGCGAGTGCACGAGGGTGGTTCATTTTTCTTCCGGAACGCATTTGCGGTCGGAGGTCGTGCTCGACTTCCGTTTTTCACGGTGAGAGAAAATCGCTGGCAAACCTCGTGGTAAACGACGACGAGAGAAACGAGCCAAGATAATTATTAATGATTCGGAGAGATTTACACACCGGAGGAAGGGGCTGAAGCTTAAGGGGGTTGTGGTTTATCATTGCGAGGGGTTCGTATCTGATTTTTCCTCGCACAACACGAACATTTGACATTTATCACTAACGAAACGTTGACTACCCCTAACCAGTGGGGGTTGTTGCAACCCCCTCTTGGCACAGAGAGTCGCAAGTTCCAAGACAAATCCCTCGCGACACGATCATCGCGGAAAGAACGTGAATTCTCTCGACCTTTATCACCAAACTCGCTAATAATAACGCTCTTGTATTATTTAACGATGGGGTCTCGTATACCCCAGGGAGCATATAAGAATTGCTCGCTTACGTCGGATATCAAGTTTTCTCCACTTATCGAATTTTGATGGAGTGAATTTTGTCCGACGAAAGGTCCATCCAGGAAATACCGTCGCTCTCTCATCTGTGGGAAAACGCTAGGGTGCTTCGTCAAAGTAGACGAGACGTGGGAAGTTTTGCAAGATCAACCCCAACCCTCGCGCGTACAACCTTTGAAATATGAATATGTTCTCGTCCGAGTGGGCGTTCGATATCGCGACTATCATCCTTCTCTCAAACTTCTCGAACGAGAATACAAGAAAAACGACCCCTATTTAGAACTCTCGAAGAAAAGAAAACAAAAAATTGTCCCTATGCACGAAGTATTTTCAAGCTCGTTAGAAACATAAAAATCACGAAGGATTTTTCGATATCGTAGCTCGATACGCGATGATAGGGTCGTCGAATGATCGATCCCCCAATCATCCCCTAAGTATCGTCGATCGTTTCGTCCAAATTCTCATTTAGATAACAAAACTAACGATCGTCCTTCGACTATCCTGTTGTACCCTTTTCTATTTTCAACCCCCTGTGTAAAGGGGGTTGAAAATGTGTGTTCGTTGCTATTACGAAAACAATACGATATATGGCGAACCTGATTGTATATTTCGCGAGCCCATTAAGCTCGGACGCGCATTAACGAGCAAATCGGATACTCGAAACAAAAAAAACTACCCCCCACCCCATCTCGAGTGCCCAAGGGGTGGTGATAATGATGATGACGACGACGTTGCTCGCGTTAATTTACATCGGTTTACCAAACAGCGAATTTCAACGGGGCATTGTAGAGAGCAGAGCCGAAGCTCGGCCGACGAACAACCCAGGTTTATTACGGTTTGCTGACTACCTAGGGGTGGCGCATTTACAGGCCACAATGGAAGATATCGGTTCGCCACGTATACAAACTAATGGCGAATACTCCATTCTCCTCTCTACATTCGTTATTATAGCCGGAAATCGAGCGAGGTTGGAATTCGAGTCGATTTGTCGTAACGTCGACTGTGAAATAGGGGATGAAAAATGAAAAAATTCATCGTCACGATGAGAAGAATTTGTTCGTTTAACTATGATTAAAAGAGAATCCGGTTTTTCTTTTTATTAAAATATTCAAGAATTGTCAAACCTATTGTTGTAAAAAAAACTACCCTCTTATGTCGGTTTGCAAGAGATATTTAAGAAATAATGGTTATTGAATAAAAATGTTTTGAACTAAAACGTATGGATGAAAAATAAATACAATTTTTCTGCTTTCAGGATATTTTCCTCTACCCTCGGTCTACTGTCTAGTCTGGATCTGTCTCGATGTCTTGTTCTGCACAGCGAGTATAATGCACTTGTGCACGATAAGCGTCGACAGATATCTGAGTCTACGCTACCCCATGAAATTCGGACGAAATAAAACAAGACGTCGCGTCATACTGAAGATCGTGTTCGTCTGGTTGCTCAGCATCGCGATGAGCCTACCCCTGAGTCTCATGTACTCGAAGGTGAGTATTTTTACAACACCCATTCATCATTTTTTTTTTTTCAATATAAAAACCAAAATATAATAAAACAAATTTGTAATTTCGCTCGAAAAATCGAAAAATCGATCCGTTGAACGTTACGTCGTTAGTTAATAATTTCCCAACGTCGAATTCAATTTGGAAGTTCGATACCACAAATCGATTCGGTTTATCCCCCTGTCGCGAAATTCAATTACCTAGGACAGTTATACTCGACATCGAACAGTCTCGACTTAGCCACTGTTAGTACTCAGGCGTGTCGTATCGTCCTTCGAAGTTAAAGTGAATGTGTCAGTTTCGTGTCATCTTGGCCAACCATCCCCCTTCCTACTTCTCCGGGTGTACCAAAAACCGTACGAGCGTTATCATCCCGAGACGTTCGGTCGGAAATAGCGAGAGAATATCGTAACAATGACGAGGAAGTTGCTAAAGCGTGGCTCGAAAGATATAAAGTCGCTAAATTATGATGACGAGAGAATTAAACTAGGGGTGGGTATGTGTCGAGGGGGTTGGAATTTCAACGAGAGGAGGCGTTATATATCCGGCGTCTCTATTCAACGTTTATACGACTCTGCGTGGTCCAACGCGATAAAATTCCTTTTATTCTCACTTCCGGTTTGAATTTAAAAAAAAAAAAATGCAATTTTCACATTTCAGTTTCTTTGAAAAAATTGTTGGTTCAACGTTTAACCGAGGATTCGTGCGAATTGCAATTTGTTTAATGGATATTTGTTCAAACGGCCTACAGGGGTTGAAAGGGTCGAGGGGATCGAACAGTTCCGGAAACTCGTGTGAATCGCTTAGTCACAGTGTTGACGCGATACGCAATATCCGGTTGAGCAACGTGCAATTTTATTCGACCGGTCCATCGTGTACCGACGATGTTTACTTTGGTGTCCAAACAATGCTTTTTTTTATTTCTGTTTTTATTTAAAAAAAAAGGTGCAAATGCAAAAAATGAAATGAAATCGTAAAAATCATGTGAACCGTGAAATTTCGAGTTACTCGACTACTTTTCCTCTGATTTTATCGACTCCATGCCTTCGATATTTTTCTAGCGTGTACGAACACAGCACAGCCGTATTGTCGAGGGAAATTCGTCGGGACAATGAAAGGAAGAATATGAATAGAACGAAAAAATAAAAGAAAGACGAGCCAAGTGGAATCGTGCGAGCACAAATTGCATGTCGTTCCTATCGACGTAGAAAGTCGTATCGCAAAGAAATCGCTGTAAAGAAATTTATCCGGGTCCCAGATTGATTGATAAAACATGAATAAATATGCAAAAAGAAAAAATATTCCAAGTGTAAAATTGCAAATAAAGAATTATCCCGGGATTTTAAATTACTCAAACTTAGATCAAATACTATTTTTCCATCGTCATACTTCTTACTCGACTTTGAAGAAAGCTCTCTTTATATTATTTCCCAATTTTTCATATTTTTCATCCCATTGGAAAAACTCTTATCCAATTTCAAGCCCATTTTTTTCTCTGCCTTTCGCGGTATCGAATGATGAATGCGAGGGGCCTACGTCCGCTTTTTTTCTTTTTTTTTTGTACGTCCCACGATATTGACCGAGTGGTTTTTGTGTGCACGTGGCCGTGAGTAATGTCATATCAAGTTAGTGAGAAAGGTACATACTCGATTTTGCCTCGAAGAGCTGAAAAGCTCTGCGTGTGTGTGCGTGTGTGTGTGTGCAAGCGTCGAGTCACCAGAGAAGTTACGAGCTTTACTCGATCATCTTGCCTGACCACATGTCAACGAAAAGCCACGAGTATAACAGATGGAGATCTGACGAAGGAAAGTTGGTTCGTGGGAGTGAGGTTTCAGGTTGAATTCACGACTCTCCTTCCTCTGGTTTGTTCGCGACACTCACCTGTCCCCCTGGTGTCACGTTGTTACAACAACGTGTCTTCCGTTACGAGGATTTACTCGAGAGCTTTCTCGCTCTGTTAAAATCCCATCATTTAGGAATTTTTCATGAAAAGGAAAAAAAAAGTGAGGAATTAAAAAAATAGGAGTGCACTTACAATTTTCAGCGTAACGTTGCAATTTTCACGTGCTGGGACGACCAGTGGGATTTCTATCGGGCAGGAACGATAAGGAAAAAGAATAAAAAAGAACAGGATTAATTATTGATGCGAAAGGTTTCGATAAAATTGTCAAGATTGCACGAGGAAGGAAATTATACCGTTAGGAAATTTGTAAATCCGGTTGTTCTCGCTCGAAGATGGTTTCTTTCTCCCACTCGCTTCGATGGTTTTGCGCGACTGTGGATAAAACAAGAATAATACGAAAATAAATTTGCTGTTTTCACAACGTGCTCAACGATGAATTTGTGGATCTTGTACGGTTCTTCTTGATTTAATATTCGTATTACAAAAGAATACAGACAATTTCTTAAATATTTAAAAACGAATATAAAGAAGGGTCGGCTGTAAATAAACGACTGGGGTGTGACGAGAGGGCCGGTTTTTCTTTTTCTTCGTTTTATAGACGTTTAATTATAACAACCGATAGTTTTGCGATTTCTCGAAGACGACAAGTTTCTTCAATCTTCGGTGTACTCGAACGGTTCTGGGGGATCCGCTTCCTTCTCTTCGTCAGGCTTCGGTCCGAACGCTGTAACAGAGTAAACAAATGTTCCCTCGAGTTTACGTCGCTCCAGTGGCTTCGGCTCGTCTCGTGGAAATTTTGGAAGCAAACTGTGGGAAATGCTTGACGGAGAGGAAATAGAGGAATGAAAATTCATGGAACTAACCTGCGACCGGTTCGACCAATTCCTCCTCGGAGTCTGGCTTGATGTGCTTGACCATGACGATGCCACCGATCTGAACGTCCTTGACCGGGACATATTGACTACCCTCGACAAGCTGAATCGCTTTCAGCTGTTGGCGAAGAACCCTCGCTGGATTCTGGAGAATCTCAAAAGTTGGCTCGGGTTCTTTTTTCTCTTTCTCCTTTTCGCTTTTCTCAGCGTCGTCCTTAACCTTCTTGTCGCTTTTCTCTTTTGCCTCCTTACTCTCTTTTTCCTCCTTTTCCTTCTTCTTGGCGTCTTTCTCCTTGCTGGAGGAGGATTCTTTTACCTCCGCAGTGTCTTTCGACCCCTCGGTCGTACTAGGCGGGTCCTGCGAGTCGAAAAAACGTGTTTAACAACGGAAAACATTTTATAAATGTCGAAGAAAAAGATTAGAGGAGAAGGATTGTACTCACCACTTCCATCATCTCGTGGGAATGACGCAGGGCTCGTCTCTCGGATTCGCGACGACGCGTACGCGCTGCGATACTGAGAACGGCGGTCGTCACCTTTTCTCGCTCCTCTCGCTTCTTCTCTTCGAGAGGCGCCGGATAAGCGTAAACGCTGGGACGAGCGTTCGAGCGGACCTCCAGTTTGGGCATTTTCAGTTGAGCGTTGAGGGCGATTATACAGGTTGGCGTGAACGCCAGAGCGAGACAGTGAGCGAGCGGGAACCAGTACCAATATTGAGTGAAAACTAGCGCACCGACGACCGCTAGCATATTCGTGTGTCCGGTTCTCGATTGTAACGAGACCGTCACGTTTCTTCCACCTATCGACGAATTTCCCATAAAAATCATCCTCGTGGAACAAATTGTTAGAACTTAATGAATATTATCGTTGAAAACTCACCAGCGTCGATGATTCCTTGAGCTAGGATGGCGCCAAACTTTGCCATCACGTCTTCGTGCTTGTCGACGACAACTTTGGCATAAAGAGCCCGGAAATCTTTGACGCGTGGACAAGTCGTCTCGGTTTGTTGTATCAGAATCATTGCGGACGCGATGAGCGCCCCTTGGCGGACAAAATTGACCGGATCATTGGTCATCGGGTCGAGCAAGGCGATGGCTTCCTTCAGACCTGTGCCGGCGCAGGCAATTCCCAATGCCATTGCCGCTCCGTACCTGACATGAGGGTTGTAACTCTCCGCCAGTAGGGACACGACACTTGGACATTGCTCGGGTGTCCTGAAGTCAGAAAAGTAGAAAAAATTTCGTTAAACTCGGAAATGTTGGTCTAGACGTCGGAAATATTGAATTAAACGTCGTAAATATTAGGTTAAACGTCGAAAATTTTACGATCGTGACCAATCTAACCTAAAAGTTTATAAAATCGGAAAATCGCGAGATGGTAGTGTAGATATCGTGTTTCTTTGTGTTTCAGGACGATGCATCGGTCTTGGTCGACGGTGCGTGTCAAATACCAGATCCGCTTTACAAGCTAATCGGAAGTATTATATGCTTCTATATTCCGCTTGGAGTTATGTTGCTAACTTACGCGCTCACGGTCAGACTGCTCGCCGAACAACGACAGAATATCGGTGGCTCGCCATCGGGCTGGTCTTCGGGATGGCTGGGTGGACCGCATGGTGCGTCGACCGGAGGTTTGTTAAATTATCAATTTATCTCACTTTTTCTTACGTAGAACGTGCGATAATTAGAAAAATATGAAGAAAACCGAGCAGATTCGACGTCGACTCGCAAACTCCAGCGTCACAATGGAAGAGAGGGCGCTTCCGGCTGGACCCAACGGTTAGCGCGAGTTAATTCGCGATTTCGCCGCTCGGCGGCGCTGCCAACCGATTTCCGATATTTAAACGCGAAATTAAACCGTATAAAAACGAGAACTCTTTTACGTTTATTAAAACAAGTACGAAATTACATTTTCTCTTATTACTTTTGATCGAATATTTCAATTAAAATTCTTCGACGTTAATAAGCACTGTAACGACTCTTTCTCGTCAGTTCTGGATAATAATACAGTCGATATTCGAGATCGCATTATTTCTCGTATTAACGAGGAGATAACCCGAGGGAAGGTTCCGTGACGATTGTAACCGTCGATGTGCAAACTGTCGTAAACTGAAACTTGTCGAGTTCTCGAGTATTCCACGGAGATCAGGGCTCGTATTCTCTCGTGGTCGCAAGTTTACCAGGGATCTCGAGCACGAATGTGTGTACAGGGAACCGTACGAACGGATCAGGCGAGAAGGATGCAATATTCCCGGAGGTTGCCACGGGCTTTGCTAAGCCGAAGCTCATCGTCTTGTATAACTCAATTATTTCCTAACGAAGCGATGAAATTATCTTATTTAATCGACGTCTGGATATTTTAGATCGTCTCAACGTTATTAAAGCAGTCGTGAATTTCTTCAAAACTCTCGCGATTTTCCAAGAAATTGAATAATCGTTTAATTATCCATGAAATAATAAAATTAAATAATAAGATAATTAAAACAAAAAAGAAAACGAAAAGAACATCACACAATTACCCGATAATTCTAAAAGTTCGATAAAAATAAAAATAAATGTTTTCCCAAGTTCGAATGAACGTAATTATTTTCTATCGGAAACTTCTCGGTACGTCGAGACTTTTTCATCGGAAATTGGAGAGGGGGGTAACGACCAACGGGAGTAAACCGCACGAGCTTAAATCTACTTTTCCTCGGTATTCGCCCTCGTCTCGCGAATTTGGCCAAAAACTTTTTCCACCTCCCTCCAGCCACCCTTCTTCTCGGATTCCAACATCTGGACTTTTGGGTTTTCCTGAGTGGTAAGAAAACTTTAACTATCCTCTTCCTCGTACAAGGAGGATATCTCGGTCGTTGCCGAGACGACTCACGCTACGTGAAAACGGAAGTAATGCTCTTAAAATTTCTCTCCAAACCCCCGTGGCTCTCTTCAACCCCCTACTCCTACAGTTAACTCTCTCGAAAGTTCGTCAAGCATAAGGCTTTGTTATGTTCTCGGTTCCTAATTAGAGACTGATTTATTCTTCTCATCTTCACATATATTTTTTTTCTTTCTTTTTTTCTCGATTTAACGAATTTCACACCATTTTCGAATTTATTTCTCGCGAATAAAACGTTACGTTATCGGATTTAAACGATCGTAAACGAAAACTACCCCTCTGCGGTTAGAATGTTTTTTTCTTCGACATTCGTCCGGATTTTCTTTCTTAAAAAAGGGTGTTTGCGAGTTTTTTTTCCCTCGGAGAAAAAGATCCCCGACAATAGAATGGAGCGACTCGAGAGGATTTCGGGCTTGATCCTCGATCGAATCAGGGGAAAGCCGAGTTGACAATCGACGATGTTACGGATTTATCGAAGAAAAAGAAGAAGAAGAAATAAAAAGCAACGACGAATTTGCAAAAATTCCGAGTAAATTTAACCCTCGGATAATAACGAGTCCACTTCTTTTTCCCCCCCTCTTCGACGACAAAGTGTCGAGACGAGAAACAAAACAAAAACAAAAAAAAAGAAAAGAAAAACGAGTCGTAAAAACGAAGGTACGACGGATTAATTTTAATCTCGTTTTTCTTTTCGATTCTAGGTGAGTAGGTTGAACGACGAGAAGGGTTGGCAACTGGTCTAAAATAAAAGTAATAAAAAAAAAAAATGTAAAAAGAAAAAAAACCGCAGGAGAGTCGTGAGTTAAGCGTAACGACAAAATTGGAACGACGGGCCGGCCCATGTTCGCGAGGGAATTAGCGTGAAAGATTTGCATCGGCCAATCTACTTGCAAATAGTGTCTGGCACGAGCGAGAGCCAGGATGGTCCGCTGACGTGGCAAAAAGAAAACGAAGAAAGAAAGAAAGAAATAAAGAAAGAAAGAAAAAAAAACCACCCCTGGTATAAATCCGGTCACGTCAGTCATCCCTCCTGCCCCTCGTTCGGGCGAACGTGGAACGAAGGAAAGTACACGAGAGAAATCGCGCCAGTTCGCCCTGGTTCCACCGTGTTACAGTCGCTTTATAAATATAGTTTGCCGCGAAATAAGGGTTGGAATCACACGATCCGCAACCCCTCCGACCAGGATCCATTATCTCATACGTGACGACGTCCATTACGCCTCGAGTAGTCTCCGGGCTTGAGAAAACGCGATGGCGTTTCGCGAAATTATATTTAGATTGAAAACCAAAAAAAAAAAGAAAAAAAAAATCTGCAAAATAGGGGTAGTTTTTCAAATTTCCCTAAAACGCCTCATTTTTATCGAACGATTTCACCAACGAACCCGATTGAACCCAGCGATATTCGAACAACGATTATTCAACCCTTAAAAAAATTATCAACCCCTATTTTTTAAAAATCAATGTACTTTTGTTTAGACAAAAAAAGAAAACGAGTTACGACAGAATTGACTAATCGTTCCCGGGTGAGTTGCAGGTTTGGACAGACGTTGTACGTGGCGCAGGTTCTTGCTAGCTAAGGGTGGTGGTAGCGGTGGTAGCGGTGGAACGCCGCAGCACACTTCCGGTGCCTCGACCGATACCGAGCTTACGACATTGGATACGCACGAACTGTGGTTACCAGAGAGCGAGCCACCGCCCTCGGCGATGTCGGCGTTGCACGCTTTCGGTGCGGAGATGCTCAAGCTCTCGAGGGGCCTCGAGGGAATGGCTAGTCTGGCGAGTGGCCAACAAACGCCTCACGCTACGAGCGCAGGCACGAGTCCCGTTCCCTCGCCGAGAACAACCCCTCAGCATCAAAACACGAGTACCGGAAATACCGGCTCCCATCATCATTATCATCAGCATCATCATCAACATCAGCAACAACATCAACATCAATATCATCAGCAACATCAACACGAAGCTCATCAACAACAGGCAACAGGTCGATGCTGCGGATTTCGCAACGGGTAAGATTCAATCATGGGACAATTTTTATCGTTACGATTGTTTTCTATTTTTTTTTTTTTTTTGACAGTTTACCCTGGGCAGGGGTGGTTTTGATTTCTTCCCAGAACGAGAAGAGATCGAGGATAGAGAGTCGCCATATTGGTGGAAATTTTGTTTGTTTTTTTTCACAAGATGAAAATGAAAGAAACGTTTCGATTTCCATTTCTTTTTGGGAAAGAACGAGTCGACCGAGCGAATATCGGTGGCGACGGGGGATGAACGAGAGAAAAGAATCGTCGAACGTTGATTAATGTTCATTGCGATAGACGGGGAGGTTCGGTCGCGCGTATGATCGAAAAATGAAAAAAAAAGATGGAGTCGCGATACGAGAGACAAAAGTATGCGAGAGAGAGAGAGAGAGAGAGAGAGTGGAACGAACGCATCGTCGGTTCTCGTACACGCGGCATTCTCATCGACGGAATTGCCACGGACGCGGTAATATTGATATCGGGGTAACTGTAGCGAATGGATTGGAAAATGAGCGAGGAGAGGAAAAGAAAATGACAAAAAATAACAACAAAATGGGATAAAAAAACAGAAAGCTCGTGAAATTCCCCACCCTTTTTTTTTCATGTGACTCCATCCCCCTCCTAAGGTCTAATGAAAAAATAATTAGACCTTAGGAGGGGGATGGACGTTTAAATTTTGTCATTTAGATACGAACCGAAGAGCGCGGTCGCTGCTGATTGTATCGTCGAATTAAAAATCATATAAATGACAAAAACAATAATTAAAAAAAAAAAAAAAGGAAAGAAAATCAAACCAGAATTAAAGGAACGAGGGGATGAAATCCAATCGTCGCGACCGTCGGACGATAAAACGGTTTCCACGTCGATAAATTTAGCGGGAATGAAATTATTAAAAATGATATAAAAACGAGAAATCGTGAAGCGATTTGATGAATCTCGACTGTTTTTATTTCGCGTAACGTTACGAGGGTAGACACGAGTGGGGTTGTCGAGACGAGAATAATTTCGAGTCGAAATACCGATTTATTTATCGACCGGTGGCGTCACCCAGCGAATCACGCGAGAAACGAGAAAGAAAACTAAATAAAATAGTTTCATCCCCTTTTCATCAAAAGAGGGATGATGCAACAAGGTTTGCCCTCCGGTGGCCGAGACGAGAAGCGACGATCGGTTTCCGATCGAGTAACCAGATGGCGCGTCGAGCGTATTCTCGACTCCACCCCCCACAACCCCTAAAGTCGACGTTTCATTCTCGAGCTTCGGGACGGAGATTACTCGATCGTGAGTATATCCGGCTCGATAAAGATGTCGAGAACGAGACGAAGGGAAAAGATAAGAAAAAACGAAAAAAGAGAAAAGAAAAAAAAATTGAATCGTCTCTCTTGCTCGAGTTAAAACACGCGCGGTTTTCTCTTACTACTGGCTAGTTTCTCGTACGTCCTTTCTCCTGTTTTTTTTTTCTTCGACCACACGTGTCTCCTCATATCTTTCACTCTCCTCCACCCCCCCCACTGAGAGCAAATTAAAGTGGCACGGTGACTCGAGACTCTCGACCTGCGAAGCAAGCTTCGCGTAGTTGCGCGCATGCGCACACAGAGAGGACTCGTGATCGCACAGCTTTAGGTACACAGTGTTTCTACGTTTCTCTCTACGGGGTTTTTGTTCTCAAGAACTCTGGAAAATTGGCGAATTTCTCACGCTCTCGGTAGAAAACAAGGGGGATGAAAACGTGCGAGAGAACATGTTTCCCGGGACGTTTATTGTCCTTGAGGGTTTCCCAGAGAGAAATACTCTCGGCACGGAAACGGATGGCCAATTAAACGTAATTTCACTTACCTTTTTCACGCGAGAAAACTAACGTTACGCGATTTTTATTACGATTAATATTAATGGAAATATTAATTTTATTATCGGACTTTTTAATTCAAGGGCTCGTCGACGTTTGAAAAACAATTTTCATTTCTTTTTTGTTTTCATAGGGGTAGTTAGGATGTGAAATTCTCAGGGTTCGAACTCGTGACAGAGCGTGGCTGTGCATAATCGTCGCATTGATTCTCACCCACCCCAAGCCTACCCCCACACGACTTCCGGTTTCGACAATCTCCTTATAATGAAGCCTGATTGAGATGATTGTAACATCGTAAAGTGGTGAGGAAAATTCGAATAAAGATTGTTCGAGGACACTCGAGGAAGAAAAAGAAGCTGAGGGCTTTGAAAGTGAGAGTGCGAGGGGTTGGTTGAAGAATGTGAAGAGGGTGCGCGGGTAAGGGTCGCGGGATAATTCCAACGAACGAAATACGTGAGAGATCAGTGTAGAGACCGCTCATTACGCAGTCGAGTTAAACAACCCTTACGACACAACCCCTCTGGAATCCAGGGGGATGAAATCGAGAGAAAGAAAACGAACGCGAGACAGGAAGACGAGACGAGCGTGAAATTAGATTTCTCGAGTCAATGACGAAAAAAACACCCCCCCCCCCCCCCCCCCCGAGAATTTCACGAAGTGAAGAAGCAAAGTTCGTGTCGTTAAAACGAAAAGTTTTCCGGTGGAACTGTGTACGAAAAAACAAACAAAACAAACGATCGAGGGTTGAGAAACATTCATCCCCCTATTTTCTCTCTTTTTCACCCGGTTTACGGGTTTATTTCGCGCGAGCATGAAAAGAGCGTCGCGTCGAAAGTTTGCCACCGGCCGGAAGTTGCCGAGTCTACCGAGAGATTTCACCCTCGTACACGTATGAATACGAAACCCCTGTAAATTTTCCACCCCCGTAACTCGTCGCGTCCACCTACGTCAACGTTCACGAGTCCGAGAGCACCCTTAAGGTCTTCGCTCGAGGCGACTAAAATAATACGATTTCGACTACGACGCGATGATACTCGAAGGTCATCCCTAATTCATAATGCACCTTGTCCCAGATGTACCCAGGGTCTCGAAATATGAAAATTGTTACTCGAGGAAAATCAACGCTTTGACTTTGAGAGCTCGTTTATTGTTTTATTCGAGGGGCAGTTAAAACGTATCCCTTAATCGTGTTTCTCTCCGGAAGTAAGCTCGACCCTCGAACAACTTTGTCGATCCTACGTAGGCGGAAAGGGGATAACCTTTTCTCATTCCTCGAGTCCACCATCCCTCCGCGCTTCCTGTATTCTCAACCACCACCCTCTCCTGGTGAAAAACGTTTTCTCCAAGGCTGCAATAAATCCGAGTGCCAGCTGTGTTTTTTTTCCATTGTTTTCCATCCACAAAACAATTCTCTCGCTCGGCTTTCACCCCACGAGACAAAATTACTGTCTCGCGTTCCATCTCAACTTTCCAACGGCACGAGCGATTTCGTGCCGCGTAATTGCGCGAATCGTTTTCTAGGGGGATGAAAGAGAAGAGGACGCTCGGTTGTGCGCTAATACCAATTGTTAAAGCGAGCTTCTCGTGCGACGATAAAAAGAGAAAATGAGTCGACTGGTTAACGTAGAGTCGATGATTGCACCGTGAAACGTTGAATTCCGCGATAAAGTGGTCGAGGAGGGTGGGTCGAAACTACCCCCCTGGCTACTTTAACCTCGTAACTTTGTGAACGATTTTGAAACAATGTCGCCAACCCCTCATTAAAAGTTTTCTCGTCTATTGTTGACCGGAAAATAATATCCCGTTGTTCATAGAGCGACCCTCTTTGAACGAGAATAAGTAGCACATTGCCCCCTCTCTCTTTCGACTCGCTCGACGAACAGGGGATGATTTGTTAATTCCGTTAATTTCCAAGCCAACGTGTCCTCGTACGTACGTCTCATCGTTATATCGGTCGCGTCTCCGTGAACATGCTCGTTGCCTTAGTTTACTTAGGAGAGTACCAAGGGGATGATGAGAGAACCAAGTTTCAACCCCTAGCGAACCAACGAACGCGTCAGGTTCGCTCCAACTGCGTGTGGCTGACCCTTTGAGTTTGCTCTTTGAATGTTATATGCTACCAAAGTGCAATTCTCTATAGCTTCGAGACACTGTCATAATGTCATTGTGGTCAATGGTGGGGTGGGGGGTAAGGGGCTAGTTGAGGAGAGAAGGGTTGGGGGAAAAGGTGCGGTTAGCTGTTTCAGGGATCCATCGTTGATTCACCTTCAGTTGTGACGTTGTTAAGGTGAGTGGGCCTTGGCCACACTCACCAATAATCTCTACTTTGCCCAAGGTCAAAGTTTAACACACAACCCTTAAAATCTTGGCGAAATTTTCAAAGATGTATGTAATAATCGAATCGATGTAAAAATTGCAAAAAAGAAAAATCTCGAGATTTTCTTATTTATTTCGACATCGTTTTCTTCAATCCCGTTGAAGGGGGTGGCTTTTATGGAACTCGGAAAGGTTTTTACGAGGGTCGACTCGGGAGGCGAGCGAGATCAAAGGAAGAAAGTGCAGAGAGTAGAAACATTAAACGAGCAAGAGTTGCAACAATCGCGAGTCAGGGGGCGGGGGGAAGCGTTTGTGCCACGTTTTTCTCACCCCTTGATGTCACTGCTATCATTAATATCGCGTTACCCATGGCCAGGCACGAGTGATACACGCCTCGATTCTTTCTCGAGATTAAAGTAGAAAACTTCAGGGAAAAAAGAAAAATGAGTGCCACGGCGTGAACACCTGGAGGAGGTCCCTTTGTCAAAAGTCCTAGAAGGGGGATAAATATATACCGTAAGAGTAGTAATAGGAGTAGTAAAAAAGAAAGAAGAAAAAAAAAACACACAGCAAAATTGTAGCGTTAGAGATTTAACGACGTCCGTAATACTCGCGTTGCCCATTTTAATCTCGTACGATCCCTGGAGAAATCGTCTAATTTTGTTTTTGTTTTTACGAGAGAGCTTTTTCTTTCGTGAACGAAATAGGGGTTGATTCGAGGAAAAATCCCCGAATCGTAAAATTCCTCCCACACGAATCGACGCGATGATATTCGATAAAACATTTTCATCTCCTCGTCGTTCATCCCTTACGGTAAGTCATCCGGGTAAGGGGGATGAAAAATCCACGTTCGAGCTGATCGGTGAAACTGACGAGTGTTAGAAAAGAGAGAGCGAGTGATCTTCTGGGAAGAAAAGCTGGCTTTTGACCCGTCGAAACATCAAAAGGTGCTGGTGGGGATTGTGGAGGGATGCGGGGAGGGTGGTTAACCCATCCTGTTTACGAAGCACTCCGTTCTGTCAGTCTTCTCGACGAGTCTCTCATCCCTCGTGACGGGGTTAAACGTTTCAACCCCAATATTCGTAACGGCGATGCCACTCTCGTCGTACCACAACCCTTCTTTTCCACCCCTTAACCGTAGCTCTTTTTATTTCCCTCCCCCGGTTTCTTCCATTGCTGCGAAACGATTTCCTCCGTTTCCCACTTGACCCCGACGAACAATTCCATCGACGTCCGACATTTTTTTTTCGTTTCTTTTTTTTTTCTAATTTGTCGACAATAGACACCCTCTAAAGCAAATATAGGCAGCTACAAGAGCAGTAACAATGAGGCAGCTTTTTTCATCCCCCTCACACCCTCTTCCTATCACCGTTCGTTTCACACCCTTTCTCGTCTTTAACGAGGGAAGCTTTTGTTGCATCGACGCCCATCTCACCCACCCCCCTTGAGCCATTTTCAATACCCTCGGAGAAGTTTCTTTATTCCGTCTTCGGCTTCTTTCGCAATATCTCGATTTTCTCGTTCTTCCCTTTGAAGGACTCTTGGACGAATCTTTCGCGAGTTTTCATCCCTGTTAACGTATACTCGCGTGGTTATAGATTGTTTTTCGAAGTGAGAGGGTTTGCATTTGGCGTTTTGCCAACCCTCGTCTTTTTTCTTTTTTTTACCACCACCCTCGATTTTCACCTTTGGATTTTTTTTCTCTCTTCTCAGACGAGGGATGTGTTGTTGCCTGTGAGGGACGAGGCGAACGATAGCGTCCTTTCAATGTTATTTCGTATTATTTTCCCACGAGTCGAGTATGGACGACGTCCACTCGAGAAGAGAAGTCGAGGGATCGTGCACGGTTGAAGGTCGAATTGCCTCGGCTTCGTTCCGACAATGAAATAACAATCCCCCGTTACAACAACGACATCCTGTTTGCAGCATCCTGCGGATGTCTTCAGTCAGGATTTTATTCCTTCGTATTGTTTTTTTTTCCCCGTGATATTTCATCCCCCTGATATTGAGAATTTTCTTATCTCGAAAATAACCAATGTGACAATTTTTTTTGTTTTTTTTTGTCTCTTTGGTTTTAGGGGTGGTAAGAGCGCCAGAAGCGACTCGAGGATGAGTATCTCGATGAGCCAGGAGGAAGCTGGATCCATGGTCCAGCGTAGACATCGTAGAAGAGCCTCGACGTACAACGAGGCTTATCTGGAACGAGCCGAATCGACTTCACCGAAACCAACGAGAAAACGTTCGGTCAGTTTTCACGAATCAACCCTTAGACACACGCAACACTCGGTCTGGAACGGTACGACCCTCGAGGACGCCAAGGATCGGATGAGACGAAGGATTTTCGACAAGGACACCGAGCTCGTCCTTCCACCCCCTTGCACCTGCCCCTATTTCGGCGAATCGTCGAAACAGCCACCACCCCCTACTTCGAGCGAGGTCGTCATCGTTTCGAGCGATACACTCAAGCCGATAGGAAAAAATCTTGAGATTCTCGGCAGAAGCAAGTCCGAGGGTAAGAATTACGAGGGGGTGAATTCGATCGTCACGTGGCGAGGGGGTAGACGGGGCTCGAGCATCGGTACGTAATTTTTCTCTTCGAGGCTATTTTTATCTTCAACCCGTAAATCGAAAAATAATCATGACAAGGGTTGAAAACAAAACTACCCCTAAAAACTACCCTTGCGATATATTTGTCTTAAAAAAAAAAAAAAAAATCTTTTTCTCGCAGGAAGTACGAGAACTTTGCTGGCGTCTTCGTCGAAACCGACGACACTGAGACGAGCTGCGACCATGCGTGCTCACAACGGTCAAACGACTCTTGCAGCGAAGAACAACTCGTCCTCGCCATGTTTGCTCAGATATTCCGGGCCTGTGAGGACTCATCATTCGAGGACGTCGAGCGTCGTCTCGAGAAACAGTTCGCGACACGGTCGAATTATAAGACAAGAACAAAAGGCCACGAAAGTTTTGGGGGTTGTTTTCTTCACTTTCGTAATATTATGGGCACCATTTTTCGTATTAAATCTCGTGCCTGCTGTATGTCCCGATTGCGAGAAACGCATCGATCACAAAATCTTCGATCTCGTCACGTGGCTCGGTTACGCCAGTTCGATGGTAAATCCAATATTTTACACGATATTTAACAAAGTATTTAGGCAAGCGTTCAAAAAAGTACTGACGTGCCAATATAGAAATCAGACTTGGCGTCCGACGAGATAGGCCGTGTCCAGGCGACCCGAGCTCGTCGTCACGAAGGTCTGACGACGTTTTACCCTCGAGTCGCCGAAAGGACTTAAACATTTGTCATCGATGTGAGAAAAAACAAAACAAAATTTTAAAAACAAAAACGAAACGTCGTTACGAATTTAATCGGGGTAGTTTTCATCGATTGTAAATATTTCAACCCTTAATACGACTCTCTCTCTCTCTCTCTCGCTTACCACCCCCTGTAATATTTGTTCTTCAATAAAAGTTTGAATTCGTGCCATCCCTTGGAAAATTTAATACATCGATAGTGAGCCAAGTATTTTTTTTTTCACGATGAAAAACAAGATATATCGAAAAATTGTCGAGATTTTATTTTTAAAGAAAAACTCGTGAAATTGGCGACACTTGGTCGATGGACGAAAAAGTCAGCTTTTTTTACTCGTTTTGCGCTCGTCGAGCGTTAAGCCTGTCCGGGTTAAATTGAACGCGAGGGATCAGCCACCCCTTTTTTTTTTACGAGGTCGATCCTCTCTCGCCTAGCTCGTAGCAAGGATCGCGGTCTAGGCGAGGCTTGGCCCGTGTCTCGTCAGTACGTAACTACCACCGTGACACGGATTTTCCCCCCGAGATTTGGTCAAAATTGTACTCGAAACGTGCGAACAACGTTTTAGGGGTTGAAATTGATAAAGTAAACAAAATTTTCTAAATATAATCGCAAGATTTTAACCTTTTTTTCATACCGTACGAGAGGAGAGAAAAGAAATATAAAAATAAACAAAATTGAAAAGAAAAAGAAATTGGAAATAAGAATATGTTCCCGGATAAAAAAAATGTTGTCCTGATTTGTTGCTCAGACGCGTGTGTTGTATGAAATTTAATTGTAATTTAGAAAAAAAAAAAAAAAAAAGAATTGCTGAAAAAAAAATGTTCGAGATATCGAGGGGTAAGAACATCCCCTATTTTAGTCTTCCCCAATTAACTATTAGCTCGTACGCTATCTCGCGCGATCAACGACACATTTTGCAGTAAAAATTGTGTAGTTCGATCGAAACATCCCCCAACCCCTCTTTTCATCCCCCTGTGATTTGATATTCGCGTTACGTATGTAACGCATTAAATCGTATTAGCAACGCGTGGTTTAACGGCGCGTTTAACGAGCCTTACGTTATACGTGGTACGATGATAAAACGCCCCCCCCCCCACCCCACCCTGACCACGAATCATTCGATTTACGATGATTTCCATCGTCGATCATCAAATATCAACCCCTTTGTTGCCTACGAAGCTACGTTTATTATTTGAAACGACGAAATTATTTATAAATAATTGCAAAAACGAAAAAAAAAATCATCAGTGGGCAGAGAAGGGGTTGATTATTGAATTAAATCGACTCGTACTCGTCGAACGGAATTATTACAGGAAAATTGGCGATTACTCGTTTTTGTAACGTTCGAGGAATTAATTCGAAGACTTTCGTAAATTGATGCAAGAAAAACGCGAGCGAACAATCTTCGTGATAAAACGTATGAGAAAAGAAAATCATAAATAATAATAATAATAAATTTACCCTTAAGTCTCCCTCGTGAAAATCGAACGAAAATCGCAAAAGTCCGAGGGGTTCTCGTTCGATATCGCGAGATGTAAATATTAAAATAACGTAATGTTGCCCATCGATGATAACACAATTTTGCATAATAAAATTCCAACATTCGTCTATACGTTGGAACGGTAGGGGTGAGTTTCGCGAATGATTTGTATCTCGTTTCGCGTGTTTGAAATTACGATCGAAGGAAATGTTCGACGTGGCGTGTGGGAAAGCGTGACGTAAAAAACGAGAACCACACGAAGAACGATTCGATTCGATCGTATTCCCGGCTCGACCATTTTCAACCCGTATTAATATTTGTTTTCAAATTTTTCTTTGATGAAAAAAAAAAAAAAAAAAAAAAATAGCTCGTAAATCTTTCCTTTAGAAATATCTGTATAAACGTGATAAGATATAAGAATGATAAGGTGCTAATTATACGTAAGATAAGCGATCGGAGATAATCGATAATACGTTAAAGGGGTTGTTGTTGATTGTGAAAGAGGGCGATAAAATTATCATCATTACCTCGTGAAAATTTGTTGAGAGCTTTGAAAACTACCCTTGCCCGCGACCAAAAAAAAAACATTGTAGACGAATGAAAAAAAAAAAAAAAAAAAAAAAAAAAAAAATGACAGCCTGCACGAAATGTCGAAAACCTGCCTAATCTACCCTTAAAAAAAAGGTCGAGTTCGCGTGTTATCGATCAGAGATTTGTCGCGGTTTCACGTTTTATTACCATTTCGCGTGAAATGGATGAAAACAAAAAAATTCATTTACCGCATGAACTACCCCCCGGTAGGGGGTGGGTGTCTCGTGTATTTTTTGTTTTCATCCCTTTCGCGCGGGCTGTTTGCACATACG
This sequence comes from Netelia virgata, assembly GCA_951802705.1. Taxonomy (NCBI): domain Eukaryota; kingdom Metazoa; phylum Arthropoda; class Insecta; order Hymenoptera; family Ichneumonidae; genus Netelia; species Netelia virgata. The sequence goes on from OX637867.1 coordinate 18,393,706, forward strand.
CGCCCAGACACGAGAAACAATATTTGGTCCCGTTATTTGACGAGCCAATATAACGCGGATAACATTTTTTTTTTTTTTTTTTTTTTTTTTCGTCGAAGTACGAGAGGGTGAGAAAATAAAAGCCCTAAACGACAAACGTCCCTTGAACGATAAGGATTCTATCTTTTCCTCGCGAATTCGACCGTATCGTTAACGACGAGGTGATCGATGTTCGATAAATTAAAATCCCAACTGTCGAAATTATTATTATTTTTTTTCTTCAAGTGTATACACGTCTCGCGCAACTTTTAAATAAATGATAAATAAAAATTCTCGAGTAGACAATCCATAACGATAGTTGAAAAAATTAATTTAAGGGATCGTGAGTTTTAACGCGAAACGCGATGCGGATGGGGATGAAGTACGCTTATACGAAATATTGTATGATTAATGTAAAATCGACGGGAAAGAAAACAACGGGTGAGAAAAACGAGTCAAATACGAGTATAAAAAAAAAAAAAAAAAAAAAAACCGTTCGTTGTCACTTGTAAAAATAAACGAAATCGTTCGTTGTTTTTTTTAATCATTTTGAAAAATTGTCCCTCCAACCCTTAATCCGTCTTTCATCGTGAACAACGAAAAAAGAAATTATACACGAGGTAAGTTTTATAAAAATTTGAGTTTCTCAAATTCGATGAGAAATAAATGAAAAAAAAATCGACCTCTTGGCGAATTTACGTCATAATCGTTCGAGATGCGTTCGAGGGATGTAGAGGGTACGAATGACGTTAACAACCCCCTCGTTGCACGAACGGTTATAATGCCTCGTGCGTAAGAGAACGATCGGTGAGAGAAAGCCTTTGACATATTCTCTTATGTAAGGTCACGCATGCGTGCAACCCTTAGCGTTCGAGGGTTGAGAAAATCTCAGGGCTTAGATGCATCGTGCAACGTGTAAACAAGGATCGTATCAACGATGCTCTTCGTATACGTAATTGCCTTTTCCATAAATTTTCATGAATATTCATCCCCCTATCCACCCCTCCACACGTGGGGGTGGGTTGAGGGATGATACAACGCCGAAGTTAGTTAAATGCCTAGAGTGTCATTTTACAACGTTAATTTTGTCTTTTTCATTCAAAAAATAAAATAAACAACAAATGTCATTCGAGAGTTGGAAAACAAAATAATAATTGCAAATCTACAAAACTTTCGCAGGTAGACGAGAATGACGTTTTTTTTTCGTGAATGCAATGTACTTCTTCCCTCGTATTCATCTATGTAAAACGGGAATTTTTATCGAAATCTGATAATCGAATTTTCGTTTCGTCCAGGAAAATATATTTTTCGACTTTTCGATGTGAATGCGAGAAGAGAGAGAGAGAGAGAGAGAGGGAAAGGGATGAAAGCCGTCAGTAACGTTGTAGCTACGGATACACAGAGGGATGAAAAATCCAATTCGCAATCTGTGGCTTTGGTAGGTCGAAAAATTTCCATCGTTATCGAGAGAGCGAAAGAGGGGGTTGTAAAAAAATGAAACAAAAAGGAAACGCGGCAAAGGATAAGGGGTTGGGGGAAAAAATAAAGAAAAGACATAAATCGGTATATCGACGCGACGGAACGATACTTCTCGTTTCCATTTGAATTTGAAAGGTGATGTTTCGAGGCAAACTCACCCCTACCCCTTCTCACGACCGTATTCACTTTGAGACACTCGAGAGTACAGTGAGAAAAAATTCGGCCTTCTATTTTGTTTATTCTTTCCCTTCGTTCCCCGGAAATATCGCGAGATTTTTTCATACGTAAATCATCCTCCCAAAAAAACACCCCCAAAAAGAAAAAAAACAGCACCAGTCGACATCAAAGTGAGATCGAAACGAGCCTTGGAAAAAAAACGCAGACAATTTTACTCGATGAAAAAACGATAAATAAAAATTTCAAAATTTCACGAAAAATTTATAAAAATATAATCCTTGTTTTTTTGTTTAAATAATTATTTTTTCGTTCGAGCGAAACGTCGCTAGAGTAAATACGATTATCAAGCATTCCCGTTATTCTCGTTATTACGAATGAATAATATTATCTCATGAGTGATTCGGGCGATAGGTCGAAGCCAGGTTGAGGAGGGTTCGTGTCGCGTTACGTTACGCCGAGAATACGTCGCATTTCCTATCCTACACCTAGGGTTTCCTCCCGACCCCTATATAATTTTGAGGACGCATCAAGCACAGCATTGTACTAGCGCCAAACGGATCGTTTCATGGCTCGGCGCGGCGATGTACAACCGCGGCTTTCGTGCATGCGAGAGTTACTTGGCAATGTTCCTGGCAACGCTATTCTCTCTCTCTCTCTCTCTCTCTATCTCTCCTGTCCCTTGTCTCGTCCCTTGCCATTTTCCCGTCTGTTCTCTCGTGAGAGAGAGAGAGAAAGAGAGATAGATAGAGAGAGAGAGAGAGAGAGAGAGAGAGAGAGAGGAGAACCGGAAGCATATTCTCGGCCTCGACACATCGCTCGGTTGCTCGTTTTAGTCCGCATCGCCGGCTATACCTACGAAAGCTTCGTCATTGTCTCCGCCCGGGACCAACCTCTCTCTCTCTCCTTCTCTCCTCCACCTGAAAGCTCTCTCGATACGACATTCTCTCGTCGAGAACGCAATTCTCGACTCGTGAATTCGCGAAATCGAGATCTTTTATCGAGCTGAATCATCGATCGAATTTTAACCTCGAACGAAATCGATGATTAAAAAACAATATTTTCCATATTATTTCGAATGAAATTCGCTTCAATTTTCAGTCTAAGTGCGGCAAAGGAGAGTTTCCGGTCGACGAGGTGAGTAAAGTAGCGTTTCTAACACGGTTGAATCGAAAATAGGGTATACACAGGACAGGGTTGAATTATCAAACGATCGGAAGTGCCGAGGCGTTGGAACACTGCGCGAGCGATACGGCGAAATAGAAACCGAGACCGTAGTACGGATAATCACCGGTCTAACAATTCGCTACTGGGCTACCTCCACGAGGTATTCGTGCCTATTACGCTCTACCTCGGGGCCAATCAGCGTCGAGTACGATCGAAATTCGTGCGAGGATGAGTCTGCGGATGATACTGAGAGTAAGAGAGAGAGAGAGAGAGATTACCACTAGGCGATGATACATGCATACGGATTCACGAGATGGTGAGGCCTACAGGGGTATACTCGCTGATCGAGTTGAAATCAAGCGTGTCAGTTAGAGATACTGAGTACCCTGGTATGGATTGTGCGAGGGTACGTCGTATGAGAGAGAGAGAGAGAGAGAGAGAGAGAGTGGAAGGAGGGAAGAGAATGTGTTGGTGCATTGGATGGTTCGTAGCCTCATCGCCGGAATAACAGAAATCATCTATGTCAGCAAACTATTATAATTGGATCCATCAGCGAGGGAGAATGTAGTTGGAAAGTTCGTAGGGATTATCTAAAACGAAATTTACGATAAAGCGTTGGAGTTACGATGGTTTTTAATATCGATAAGGTCGAAAGATTCTCGAGTGAATTTTTTTGAACTACGGTCGAGGAACGAAGACAAATATGTACGAAGTTTTGGCTTCTAAGAGATTCGTCTTAAGCGAACGATGATGAGAAAATCGAGAGACTGGAAGGGGAAAAAAACTGTCGGCGACGATACGAGAGACGCGAGAAGACCGACGACGTCGATTACAACGACGTTACGACACGATGAAGAGCAAGAACGAGGGTCCGACAGGATTCCCTCGGGCGTCGAAATATATTATCTCCTCCGAGTCGAATCGAATCGTACGAATGTTCGTTAAAAATTGCAACGATAAATTTTGTTTTTTTCAATTTTCCATCTCTCATTTTTTGTAATCTTGGAAAATTAGATTTTTCCTGTGAATTTCGGGAATTTAATTCGTCGCTCGAGTGGATTACGCACATTCGTCGTCGAGCAGCTGTAAAAAAAAAGAAACAAATTCGTCCAACACAAGCGAGCTTTATCAACGACCGATACGTAATATTTCACAATGCAAAACTCGATCGAAAATTCAACAAGCTCGAGAGTAACGAACGAGTCCAAAGAGACTCGGGATTATCGGTCAATTACCCTTCGACCCTATCGGATTATCGATAGGCGCGAAGAGGATTTAAAAAAGGGGCGAGAGGAGAGACAAAAATTTAAAAGCTTTTCGTGCCAACGTTGACTTTTCTCTCTCTTGCGAATTATTAAAATTTTAAACAATTTAAAAAATAGAAAAAAAAAAGTTGTTCGTCCAATTCGCCAAGTTATTTTCTCCCTAGGACGACGCAAATAATAACGAGTAACGTCGAAGCTGCACTCACGCCTCGTTGCCTCTGGACAACCACCATCGCTGCCGCGCTGGTCGATTAACAGCGGAAGCGTTCGATTACATACGCGAAATGCAATTATTGCCCTTCGTGGAAACCTCCTGCCCTTTGCCCTTTATGGCTTTCGGGTATCATCGAGACTGGCACTCAACCTCTGGTCTAAATTTTCTTGTCCCTCGGTCGATATAGAAAAAAGGTAAAAAAAAAAAAAAAAAGGGTCGTAAAACCCTTATAACAATCGAAAGGGTGCCACGTGTTGCGTAATAAAACATTTTCGTTCCAACGAAGATATAGAGAGAGTGAGAGAGAGAGAGAGAGCTTTGAACGATTAATAAAGCTTTGCTCGTGCGAGAGGGTCGAAACCCTCTCAGAGCTTACCACTGACACTGATGTAACACACCCTCTCGCTGTCTTCCCTTTCTTTTTCTTATTTTTTCATTCCCTCTCTCGCAAGGGTTTTTTCCTTTTTTTCTCTTCTTCTTCTTTCACAGGGAACGTAAAATATCAAAGCTAGTGCGGACGATGTGATTATTTTTCATCTAAAAAAAAAAACGAAAAAAAAAAAATCTGGAGAAGAAACTACCCCTAAAATAAAATGTCAAGCTCTCGATCTCGCCCGTAGGATTTTTTTTTCTCCTCCCTTTCTCGATATTAATATACAAATAAGGAAATATAATTTATAAATCCGATCACGATTCTCGATGTCGTCCTATTAATCCACTGGAATCGTCACGGGGGTGGGGTTGCGGTTGGGCAAAAAAGAAAAGAAAGAAAAATAAACACGAGGAACGATAGAAATAAAATCGAGGGAAATATGAAAGAGAGAAAATGCTGCTTAAAAGAGAAAGAGAGGGGGGGGGGGGGGGGGGGGTTGGTTTCTCGATGGTGGCTCAAGCTCGAGGGATCAAGAGGTATAAGAAGAGGAATAAAGCAGTGTTTTACGTTGGTCGACGAGAAATTGCCAGCGTCGCGTTCCTCATCCCGTTCCATTAAACGCGAGTAAGACGGAGGGAAAGAGAAGGGATAGGGTAGATTTGTGGCCGATGCAGCAACGAAGACGAAGACGAGGGGTGTCGGTAAGGAACCGTCGCGGAAGCTTCCTAAGTCCTTATTGCCCCGTTAACGTTTTTTTTTCTCTCTCTCCCTCTCTCTTTTTTTATTATTATTTTTCGTCGATAAACCTCTCACTCGTCTCATTTTCTCGACTATTCTTTTTTCCTTCAGAGGGACGACGAGAAAAGAAGAAGAAGAAAAAAAGAAAGAAAAAAAAAAAGAAAAAAGAAGAAATAAAAAATTTGAGATTAATCTCGAGTGCCGTTTGGTCTAACGGTTAAGTGCGGCGCCAGTTGGTTAGGACGGCCCTTTTTTTTCTCTCGATCTTGTGGCCAAAAGGGCAGCGCGAAAAGTCGTACGAAGAAGAAAATGAAGAGGAGGAGGAGGAGGAGGAGGAAGAAGAGTTTCGCCGAGTGAAAGAAAATGATTGCAGAAGGGGAGGAGAAGGTGATCGGAATCCGAGCCGAGGCGACAAAGCGACGTTTATATCGTGAGAGGGTCGCGCACCCCTCGGACCTTTTTTTTTGTCGACCGAAGGGATCGAAACAGAAAAAAAAATAAACTTCTCGTACGGAACTTATCGATGAAATCCAATCTTTCTCGCGACCCTCGCACTCTCTCTCTCTCTCTCTCTCTCTCTCTCTCTCTCTCTCTTAGTCAAACGTGGCGCTTTTTTTTCACGATCGATTTTGTTCGAAAAAAGAAGGGACAAGAAATAAAAAAAAAAAAATCAAATCTTAACCCCTCGGACTTTTATTTCGCGAGCAACTCTTTTTCTTACTCTTCGCTCCAGTTTATCAATTTTTTTTTAACGCGTCGACGATAGAACAAAAAAGTTGCGTCGAGATTCGATCCGTTTTTTTTTTTTTCATTTTTTTTAATGGAAGAAAAATTGTTCGAAGATACTTTTTCCCTCCGCGCATTGTGAGATTTCCTCGAAGCGTAAAACGACGTCCGGCACGACTGTCGCGTGGGACAAAGGGATGAAAATGAAAAGAGAAAGAAAGAAAGAAAAAAAAAAAAAAAAAAAAAAATAGAAATGCGCGTGGACGTTATTTTATTTTATTTTTTTTTCGTCCGTCTTTTTTTCGAGCTCTCTCTCTTTCGCGAGCCGGCTCGCGAGAGCAAAGATAAATATTTCAAGGCTCGGGGGGGTGGAAATTCAATCGCGCTAATTCGATGGAACGTTGAATGAGGCGAAAGCGTGCGGGGGATGAAATGAAATAAAAAAATATATAAAAAATATAGAATGAAAAAGAAAAGGGGGGGGGGGGGGACAAGAGAAAAGTAGAAAAAAAAACGGACGAGAGGCGGAAACGAAAGAAGAGAGGTGGATGGTGAGGGAGGGAGAGGGGGTGGAAAATCTAATTAGAATCCGGATGGACTACAAAAGAAGTCGCGGTGCTCGAGAGGACTCGACTATATTCAATTTCACGAAATCTGCACACCCTGTGCGCGCAACCCTCTTCATCCCCTATTTTCTCTCTCTCTCTCTGTCCTCGTCTATTTCTCCCGGGGCTCGTTTTTATCGTGAAAAAAGTAAATGACGAGGGAAATCATAATTCGAGGGAATTACGTACGGGGATGAAAACGGGTTGGTGACAAAAAACGAAAAATAGGGGATGAAAAAAAAAATTCAAGGGTTGGTCAATTATCGCCCTCGCTAAATCGACGAAAGAATCTCCGAGTGGCTCTTAGTGAAAAAGTTCAATTGTCGTTTTCGCCCACGGCGTGGACGGTAAACGAGCCAAAGAGTAAAACTATTCTTTGATCGAGAAGACAGCAGGGGGTGAGTTTGCTCGATGGAATATTTTTCGACGTTTTTTTTTAATTTTTATTTCGAGTCAAAAACTTCAAAGCATTCGATCAGTTTGAATATTATTTTTCCAGTGGCGAAAAGTTTCAGAACCCCGTAAACGAAGAGGCTGGGGTGTATCTCGTTAAAGACGACTCAAACTCATTTCGAGGGATGTTTTCAAACGTCGAAACTGGTTTTTCGAAAGCTTCTTTCAACTTTCGATGATCGACGTAACGAGCGAACGAAAATTCGCGTTCTCGCTTTTCATTTCTCGTCTACTTGTTAAGGGATGAAATTTTGCACGCGAGCAAAAAAAAAATTCATTTTTTGTTTTTAACGAAACGTCGATAATTCTCGTTTCGCAAAAATGGTCGCGGTTGTCGAGAGATAACCGATTATTTATCGCGGGAATTAACACGGCGGTTAGGGGTTGCAGGGGGTTGCAAATTGGCAGGTAACGATTCGATATCGAGTGATTGGAACGAGAGTTCGAATCTTCGAAGAAAATCGGAGGAGAAGATGGAAGTCGAAGAGAGGGGGTTGTTGGTGGCGAACAGGAAGTGGGCGAATCAAGTAAGACACAATTATTTACCGGTAGCGCGCGACGGAAGCCCCGCGGGGCATTTGCGATGATTAAAGCCGCCGGAGCAATTAACGCGGCAATTTCTAATTAGCCGTTAGTTAAAGCGGAGCATTCGCATCGTCGTTTCGCGCTTTCGAGTTCGAATTTGGGTCTGAAAGATTATTTTTCTTTCGTATTTTTGAAATTGTCAAAGTTTTGAACAAAATATTGTTTTGAGATTAAATTAATTAAATTGAAAAATCGAGAAGTAATACAATGTCGTCGAGAGTACGAAGATGGGCTTTTTGTCTCCATCTCTCTCTTTCTCTCGTCCCACAGGAGAATCACGGTTGGATAAGTTCGTGACGAGACCAGAAATCCCTACGGGGCGACCGTCACTGAGTTTTGCCCCGACGCAACGGGGCGAGACTCGATTGAATAATTTTATTTTTCTTTCTTGTCTTTTTCCCAGCAGGATTCTTAGTTTCGTTACGAGGCGTTGCTCTCGTCTCGATCGTCGAGACGAAAGAGATTTTTTTTAATTGTCAAAATATATATTTTTTTCTTTAAATTATATTCGTCAAAAATTAATTTTTTCAAATTTTCACGATAATTAATTATACGAACAAATTAATGAAACGTGCGACAACGATGATTTACGTCAATGTACTATTTTCGTATGAGATTTGGGTCGATACGTTCGAAGGGTAAATTTCTTGAATCGATTCGCGTTGAATATGCCGTGTCGAAAAGTCGAAAAGTCGAAACGCGAGTCTCCCGTCGTGTAGCAAGGCAAACGAAGCTCGTCGCGTCGAGATAATAGTCCATTTGGCTGATTGGTACCGTCTCGACTTAAATAACGCGACGACCATACTTATTCTCCTCGTTATATCAGAAATCTACCGCAGTTTGGGGCCAAGGGTTTGTGTTAGAAGACTCGAGACTGCAATATGGGTAAGTCAGTCGACGTTGGTCCGACTCGCTTATCGAATCGAAACGAGAATGCTCTTCCGATATAATCGAGAAGCGACCCCCTTAATGGTGAGTAAAGGGACAGCCCATCACGATGATTAAAGGAATGCTCGGCTCGGACGGAGTCCTTTGGCACTCGACTACCTTGAACGACGAGGACGCAAGCTTCGAAGCTTGTATCGTCTCGTTTCTACTACAATTTCATTTGAGACTTTATTTCCGTCCCACTTTCTTCGTCTTAACACCGGTAAGATTTAAAAATAGACAATCTTTTCCCAATCTACGAAAGATTTATTCTCCTTGAAAATTGAATTCCGATAAAAAAAAAAAGGAAAAGAACGCGACATCTGTGGCCAACTGTAGAATTTATGAAATAAATTCATTCGACACGAAATGCAATAAAATTTGTACGTTGTTCTTTTTTTTGTCATTTTTCGGTGAAAAATAATTTACAACTCGCGTAATATTCTCTAGCAACGTAAATAGACTCGCTATAATCCTGGCGAGTGTAAAAGGAACGTTGAGAAAGATAAGAAAAAAACGAGGCGAGAGAGTAACAGGAAGAACGAAATATGAGAAACGAGAATTCTTATATTTTCAGGGTCCTGGTACAATTTCCAAACTCGTATCTACGTCTTGCCGTAAGAATTTAAAAAAGAATTCTCCACGTGAATTTTGCGAATTGAATTCCTTGAGAAATTGGCAAATTTGATGTCTCCCTGTGTGTATGTGTATAACTCGATGAAAGAACAGATAGAGAAAAAGATAAACGACGTGGCCTTGTCAGCAGCGAGCTGAGAGAGAAAACGTCGCCGAAGACTTTCGATAAAGAAGAAGAGAGAGAGAGAGAGAGAGAGAAAATTTTTGTAATTCGAGTCGGTGATAAAGTGCTCGATCATCAATTTTATCACGCTCTTAATGAGATCAGCATCGAGAATCTTCGCCGAGAATGAGATAGTCCCAACCTTGAAAAACAATCGAATTTTTTTATCAAAATTATTCGACCAAACAAAAATTCAAAAATTATTTACAACGACAAATTCAATTTAAAAACGAATCGAAAATTCACGAGATACGAAAGAAACGAGATCGAAGATCTCGTTGTATTTTCCAACTTTTCCTTGACTTTGTGAGAACGCAGCTGGAACTAAAATAACGAAAAAAAAAAAAAATAATAAATAATAAAACTGGAACAACGGGACGCGAAACATTTCGAGGCATCGATAAGATTCTCTCCCTCCTCTCGCTCTTTCTCTATGTCTCTCGAGACGAAAGTTTTGTGCCCAATGGATCAGATGCTTGCGGAATAGAAACGAATTTTTTTTTTTTTTTTTTTTCCTCCTCGACGTTGTATATATTTTCGCATTCGCGAGATTTACCGTACCGGGAATGCACCCGTCGTCTCCGAGACGATAAATCCCCAAGATCCATTCCTATTTCACGGGCAACCCTGTACTGCCTCGCTTCAAAGGAAAAACAAAATTTAAAAAAAGAAAGACACGCTGAAAGGATATCATCCCTTTCAATGGATATGCAAAAAAAGAATCCGTTTTCTCCCATTAACGACGTCGAAGATATAGATACGAGATATAGCGAGGACTCTTGTCCACGATACGAACTATTCGACATTTAATTACGATAAGGTGATTTAAGGTCGACTCTCTCTTTCCTCCCCTAAAGAGTCGTTCGACGCTCGAATCGCGACGAGATTAATTCGTACTGCGTATCTTTGAGCGATTTAGCTTTGAGAATCTGTCGAGAAAAAAAATAAATAAAAGTGATAAAATTGTCGAAATGAAAATTCCATCTCGACGATGGAAACTTTCGTCGCAAAACGACTCGACGACGATCGATCGTGCGTGTATCGAGAAACGTGCGATTTCACAAAGAGGAAGTGGTTGTAAGAACGAGAGGAAGAGAATAAGTAGACGGAAATGAGAACGAAAGGGTCAAAGATCTAAAGGGTCGCAGCAGAATTGCAGGAAGTGCAAAGTGCAAACCGTCTGGTACTTCGATTTTAGAGAAATCTTACCAGAACGATGGAAGTCTCAAGAGGGGAAATAACTTCTCTGGGAAACAGACCTTCTATTCGTTTTTTTTTAGAAATCTCATAGATAAAATTTTGTTTTTCCCAGCAAATATTAAAAACGACAATAAAACAGAGAAATGTTCAATTAATCGTAAAAAAAAAAGAGATTAAAATACAATTTGTGTTTAAGGGGCAAAAATGATCGCTTATTGTAACGTAAACGGGAAATGGGAACGAGGGTGGCACGAGGTGGGCGTGTATATGGTAAATTCATGAGCGAACTGTCTCAATTATGTTTCCGGGTCAAACCGGTAACAGGAGATTCTGGTGAGTTTCTCGTTCTCGTACCCGGCCATTTCGTAATCGCGTTAGCGAACGAAAAAGAACAGACGCGTTTCCTTGTTATCGCTCGTTTTCTTTTTTTTTTCTTCGTTTTATCCCGTTATCTTTTTTTCTTTCTTTCTTATTTAGGGACGACCGTTTATTTTGTTATGGAAGACACACGAAACGGTCGTCGTCGGTCGGTTATAAATCGTTTCCCCCAGTGAATTCGAGACGAACGTTAGCCGAAAGTGTCTCGAGTTAAATCGATCGTGGAATGGCGCGAGGCTAGACCAAAAACCGTGAGGTTTACGTACCCTGGTCACGAATCACGAAGCTCATTTGGCGCCCGCAAGAGGATCTCTGACTTTTAACCCTCCTCGCCACATCCCTTTTCTAACTACGTACAAATTAATTTACATTTATCCCTTGATTAAAGCGTTGATTAAAACGCTCGGATTTTGCGAAGTCTCTAGTCTCGAATCTAAAGATAAATCTGGGCGCTTACGCCGAGGGCTATTATTTTCACGTGGCTGAGAACAACTTTTGGACATGTCGGTCGAAATACAATTTCCCCCCCGAGTTCAACGTTTTTCCCATAAATTTACCATACTTTCTTTTTTCTCGTTATTTTTCAAAATTTATTATTTTTCATGTATTGCCGCGGGAGGGTTGAAAGATTTAGGACGATGATGAAAAAGTTTGAATTTATGAGATTGAACCATCGAGAATTTTTCGCTATTTAAAAGTTAATTTCACGTCGCGATTGTTTCTTTCGTTTTTTATTTTGTTCCGGTCCGAAGGTAAAAAGTGAGACTGCATAATGAACTTTTGCGCGATGACCCGCCGTTGGGACTCGGCACGAATCTGCATAAGGCTCTTATTTTAATAGACCCAAGAGTAAGATCCACGGGGTAGTCGAGGACGCCAAGTTTTTCAATTAAATGTCGACTGACCAAGTTGCAAAGGATGCGCGACCCGTTACTTCGTATTAACGCCGCTAGAGCGGAAGCAGGACGCCGTGTTTACGAAGTTAAGCCGAGAGGCTTGAGAAACTCGGGTTATTAACTCAACCGGAAGTTCGAGAGGTTGACAAGAAATATTATTTAAGAATTCTCCTGTCGCATGATTTTCAAAAAACTGCCTTGAAAACGTGTCGCTTATTTCGATAATTTCAAATTTCGATTCAAAGCGCTGTTTGTACTAATTCTAATGAATTTCGTGCAAAATAATCGTCGATTGTGACGACAACGAGTAAATTTGGATTCAAGACTCACCGGAACAGAAGAAATCCGAGACCGGTGACTGCGGCGCGTCGAACATCGTCGTTGACGTCGGAGACCTGTCGTCGTTATCGAGAGAACAATTTTAATGAAAATATAGCTGAAAATACTTGAGACGCGGGTAAATAAATTGATGATCGAAAATTCGAAAGAAACTTACAGCGACGTGAAGCAATTTCCGGATCGCTTGATTGTTTCCTGTCCCGCAGTACGCCATTGCCAAAGTGTACATTCCGCTGCGACGAAGAATCGGATCTTTGTCGGCCGATAGCGAGGTCACCAGAGGATCAGCTTCCTCTAGACGACCGTACATCGTAAATGCAATACCCACGGCCAAACCACGCAAGATTTTCTCGTGCTGCGTTTCTTGTGCGTACTAAAAAGAAAATTCTTTCTTCGATTATCGCTGTATGATGTTTATTTTTCTTGTTAAATTTGTTATTTTTGTCAGAGCGACTTACCGCAACCATGTCTTTGATCGCCTGCGTGGATTTGGAGCCGAGCATGACCATTCCCATGGAAATTCCAGCGGCTTCGCCGGTCACTGCGTCGTCTTCGTAAAGATTGAATTTTAACTGCTCGTAGACGTCTTGTCTGTGAGAACCCATCGCGGCTAAGCCTAAACCTAGACAACCGCCGTGCCTGACCATCTGTTAAACAAAATGGAACTTATAAACTCAAGCGTTGCAAAAATGTTGGGTATTTCTTTGATTCAATGTTATTTTGTACTCGCCTCATTTTGGGCACCTTTCAATTGACCCAGCAAATAATCTGTTATCGTCGCTCCGTGATTGGCATGGATGAGACCAAGGGCGTAGAGTCCACCACCCTCGGAATATCCAGCACTGGCGCCAGTGTCTCGTGGCAAGTAAGATTGCATCAACGCCAGAGCTTCTTGCTCGTGACCTCGATGGATGACTCCCAAGGAAGCGGTCGCGGTCAATTTAGCCCAATTGGTGGCGCGAGCCAGCCATTCAAGATTATCCCTGCGCGTGATCACAAAATTATTCTCAATTATTCCTAATTATCGATAACGGTTGTCCCTCGATAATAAAAATATTGAAAAAAATTAAATAGAGAGAGATAATCGATAATAACCTGAGAAATTGATCGCTGGTTGTTCCGGAATGCATGAAAGCATTGGCGATGACTGTCGCTGTGTGACAAATCGACACTCTTATAGTGTCTTTGGTATTTTTCAGAATGAGCATGTCCGTGTGATTGCTACGTATGAGAAATTGCAGATGCAAGTCTATAGATACTTCGCCGCCTAATATACTGGACAGCGCGTCGACTCGCTCCTGCTGACCTCGCTCCTCGGGAGTCTTTAAAGTTAAAATTGTCCATGGTTGCAATATTTTCAATATTATAAAATCTCTATTTTCATATTTTCTGCCTAAAGATTAAAAATTATTCGAGACTCACCAAACTATCGATGCTGCGCTCGCTTTTTTTCTCCTCCGGAGTCGTCGCCGGGGCATCCACTTCCACAGCCGCTGCTTCGGGTTCGGCGGTGGCGTCGGTCGTGGCTTTTACCGCTGGTTTGACGATAGGTTTTACTACCAGAGCGCTTGGTATCGGCGCCGTTGCTCTCAGAGCTTGTAAGACGCGACCCAGGAACTGTTGAGTCGCGGATTCGTAAAGATCGAAAGCGATCTGATACGCCATTAGGACGCAGTCTTTCGGGGCTTTGCTAAGTCTATCGAGGAGATCAGCAACGGCTAGTGGATCGTCGAGGAAGATGAGACACTGGCACATGTTAACGTAATCAGGCGTGTCCAGGTTGCGATAAAGACTGACGAGACAGCGCAACACCGTGTTTCGAAAACCACGATTTTGTATCAAACTCATGGCTACTTGGAAAGCGTAGGAGAGCATTCCACCGACATCGTCCTGAAAATAAATGTCGGGAACATCGAAACAATAATTTTCTATTTTTTTTTCTGATTAAAAGAATTAAAATTCAATTTGTTTCAGCCCAGGGACAAAATTTCATGAATTAAATCTTACCGATTGCATGATCGCAGCTTCGAAAATGTCCATGCGTCTTGTCTCAAGGGCGAGACCCAGAGCTTGACGATATTGATTATCGTCGAGACATCTTTGAAACATTCTATTAACGATACCCTCGAGGCGAGGGTCGATGCCTTTGTGACCAGGCGGCAGTTTGCCTTCGACATCCATTATACGTTGCTGGGTATAAAAGTCGATGCATTTTGCTAAGAAGAAGATTCAGGGTTATCGAGCGTCGCAAGGTTGGGGCAGTTTATTTCTTACACATACGATTTAAAAACGTTCTCACCTATGGTTGTGTCGACATATTCGTTGCGAGCGTTGACGTCGAAGAGTTCGCCAGCACCGAGTGCGTAAGTTAGTGAATCTTCGAAACTACCTAGGTGGTAGTACACTTTGCTCGCCACGAGAGCTGCAAGTTCGTGTTGATCGAAGGCTTTGTCTTCGTGGAGAATTTCACTGTGTGTAAATATGTGTGTGAAATACAGAAATTAGGAGCGGCTGTTCGAATTATGAGTTTTGAGTAAGATATAACCTATAAAATCTCGGAATCTTACATTTTTTCGATCGCCTCGGATATCTCAGGCCAGAATTCATCGACTATCATGTCTAATTTCCTCAAAGCGAAAACTTTGAGGGCTGGCATTGGCTCCTCCAGCAGGGAGATAATACCAGCTGGAACGATAGATCGATAAAGAATAAATAATTCGTGCGAATTATTCGAAATATTCTAAATATTGATGCATTTATCGAACAATGGATTGTTTGGATCATGACTACTTGGATTTGTCGACGGAATGTTTGTGAGGTTATGGTGCGTAAGAATTGCAAATCATGGCGTTAAACGCAGGAGACTCAGTGGGTCTTTGCAAGGATTCGTATTATCGAAATATTGTCGGACATTGCTATGAACATCATAATGAAAGAGAGTTTATCTCACCCGCTGACGTGATGTTCATCTTCATTTGTAATAACTGCTTGTTTAATTGCAAGTTTCAAAGATATAATCGGAGTAATACGATGCACTGACAAGACACAAATTTCACCGACAATCGTTTGCGTGTCAGGCAAGGTTGGGTTAGGCGCGCGGGATACAAGTTCGCCCAAGCGCCGCGGGGCAGCGTCGCGAGCGCTCGAGGTGCTCCGGCCTGCCGCAGTATCGATGGGTAATGTAGTAGTTCTGCAACAGACGATAATAAAGACATACTATTAGGGTAATAGAAAACTCTGCTGTATCGATGATGACTAAGCGACGGTAATATGTATATATATATATATATTTGATGTGAATATAGGTATATCATTTTTATTTGTACGTATATATGCAATACTGATTGATGACAAAATAAGAAACCGTAAGAAGGAAAAATAGAACGTTGTCAGAACTCATTTAACTACGTCAGGCAAGTTAGCTATCCCTTCCTTCGGTCGACTGTCGGACTCGAGCTCAGGCTTTCTAGAAAGAATTCCAGATGGAATCGCTTGGTCCATTCAGCGAGATGCTGAGTTGACAAAAAAGGGCCTCACGGAAGTGAAATTTGTTTTTCACAAAAATAACCTTAGAGGGGTTTATTTCTATCGGAAATTTTATCGAAAATAAATCGAAAATTTATGTGAAATTCGATATTTCGCAAATTTCGATGGGTATCGCGCAACCTCGAAAAATCGACTTTTGGCCCTTCTGTATCTCGCTTCTCGTTACTCCTACAGAAAATTTGTCGAATGACTTTTTGAAGAGCTCGTCGAGACGAGAAGAATGGCACAAGAAACATCCGGATTGCTTCACTTTTGGGGCCATGGTGAATTTTTGAAAATCGCGATTTTTAGAACCAAAGGGTTTTTTGCTCCAAAAAATAGCCTCGCAGGGGGAACATTTTTTTTCTCAGAAATGATCGGAAATTGCTCGCTGATTAAGATTCCTACCCCATTTTGCCCGATATCTCAAAAATCTCGGAGAAAATGCGAAAAAGCCGAAATTGGCTGAAGAAAATCTGAGATTTCACGTTTTTTTCACTTCTCGTCCGAGCGAAAAACTACCCACGAATTCGTGATCAGCGAGCAATTTACGATCGATATAGACCGCCAGAGCTTGAAAAACTATTGAAATTCACCAGAATGCAAGTTATCGTCAATTTCGATCGAATATCTCGAAACCTCGAAAAATCGATTTTTCGCCGTTCTGTATCTCGGTTCTCGTCAGTCCTACAGGAAATTTCACGAGTAACTTTTTAAAGAGCTCGACGAGATCTAAAGAATGAGACCAGAAACATCCGGATTGCTTAATTTTTGTGGCCGTGGTGAATTTTCGAAAATCGCAATTTTTCGAACCAAAGAGGAACCCCAGAAAAAAAAAATTTTCTCCCAAATCATCGCAAAAGTGCTAATTTTCAGGAAATTTCCCGTACAATACGAAAATCATAATCTTTTCTTCGACAGTTCGAAATTACTGTACGAAAAAACAAAAGAAAAAGAATTATGAAATATCTCGTTTTTTTCTCGATTTTTCACGTTTCCATACGAGAGGCAAACGATCCTGTTTCGAATCGCCGATGATCGATTGTTTCCACCATATTCCCAATAGAGCCAAGTCCCTCGTAGCGGAAGAGGCGGTGGTCGCGGCGATTCGACAGAGATAACGCAACCTCGCGCGATAGCTCGGAATCGCGGGATTCCCTCGGATCTCGCGCAATGGCGTAGGCGGTGATAGCGTGATAAATTAATTTTTACCGCCGCGTGGGTGGCTTGCTCGTTTCTATTGGCCGCTCATCGGGCACCTCCTACTTCGGTTTATAAAGCAACCTCTCGATGCCTTCGGTGTTCCCCCTTAACCCCGTCTTCCTTGCACACACACACACACACACACACATTCAACTTCCTATAGCTCGGATCAATTTTTATCCCCGCCCGTCTCGTGCTATGCGACTCGCTGTATATTTATATATATATAGATACATTTACGAGTCGCGATTACAGCGAGGTTTGCGATCCGTGCCGTAAATCACGAAGACGAGAGTACGTTTTGCGCACATAAATGAAATGAGCCTCGATGCTGTTTGTACGTAGCTACACGTTGCCTTATTCTCGATAGTCATGACGGTTATAGCGCCCATCCACTCTTCGTTCTACTCCCTCTCTCTGGCATTTATCTCACCCACCAATTTCCCCCGAACCTCATCCTCCATCGATCCTAATGCAACTTGATCTCGAACCATTTAACGGAAACGTTTCTCAAAAATCCCACTAACGATCCTCGCCGACATTTCCAATTTCCATTCCAATCTCAACAAGCCTCGCACCTGCTCCTTCGATATTTGCCTTTTTACCATACAAATTTTCCATCGATAAAACCATTTATAATCGCGTATTCTATTTACAACAAAATCCCCTCGTTTTTTTTTTTTTTCGACAATTGTGCAAGTCTCTTCTTCCGTGTATCGTTGACGCGACACCACCACGCGTCTCTCGTCGAGAGTCTCGTGGAAAGGAGAAAAAGGAGTGTGCTCGCTGCTGCAGGTTGTACCGTACCTGCCTATATTTTCAACCTACCCACTCGCAGGTTGCGTGGTCAATGTGGAATGGTGGTGGTGGTGGTGGTGGTGGTGGTGGTGACGACGACGACGGTGGTGGTGGTGGTGGTGGTGGTAGTGTAAGTAAGAGCAGCGATCGTATAACAACGCTGTATGGTGGATTCTGCATCTCCCCCTCTCCACCCTTTAAAACCCTCTCTCACTGTATCCCCACCTGCCCCTCGTTGCCCTACCGACTATGTGTACATGCTTCTGACGTTGCTGCTGTGTTTAATACCTCTCAGGCGCTGCTGGTGGTGACGCTGCGCGTTTCCGAACGATGTGGGATTCAAGAAGGATGCGCGGGCGCGTGCGCGCGCACGGGGAGAGAGAGAGGGGAGGGAGAAGAGCGAGAAAAGGCCCCGACGCTCACGGGTGAGCGCGCATCGAGCTCTCTTTTATACTTATATACGTATGGCTTTATGCCTTTTATACCCCCGGTACGTTGGTCTCTACGATAAACCGTTGGTAGGAGAAGGATGGACGAAGCACAAAACGGATGCTGCGGGGGCCTCATAGGGAAAAGTAGGGGACAAGATTCAGTCTTGCGGCCACGTGCTACACGAGCGCACGCCCCACCGGCCGGTGGAGCCGAGGATTTGCCTGGTTAAACACCGAGGACTGGCGCGCGCGCGCGCACTCTCGTCGCGACAGTTTGAATTTTTGTTTTATTCAAAGTTCTTTGGTTTTTCGTTGTTTTTTTCTTTTCTTTTCTTTTCTTTTTCTTTTTCTTCTCTTCTTTCGAGACCAAAGTCAAGCCGAATTATCGAGCTTTGGACTATTTTACGAAAAACAATGAATTCGTGAGAATTTTCTTGGGGTTTGTTGGCGCGAGTGTGTGTGTGTGTGTGTGTGTGTTTTTTTGTTGTTTTTATTTTAAAGCTCGTGTCGTTCGAGTTGCGAGGAATGTTTTTGTTTTTTTGTTTTTATGGATTTCGATACTGTGAACTTTATTTAGTGACACGTGATATGCAAACGAGGTTTTTGTTTTTTTTGTCGAAATGCCGGTGACGATTCGACGACCGTCGGATCGAAGTGTACGATGTGAATTTTTTGATACGACGAGTGATTTTACACGTACTCGAAGTGACGTCGATATGTTTTCGTGGATTAAATAGCTTTCGATACCTAACGATTTTCTCGAGATTTCGATCGAGTGAGTATTCAATTAATTCGATCAAACGTCTAATTAAATTATCTAGCTTGTAAATCATCTCGCTAATTGGCAAACAAAAATGTCCAAAATATCGTCGTTTTCCTTCAAATTCGGTGAAATATTTTATCGCCTTGATTTTCTTGATATATTTTTATTTAAAACAAAATCGATTTACATTCATAGCGTAGGGGGGAAAATTTGTATCTGTCGCCATGTTTACACGTTTTTGTGCGTGTTAATAAGGTCACCGGGGGTCGTCGATATTACGTCGATTCTATTTCCCCTTTTTCATTGGCAATACTTTTCTACGCATCGAGCACTGTTTCCTACCGATCTCTCCCACGAGTCTACGATATTAATATCGCTTGATATTTTCATGTAGAAAAATCCGAAGAAACGTGTAAACCGTGTTGTACGAGCGCATAATAAAAAAACAAAGAAAACGCAAGAAAAGTGAGTCGAGAAAATGTCGTTTCCGGTCTGATAAAGCTGTTGTAAACATTAAAAGGGATATATCATTATCGATATTATTTAATATGAAAATAAAGTATAAAATTCTCAAAAATTCACTCTGTAAGATTTTTCACAAAAATTTCTCAAATTAAATTAATTATTTCGTCCAATAAACGATGATTTTCTTGTTATTCATTCGTAAAAGTTGATAAAAAAAACAAATTGACAAGGATCGCTATCTCGCGATACCGTTAATTAATTTGTCATTAGTTAATTAGCATCGCCGTCTCGCTCGAGTAACGTAGCGCGGTTGCGTGCGGCTCTGGCGCGTTCGCGATATTGCTCGCTGGTATTCGTGATTTAGGTACGTAGCAAAATAAATCCCTATAAAATAGATATAAGTTACCAGAGAGTAAAAAAAAAAGAAAAAAAAGAAAAAAAAACCGACGAGGGTGATCGGGTAACCGCGACCGGCGAGTACGTGGTAAGCGCGTAAGATCGATTATACCCCTTCTCTATCTCGACATACCTAGACTCCAGCGTCTTTACTAAATCATACAAATTATTCCCTATCGTCGAAAAAAAAACCCCCAAAAAAATCAAATTCCGCGAATCGACGACATAAAGACAAAGATAAATATAATCCACCTGCCCATTTTTCATCTGTTCCAGAGAGCGTCCACCGTCGAGAAAGAAAATCCTCAACAATTTTGCAAAAAATCTCCGACAAACACACAAAAAGAAAAAAAAAGAAAAACGAAAATAACCGCCCCATCGCGTAAAATGAGGGGATTGTGGGTGACGAGATCGTCGGCGAGAAGAGCGCAGCTGATGGTCGAAACGAAAAAAAGATCGAGAAGAGGATAGTGATTGAAAGAAACAAAAAAAAAAATCAAGGATTAGGGGGCTGGCGGGGTTGGGGGTTGGAGGGGGGGTGGGGGAGGGTGAAATACGGCAGCTGGTCGTTCTTATGGACGTGGGGGAATTGTCGAACGCGGCAGGGGGTTTGGCGGGTGGCGGGGGTGGAACAACGGCAGCCACCATCCTCGGTCCAACAGTGGCGCATCATCCCCCTGGCGGAATACACGGTGGTGGGGGTGGTATTTCGGGCACGATCAACCCCACGACGGCGACCAGCGCTGGCTGGTGGACACCTACGTCAACGATCGTCACCGCGCCCGCTAACACCGACGTGGTGAGTCCCAATTTTACGTCACGATGTAAACTCCAAATTTTCCATTAAAATATATTTCGTTCGTATTAAAAAAAAAGGTTTTTGTTCCTGTTTTTAATTGTAATTATGATATACGGGAAATCGAACGTACGCGTACCGATGTTTCGGCTCGTCTCGTTATTTATTACGAAAATCAAATTATCCACTTATTATTTCTCCAAGCGTGGTCGGATCGCGTCGTGAAAGTTGTGTCCCGGTCGTTGTTTTCCCCCTAGCATATAGCGGGTCGTAAATAACAACTCGGCGTGTCACGTCGGGAGACGCCTCTGTCCCGTCACTTTATAGAATAATCATTCACACCGATAATGAGTAATAACTATACGGACGGATGATTATCATCTTTTTCTTTTCTTTTCTTTTCGTCTTTTCTACGTGTTTGTCGTCGTCGTCGTTGTTTATTTTCTTTCTCTTTCTTTTCTTATTTTTGTTGTTGTTTAATTCGTCCCGTCCTGTAGTCAAGAGGCCGTGCGCGCTCGAGGAGGACCCTCGGTGCGATTATTACATATTTCCTCGACTCATTCTCGTACCTAAGTAATAGGCTGGTACGATCGTCTCTTGGGTTTCGTATGCACGAGGTTCGTCGCGCGGGACAGCCGAGGTCCGAGAGGTACGTGCGCTACGGCCTATAAGCGCGTGGTACCTATTATTGTCTAATGAGAGACATCGACGCGAGATAAATCGTAGGAAGTTCCCATGCGATACGAGAAATGCGATAAAAGAAAAAAGAATGTTCTTTTGAGAAACACGAAATTAAAATTAAAATTTGTATTTCGTTATTCACGTCGAGATAGAAACGTCGATCGATCGATTCGTTTCCTCAAAAGTGGGGAAAAAAAAATATATTCACGCCGCGACGGTTAAATATAGTTGCAAGTTGGTACCGCGAGGAGGCGCTCGTCACGGGGCATAGGGGTGGTTGTCGTTTTTTTCTTCGTTCTTTGTTTCTTTTTTTTTGCTTTTTTTGTTAAGCGTTTAGTTTGTATCCTTCGAGCGAGAGGGAATCCCTCAACGCGACCTGATGGGATATCATTTGGTTCCGTTGGTCGGTCGATGAGATGTGCGCAGGCGTATTACTATAATATCTTTCATAAAGACCATTCGCGCTTACGTCCGTCTTGCTTGGTGGATGGAAAACGAACCTCTTGCCTAGCTCCTCGTCCGTCACGAATGCGTCATCTGTTGGACGCTTGAATTTTCCCCCTTCTCCACGTGCTTCGTTTCTTTACTTCACGGCGATCGGATCGTCCTTTCATTTTCATAGAATTTTCGTAACGCGATTTTTCTTTCGGATCAATAAATAATAGAAAAGAAAAAATAACAAGAAAAGATAAAAAAAAGAGCAACGAGAGGAATAAAACGTCGACTCGTTTCTCATTCATCGGTCGGACAATACTTTGGCTCTTAATGACCGATTCCTCAAATTCTGACCCACCGTACGATCTTTGTCTCGTGTCCAAGCTGGTAACGATCGTTTTGTCATACTCTCGATGAATTAACAGGATCTTGACGAAAGTCGTTGCCTGAATGAATAAAAGAAAAAAGGGTACGAGGCAAAAGAGAGAGAGAGAGAGAGAGAGGCACCTGCTGTATTTGCCTATGATTGCTTCTTCCGCAATAGCAATAAGGAGGCCTAGAGTGATCTTGTTGCGTGGGAATCGGTCTCTCCGACCGCGACCGCCTCTCACTCGTTGAATACGTCTTATTCGTCGAGTCCTTAACCGCGACTCGAATCAACGAGACTCCTGGTGGACTAACCGTTACTCGCGTCACTCTCGTCGTGGGGCGACGCGAGCGAGCGCGATAGACGACAGCGCCCTCTCTCGGCCCCTATTTGTACGACTCTCGCACTTATCCCTACCAACTCCTCGCTTTTGTACGATACACGATGTGGCTCTTAAACTTTCTTCCTTGTTTTTCTTTATCCTTTCTGCCTCGTTCGTTTCTCACGCGAGTCTCTCCGTTGAGAATTCATAAATAATCATTTTTATTTTTATTACGAAGCGAGTCTTTCACCTCTGTCTTTCTGCATTCTTCGAATTCCAGATGAACCAACTGTGCAGAGTATGCGGAGAACCGGCAGCGGGCTTCCATTTCGGGGCGTTTACGTGCGAGGGTTGCAAGGTGGGTTTTGCTTTTTCTCAAATAATCCTCGAAAGATTTTCAAATTAACGAGAACAAAAGAAAGAAAGAGAGAAAAACAGCCAAACTCTCGTTGTTTTTTGACCCAGTCAGAATATGATTTGTCTCGTTCCATGTTGGAGGACAGTCCTTCTTCGGTCGTACTTACAACAATCTCGGGAGTATCTCCGAGTGCAAGAACGGTGGCGCATGCGTCATCAACAAGAAGAATCGGACCGCGTGCAAGGCGTGTCGTTTGAGAAAGTGCCTGATGGTAGGAATGTCGAAATCTGGCTCGAGATACGGTCGTCGTTCCAACTGGTTCAAGATCCACTGCCTCCTGCAGGAACAATCCCACCAGGCACAGGCACGTCTCAAGGACCCAAAGTCGTCCTTCGAGAAGGTCATGAGCTCGCTGGACGCGGCGAACAACAACAGCAGCAACAACGGCAACAGCCCGAGCACGTTGTTGCCAAACGCCCTTTCAGGCAACAACACTTATCAAGGGAGACTACCCAAGTTGGACGATCCTCGGCTAAGGCCGCAGGATCTTGCTGCCCTGAGAACGCAACAGGACTCTCCCAGACCGCAGCTGGTCGCGAGACCGTCGGACATAATGGCGTCCTCTCACGAATTGCTCAGGCCGGAAGCTTCGAGATTTCCAGTTTGGAGAGGGCCTCCTTTCTTTCATCCGGCTCTAAGTCACATGCATCTCCTCAATTCACCGTTCTTCCCGTTCCAGCAGCGATTCGTCCTGCCGTACGTCAATCAAATAGGCACCCAGCAGATTCCCGTAACGAGCCTGTCGTCATCGTCGAGCGAAACTGTCAGTCCTCGCTCGACACCGTCGCCCAAGCCGGAAATCGACAATACTCTGGATCAAAGCGATCCACGCGACGACGATCCTTCTCACGGGACGTCACGCGTTGACGACAGGATCCTCGCCGTTGACGGGACGTTACGACAATCCTCGGAATCCAGTCAAGACAAGAGTCTAGCTTTTCTTAGATCCCTCGGACCGGAACAGGACGAACCGATGGACCTGAGCGCCCGGAACAACGCTAGGATCGTCAAAAATCGTGACGGTGATGGCGATCCTGCGACCAGTTCCGGGGACGAAACGATCGAGGATGGAACGGAGGAAGGCTGCACCGACGGCGAAGACAACGTAGCGTTGCCGATGGAGATCGGACCACCTCTCGATCTCACCAGGAAAACATGACGATCGGTTACCTCGAAATCGTAATTACAAAATGGCTGACGCTGTTGCTCGTCCAAACGAACGAAACGCAACGATTTCGGTGACTGACATAATCCCGGGTCCTGGAAGACTTTACGATCGTCTCGTGCCGCGATAAATGAAAATTGCTCGTGCCCTGACTACCGTGGGGCCTGTCGTCACCGAGCCGGTTCCGTTCCTGCGGAACGGTCCAAGCAGGAATGACAAGCACGAAGGTGGAAGCCACGAGGAGAAGGAGGAATAAAGTGGAGGCTGTTCGTCGATAGCCGTTTGGCGAGCTACCCGGACCGAAAGATCGTCACGATACCACTTCGCGCTTCGAAAAGACGTACGACCGTGTAATCGTCGTACATATAAGTCGTACAGTAAATATTCCGCCACGCAACGTGTCAACGTATGTCTGTCTGCGTGCGTGTGTAAATATGGTTACGCGTGCAAACTGTACCGCGCGCGTTCCACGTTAACGTTCAACGTTCGAATACGTCAGTGAGAAATCGGTATAAAGATTGAGTAAAGATTATGTCCACTTTTTCGACGATTATTCTCAGCGTGCATCCCCGTTGAAAGATTCGCGAAGCAATCTTTCGACGGTCGGCCGTCGAAATCGCTGGATGACAGCGGAACAGTTCTTCGGTCGATTCGCAGCAACGCGAGGTGGCGAAGTTCGAGAACGATCGTACGGCGAGGATCGAGAAGAAATTATATTTACGTAGAAAGTCGAGACTTTTGCCTTATAAAAGATGGAACGAGAGACTTTTTCGTACGGAAAAATAAAGAGTCTTAATGCCAAGTGGTATAATGCCACGGCGATATCTCTCCTGTCTGTTGGGACGACGATGAGGACATTGCGGTGAGGAGGCACGGTGCTCCTTCGTCGCCCATTAAGCATACGGACGATTGAAAAAAAAAAACTCGTAGCTGCGAAACGACGCGGTGTCGATGATTGAGGAAAATTAATTTTAAAAACAAAAAGGAAAAATAGAAAAATATTAAATAAATATTTTTAAAAAACTTTTATAACTACGAAAGTTGGAAAGAGAGTCGATAGTTCGCTAGAATGTAAGGTCACACTCGATCGTGCATCGGGGGACGAACGAGATTCGAACGTCGTAGCAATTAAATAAAAATTAACGAATTGTTAGCGTCGCTTTCCGACGATAAACGATTACAAGAAAAAATTGTCCGTCGCCTAGGAAGTTGAAACTTTCGAAAGGAAAATTCGTACGACGTACGACGATTGCCTTATTATTTTGTTTCTATTTTTTCATCGTCGTTTCGTCGTACTAACGAATTTATATATAAATAATTTAATATAAAAGAAAAAAAAAAGAAAAAGAAAAGACAAAAAAAGAGAACTCGTTCTCAGAATTGTATATTTATAATGATATTCCGGTGCTCAAATACGATTATTTAATTCGAAGGAAGAGAAAAATGAAGAAAAAAACAAAAAAAGCGGATGGAAGCTGAATACGTTTTCCCGTAGATGGCCAGTAGACGCGATTCGAAGATGAAGAATGCGTGTAAATATATGTTTACCAAGGAAATTGTTGTTCGAGAAGGTTAGACAATAAATATTTATATCAATAAATCAGATTTACGTTTAATTCGAATTAATAGGATCGACTTTGCATTCGCGATGAAGAATTTTCATCGAAAAAAAGGTAAGAATTTTGTTTCTGTTGTTTTTTTTTATTTATTTATTTATTAGCCCACCCATGTGGAAATAGGTCGAGCGAAGAAAACAAACATTGTTTCTTCTACTTTCTATTTTACAGAATAATACGACCGATCGTCGGGTTGTTCCTTTAAATTAAGGTTTTTTGTAAATTGGGTTTACGCGGATTTCTTTGGTGTCAATGCACTCCTCGAAGCCATTTTTACAAAATCCTTCTGGACATTCGCAGCCCGACGTGCACTTTCCCTGGAAGTAAAAAAAACGATCTTGCCATGAGAAATAATCCTATAATCATTTTTTGTATTAAAGTTAGATCGTCGCGAGTTTTTCTTACGGAAATGGGCTTGCGTTGGTACGATCCGCTACAGGAAGCATCTTGAAATTTACGGCAAGTTGAGTAAACCTCGTTCGAACCACACTTGGGTGGCGCTGCGGACTTGGAATCTACGTCGAGAAACAAAAACCGTATAATTTCAAATTCGTCGCGAAAACTTTTTTTTTTCTCATGGTTGAAAATTGAAAAATCGAAAACTAAAACTAACCGGCGACGTGCAGAGCGACAACCACGACGATGAAAAGTAGGAAGATAGCTGATCGAGCCATTTCGAAGTAAATTTGTTTTCTTCTGTTGCTTATTTCTTTCGTTGGTTAATGTACGATGTACGACTGAATGATGAGTAAAAATCGGCCGGCTTTATATACGCTTTATTAACAAAATAAGGGTAAAAGAAATTTTGGAAAAAAATAATTGTGTCGTTGAAATTTATCGTCTTATGCCAAATACGAGAGATATATGAGTAGATCACATAGGTTAATCGAACGAAAATGTTGAAATCGACACCTACGTCGATAGTTGTTCCAATATAATCGACAAACTGTACGATAAGAGAAGAATAGAAACGAGCGAAAATATTTTCTCATCGTTCTATCGTACGTCGGACTCCTCCGGTTGAGCAAACAAGCAAGTAAAGATAAAATTTCTATCGAAATAACACGTTGCGACATTTTCCTATTTTTCATCGTCGTAGAGGAAACTTTGCGAGTCCTAGCTCATTCGCTTAATAAAACGCGACAAGTTTTTTGAAATTTTCTTGATTGCTCCTTTTACTCGGCTGCCGATCGCTCGATAAGTGACACAAATTTATCCTAATGGGAGAATTATTGCGAAAATTTTTATTTTCTCAGCCTCGATAATTATTCCTCCTTGCATAATTGCACTTTACAACTTGAACAAATACATATATATGACGAATCAACCGAGTCTCGATTAAGTCGCGAGTCCTACGTCGCTTAGTTGGATAACGGAATTATTCTAGATGAGGAAATACATCAAACACGTCGATTCGACTTCGTGACAAATGTGTTCGATGTCACAGGTGTGTTCGAAAAAAATTAATTAATTTAGATAAATTGTAAGTCGCGCAACGAGGTCATATTTCGTAATTTATATATTTGATTGCAAGATTATTTGTCTCGTCGCGAAATCGTATATAAAGCCGGCCGATAGTGCCTCATCGCTGAATCGTACATCGTACCTCACCAGACGAACGTAAGAACAAGAAATCGACTCAAATTTTCATCGACATGGCTCGTCCCGCCATTTTTATATTTTTCATCGTCGCAGTTGTCGCTCTGCGCGTCGCGGGTGAGTTTTAATTTTTGGTTTTTAAATTATCAACGATGAGAAGAAAAAAAAACGAAACTTGTGCGACGATTTCGGACCGATACGATTTTTGTTTCTCGACGCAGATTGCACACGGATACCGTCGAACCCACGACCCACCACAACGGAATACATACCTACAATGGCCGACTAAATAGACGCCGAGCCGCTGGTCTGTGGCTCCAACGAAATTTTTGTGGAAGAAGAAAAGTATGTCGACGCTTGGTGTTCGCATAAGCCGTTTAAACGCCAGCCCAACATTTTTTTGGTAAGCAAAACTTGCGATAATCCAACGTCTTTACGAAGAAAAAATCGTTATACGATTATTTTTTGTCGCACGATCGTTTTTTACTTCCAGACGCGTTTTCCGACTTGCGAATGTCCTGACGGATTTTGTAGAAACGATGCTGAAGAGTGCGTTCCACAGACTACGTTGAACCATAAATCATCAACGTTGGAAGAATAACTCGACTCGGAGTCCAATGATTCTCGAAATATGGTTTAAACTAACGAAAATTTACGAGAAAAGAAAAGTTTCGTTACTCCCAATCATGGAAAATCCGTCGAATTATTTTCCATCCGAGGGAGCAACGACGAGAAAGAAGACACAAACAGAAAATAAAGAGAAACGTTCGACATTGAGAAATATCCGTCGCATCGAGTTTGGCGAGAGAAATATCGATAATTATTGTATCGTCGATTAAAAAAAGAAAAGAGGAAAAACTGTTTCTGTCTTTCACGAGAAAAATGTCAGTTGCGAATAGAGTATTGTGAAAATATCACGGCTTTGGAATTATTGTAGATCGTTGCCTTTTTCCAAATGTTCCTATCGTTGAAAATTCCTTCGAACGCCTAGGTTAATGTTCCCTTTCAATGTCCTAGAGTTATTTCGAAAGGAAAATTCGTACGACGATTACCTGATTATTTTATTTCTATTTTGTCATTGTCGTTTCGTCGTAATAACAAATTTACATAAATCGTTTAATATAAAAAAAAAAAAAAAACGAAAACTCGTTCTCAAAACTGTATATTTCGGTGCTCAAATACGATATTTAATTCGAAGGGAGAGAAAAATGATGAAAAAAAACGCGGATGGAAGCTGAATACGTTTTACGAGAATGCGTGTAAATATATGTTTACGAAGGTAATTGTTGTTCGAGAAGATTAAATAGAGGATTTATATTTCTCGACCTATTTTTACACACGTGTAAAAATATAATAGGTCGAGCGATGAAAACAAAATTGTTTTTTTTTTTTTTTTCATTCTTTTCACAGAATAATTGGACCGAACGTCGCTTTGTTCTTTTAACGTTCACTCAAACGCCAATATTTCGTAAACTGCAGGCCTCTAGAAGATATCCTCGACACACACTTCATCGTCGTTTCTACAAAATCCTTTGGGGCATAGGCAGTCCTTATAGCAGTCCCTCTAGAAGTAAAAAAAAACGATCGTGCGATGAGAAATACTCGTATAACGATTTTTTGTTGTTATTAAAGTCGTTGGATTGTCGCGAGTTTTTCTTACGTAGCCGGGAAAAGGAGGGGCATAATCCCCACAGGCAGTATCGTAATTACGACGACACCCTGTGTAAACCTCGTTTTCGACGCAATCCTCGGCGGAGTCGACGGCTCTCGTCGGTGTTTTTACCCAGCCTCCGTTTCTACAATCTACGTCCAGAAACAAAAATCGTATCGTCTCGATTTCGTCGCAAAAACTTTTTTTTTCCCATCGTTGAAAATTGAAAAATCGAAAACTAAAACTAACCGGCGATGTGCAGAGCGACAGCCACGACGATGAAAATTAGGAAGAACGCCGAGCGAGCCATTTCGCTGTAAATTTGTTTGTGTCGTTGCTTATTTTTGTCGTTCGTTGACGTACGATGTACGACTGAATGGTGAGTAAAAATCGGTTGGACTTATATACGCTTTATTAGGGAAATAGAAGAGTAATAGAAGCTTCTGGTAAAATAGTTGCGTCGTTGATATGTTTGAACGTTAAATTTATCATAATGTGCCGGATACGAGCGTTATGTAAGTCGAAGACGAAAATGAATCGAACGTTAATTTGTCTCTTCGCTTGACGTATGTATATATGAAAATATTCACAGCGTGTCACGCCAAGTTCAAGCCAAGGAACTGGCGACGCAGCAGTCCTGTGAGCCTTTAATAACTCAAAATCTATTTAACATAAATACATGAAACTTGGTTTATTTATTAAAAACCTTTAGATTAACTAGAAACCCAACTTTTATAAAGACAGCTCAAACGGTTATCGAGATATTAACGTCTAAATAATATTAGCGCTCTAATATTCCATACGTTCAAGAAAATGTACAAAATAGGACAAAAAAGAAAACTATACAGAAAATTTTACACATCATTTTTTAATTATGAATAATAATAATTTCTTTACAAAAAGTAATGTTATCCCATCGATAACACATAAATGTGAAAATGGGAGCCAAGTTTAATATTACGAAAATGCGTGGTTGTCGACTTTATCGACAAAAGAATTGTGATCTAAAATGGGTGACGATCCTGAAATTTATTTTAGAATGTTGTATGTTCTTATAAATAAATTTCAGGATTATCTACAGCATATTTGGCACCCATTTAGATCTCAACTATTTTGTCCGCCAAGTCGATAACTACGCATTTTCTTAATATCTACGTCGATCATTGTGTCAATATTGGTGGAAAATTGTACGATAAGAAACCAATGGAAACGAACGAATTTTTTTTTTCATTGTTGTATCGTACATAGTGTGCTCCACCGGTTGAGCAAACAGGCAAGTAAAGATAAAATTTCTATCGAAATTACAGGTTGGGACATTTTCTTATTTTTCATCGTCGTTTTCACGAAACGCGATAAGTTTATTTATTTTTCTTGATTGCTGCGCTTACTCAGCCGTCGCTCGCTCGATAAATGACAGAAATTTATTCAAATGGGATAATTATTGCGAGAATTTATTTATTCGCATTATCAGCCTCGATATTATTCCTCCTCGTGTAATTACACGCTAGGACAGATAAATATATTTTCAACGAATCAACCGACAAAGCAATTAATTAT
The DNA here is from genome assembly GCA_951802705.1 of Netelia virgata. Lineage (NCBI taxonomy): Eukaryota > Metazoa > Arthropoda > Insecta > Hymenoptera > Ichneumonidae > Netelia > Netelia virgata. Next base: position 18,424,230 of record OX637867.1, read on the forward strand.
AAAAAATCGATAAATCAGAAATCGAGTAATTTCGAAAGGAAAATTCGTACGACGATCGCCTCGTTGTTTTGTTTCTCTTTTTCCATAGTCGTTTCGTCGTAATAACAAATTTATATAAATAGTTTAATAGAAACAAAAAAAAACGCTCAAATACGATTATTAACCCGAGTAAAAATGAATATATATAAACATATATAATTGTATATGAATTGATCATATACAATTATATACAAAAATTGGCCCGATAGAATTGTATACAATTATATATACTAATATACAATATATAAAATTCTATCGGGCCAATTTTTGTATACTATTGTATATAATCAATAATATACAATTATATATGTGTATATATATTAATTTTTACTCGGGTTACAACAAAACATTTTATTGACTGATAGATAAGGACTACTCAACATGTTACATAAGAGTGTGGTTGCCAGCGCAATCGGAAGACGAGGAACGATTTTGTTCGTTCTGCTCACGTCTTTATAATGCCGGTGGGTGACGGGTGCGCTTGCGAGAAAGCGCGCGGCCATGCGCCACCTGCTGGCCGTGAGCGAAGCTACACGCTCATTTTTCTGTCGTACTTATGGCTTATATCTATTGTAACGATTTTATAATGATGTTTTATTTAAATTCACAGTATTCGAATATTTTTATTTTACAGGCAAGATTACGTTCTAACGATTCTTTGTTTAACAGATCATGGCGGTAATTGTTTATTTGATAATTCGACGTTGTTATCAAATGTTCCCACTTGCCAAATGGAACATTTTAGTCAATATATATTTAATATTATTACATTCATTTTACATACTTTTCTTCGAGTTGAGAGAGAGAGAGTTGTGCAGATGCGTTGGTTTTGACTTCCGCCGTAATATTCAAAGCCTCCTCCTTTAGGATGCTCCCAGATTTGATGTCCGTAGGTGCTTTGTATAGAATCCTCCCAAATGATGGAGTTGAAGGTGATTCTTGGTCCGGTGTAAATTGTCGATCGACGAAGGCTCGCGGATTGTGTCAATTAATTGTGCTGCTGATAGAGCGTTTTGAGGTACCTCTCTTGGCTTTGCTGTTCGCGGTGCGAGTGAGTGTCCGGTGTAAAATGTCGATTACTCTCCCCTCCTTCTCTCAGATTTCGTTCTCTTCGAAATTTCTCGAAGAGTTTCTTGTGTTGTGTTCTCTCTTTCTCTCTCCCTCTCTCTCCTTTTCCACCTCTCTGTCTTTTCTCTATCTCTTTCTCTCTCGCTCTCTCTCTCCTTAGATGCCTTATCCTTACACTATGTCGCCTCTTTCTATATATCTATATATATGAAGTTAACAAATTGCATCAATACATAATTTGTTAACTTTTAATAAACAATCTTTCGATTTACCTACTTCCATACGCGAATAAAACCAAAGAAAACTGTTTCTATATCTAATCATATATGAAGCCATATAAAAATATATATGTACAATTATTATGTATTTCAAAACAAAATAAAAGTATACTCATATACAGTCATATACAATTTTATATACCGTAAATAAAATTTTTACGTAGAGTACATAACAGATATTGCAAGATGGCGTTAGGAGTGGATAGGAGGACGCCAAGATATGTGTGGAGAAGAGAGCTGGGGGTGAAAACGATGGAATACATAGTACGGGAAAGGGCACTGAGATATATAGGGGAGGTGCTAAGAATGGAGGAGGAGAGATGGCCAAAAATTTGTTTGAGGGAGGAAATTAGAGGGATAATAAATGGAATGCCGAGTATGTGGGGAAAAGATTTGGAAAAGGTGCTGGGGGAATTGGAAATAGGAGAGGTGATCAGAATGATAAGAGAAAAAAGAGGGAAGAGGAAATTGACGACAAAATAAAGGAAGGACTGGACACACTGAGAAGGAAAACACTGAGAGAAGAGAGGGAGGAGCTGGAGAGGTCGTCATATAACAAAATTTATAAGGAATTAGTTGAGAATGTGGAGGAGCCGTGGAGGTATTGGTCGGAGGAAGGAGCGAGCGGAAAGGACAAGGAAATGTGGGCAAGGCTAAGATGCGGTAACGTGGGAAGAGCAGGGAAAAAAGGTGAAAACGAGTGGGGATGCAGAGTGTGTAGTGAGGAGGAGGAAACTATGGAACACATGTTAGTATGTAAGAGAGGAAGAAGAGTAGTTAAGGAAAAAAGCAGGAGAGGAATTGAAAGTTGGATGGCAGGAAAGGAGGAAAGTTTGTTAAAAGAGGAGCTGGTGAAGGCGTTAAGAGGAAAGGTAGATAAACGAATATGTGAGTACTATAGGGAGATGGAAAAGAAGTGTAAGAGTGGGCGGGAAACAAGAGGAGAGAAGGATAAGGAAAGAGATTGAAAATGAAAAAATGTAAAAACGGGGGAGTCATTGTAAAAAAACTGTAAAAGTTTTGCAAATAAAACTCTATTATATATAGTTTAATATAAACAAAAAAAACGCTCAAATACGATTATTAATATACGATTACGAAGGAAATTGTTGTTGGAGAAGGTTAGAGATGACAGTAGTATAGCGGCCACTATGGCGACCCCCACTCCTTTCCCCCACGCCGCGGCCGCCGAGTGAGCGGCTTGTGGGCGCGGGGGGAAGACTTGCGAGGGGGTGAAGAGGGGGGATGGAGCGTGTCGTCATAGCGGCCGGCGGTGATCAGCTTGTTGGTGCGGGGGGAAGAGTTGCGAGGGGGGTATGGAGCGTGTCGCCATAGTGCGCTTTTTTTCTTTTTGGTGGTGTTAGGAATTAAAAAAATACGATGCACCAAGGCCCGTTATGATATTACGTTTATGCTGAAGGCTCTTATAGCGATCGGCCAAAATCTTCACTATAAGTAAAGGGGAGTGTGGTACTCTCTCTCTCTCTCTCTCTCTCTCTCTCTCTCTCTCTCTCTCTCTCTCTCTCCCCCACGGCCCCTCGGCGATAATTTTTTTTGAGAAGAGGGGGATGGAGCATGTCACCATAGTACGTACGCTTTTGAAATTCAATTTTTCTATTATTTATTTTTAACCTACCCCTCCTACTCCTTTTCCTCCACTCCGCAGCCACCGAGTCCGTAGCTCGGTCGGTCGTGGACGCGGAGGGGAAGAGGTGCGAGTAAATACTCAAAGACCGATGATATATATTCTGACTGTTTTTTTTATTAATTATACGTTATATATATTTTTACAATAAATATTCAACCAAGTGATAATATATATTAGAATTTTAATCCATAGCATCTTCTTCTTCTTCTTCTTCTTCTTCTTCTTCGTCGATTGTTCAGCTACGGAAGACAGAAACATATGGCGTGAGAGAAGATCGTATATACGTATCGTAACAGAGGTACTTTATACATGATTTTTAGTACATACCTGTTTATCATAGCTCCTTAGCAGCTTTGAATTCGAGCTTATTGAATTTCGTGCCGTAATACTGCATAATTAGATTTGCATTGGTCGCGGCCTCGCTCATTTGTTGAAATAACTCGTCCGCTTCTTCGAAAGCCTTGACGAATCTCGTTGGTAGGTAGCACGTAAATTCATTATCCACGTCCACGACAATACGAGAGCCCCATTTCGTCTGTACGCTTTTAATGCCAGTGATATAGTAGTCTTTTTCGAGCTCCAGCTCGGCTAGTCTTTTGACAGGGAGAAGCGTCTCCAGGCGTCCCACTTGGTTGATACGTGTGAAGTCCATTATCCAACTTGAGTTTTCTCAGTTTTATTTCTAAAGCACGAAACTCCGATATCGCGTGTATTTCTGCTTTAACCGTTGCAATATCTCGCAAAAAGACGTCTAAACGTACTTTTAATCGGCGGTGCTTACTTCTTTGAAGACTTGAGGACAATGTGTGTCTATCAAGGAGCACAGATACCATAAGCAGACCCATGCCCCCTACTCTGCATACAAAGAGAAGCACTCTGAATTTAATTGGTGCAACATTTGCTTATTTTGCAAAAAAAAAAAGCAGTAAGGCATCTTGATGGTAGTGTAGTATTAGTTTACCGTATTACAAGACATCGTTTACAACATCAGCATTTTATAAAATCTGTGATACGTGAGGATCGAATTCGTGTTGGCGCGTGCCTTTGCGTGAATGACCATTTCAAGGAGTTCTGAGAATTCAGCAGCTCATCACTATAATATGTGGATTATAATTATTGTCGTATGAGGTTCAAGAATATAAAGACGAAGAACACACACATTTTAAAGAATATACTTTTATTTTTAGTCTACAATTATGGTACAGTTAACGGGTGCGAGAACAGCAGCCTTGTACACAACGCAAAGTTTTAACGCTAAATGTATTGAGATTATTATAACGGTAACCTCCTCCCACACTGGCTCCCTTATTAAGCCCATTATTCACGAGATTAGATTTATTATACTTATTCATATACTCATTGTAGTAGTCATACACTATTTTATCGTTTCGTGTTAAATCGGTTGAAAATACATTCCTAAACATATTAATACAAAGCCCTGTAGACATGAAATGAAGAAACATAACACAATAATGTCCACAAGTCTGTGATTCAGGACCCTGAAGCTGTATAGCGTTGTAGCTAAAGAACCTGCAGTTCTGTCGGAGGCGTTGGAGATGCTGCGGGATGATCGGTGGTAGTCCGTAGCTGTCGAAGTACCATCCGCGTCCATCTCGATCGACGTACATGGCGACCCAGTGGGCCCCGGGCTGCTTGTGGCCATCGGTATTGCCGACAATCGCTGCTGGTTTTGCCCACACCTTAGGAATGCGATCTGCTGGGTATACGCCTACAGTACGGCTCTTTATACCTCGTAGGGACTGCAGAAGCTGCTCGGTGTTCATAATACACAGCGATTATCGAGACACTAGAGCACTTTTATATCGGCTGTTTTTCCCTGCTCGTGGCGTTCCACAGCTCGTAAACCGATGTTCCAGGCTGTGGTGGTTCTGTATTCCCACAAGGAGCTGGAACGGTCATTATGAGAAAGCCACTTTTTGATTCTCACAGCATTGTTGAGGGCACACGTGAACGAGCAGTTTTTACGCAGTAAACCATGGTATATATAGCGGGTACTGCTTTCGGGAAGATTTCGGATAGACGAATCGTCGTCTTCTTCTTCTTCTAGATTTATAACGTAGCAATCCGTTAGCTGCGTCAGATACGCCGCTTTATCAGCTCCTCTTGTAAACAGACGATCAGCCTGCACTGCTATTTTTTTTAACGAAGCCTCGACTGTGCGTAAATGCGTTTCGCCCTCGGCCCACTCTATGCCATGATGATTGGTTTGTAGCCAGGTATTTTGACGCTTTACGCTAGGTGGTAGAACGTTATAAGAGTAAGGCGGTGATATAATCCAGTGGGCTAGATACGACGTCTTTATAGAGACCACGGCAACTTCTTTAGGTATAAAATGATTATATTTATCCTTCAGGCCCTGTATATCAATAACGATGTTCATGATGCTCCGCAACCGTCGTAACACGTCGGCTTTTAAATACAGACTGACGACAAATATTACACACTCTGTGGATATATGACACTCACTCGACCGTCTATAAGCCTTGCGATCTAGCCACTAAAATCCACAATTACTTGTCTGGAAGAGTCGATCTCCAACACATTATCATATTCCGCATACACAATGCAGTTAATCGTTGATGTTAGGGCCGCAGCGAAACGTACTTCTATTCTCACACTACCGTGCCTCACAAGATTCCAATGTGTGCTACTATTGGCCGAGAGATCGGGTGTAAGATCAAATGCAAAGAGACAATAACCAGCAGGGTAAGTTGTACGTGTAATACAATTGCCCTCGTTGAGAAAGTGGACACCTGTACCGGAGAATAGTGTGTGGAATGCATCCACATACATATCGGTATCTGTGAAATCCGGCTGTAGAGGTTTTGACGGTATTTGCAAACCATCGGCGTACAAAGAAAAATAATTTACATTGTAATTCTGAAAATTGAAGGGGTTCATTTTACGATCGCCGTTAAAAGCCTTATTATTGACAAAACCGACGATTAAAAAGTTTAGGTAGCTGACCAAGTATGACATTATCAAGAGTATCACCGTGTATGCCTGCATGCAGCGATATCGCTTTAACCTCGACTCGTGTCAAAGGATATTTCGCTGTAGATTTAGACAGAGCTCTCGCATGTGCCAAAAGTATACCGGGTGCTATCTTAACACGCCGTACAAGTAGCGATGCCTCCGTAATACGTATGGTACAATCTTTCGAAGAGCTCATGAGACAAAAAGCGTTACTGGTCCGTACGAGGCGCAGACGCATCTCAACGCCATTTAGCAAAAACCTCTCTTGATTGAAGATATCGCAATGCAAATGACCAAGGAGATCGATCGTTCGAGCCCTACCTAATACATTCCGCCGACTTGTAAGCCCACTATTATTATCTTCTGTATCATCCATTTTACCCGGCAAATCATTATACCACAGAGTACTCGTGAGATGCGAAGACTTAGCAGCAGGTCCGTAATTCAAGAGCGTTTCAATGTATGCCCTATACGCATAAACATTGTTAGGAGGTGATACAAGTTTCTGATTTAAAAATACATCGATCTGGTTAAACATTGAGTGTAACAGGTTATTGACAGGACCTACTTTCGGAGCCGCCACATCCGCTTTGTCAGGGGTTTCTATCTTAACACGCATGCTTAGCATGGTGTGCGCAAGATCAATGTACTCATCACCCTGGCCCGGTATGACAAACTCTATCGGTGAATCATCCGTCAATGATGAGATTGGCTTGTAACACACTGTATGCGACCCCTCGATTGTTGTCTGGGTTGGTGGTAGTGTAAATAGCTCCAGCTCCGACTTAAGACACTCACAAGAGTGAGCGTGTAAGAAAGCCATTTTTCCAAGATTGCGTTAGGCAAAAATATCCGTCACTGTTCTTGATTTCTTGTAACGATTCTTAGTTGTATGTTTTGTTGCTCTTCTTCTCCTCACAGCCTTCTTCTTCTGCCCCTGTCTCTTTTTCACAGAGCCCGAACGTTTTCGCGACTTTACGGTCTTTTTTCGTTTTGTCACACCGGTACGTCGTGATACTCTCCCGGCAAGAGAATGCAACAATTTATTAACTTTACCGTCTTTATACCCCGAACCCTTCATGAGCGTACTAATTTTTTCTTCAGCCTTACGCTTCAGATTCTCCCCTGATTCGCGCAGGCGCGTTTTAAATGCTTCTCGCGGATGAATACCAGAATCCATAATATCCGTAGCCATATTGACACCCGAGCGAAGCGCCTCTTTACCAACAGCCCGAGCGCCTTGTTTCAAGAGAGGTATTATTCGTCGGAAGAGGCCTCCGAGGAAACTTTCAATACCGTGACCACGTTGATTCGGTGATCCTATATACACATGGCTGATACCGCCATAGCCGGCTCGACCGCCGCTGCCCGTTTGCATATCAAAGTATTCGTCATAGTCAGCCATTTTTAGACTGGTTCAGGTTAATCTGTACGTTTGAACTGTAACGTCACTGTCAACGTCCCGTACTCGAATGGTATCGGAGCGCCAAACTCATCCCTTATATCAATCGTTATTGTTTGAAAACTAGTACGTAATAGGGGAATATAGCGTGGTGGCGAGAAGCTTCTTATCTTCACCGATCCGTAGTTACGATTATCTGCGGCAACGATTGGCACGACACGCAGAAGGGGTGTATGCACATCTCTGGTGATATAGGACTCGCAGATATCCGTATAAACGGACATCATATTAGGGGTCCCATGGGCTAGATTGGCAGGTCTCTGAGCAGTGTACACGCTCTGGACTACCACATCCTTAGGCTCGGTGAATCCTAAAATCTTGTTCAAGACGTCGGAGAAGTAGAATGAGTGCTCCACATTCTTACACGATTCACAGATACGCGTGACCGTCACATAGCCGTTGCGACAATGCTTAAATTTCAGATGGCCCCCAACACACGATGTTTCGTTAATAGCCTCGAGTAATGTGTCTATGCTGAGGTATACGCCAGGCGGCACGCACACGCGCTCTTCCTTGAAGTCGGTGCTTGCCATACTACGGTGCTACTGTGTTCGTTATGACATTCATAAAGTTCCGCTCACCCTCGGGTGGCACATGCAAAATCGTCGTAGGTATGTGTATTTCAGCTAGAGAAACAGCCCAGCTGCCGTGAAGAGACATACATTGGGGCAAATGAGTGGTATATCTTGTTGTCACATTATCGGGATAATAATTCATACTACTATTACTGGGTAAAACCATGTAAAATTCCTCCTTCATTTTGCCGCCTGCTGCTTAGACTCCTTCGTTCGCACTCTCGATAACTCAGGCTCATAAAATATACCGTCAATATCCTCGTCGTGGAGATCACGCAGGATGTATGTCACCGGACAAATATTGTGCGATACACGTACAATCTTAAATAACTCGCTGCTCCAACCACCCTCGTAACCTTTTACGAAGGCTGCTTTCGCACTACTGATGCGCACGATGTCGCCCACGCTGTATTTGGGCGAGCAATTCTCGGTTCTTTTGTACCGCTGTATCAGGTTATTACGGGCCCTAGCCGCTGTAGCGTGTGTCACTGAGACGGGAGCCATTTTTATGCCACTATGCGCAGAGTGATTGTATGCCGAAACGATGTTCTGCAGAACGTCTAGGTAACGTTTTTTTCTAGAATACGTAAAATACCGCCACATTCTTTCTTTCAGCGTTCTATTGAATCTCTCGACAATAGCCGCTTTTATATCAGGGTTTCGCGCAACACGGAACTGTATGTTCTTTTTCTTTAAGAGATCCTGAAATACAGCACCGGTGAATTCTTTACCCCTGTCCGTCTGTAGGTAAACGGGTGATCGTCCATTACTATTTTTTTTAGATAAAATGAGATCAAACGCGTTAGCTACAGATGCAGCAGATTTGTCGCGTAAAGGCTGAACCCATGCAAATTTACTAAGAACGTCTATAACGACTAAGAGATAAACATAATCATCATTATAATCTTTAATCGAGCGAAGATCCACGAGATCAGCCTCCCAGAAGTCATCAATGTTTCGGATATTATAAAAACGACGCGGATAATGACGTCGCACGGGCCTGTGTTTTGTATAAGCATCCTGTGCTTCAAGCCACTGTACAGCCTTCACACGGGAGATTTTTTTCTGACGCGCCAGGCGTAACAATTTGGTAGCACCTGAAAACGATGCTTCATGGGCTGGATTAAAGTACACGTTTTCTAAGATTTTCATGATTATAATTTCAAGTTAGCCCAAGTTACACGTCTTTTCTTATTATGATAGCTTCCGCCTCTCTGCTTATCTCCCTGTGTTTGCCGTAGTGGTGATCTGTTCTCAGGACCACTGAAAAACGCCAACTGGTCCGTATCGGGTGATTCCTCGCTGCTTGTACTATCACCAGCCTGCGATTGACGCTGTGGTGTATTAGCTCTAGACTCCGCCCACAACTCCTCGTTACCGATGAATTCCCGAGGTGTCTTGATCGTTCGCAGAACTCTGGCAAAGGCACTGCGCCCAGCTGGATTAGGTATTTTCCTAGTCCTCATAGCGTCGTTCACGAGATCAACAATATTTGAATCCTTTATTGGATTTCCGCTGACCGACACGACACCGTCAGAATCCCAAGAAAAATTAGATCGTGGAGCATCACGCAAACGGCGAAGCAGCAGTTTCGCTTTTACGCGAAATTTAGCTGGTACACTCTCGATTATGACGGCGTCATTCATACCGTCACCGGTTTCGTCTTCTTCTTCTTCTTTTTTTCTAGCATAATCAGACTCTACATAGTGTTTATTTTTCATAAGATTGCGGTACTGCTGAGCTCTCTCATCATCGATGAAGTGGAGATAACGTTGTAGTACAGTCAAGTACGCAGCCCACTTTTCCCTCTCATTCGTGTATGCATTGGAATGCAAAATTTCATTCATCTCCGTGTCTAAGCGAGCCAGTGTAGCGTCAATACCTCGCACTGGCTGTTTTTGAGACACATCCACGTTAAACACAGGCTGCGCATGACTTTGTGTGTTCAGTCGCGTTAGATGTTCCTCAGGCACGAGTACCATTTTTCTTGCGTGCTCCATTATCCACGGCCACCAATCAAATTCGATAGAACAGTGCCTAGTATTGGGGCCAATAAGAGAGGTAGAAACCCGCCGCTTTGAACGACGAATCGTTTTTTACTCTTCCAGCAGCCTTTTTTTTAGGCTAAACGACGGAGAACCGGTGCGTATCGACGTAATTTTTTTCTCTGGTCGATCTTCAGCGGCACATTACCGCAGAGAACGTTCAGTGCACACTCACAAATACAGCGGATAATGCTCGGATCTGCTTTACGTAAAACAGCCTCACGCTGCTCCTTATTCATATGTTGAAGAGCACGCAATATCGCAACGTGTTTTTTGCAGAGTGGTGAACCACCCCGCGCCATTACGTCTGATGAACTGCAGACCATCCTGTTGTATCATGCCTTTTAAACCCCTTTGCGCTACATGTCTTCGGGGCTGTGCTACCCCTAAGAATGTACATCACACACTGACAAACGGAGCGGCCACCATCACTCGTTTGTTTTTTGTGCGTGTCAGATGTAGTATGCGCTGTGTTGGATTGCTGAAGTGCACTCAATATAGCTATACATTTTTCGTAACAGGACGATGCTTTAGGCGTCATTATACGCGTTGAACTGGTAATTCGCAGGTATCGGAGTTGCTTTTTAACTTTTTCCGTGGTATGTACACAAAATGATGAGCGTCATCGGGGAAAATACAAGAGCAAAATCTACAGTTATCAGGTGTTGATTGTTTCAAATCAAGTAACAAATAACCATGCGGTTTGGATGTTGCGTCGTGATAGGCCTCTTGTACAAAACGCGGATTTTCCGGGTATACCTGACGCGCGAGATGTTGAATTTAAGCGCGATCGCGGGGATTTTTGAAAATTACGATATAATTGGCATTCAATGAAATATCGCGCTGACCGTGTCCTTGATGGAACAAATTTTGGGTAATAAAAATAACACTCAGATTTTTATGATGACTACCTTTGGTGAAAAGATCTACAACACTGTTGTTCGACGCCTCGCGCATCAAATCGTCGATTATTATGTGTTTTGCACGAGGATCGCTCGCATAATCGGTACTCTGGGGTAGGCCTTCATGGAACTCTATCGATGTACCGTACTCCGTGTATGCGGACTGCCACTCGGAATAATAGAAAATAATTCTTTCGAATGGCTCGCTGTTCATTCGCGAAATGAATTTCAAAAACTTTTTTACAAAATAAGTTTTGCCGCAGCCCGTGGGACCGCAGATCATCGAGGTCCAGGGATGCTTCCACCGCGTATCCATCTGTACGAATGAGTGTATTTTCTATATCACAGTGTATATAAAGTATTCAAATATTCGGTACATGTATAAAGTTTTATTTTACAGTAGCAGTATAAAGGTGTACAGTGTTTACAGTATTTATAACATTTATAAAAAAGGTAATTTTCATAAACTAGACTCTGTAACCATAAGGGAGCGAGCCATATTCGCCGTGACGCCTTCGTTTGACGCTCGATGGCATACAGGTTTTTGTTTCAGGGCGCGTAACGACCTGATGGAATGCCGTCCGTCTAATGGCGTCGTAGCGTAATACAATAGGTGCCTCTCTTTCACCGATTACAAACGAGCGCAGAGATTTATAATTAATTAACGAGCTGTTGGTAAAATTGAGTGTTATACCCTTTACTTTGCACACCTCGCTTTCCGAACCATCGGGGCACTGCACAATAAACGAATAAAATTTCGGACCCCCTGAAACAAAACTTTTTATATAACTACCCTCACCATAAGAGCATAACTCGTCGGTAAGATCCCCTAAAAGCTGGCCAGTCGGAGGTTCATATTCACAGGTGTCATTCTTCTTCGATACATATATCACAGAGTCTGTATCGCAGTATAGTGCACGAGGACCCAAGCGCTCGAGATAACTATATAATTTCAAACGCGCTTGTGCTGTTGTATACGCTGCTATTACAACGTTTGCTATATCAGAAGGCATTACAGAGGTGTCGATCTTCGTGTAATTAATATACAGTATCTCGTTATTAACAGGCAGAATACCTGTGATTTCATACTCCGGACTGGTCAATAATTCCATGAGCTTTTCACGAGACGAGACTATTGTCGTTTGCGGTAAGTTCTCACGCTGACCGAATTTACCCCAAAAAGAATTAAGGCATAGTTTAGCTACAGAACGTAAGCCGGGGTTTTTTGTAATATTGCACCGCTCTAGCTTAATACCTTCAGAGTTCTCAAAAGCTGATATGTATTGTTCTTGCGCCGTTTCATCTTCCAAACAGCCTTCGGGCCAGCCGCTGGCTTCCTGTTTGATTTTCAAAAAAGTATTTATATATGATGCAAAAAGCCCACCCTCTTCAGTATCGCGATTGAACTGTGTGATCTCATATTGCCAAATTTCGTATACTTTGATAACTATATATCCGCATGAGATAGCTTTGCGTAGCTCATCGACCACCCATGTACCATCGAGCATACGGTCAGAGGGATCTTCATGCGTACATGTTTCCTGGTTCATACTCTCGGAACAGGCACGACATAGAGGAAATAACAAACGATGATGCATACGCACAGGTAATACAGGATGATAAAGATTCGTAGGCGGCAGTACAGAGCATTTAACAAGGCCCTCAACGACTGAAAGATCATTATTAGGTCCTATCAGCTCCATACATTCAGAGCCCGTATATACGCGAGGGTGTCCTACGGGGTATTTGCCAAATTTACAGACGTAAGGGTATAAAGAACAGACATCCGCATAACGGATTTGCTCCGAATTCTGGGCATCGTAAAGCGTAACCATGTTTTCTGTCCTCCCCCCAAAGAAAGCATCGCGCGGTTTAAGGGGCTCTATACCAACTGAAGGATGGTCCTTTATGAGTGCACGTATTCCAGCATCAGCTTCTAATAGGCGATCATACTCGCATTCCCAAATTTCCGTTAATAAATGACCTCCCTCTTGGATTCTATTCGTTATAGTTATAGTCTTTTCGAGACGCTCGTCCATCGATGTACCATCACTCTGTCGTCGATCCCTGTTTAATGGGTAACAACGCGGACAACCGTGCCAATAACAGCCGTGAAATTGTAATACATGAGATGTATCGCCTGTTTTGTAGTAACCGTCTACTAGTAAATTTTGCATTATTTTAAATTCGCGTCCCCGGCCTGCGTGAAAAATTCGCTGCCCAAGAGAGTATTCCATCCACACGAGCCATGAGACTGCTTTTTTAGATTGGTTATGAGCCCATCTGTAGCCGTTCGTTGGAATAATACCTATCGTCTTATCTTTCAAAAAGTTTTTACGAAAAACGCGAAAACAAGCTGACGCTATCCTTGTGCACTCATCAAACGGGCAGACATTGCCGCTGACGATAAACATATCCCGAAAAGCCATACACGCACGTCTTAATATCGTAACATCTGTCGTGCAATAATCAACAATTTCCTTCTGAAAATTGAACAGATAATTACGATCTTTCAATGCCCTGTACCACTCAAGAAATTTTTCGCGATCGCCAGCACGCATTGTATCGGGTGAATAATATTCCAGGCTTGGTAGAGGACCTTCATAATTTTGGTTTTCAGGTCTATTGAATAAATGGGGGAAAGTGCCTTTTGTGACAGTATTCGCGAGTCCAAAGGCTTTTGGTAGAGCGCTTAAAGCCATGTGAAAGTAATGTAGGCTATCGAGAAACACAAGGTTTTCAAGCCGCATCGTAATTATCTTCGTGCCGTTCATAATTACCGATGGTAACTGTGTCTTTTTTTCTTCGGTTAAATATCGCAAAATAAACTGAGCGTCAAAACCCCCTGCGTTATGAGCAATACAAATTGTACGAGAAAAGCCCTTGATAGCCGTCATAGCTAATTCTACAAGCTGAGCTACAGGACTGTGCTTGAAAACAAACTCGTGCACTCCACAATATTCGCACGGCTCTGTTATGGTATCGTCAGTGCAGCAAAATGTACAGAGTCGTTGAGCTACGCAGAGGTTTGGTTCATGCGCAAAAGTAGAGGCGTCACCCTTTAAAGGTGTGCACTGCTGTGTTTCAAAGTCATAAAAAATAAAAACTACTTTACGCGCGGTTTTGTGTATACGAAGACTTTTCATGAAACACATATGATTATTCGGCTCGTTGTGTTTACACGTCTTGCAATATTTCGTAACGCATATATGCTTCTTCCGTTCTAAAGGTCTTATTGTTTGGAAACACCAGCGACAACGTTTCACAGTTTCGCACACACTCGCTCTTCGGCGATTCCTGACTACAGCGACATCTTTGTGTTTTTGCAGACACTGATCTCCGAAAAAAATACGATTACAATCATTGCATTTAATTGTATTATTCGCGTTAGGATCACAGGGTGGTAGCGCAAAACACCGGGGACATTTCTTTTTTGTACACCTGTGATCATCTCGACGACTGCGTGCATTACAACTTGAGCAAAAATCTCTACCGCCTACAGCGCCTCGGAGATTCAAAATAGGCTGAAAATGGTGCGTGCGTTCATAATACAATATATATAATGTATATTTTATCGTGCGTACAGAAGCCAAAACTCGTTTTCTACCATCGAACAAAGGGTTTTCACGTCGCCCCAAAGTTAGAAACTCGTATACGACAATAGCGATACCGTCGCGCATTAAATAATCTTGATATTGGGCTATCTCATATACGCCACAACCATTTACAGGCACAATGGCATTAGCTACTCTCGTAAGTTCAATAGCCTCATTTCTTTGTAACGACCCGTTAATCTGTCTAATACGTTGCCATCTTGTATGTAACTCTCCCGATCGTATTTCACCCCGCTCGACATATGCGCGTGCTGCTACCAATGAGCGTGGTAAGCACAAATTATCAAAATTTCGGATTGACAATATCGATTTTTTCGTGACAGCTTCGTGGGTTAGACCTTTTCTACCACGCCCCTCGACACCTCTCACTATACAGGTTTTTATTTCGCACACGTCCCCGATATTCAGAGATGTTGCACTCTCATACGACAATAATTATAATCCACATATTATAGTGATGAGCTGCTGAATTCTCAGAACTCCTTGAAATGGTCATTCACGCAAAGGCACGCGCCAACACGAATTCGATCCTCACGTATCACAGATTTTATAAAATGCTGATGTTGTAAACGATGTCTTGTAATACGGTAAACTAATACTACACTACCATCAAGATGCCTTACTGCTTTTTTTTTTGCAAAATAAGCAAATGTTGCACCAATTAAATTCAGAGTGCTTCTCTTTGTATGCAGAGTAGGGGGCATGGGTCTGCTTATGGTATCTGTGCTCCTTGATAGACACACATTGTCCTCAAGTCTTCAAAGAAGTAAGCACCGCCGATTAAAAGTACGTTTAGACGTCTTTTTGCGAGATATTGCAACGGTTAAAGCAGAAATACACGCGATATCGGAGTTTCGTGCTTTAGAAATAAAACTGAGAAAACTCAAGTTGGATAATGGACTTCACACGTATCAACCAAGTGGGACGCCTGGAGACGCTTCTCCCTGTCAAAAGACTAGCCGAGCTGGAGCTCGAAAAAGACTACTATATCACTGGCATTAAAAGCGTACAGACGAAATGGGGCTCTCGTATTGTCGTGGACGTGGATAATGAATTTACGTGCTACCTACCAACGAGATTCGTCAAGGCTTTCGAAGAAGCGGACGAGTTATTTCAACAAATGAGCGAGGCCGCGACCAATGCAAATCTAATTATGCAGTATTACGGCACGAAATTCAATAAGCTCGAATTCAAAGCTGCTAAGGAGCTATGATAAACAGGTATGTACTAAAAATCATGTATAAAGTACCTCTGTTACGATACGTATATACGATCTTCTCTCACGCCATATGTTTCTGTCTTCCGTAGCTGAACAATCGACGAAGAAGAAGAAGAAGAAGAAGAAGAAGAAGATGCTATGGATTAAAATTCTAATATATATTATCACTTGGTTGAATATTTATTGTAAAAATATATATAACGTATAATTAATAAAAAAAACAGTCAGAATATATATCATCGGTCTTTGAGTATTTACTCGCACCTCTTCCCCTCCGCGTCCACGACCGACCGAGCTACGGACTCGGTGGCTGCGGAGTGGAGGAAAAGGAGTAGGAGGGGTAGGTTAAAAATAAATAATAGAAAAATTGAATTTCAAAAGCGTACGTACTATGGTGACATGCTCCATCCCCCTCTTCTCAAAAAAAATTATCGCCGAGGGGCCGTGGGGAGAGAGAGAGAGAGAGAGAGAGAGAGAGAGAGAGAGAGAGAGAGAGAGAGAGAGAGAGAGTACCACACTCCCCTTTACTTATAGTGAAGATTTTGGCCGATCGCTATAAGAGCCTTCAGCATAAACGTAATATCATAACGGGCCTTGGTGCATCGTATTTTTTTAATTCCTAACACCACCAAAAAGAAAAAAAGCGCACTATGGCGACACGCTCCATACCCCCCTCGCAACTCTTCCCCCCGCACCAACAAGCTGATCACCGCCGGCCGCTATGACGACACGCTCCATCCCCCCTCTTCACCCCCTCGCAAGTCTTCCCCCCGCGCCCACAAGCCGCTCACTCGGCGGCCGCGGCGTGGGGGAAAGGAGTGGGGATGAGAGTGGGGGTCGCCATAGTGGCCGCTATACTACTACTGATGACAATAAATATTTAAATCAATAAATCAGATTTACGTTGAATTCGAATTGATTCGATCGAATTTTATTCACGACGAAGAATTTTGATGAAAAAACAGGTAAGAAGATTTTTCTTTCGATATTATTACATTGTTTATTTATTTATTAGCTTACACGTGTTAAAGTAGGTCGAGCGAAGAAAACAAAAATGCTTTTTTGTTTGTTTTCTTTACACAGAATAATTCCACCGAACGTCGCGTTGTTTTTTTAACGTCAATGACGTTTTCTGTAATCGTCGACGATTCTATCGTTTCTAATGCACGCCCCATAGTTGTTTCTACAATGTCCTGCGGGACACACGCACCAGCTTGCGCACTTTCTCTGGAATTAAAAAAAAAGGATCGTGCGATGAAAAATAATCGTATAGCGATTTTTGTTTGTTTGTTATTAAAGTCGTTGGATTATCGCGAGTTTTTCTTACACTGGATTTTATAGGAAGGCGCTCGTCCGGGTACGTACAGGAAGCATCGTACAATGCACGACATTGTTCGAAAACCTCATTTTCGTGACAGTTCTCAGGGCCCTCGGCGCGTGCCCTCCGCACCCTTATCGGCCCTCCAGATCTGCAATCTGCGTCGAGAAACAAAAATCGGTATATCGTTACGAATTCGTCGCAAAAGCTTTTGTTTCTCATCGGTGAAAATTCAAAAACCAAAAATGAAAACTCACCCGCGACGCGCAGAGCGATTGCTGCTACGATGAAAAATACGAAAATACCACAGCGAGACATTTCAATGAGAATTTTTTTGTCTTTTTGTACGAATTTCGTGTCTTCGTTGACGCGCGACGTACAAGCGTATGACGAGAAAAGACCGGCTGGATTTATTATATAGGCACTTTCTCAGCGCTATAAGCAAACAAATTGAAGGTTCCGGGAGAAACTATTGGTCGTTAAAATGTTTGCAGATTACATTCGATGTTTTATGTCGGAAAATATAGAATATATATGTGAATAACTCGAGAACACCGTATTTGTAGTAATTTAGTAGTAGTAGTAGTAGTAATTTTATTAATTTAGTGAGTGCGTCCAATTATGCGTCCTGAACGGATTTTTGAGAAAAGAACCAAACAATTATTTACAAATTTCTCGATGTTTTTTTTTTTATAAAATAATAAAAACATCGAGTATGGCGTTAACGATTTTTTAAAGATTTTTTTCCGAATTCCTCTACCGATTTCGAAAAAATCTAGATTAGTTTCATCGTGGAATCTCGATATTTACTTTGTTTTTTTTTCAATATTTTGAAAATTATGGAAAAATCGAAATTTTAATGAAAGTCAATCTATATAGTAAGAGATGGAGATAGAAACGATTTATTCTCACTTATAGCATTACTAAAAATGTCTTGTTCTGCAGTTAATTTGCATTTGAATATTTTCTTTTTTTTCGGAATTTTCCAAAATTCATCTTAAACAAAAATGGCGAGGAAAGTGAAAAAATTTCACGACTTGCTCTTTTCATTAAGAACTACGACGGACAAAATTTTGGTCAAAAGCGAAGAGAGGTCAGCAGTCTGATGGCCGATTTCTCGTGGCTTACGTCATATATATATATAATATGAACCTATTAAAATAAAATTCTACATCGACCACTGTGTCGATATAATCGAAAAATTGTTCGAAAAATTGTTCGATAAGACCTAACGAAAAAAATTCCATGGAAATGACAGATGGAGTCGGGGCTGATTTATAATTTTCGATAAAATATTTAAAACGATAAGATAAATTGTACGTCATATTCACCGGAAATACCTTTGTGCCCGATCTCCATTCCTCCAATGACGTGCGAATATATATTTTTCTATTCTTCTTGATTGCTCCGTTTACTCAGCTGCCGGTCGCTCGTTAATGACGAAAATTAATCCAAATGGGAGAATTATTCCGCGAATTACTTTTGTTCCTCGCTATATAGTTCCTCCTTGCGTAATTAAAGTCTAGGACTAATACATACATGTAACGGAAACAACCGATAAATCAATTAATTAGAAAAAAAAATCGGTAAATTAGAAACCGAGTTTCGATTAAGACAACATTTTAATTCGAATCCCTGCTGCGTACGTGACAAAAATCCGTCGGGCCATTTTAACAAGCCCTGGTCCTTCTTGTCTGTTTTAATTCATAAACAAAACAACAACAAAAATAATAAAAACAAAGGAGACAAATCATCCGATCGATTTGATTCTTGTTGCAGCTTATTTTATATATTATGTTTCTCCATACCACGAACCTCCAGTTTTCCGATCGAATAAAAAATGTAATTTTGGCAGGTCATGAAATTTTCCCGCGAAATTTGAAAGTTGATGATTTTTCGGCCTGCCAAAATTACATTTTTTATTCGATCGGATTATTTGTCTTCGTATTATAATTACAGCAAATTCGAAAATGTACTAATTGGGAGTAGGGGAATTTTATCATGTATTTATTATATATTCAGAAATATATCCTCGAAACATTAAAACATTTCATGCAGTAATTAGTTCTCTTTACAAACAAATTCCCAAAAATCACCTTTTTTTTCATGCACGAAAAATGTTGTACGATTATTTTTCATCGCACGATCGTTTTTTATTTCCAGTCGTCGTTCGGCGATAAATATTTTTAACTACCGAAAATTTACCAGGAAACAAAAGTTTCGTTACTCTCAATCACTGAAAATCCGTCGAATTATTTTCCATCCGAGGGAGCAACGACGAGAAACGAACAAAAAATAAAGAGAAACGTTCGACATTGTGAAATATTCGTCGCATTGAAGCGTGGGCGTCCGGTGATCGCGCGTAAATTTGTTCTCCATTTATTTTAGCCAACGCGAACGGAAGATCCGAGACGTAGACGGAGGTGTTCTCGATCAGCGTCGTCTGGGACACTCCCGAAGACTTGTCACTCGGACGGACGTCCATTAATAAAGGACGACGACGATAAGACGTCGCGAAAAGTTCTTCGAGCGAGTCTCTCGAGTCTCCCGATGTTTTTACAACCAAAAAGAAAAGAAACATTACGTTTACATTTTTGGGAATATTTTTTAATTACAAAAGAAAACAAAAGCAAAAAAACACTGGAAAATCTCGTTCGGTAAAATGAAATTTCGTTGCAACGGCGTCGCTTGTATTCTCTGTCTTTGCGGCGATCGTGCGACAGGTGAGAGACGAGAGGAGAGAGGGAGAGAGAGAGAGAGAGAGAGAGAGAGAGAGAGAGAGAGAGAAAGAGAGAAAGAGGGTTGGCCCTTTCGCAAGGGCCGCTACGTTGGCGAGGTCCGTCGCGCGGGACGTTCGATGCGCGCGTGCGGGACGAGGGTTAAGTGGGTGCGACCTTAGGACGCTAAATAATATCGAGCTGTGGTGCCATCCGCCTCGAGCTCGCGTATTCCATGCACGTGAGAGAGAGAGAGAAGAGAGAGAGACAAGAGAGAGAGAGAGAGAGAGTCGTCTCTCTCTCTCTTCTTCTACCCTACCGTAGGCTAGCTTGAAATATTATTCACGAGGCATTATTCGCGCTTGCGAGATAGCTCGTCGTGGAGTTGAACGCGTCGTCGTTGTATTTTATAGCGGTGCGCAAAGTATTTGTTGCCAAGACCGTGGGTAAGTATGAGTTGCGACGATATTATCCGCGAGGACTTGGAAGGACTCCTTGTTCTTCGTGTCCTGTGAGAAGCGCCTCGTCCCTCGATTACAAAATCGAGACGACGAAATTTTCGTTTTCTCGACGGAATGGACGAGAGAGAGGAGTTGATAAAACGAGCGCCAGGAGGCGCGCGCGAGAGAAAAACATCATGGCGTCGAGACGCATGCGCACGAGCGTCGCGTCGGTGGGGGGGGGGGGCGCATGCGCGTCAACGACTCCCCCCCCCCCCCCCCCCCCCAACCACTACTCCCCGAGGTTGGTATATTACGCATGCGCGGTGTACACAAAACGCCTTATATTATTATTCTCGCATATGTATATTCTTGATGAGCCGGGCAATTAGAAAGACGGCAATGAAAGTGCCATTCGTACAGCCGGGTTTCGTCGGTTCGACGATAAAGCCCGGCACTTTACAGTTCTCCGGCACGGGAAAACGCGTGGTGCGGGAGATCGACGCTCTCTTGGCGTGTGCGCATGCGCACACGAAGGTGCGCATGAGCGAGAGCTAGAGGGAGGTCAGACAAGGAGGAAGTCGAATGGACGAGTCGGAGAAGGAGAGGGGGCCATTCGCCTCACCTAAATTCCCTGAAACTTGGCATTAAATTCGTACACGCACCCCCCGCTAACTGGTCAGTTATTAATTAAGGATAATTGCAGATATTTACGATATCGCCGGGGTCACCGAATGGCTCGACTCTCGGTGGCCTCGAACCTTTTACTTCTTTTTTTCGTTTATTTATTTTGCCTTCTTTTCACGGTTTTCTTCTTCTCTCGTCCCGCTCGAGTGTGAATCTTTCGCGCGCGCGTTTAACACTACGTCTCGCTAAAATATACTTGGACCGTGAATGAAATAAAGATACGCGCGAAACTCGAATCTGGGCATATTATTTACGAAAGACATATTCGAGCGTTGCGTCACGACAGGCGAACCAACATTCTTCTTTTATGTATCCTGCCTGTTACTCGGATCCGTACTAGCGAGCAAATTCAGTAAGAAAGCCATAAATCTTAGAAGTTTCGATAAATAATTCATCGAAAGAATTAGCGGGCGTGACAAAATCTTATGGATTTCCGGAGTCGACGTTCGTATTCCTTTTCGACTCGGATTAAAATCAAGTCGTAAATATTATTGTAAAAAGAAAATAATCACGGGGCTATAAATAGTTTTGATAAAATATATTACGCGATAGATTAATGGATGTTTTTTTTTTAATCACCGACTCACATTTTTGGATTTCGGTCCGTATCGACCGTCTGTATTTTCATTCGAGATATCACGGATTATCTTAATATCCTAATTGAACACTTTAATCAGTCGATTCGGAAGATTTAATTAAATTCGAACGTTTTTCAAACTCGTTTGACGCGAGTCGAGGTGCATTTCTTCATCAGCGAAGCAGGCTGAGCAAACTCTCCTCTCGCGATCTCATTGCACCGTTCCACTTATTCGCCTTTTCACGTATCAATTTATCGAGCGAAAAACTACCGACGAATTCGCGATTTCCGATCGATATAGCGATTTCCGATCGATATAGCTTTTAAGAGTATCGAAAAAAAATCAAATTCAGAACGGAGACGTTCGATCGCGAATTCTCAAATTATTCCAAATACTCGAAAAAGTCTCTCGATGAAAAGGAGAATATATTTTGCAAACATTATTGGCCTTGGTCGCCCTAGTACCGATAAAAAAAAGAAAAGAAAAAAAAAAATACATACAAGTTTGTCACCGCACTTGGTCGTTCTCGATAATCCCCTTTTCGCGATAAAGAACAAAACGATTCGCCTCGTGCTTCGTTCTGGTATCCTTTTACGTCGCGTCTGTTACCACACGCACGTGCACACAAGCGGGGAGATAGGTCCGCACAAATCCCCGGAGGTTGAGAGATCCCTGCGACAAAGTTTCGCGACACAGACACACACGTGCACATGCAACGATCGGAATCGGGTTCTCTACGTTGCAGACTGCTCGTCTCGTCTCTTTCCTCACTCACTCTCTCTCTCTCTCGCTTTCTTCGGCCGATGTATATACAGCTATAGAAGAAGCAGTGATTTGTTTCAACTTTGGAAAGGGTCGAGCGCGTGCGACCGTGCTGACTGCCATTCGAACGATAATTCTCTCCAGAGATAAGATCGACTTCGAAGAGAGCACCCGCGAACGCATTCTGTTCCGAAAGCTGTTATCGTGAATTGAGGCACTGCACACGTAGATCGGAGGTTCGAGGGGGGCGTTTCGAGGGAAAGAACGTCGAAGGGGTAGCAAACGAAGAGAGGATCGCCTTCGGCGTACACACCTGTAACTCTTCTCGTACCTCTCCTCTAACTATTCTTCTCCTCCTGTTGTATAAACTGTAGGACGTTCTCCCCCCCCCCCCTCCCCCGTGCCATACCTCGTTCGAGCTCTCACCGTCTCATCTCCACTCATCTTTCTCACTCGCTCCGTATAGCACCGCGTGCGCCTCCGAGGGAAGATATCAGTTCCTGATCGATTCAACCCGTGGGTGGTCCAAAGCCTCGCGGTAATGTAACTTTACTCTCGGTCCGATGCCTACCCGGTGTCTCACGAATAGACCAAACTCTTTTCATCGTCGATATCACTAGCCACGTGTACAGATCGATCGTATGGTGAAATTTCTAGCGTCCTTTATAATCTAATTACGACAGTAGTAATATATACGTCGGGCGGGTCACTTCGCTCGCGAGAGAGCCACCGGGCCGCCGCCACCTAGCGGCGCGCGGCCGAACCAAGGGTTTTTAATAAGGAAACATATTTTTACGTATCTCAGCTCGAGGTTAACCACCCGGTACGTCGACTCGTACCACCTCTTGCAACGCGAGGAATCGAGGAAGAGAGTACACCAAAGAGCGAAGAGCGCTACGGTGCTCACGGTGAAAGATACGGTGTAAAAGAGTCGGAGACAAATGACGTACAGGAGTGGTGAGCAACGGCCTTCTGGTGATATCGGATCTGGCTCGGTGCATCTCTCGGTATATCAGTCGGGAATCACTCTTGACCCCGCGCACTGTGAATATAGCGTACAAGCTCGACCGGGCCCGATGCCTAGTGCATCGTACAAACCGCGAGTGCATATTGGAGGGATAAGGGTTCGCGTTACTCTCTCTCTCTCTCTCGCTCTCTCGCCGGCGATATATATATCTGTAATTTGAACGGCCATTTCCGCGAGTAAAATATTACTTATTTGGATTCGTACACCACGGTTTTTTTATCAAACTGTGAATTATCGCTACGCAGTTACGGTCTTATCGAATATTTCTTTCTTTTTCTTCTTCTTCTTCGCTTTAATAATCAACGAAAAAATTGGGAAATGCTTGAGCAACGCACGAAACACAAACAAAATGTGCATCATGATCGTACGTACATTTTAACCGAATATATTTTATGATTAGCGATAAAAGCTGTGGATATAGTTGCATTTGCGCGAATTAGCGCTTTGCGAAGTACACGGTTCGTGCTTGGGTGAGCCGCGGGGTTACTACATGCACGTATGCGCGATGGGGCTCGTACCTACGTTCTTGGCACGCACGCAGCTGTGTGCACGCAAGCTATGCGTGGCGAGTAACGACTCCGCCCATATTCCCCGGTAATGAATGGTTCGCTAAGCAATCGGTTCTAATTGGTTCGCTTTGCGTGCCCACCTGGTGAGCACATAAAGTCATTTCTTTTTTACGTTTTCAACGTGAACCTCGAGTGACTCTCTTACATACGAACGAATTTAATTTAATTTACTTGGTAACCGAGTTACAACTTTTTCCTAAATTTTCGAACGAATAATCGAGGTAAAGTGACAAGAAAATATATTTTTTTCGAACACTAAGAAATATACGAAATGCGAAAAAGTCGTAAATGCGATTGGCAACTTTGTTAAAGGTCGAGGAAAAATACTTTAGGCCATCGTAAATTCCGTATCAATATCGGTGAGTAAGCTGACGTCTGCGACTAACTCGAAGAACGTTGGTTATCGAGAATTATTCGAGGAAAGGAAAATCTAAGCAACGGTTTGAAAATATTCGAAAAATATTTGTAAATCGAAAATCGTCGGAAAAGCTTTTTCGAGGTTCGACGAAAATCTTCAAGATTTCTCGAGCGTGTTGTTTTTTCGTTAAACACAAGTGTCACAGGTTCGTCTATTTCAAAATTATATTGTTCGATTTTGTTACGAGATAACGTTATTGTTAAACCCGAGCAAAGATAAGAAATACGAAGAATCTGATACGCACGGGCTGTCAATTTGTTTAATCGACGTCCATTGGGTGCTCGATAGTATTTAAAGAGAAGATCCGAATGTCGCCGTACTAGTGCTTAAAAAATATTTGAAAGTTCTAGTCTATAGTAAACGTTAGACCAGAGTCAAAATGAAATTGTATCTTCTCTTTTTGATATTATTAGTCGCTGTTTTTCAAGTCCGATCGTTGAC
The DNA here is from genome assembly GCA_951802705.1 of Netelia virgata. Lineage (NCBI taxonomy): Eukaryota > Metazoa > Arthropoda > Insecta > Hymenoptera > Ichneumonidae > Netelia > Netelia virgata. Next base: position 18,449,034 of record OX637867.1, read on the forward strand.
ATCAATGGTAAGATTGCTATTTTTATTTTGCCACATGAAGATTTAAATAACTAATTAGATAAAAATTTGTGCAGGGAGGTTATAAATGTGCCGGGTCGAACACGGTCTGTCCTTATCCGAAAGTAACGGAGTGCCTGGTACGTTGCCTATCTCACTTCTAGAACAATTAAATATCGTTAATTATTGCTAATCTATTTTGTCTTAGGAGTTTTGCAAAGATATCAGTGGATAGAGAGTAAAATGAGATCGATAAGGGCTAAACAGCTTCGGGGCCAGACTAGCCGCTGGACCGATCGGTTTTCGATCGATCGCCAACATCTGACGATATTCTCGACGATCGACCGATCAAAATAATACAAAATTTTATCGACGATTAATAAAATTTGGTTTTAAAAAAGAAACTTTTTCACGAGAAAAATGTCACTTGCGAATCAAAAAATTATCTCCAACCCCTTTTCCCCAAACTTTTCGCAAAAAAAAGAAGAAAATCGAAACGTTATTTTCGAACACGAGAGAGAAGGAAAGAAAAAACGCGGAATAATCGTTAAAATGCGATTGCGTGTTGGCGCAAAATCGCGCGGTAAAACTAAACCTCGAGGACAAATATTTTACGCGATCGTAAATTCCATATTATTGATTAAGCCGTCTACGACTAACTCGAAGAACGTTGGTTACCGTGAATTATTCAAGAGAAAAATCCAAGCCACGATACACTTCTGTTTGAAAAATATCTAAAAATAGGGGTTCGATGAAAATTCTCACGATTTGTCGCGAGTGTCGTTTCTTTTTTCTTCATCGAACACATGTGTCGTAGATTCATCCATTTCGAAACATTTGTTCTACGACCTTGCCACGTGATAACGCTATTTTTTAATACGAGCGAAGATAAGAACCATACGAAGATTAAGTAAGCGCCGTCCTGCTCTCGAATTGTTTATGAGATACTTCGGGTTCCCGATAGTATTTAAAGACTAGCTTCAAGTCACGTTGTAATAGTGCTTGAAAAATATTTGAAACTCGACGTCGAAATCGATCGTGTTAAGCCGGAGTGAAAATGAAGTCGTGTCTCGTGTTTTCGATATTATGCGTTCTTGTCGGCCTCTTTTCGATACGAAATATCGAGGTGAGATTTATATATATTTTTCTTTTTTTTTTTCATTTAGATTCAAATAATTAAATTCAATGTTAATTCGTGTAGGGTGGTTATACCTGTGGCCCAGAGAAAAATAAGGCGCCATGCCCTTACCACGATGGAGTAAAGTGCATGGTACGTTCTCCGTCCTTTCATTTAAATTAATTAATTCCATCGATTATTATTGCTAAAAATTGTTCAATCTTAGGATTTCTGCTTGACGCTAGGACGACCGTGTCCCAAATACAGTTTCCGGACGTACTGCAAAATAGATCACACGGACACCGAATGCTGGGTAAGTTTGTCCATTTTTTCAATTCTCCACGAATCGATCGTCGATAATTACCCAAAATTGTTTTCTCGCAGGACTGGTGTCTCTCTCTACCGTATATCGACTCGACTGACCTAACCCCATTGTGAATATAAACCTCCGATAACAACAAAATAAACAAAATTCTATCGCCTATATATAAAAAATAAACAAACCAAAAAAATTCTTTTCGACTGTTTTTTTTTTCTTTCTATTTCGCGAATAAATCGAAAAATCACTCGAGAGTTTCTCGAAACAAAACGAACGCGAAAGAGAAGAGAATTCGACCGAGTGTATTCGTCGCGACTTTGATATATCGGAGATTGAAATATAACGAGAGACGTCGCCCGAGGGCTGTCGAGGAATTATTAAATCCGCGGGCCCTCGACACACACACACACAAATATATTATATACGCGGTTCATGCATTGTGAGAGAATTCATCTTGCGCACAGAGCCCTCTCTCTCTCTGAAAAAAAAAATAAAAAAAATATCTGTACACACACACGTATAATAAAACTCTATTCTCGTGCTTGCTTTATCGGGTTTAGATCGCGCGCGTAATGTCCCGCTATGACGTATGCACCTCATTAATTCGCGTTTGCGGCTATCCAAGCCAGCTAAGGTGGTCGCGGGGTCGAGCGTGTGAGAGGGCTCACCGGACTCATTTCTCCTTTTACTTTACGTCTCTTTTCCTCTCTCGTGATAGTTAACCCCATCTCTCTCTCTCTCTCTCTCTCTTTCTCTCTCATTCTCAAGCTCCCTTTCTCAGCTCATCCGCGCGATCCATCCGCGCTTCGAGCTCTCGCGCTCGAGCGTGCCGCGTCGGTCGATTTGAGATCTCACTCTCAACGACCGCATATTACACGTATATATATATATGTATATATATATATATTTATCGTGTATATAAAGATATATATATATATATATTTATCGTGTATATAAAGATATATATATATATATATATATATATATATATATATATATATATATATATATATATATAGAGAGAGAGAGAGAGAGAGAGAGAGAGAGAGAGAGAGAGAGAGAGAGACGAGTGTGTGTGTATATTTACGAGCACGATATTCCGAAAGATCACACGCCTTGGCATCCGAGGATTAGCGTCCCGCAGCAACTGATTTCTCATTTTTTTATTTATTTATTTTTTATTATTGTTTCATTCTTTCTCTTATTTATAAAAGAAATTTGCATTTTGAAGAAAAATAAAAATAATATTTTGTGTTCGCGGTGAAAGGAAAAATGCGAAAATTTCGTGGCTCTGTTTTTTGTTTTTTTGTTTATTTATTTTCACGAACCAGGTGAAATTAAAGGCAAGCGAAAAAGAAACGTTGAATGGAAGGAAGAGGAGAGAGGGCGAGGAGGAAGAAAGCGGCGTGGCCGGAGGGCCGAGGCAGTGATACGCGAATGAGATACGACGCGAGGACGACACCTTGGCTCGTAAGGTAAGCTACGTTATGTATTCACGTTACGCTCGCGCGTTGCTCTATCCTTTAACCACACATGGAATTACGAATAACCATGATTACGCTATGTATAAACTCGACGGGGGTGGTCCGAGACCAATTTTGTTTCCTTCTTTCTCACTCTAATTATTCCCGCTTAAAAACGTTGAAAACATTGAAAAATTGCAATTTCCAAAAAATTAATAAAATAACCAACATTAAATAAATTAAAGAAAACAAATTATTTTCGAACGTAAAGTAAATTTCGATAATTTTCTCGTAACGCGACGCATTATTATTTTTTTTTTTTTCATGAAATTAATATTTCATAAGGTTGGAAAAAAAAGAGAGAAACACGACGAGGTTCAGGTGTAAATTTCATTTGTGCGAAAGGAGAGTCGGCGATCTCGCACCGGCCACAGCCTTCAATTAGCGTTAGTCCGAAGTCACCTCGAGGGCTTCCGATACGAGGAGAGCTCTCGCGTGGCCGCTCTGCGATAAACGCGTACGCCTCGGCCACACGCCCGTAAACGCTTTTGTTACCGTGCCTCGTATCTCTCCGATTCTTTTTTTTTCCTTCGATATATTTGTAATTTTTCGCTATTTTTATTTTTTTTTATTTTTGTATTATTATTATTTCCGTTTTTCTTTCATGCTCGTGCATGAATAACAACGAAGGTGTAAGAGACGAGCCGGTGTCGGCCGTGTAATTAGCGACTCCAGGGTGTGTAGCTCGAGAATACTTGGTTCTTTCTTTCGCGAAGAGAAGAAGAAGCCGAAGGGAGGGGGGGGGGGCTGATTGGGTTTAAAAGTTGCAAGAGTTTCAGCCCTTTTTTGTTTTCTTCGTTCCATCCCCCAGGGGAATTGCAACGACGTACATGTAATTTTACTTTAAAAACAATCTCTTTTTTTCCTGATTAAATGTAAAATCAATCGTTTTTTAAATTATTATTATTATTGTTTTTTTTTTTCGTCAACGCGTTATTCTTCTTAATCGTTGAAAATTCCGAGAGCTCTTGCCCCGCGCGAGTAATTTTCATTCCTCTCAAGCCTCTCAAGTATATATATATATATGTAGCCGGGTTTAATACGGTATGTGCCACAACGAGACGAGTATAATGCAGACAAATCGTAATCCCAGCTCGGATAAACGAGTCTCGATTAATTCCGAGATGATCCTTGTCAAAATATAGCCGGAGAGGAACGAGAACGAGAGTGGGGGGGGGGGGTGAAGCCGCTAGAGGGCAGCACCGGGCTCGTGCACACACTGTATATCGCCACGATGGTTATATAGACACGTAGCAACGAATACAAGCGCGCTAAGGCTAATCTTGACTAATAACTGTCGCAACGAACTCGGTTGGCGTCCGCTATGATCCGTTCTCGTGTCTCGCATTTTCGTATCGACCAAAAAAAAGTAAAAGACAACAAAAAAACAGACAAAACAAGGAAGGATAACCAACCAAGTTTATAAAGATGCGGAGGATTCGAGGAGTTTGCGAATAACGCGCGCGAGATGGCGCTGGTGAGATTTTCGTTCTCGCGGTCGAAGCGTCTAAACGCGACTACCGTTGCCATCTCGAAGGTTTCTAGCTGCTACGAAGATCGTAGAAACGAAGATAGCGAATGAATGAATGAGAGAGAGGGAGAGAGATAAGATAGAAAAGAGAGACGAAACGTTCCATCAAATCGTTCAACTCGTAATTCCCCTGGGAACTGGTACGAAGAGACCGCCGCGAAGTAAATCTCTGGGTCGGCCGCGTTCCCGTGGTGGTCATACTGCAAGGCGATGATTTCGCGAGAATAAATTAGCGAGATGAAGCGAAGAGGTGCGAGCGAGCCAGTACGAATTATCGTAGCTATGGGATCGAGGAAAAACGTAATCGAGCGATTTTGAATAATTCTCGGTAAATAAAAAAACGAACCCAGCGTTCTTTTCGTAATCGAAGCTCGTAGCTCGATCGGTACGCGTCGGTAATATAAAGTACAGGCTCGCGAGGAGAGATGGCGCTAGTAGCTTCGATCGAGTTTTCAAATCTCGAAAGTAAACAATCGTTGGATATTCCAAAGGAATCGTCGATCGTGAGACGAAAATGGCGACAGATATTCGCGTAACTCACGAACGTCTTATGTGGGAAAATATTTTTCATTTCTTAGCCGTCCTGCGCGATACGAGATTACAAAATTCGTCATTACCACGTACCAATTTGATACGGTTTACACGATGCTCGATGATCGAGAGCCATCATCTCTCTCGTATATTTGCGAATTCTGAAATGATTCTACGGATCGGGCTTAATGGTGAGAAAATATAACAGAGAATTGTATCTCAGGGGCCTCGCGTGTCTCGTCGCGGAACAAAACATCGTTGCGGTGAATGACTCGAATGAGGGAGAGAGAGAGAGAGGGAGCGATTTGCCACAGTTAAGAATCGCACGATCACCGTTCTAAATTCGAGATTGGGCACTTAGCATGAGCAGCAGATCCGTGGCTGAGATAGAATGTTTATTATATAGACGTACATATATATATATACAAACGTTATATACTTTGAAATATATGCATACGTGAACCGAACTAAGAGGCAAGTGCAAGGCGAGAGGTGTCGGCCGCGAAGGCATTTTCCGTGAGACGTGACTGCACTCTCTGGTGGAATATCGATGCCGGTGTTGATCATCGAATGACATTACAAGCATGGTGTGGAATAGAACGTACGTTGGACCTGGACGGTAGGTGCCAGTTGGATCGCAGACGTTCGATCGGAACGTGTGCATCAACGATGTATTCCCACATGGGCACAGAGTCGAGCAGCTCTGCCTTTCAGCCTGGGCTCGGTAGATGACAAAACGCGTTGATGACAGACCAGCCTGAAGTGGGGAAAACGACTACAATCTAGACAACTACGAGGGATAGGACTGTTATATATGCAAAAACGAAGAAGAACGATGCAGAAGCAGATGTATCGAGTAACGTCCAGGCCATCTGTCATGGAAGATGTGCTGTTGGAATGGCTGGAACCCTGCGGAAAGAAAGAACGGCCGATGGAGCAGAGGCGTTCCTAGGGCAATCAAAACTAACCGCCGGCGATTCTTGCAAATCCACGAAGCCTTCTCCTCGTTCTCTCCAGTTACGTGATTTTCGTTTGACTTCCGATGTCTGAATGCACGTCCGTTCCACGGACGCTGTTCTTTCCACGTAATCCTGGCTCAGCATCGTCAAGTTTTCGAAGCAAAGATAAGTTTCTGGGATGGAAAAGCATCCCTGGAATAGGTCCCCGTTGGTAACCAAGGACTGAGAACGAACGGTTGGATAAACGAGACACGCTGAGGACGAGCAGCGATCTCGGAAAGTGGCAATCTCGGAGATGGAGAACGCGTTCCGGAAAGATCGTGATCTCGATCTCCCGCGCTCTTTTCCTCGTCGGGGACATACCAGGGGATGCGACGGTGGAAAGTAAAAGGCAGCGGGACGCATAAACTTGTTACGTCCTTTTTTTCGCGCCGGCAAGACGCACAGTGAATCCCGCTAATGTCCGAGAAGGATGAGAGCGGCGGTCTTGGCTATGAACTGGGGAATTGGAGAGACAGAGAGAGAGAGAGAGAGAGAGAGAGAGAGAGAGAGAGAGAGAGAGAGAGAGAGAGAGAGAGAGAGAGAGAGAGAGAGAGAGAGAGAGAGAGAGAGAGAGAGAGAGAGAGAGAGAGAGAGAGAGAGAGAGAGAGATAGAGAGAGAGAATGGGGAGGAGGTAGTGGAGAACGCTCGAGTGAAAAAGATCGGAACGCGCAAGCGGCGCACCATTGACCATTCCCATGTTAATATCCGGTTATGCGTAAAGTATGGTGGCGTACGGACAGTTTGCATGGAAACTAAGGCATTATAACGTCGGACCACCAGAGTCGAGTCACTCGTTAAGAGGACGCGAAGCTTGGCCTCGTACACACCGACGACACCTCACCCGGGAAGAAGAGGAGAGAAAGAGAAAGAGAGGAGTCCCTCCGAAACCTCAATCCGCGCGGCAACGGTGCGTGGATCTTCTCTTTATATAGCTCCCTCGCGTTTTCTTGCCTCTCCCCCCTATTTTTTTTATTTCTCTTTCTCTCTCTCTCTGTCTCTCTTTCTTTTCGTTCTTCGTCACCAGTTGGCATAGCGACCAACGAGAACTCCTCCCGGATTCCGTCTCCAGGATCCGCGACTGTCTCTCCTTTTTTTTCCCCACTTCTTCTTCTTCTTTTTATCCGCGACAGTTCGTGTTCCCGAATATCGTTGGGCATTCGAGACGCACAATCGTAAAGAAAAAGAAGAACAAAAAAACGATAAAAAGCTCAGCGTGACGCGCGATGCCCTCGGTTCGATACGAGAGTGAAGAAGCTTTGACGCGAGTTTCATCTTGGCTCCGAGGCCTTGACCCCTCGGGATCGACGTGCTAAATATTCCCAACGTTTTCTTTTTATACCCGCGGTTTTAGTTTCCGTTGATACGGCAGGTATGCCGATTGCCCTCGAAGTGACGCGGGTCACGTTGTGAAGTGAACCGTGGGACGGAACGACGGAACCGCAATAATGCAAAAACTATGCATACGCAAGCGGATTTCACGATTATCAACCGGACGCACCCAGGAAGGAAAAGTCCAACGAGAAGAAAACTAAAAAAAGAAAGAAAGAAAAAAAAACCCATTCTTTCGTCGCACCGCAAATCTCTTCGTTTGCGGTATTTTCTCGAGTACGGAAATGGTTGCGAGGTTGATCGTGTGTCCGTGAGTCGAGATTTAACGATTTAAGAGAACAGTGGCACGAACGGAGGGCAAAATGGACGATGCGGTAGAAAAATTTGCATTCACGCGGACGACTGCGGTTGAGCGGCGTAGAGAGAGAGAGAGGGAGGGGGGTCGAGCCGCGACACCGTGAAACCCCTACTTCGCACCTCTAGTGGATGGGGTCCGCGCACGCTTACCACACATGGAAAAATGAAGGCGCGACAGGCTAGCCACTAGTCAGTCGCCGTTATTTATTCCAATCTCCGGGCCTTTATGGCGGAAAATTAGCGTACCTCGCTCATCTCGCCCTCGCGTTCTCTACAAGCGGCACGCACACACGTCGGTTGGCTCGAATGCCGTCGCCACTTAGAACGACTGATGCATTCAACGCGCCGTTCTCTCTCTTGCTTCTTTGCCTTTTCTCTCTCTACCTCTTCGTCATCTTGCGTCTGTTTTTTCTTCTCTTCTGTTCCATTCGCTTTCGTCCGTAATGGTCGGTCGCGGGTGCGACACGCCCTCCTTAGCGCCCCTTAACACTTCACGACCTGCTTTAAAGAGCGCGTGTATTTTGCGAACCCAGACACTGGCCTTTATCCTCGACGAGACGAGTTGTTTCAGCTTTTAGAAGACTGGTGAAAATCGCCGAGGGCACAATGGCAACGCGAGGAGGGGAGAGCCAGGGAGAGACGAGTGTTTATCTTCACGCGCGACGACGATGGACCGTCCTTCGTCTCGCGTCCACGCGGCGTCTCTTCCTCTCGTGACAAGACTCTTCGTCGAGAAGACGACTTTTGCGATAATGCGCAACTACCAGCGACAACGGAAGTAGCGAATTACCAGCGTTTCGCGCGAGACATTCGCGTCTCGGCTTCCTAAAAAGCCGTTACGGAATGTTCAACGGCCGATTTTTCGAATGCTCGAGCATGCGTCTTCGCTACAATAGCTCTGGCGATTTCTTCTCACCGAGGTGTTACAAAACACAAGCTTTCGCCGCTCGTGTCGATAGGCTACGAGGATGTAGAGGATTTCTTTTGAAGCTCGCGCGGTCTATACGATCGGTGAAGAGACGGGGTCCCCGTACGTCTCACCGTTAAGTTACAACGACTCGAGCTTGACCCCTGAACCCTCCCCCGGGACAATGGTCGACCGGTACTCCATAATTGTTATTTCAATAAACTAATTTCCGCAACGTCGCGCGAAGCATCGTTCGACGTTCCTTCGCCTCCGTCTCGAGACACGTACGCTTTCAAGGATCAAGGCAAACCAGATTATCGATTACTACTAATTTTTTGTCGAAGAAATGGTGACTCGCGCCATCGTAAACCACGGCCAAACTATCGATGGAGAAGATTCACGAATCTCCGATACTCAATGATGATCCAACAATTATCGTTCATTCATCGTTTTTTTCTTCGACACGTACCTATCCTTGAGAACTTGTTTGGAACGTCGTGAAATTTGTTACCGCGCTTCGAACGTTTCGAGGGATGAAGTTTATCGGTGATCCGTATTACCCCGCTTTAATCCTCCCCGATATCGCGTACATACGCGTTCGTACGTATCCGAGGGGTTACCTCGGGGTGAAAGGTCACCATCGTGGACCTAAGACGGGGGATGGGGGCTTTCGAAAGGGGAAGTAGCCGAGACGATGGGCGTAGCTCGTATTTGATATAGACCCGAGCCTCCACCTCCTTCGCCTTTCTTCCTCTCCTATCTCTTCTCCTTCGCCTATGTATTATATCCATCCGTGGAAAGCAAATCCCGAAGCCCCAAGGTGGACTATAGGGCTGATATAAAGGCGCATGGGTACCTACTCGTGGCTACCTCGTCGAGAGAATCTTTCGAATCCGAAAAATCACAGAACTCAACCTCTCTCTCTCTTTCCCTCTTCTTGCTCGAGAGGAGTTCTTCCACCATTCTGCTGGTTTCGCGAGTCAGGATAGAGAATGAAGATTCTCAGCGGGAGAGATATATATATGTGGGAGCAGAGCAAGGGTTTCGCGAAAGGAAGGGGGCCCAGGAGAGAGCCAACAGATCGAATCGACTCACTAACTTTTCTCGACGTGAGTTACACGTGTGGGTTCAACCCATGGAGAGGAACGGAACGGTAAGAATAAGAACATGAAGATGGGTACTATATATGGGAAGTACCATATTGCGATACGAAACGAGAATGAGAGAAGAGGGAGAGGGTTTATTTTTTGTTATTCAGATGCGAATGTGTTTACGTACCAAAGAGTTTTTAATAAGGCAATCTGGGCAATAACGAACCAGAAAACGGGGAAAATCGTGGGGGAAATCGCGAATCGAACTTTTTGAATTTTGGAGGAAAACGAAGGAAAATTTGCTTCGAGAATCTTTCGAGGGTAAACAATTTTTGATAAATAGAAAAACGAATATCTACGCGCGTTAAAGTGCGAACGAGGGGAAAATAAGGGGGATTGGAGTCGAGAGCGAAGAGTCGCAAGCGAGTATCGCGACGCCGAGGCCTCGGTCGGGGGGCGACCTCTGACCGCGAGACAGGTGAGGCGCGCAATTTTTTTCTTTTACTTTCTTTTGGTTGTTTGTTTTTTCATACGATCTCTCGCGCGAGAGATCCACCAGGTCGAGTCCAGGGGACACGCGAGAGCGAGAAGGAGGAGAGAGAAAAGCAACGATAGGGCTAGGAACATCATCGAGGAATTCCCCCGATTGGCCAGCTTCGTCGCATCGCAGCCAGTTGCGAGAATGGAGGCCATCTCCCAGTAACTGGCATTTCTACTCCCACCCTCTCTCTGTCTGTCTCTCTCCCTCTTTATCTCTCTCGCCTAGCTTCTATCTATTTTCAAACGAGCGTCTATTTATACATATGTTCTGCACGAGGCGAGTGTCGACGCTCAAGGCCAGGCCGAATGTCGCAAGGGTTTTATCGAAAGATTTGTTCAATTACGCTGTTATACATTCGTATTAACGAATCAAATCGCCCGAAACAGGAGGACGATGGATGATCGAACGAAAAATTGGGTAAAATTAATTATTAAAAAAAAACAGTGACGTTTTGGCCAAAAAGTCACTGCGTTTTTTGAACGTCTACTATAGGTACACTTGTGTCTTTGTTTTTTTCTTACTCAATTTGAAGCACGTAATTTTGTGTTTTTGTGAAAAAGGAAATTATATTTTTGTCGAAACTTTACCGGTGGAAAAAATGTATAATCGGTGGACGACGTGATAAAGCAGTCTTTCGATTCTACGCTTTATGTATTAACGATACAAAAAAGAACGAGACTGGAAAAACTATAAAGATTATTTGAAAGTATTTATTGGTAAAAATGTTTTTTGAATGCCTCGAACAACGATCGAGAATGAAAAAAAGTAACATGGCGAGATCGTTAAGCCTCTCGATCTTCTCTCGCACCGAGGGAAAGAGAGAGAGAGAGAGAGAGAGTATTGATCTTCACGCGCGACGACGATGTGAACCGTCCTTTGTCTCGCGTCCACGCGGCTCTTGAGTTCGTCACTGCGTGGCACCGGTGTCTCTTCCTCTCGTGACAAGACTCTTCGTCAAGAAGACGACTTTTGCGATAATGCGCGACTACCAGCGTCAACGGAAGTGGCGAATTACCAGCGTTTCGCGCTAGACATTCGCGTCTCGGCTTCCTAAAAAGCCGTTACGGAATGTTCGACGGCCGATTTTTCGAATGCTCGAGCATGCGTCTTCGCTACAATAGCTCTGGCGAATTCTTCTCACCGAGGCGTTACAAAACACAAGCTTTCGCCGCTCGTATCGATAGGCAACGAGGATGTAGAGGATTTCTTTCGAAGCTCGCGCGGTCTATACGATCGGTGAAGAGACGGGGTCCCCGTGCGTCTCACCGTTAAGTTACAACGACTCGAGCTTGACCCCTGAACCCTCCCCCGGGACAATGGTCGACCGGTACTCCATAATTGTTATTTTAATAAACTGATTTCCGCAACGTCGCGCGAAGCATCGTTCCACGTTCCTTCACCTCCGTCTCGAGATACGTACGCGTACGTTTTCATCGAACGCTCGTCCGTTAACGTTTCTCTACGGGCGTGAAAGACTCTCATCCGTTGGTTTCATCGACGTCGACCTCGCCCGTGCGAGAGATCAACGCGCGCAATTCCAACGCGGAATGTTCCATCGGGAAAGTGTCCGACACTCGCCCGTCTTCCTCGGAAAAACCTTCGGTCCCAGACCTAAACCATCTCTCTTCCAGATCGATGAAATCTTCGATTATTTTATGTATTAATGATTTTATCGTAGGAATGGTGCAAACAGTTCGAGCCAACGAAACCACCAGCGATACCAGGCAAAGCAGAAGCCTGTCCGACAATCAAACACATGCAATCAAACCCATGTATTTTATCCAGAAACAAGTCCAAAGACGCATGGAACAGCCTGTCCGAAAACGAACCCCGTGCAATATTGCCCGATCGGTAAATCCAGCTTGGAATGTGTGGTATGTTGCCAATTTCCCTTCTAAATCAACGAATCTGCTCAATTCTCGAGCCACTCTGCGAGGAATACGTTTATAGGGATCCAACCCCCCGGTATACTGACAACAGGGTAGTTCGCCATACGAGTACGATGTAAATTCATTATTATTGTCAATTATTTTAATCGTAGGATTTCTGCAAAGAATTTGGGCCACGGAAGACCACGAAGTAACTACGCCATCTTCAATGAATAAAAAAGTAACGAAATAAAAATTTTAAAAACGGACGTCCCAAATAAACATTTTCTGAAAAACAATAATAATAAAACCACTCGAGCCTGCTCTCTTTAATTCTCTCACACAAATAGTTTTAGATTAAAAAGAAAAATTCCACGGGTATCGTTGTTCGCCTTGTGTGGTCCACCACGAAGGCAGCAACAGATTAGCGCGATCAATCTGTGTACGAGACCTCGCCGAACGAGCCCTGTTGCCTTTTTTTACATTTCTTACCATTATTATTATTATATTTTTATTCGTATAAAAACAAAAATTGTTTTTAATGCCTCGAAGAACGATCGAGGGTGAAAAAAAGGAGACGTGGCGAGATCGTCAAGAACCGCGAGAAGAGTAAAATCCGAAAGGCCCTCGATCTTCTCTCGCACAGAGAGAGTGAGAGAGAGAGAGAGAGAGAGAGAGAGAGAGAGAGAGAGAGAGAGAGAGAGAGAGAGAGAGAGAGAACGAGAGAAAGAGGGAGAGGGGGGGGGGGGGGAGAGAGAGCTCTCTCGTACGATGTTACGATGTCGTAATGCACGATCTCAAGAGTGCGGGGCAGCTCGGGTAATATCTCTATTAATAATGTAATTGCCAGGCGCCCGAAGAGATGATCGTGCATGCTTGCACGACCATTAGGGCCAACGCGCGCCGAGGGTTTTCTTCTCTTCGTGGCTCGTTCGAACTCGGCGCTTCGCTCTCCCGGGACCTTATTTTTTTTGTTTTTCTTTATTCGAATAATTTTTTCTTCTTTTTCGTTGTTGTTTTTATCGACCCGAGTCGCTCCTCGTACCATCGTTTTCCTACAAAAGTTGATTCATCGAGGACAACGGGTCGGTCGATATCCTGAATGAACTTTTTCCGGAAAAGTTCGAGAAATTTTTCGAGACATCGATAAATTAACTTTTGTTTTAACTTTTTAATTTAGAAAGATGTTTTTGCGTTGCAGGAAACGGTTTTGCTCTTTGTCCTTCTAGCTGATTGACAGAGCGAGGGAGAGGGAGAATTTTTATCCGGAGGATAAGCGTGTAATGCCGAATGACATGGAAAATCTGGGATTTCTTTTGTCCCGAGTCGCGACTCGGGCTCGTGATAATTGCATTAGCAAGCTAATGGAGTGGACTGAAAACGTTTGGTCGGCCCGCTCGCGACGCCAGCCACTTTTTTCCCCGCTCAATGACGTCCGAGACAGGTTTTCTTGAACCGACTGCCGATAAAACAGCGAAGAAGCGTGCCCGGGAATGGTTGTTGCGTCTCATGGACGAAAGACCATTTGTCTTGGCCAGAAAGCCGTTGGGGTTCGTTGACCGTGGTCTAGCCCAAGAATCTCTCAAGGTCAAGGAATATTCAAGCATCGGCCATTTTGTTGACGTTCCCCTCGATCCTTAAAAATCCTAAGCCTGGCAACTACGAGGCGTCGACGAGGATACCAGGTTTGCCAGGAGCGGGCAAGGACCCATCAAGCTTCGCCCATTAGGAAGGGTATTTCACGGCACGTCACGTTTATGCCGTTCACGTGACTCCGGGTGACACCGGTGCACTTCGGCTCGCGTCTCGATATACGCCGGGTCGAGGAAGTCACGTAATTCACTTCTTCAGGCTCCGAGGACGACATGCTGTTTCGATGACGTCGCACCCACCGGCCATTTTCCTCTGATTTTGCGTGTCTCTTGTTCACGACAGACACACGACGTAAATTATCATTAAGATGTGTCGAATATTTCAACGAAAGCTAACCTAAACTCAATGATAAACATCATCGAGACAATTATTTCACGATTATTTTCTATTAATTCGCGAAATACGAAGAATAATTGAAGAAAAACAGAAAAAAAACTTTGATACGAAACTAGGTTAACCCACTTGAGTTGAAACCTGCCGACCGCCAGGTGGCGCTAGCGTCGTTAACTTTTTTTTGTTGTTAAACTAGTTCTTGTTTCACGAGATGAAACGCGAACGTGTGATAATTCCGTCGAACGAAAATAACACTTTTCTCAATGTGTAATTCGATTAACAGCTGCGAATCCATTTGATTGAATTCTCTTGTACCGATGTACACTCCTCTAGGAATAGGATCGCGAGTGATACGTACACCGGTATCGGTATATCGATATGAAAGATCTCACGATCATCGTGGGAGAGAACGCTACGAGAGAAGGTGAAACGTTTCACCCCAAGTACATATATATATATATGTACTTGGGTCTATATATATATATATATATATATATATATATATATATATATATAGACCCGGAGTTACATTTGCACATACAATCTATCCCTCGTGCTTCTTTTCTTCCTCGGGTAATTAACATCTTAATTAGGTATTCACGCTGAGGCCTGGCTAAGGCTCGTTCGCGCGACTCACAACCGATACCCAACCACCTCATCGGTATATAACGACCTTATGGGATTTATATATACTCGTTTCATTGCGTTTCTTCTCTCGTTGACACCGGTGACACGCGAAAAATCTTTTGCTCGTTGTGTACAAGCGCACCGAGGCCAGGCTACGTGCAAATCGCGCCAAAGATACTTTACAGCCCATGTACGATTATTTTCTATAAAGCCAGCTGACTTATTTTTTCTCGTAATAAATATTTCTTTTTGTTTTTCAATGGATCAAGCGAATTCTCAAGTAGATCGAGAAAGATGATAAATCGTGTTTAAGAATCGAAGAGCGAAAGTTTTATTCCTAAGACTATTTTCAATAGTTCGAGTGAGATATCGTAGCAGCGACCCGTACTCCACTATCTCGAATAACAATCCTTTTCTCGCGCGCCAGGAATCTTTCGGAATCTCACCAACAATCTCGAAAATGTTTTCACGGCGCCATATATTTTTACCATGGAGGAAAGAAGACGCTCGACATTGTACGATAGTCTCATACGGTCGAGAAAAGAGTCTGAGTCGAGCCGGTAATTACCACGAGATGGCGCCACCAACAAGAATGATAGATTTTTATTTTGTACTGTATTTTTGTTTTCCTTCAAACGTATCAAACGATCGGGCTCGAAAGAAGCTGGAAGATCCTTTTTTACTCGTCATGTCGCGACAAAACGTTGGAAATTCAAAGAAAAAAATGTCTGAGATAGTGAAAGCGGCCTAGACACGATGAACGAGGTATAAACAATCGAGTAGAATGTCCAACGGTCCTGAGATCCTATCGTCAGACTTTTATGCCACCATACGCTGACCACACGGGCGACGATGTGTTCTCTCTCTCTCTCTCTCTCCTCGATCCATTCAAAGGATAGAAAATTGTCTTTCGAGGACCGTGTAACCGAGAACGATAGAACACCCACGGATGATCCTTGGCTGCTTCGTGTCATTACGAGAAAGAGTCCTCGACCCCGACAGCGAAGTTTATGCGAACGAAATAACGACACCTGCTTCTTAGTTTCCACGACTCTGTCGTAATGCGATCTCGAGGATTCTTCAACTCGATCTCCTGAAAGTTTACAATCGAGAATAATATTTGTATCACAAATAATTTGATTAAATTAAAAAGGAGGAAAAAATCTATCCTTATCTCAAAATTCTCTTTTACAACTTTGACTCCATCGCCTAAAGGTTACCAAAGGAATAATGGGTTGCCTCGATGCAAAAACCATAATGAGATATAACTGTTTCGCGTCGTCAAATCTATTATTCTTTATTAAGAAAGATTTTTTTTTTGCGGTCTTTTGATTGAAAATTGACGTGGCAAATAATCGCGCGGGAATTCTCGTGGTACCGAGAGATTTTACGACGTGGAATATTTCTTTGACCTGATACAGCTAATCTCAAAGTTTTAACCCTAGAGCGTTATAAACATTCTTGTTTAATTTTCCAACTGACGAGCTCTCCTCGACGAGAAATCGGATAAGGATTAATAGACGAGTGATCATTTTCTATGTTCCAGGAGTTCGGCTCGTTTGAAACTTTATATCCTTTGCCCATACGCAGCGACTGTGGTGTACACTTAAACAGCGAGGATGCTTTTTCTGCTCTGGCACGAATGCATCTGTACACCAGGGTTTAATACTAGAAGATACGTAATACCCATATAGCCTGTCTAACGTACGTGAAAACACACTGTGCGTGCTCACAACGAATCTTTTAAATGTCGAGACACCGAGTTGAATCATTGCAACCACGTGTATATTCTGTTCGCAAACGCGGTACACAATCTTTTCTACCTCTTCTTCTTCTTCTTCTTCTTCTTCTTCATCTTGTTCATCGGATAGAAAGGCAATTTCTACATTGACTGGTTTATCACAGCTTTAGTCTCACTCATCAACGGGGACACGCCGATTCCTATACAAAATCCCGATCGTCTTATTTTCTTACGACGCTGCGGAGAGTTTTACAAAGACGATTTATATCTTTCAACGCACAATGAAATCTTAACAACGTTAGAAAATTTTTAAGAGTGTTTTACGACGATAAGATTAAAAAGAATTGTTCGATGCAATGAATAAATATGATTTTTCACTTGACTCGTTGTTAGCCACGAGAGAAGCCAATTTTCCACAAAATAAGGTGATAATATTCGAGTAAACTCGCAATT
This sequence comes from Netelia virgata, assembly GCA_951802705.1. Lineage (NCBI taxonomy): Eukaryota > Metazoa > Arthropoda > Insecta > Hymenoptera > Ichneumonidae > Netelia > Netelia virgata. The sequence continues at coordinate 18,465,954 of OX637867.1, forward strand.
ACTGGCAATACCGTCAATTTTCACGAGAATTTTTAAACAATGAGAGAGCGAATAAAAAAATAGGCGCATACAATCGATACTCGTAGTTGCATCATGTAACGCCATGTGCACCTAGAGATTGCCTCCCTCCCGCCGCCCTGAGAGCCAGGTTTCAGGCGTTGGATTTTGCGCGTGGGTGCTGTGGGATATCTTTTGAGGTGTTCGATGCCGCATCGAAGATTATCTCGCATTATCTCGCGCTATCGTGCACGATCCTCTGATCTCACCCCGAGATACCGATCGCGGGTGCTCAAGGATCGAGGATCCCGCGGAGAAACGAGAAGGAGGGCCGCGACCCGTCGCTCCATTACGATCTTCTCGTGTACCTCTCTTCTCACCCGACTCTACCCTGAGCTCTTTCTACCTCGTCTCGCTATGCAGCGCTTCGTCTCTATCCCTAGCTCTCGCTTTGGCGGATCTCTTCGTTTCGCGATAGAAGCTCGAGCAATATTATACTATATCGATATACCCTGGAGAATATTTTTCTTATTCCTTGCGCTTAAGTTTAACATCGATCGCAGCGACCAAGAGACGGGCGCAAGCCCCTCTCGAGATCTCCTCCAGGACCATGAAGATCAACGGGCACTTGCGAATTCGCTCCTAAATTAGCATCCTCCCTGTGTGGATATTCTTATCAGTTTGCCATCAGGGAAGTCTATCGTCTAATCCAAATGTGATACCGCAACACGGATAACGTCGAGAATGCGCCGTTACGAGGCGGATGTATCCAACAGCCTGTGCGATGAATGAAGACCAATAAATAAGCATAACTACAGACGAAATATTTATACAGATGAATAATGGTGAGTGACGAATCTTGAGTTTATGAGGAACGTAAGAAACACAGCTTTTGTTGGGATGCAAAAAGCTCGGGTAGAACAAAAACATCAAAAATCCGATACGTTTCTCAGCTCAGTTGTTAATGATGGACACACAGATTAATAAAATTCGGAAAAATCTGTCGTTTCATAAATGACGGAACACGAGCCATCCGAGATGTTTGGAAAAATACAGAGACAAACATAACCTGTACTCACTCATTTGCAGATCGTTGGATTTTGTCGACTCACGGAAATGCCGGGTCGAATTGTCGATTCCTGATTGTTGGAGGATGCATCGTCCATTCCTGCTTTTGGACAGCCTCGGAGCCTAGATGTCTTTTTTCACTTAGTCCTTCTCCACCGAGGCTTTGGTCAGCCTCGGTGTCGATGCCGAGCACCCTGTTGAGTTGAGAATTCCTTTTTTTCACTTAATCGTTCTCCACTTTTCTGTCTTTGGTGCATCGTGACAATGCACAGCGCGAGATTGTCGATATTCTCTAAACCAATAACACGTTAATTGTCTAATTCACTGATTAATGCGAATCGCACAAGCACAACCGAACTACACACAACGACACTGAAATACGTTCTGACGCGGGGGGCAAGGGAGATCGACTTAAAAATGGCCGACCGGACCACAATCACTTTCGTCAAGTCACTGCGCCACTACAGCTTTCAACATGGCTGCCGCACATGAGCATCGGTACCGCCAGTGTGCATGCGCGGCAGCCATGTTGAAAATTGCACGTCACTGACGCGCAGTTCGTTGTCACGATGTCGGAGAATAAAAGTGAGAAAGTGTGGATTTGCGAGTTACAAAGAGTCGAGGAAAATGCATAAATGTGTCTATCGAATGCCCCGAGACGATAGTTCTTGTAACAGAATACGTGTATCGGCGATTCGTGTCGATGCAAGCCAAGAATCGACGATTCGTTCTACCCTAACGAAGTAGTCGTATTCTCACGATGTCCATGAGGCAACGAAAAGATATGTGTGTGATTATGATCAGCAATATTTCAGTTATTTCTCATGCAGCATACACGTACATGAATCCTTTGTCGCTGGAACCCTTCGTTTTTTGCAGGTTAGGAAAATTTAGAGTGAACACGACGACCAGAAATCATAATTCTTGCTACCTATCGTTCTACTTCGATGTGTTAACACAGAGAGGCGACGCTTCGCAGTGTCGAGACGTCAAGATTCATCGCAGCAAAACACAAAGTGAGTTTATTCATTTTCCTCCAGCATTCGAAGCAGACTGTACGAATACTGGTTGTAATTAAAAATATTTCGATGCTTCTCTGATAATTATCCTCCTCTCCACGAAAACATTCGCCACAAGATTCTCCAAAAACCGAAATCATGCATTAACCTGAAAATTGAAACCCAATTTCAAAATGTTTTTCTAGACTGGATTTTGTCTGTCGCAAGTCAGGAAAGAGTTTAGAATCAAAGCGTAGTAGATAAATAAGCAGGATAACGACACGATACCAAATAATCTCAATTACCGCAAGGTGTTGAAAATTAGCGCAGCAAAAATCAAACTTTACACCGAACGCAATGCGTCCCATACGACTGATAGGCACTTTTAGTTTCTCCGACAGATATTCTTGAACTCGGTGGGTGAATACGAGTAGCGGGAGGACCTAAATCAGGTACAAACAGGACAGTGAGACAACGCGTACACGTAGGCAGCGGAATCGGACCAGGAACTTCTTTTCTGCAATTCCCAGCTTCCAGCCATGGCGCAGCGAACTTCGAGTCTCGAAGATATTCCCTCTCTCTAAAGCGCGCGCGAGGGCAATATCGTTCGGCCGATCTCCCAACGATTTGTCAGCGCTCGACCGTCCGTGTACCACCTTATCAAATATATATCGAACACCGCTCCCTCGTGTATTTACCGTGGGCTCGAGTGCGATCAGGGGAGCGACCTGGCGCACACGAGCTTTCGATTCGATCGTTCGCAGGGTTAACGTCTCTCCGTTCCTTTCTTTTACCTCCGAGATTCCTCCTTCTCTCTCTTCGTCTCTCTCTCTCTCTCTCTCTCTCTCTCTCTCTCTCTCTCTCTCTCTCTCTCTCTCTCTCTCTCTCTCTCTCTCTCTCTCTCTCTCTCTCTCTCTCTCTCTCTCTCTTTTCTGTTCTGGTAGTAATTCGTCCATGGGCGCAAGTTATTTCAAACGTTTTTCTTTCTTACGCATTATTTCGCTAAAACGAAGAAATTCTCGTCCTTAAGGGACGGGGAGAGAGGAGGATTCCCACGGTCATCGGGCTCGGAATCCTCCGTGCAACGTTCGGTGTCAGGTGTACCACGTTTCGTTCGAACCGGTAGCTATTCGTTCGGTCGTCAGCCACCCACGCTCGAGCTCGATGCTCGCGCGATCCTGGCTCGCTTACATATATTCTCCTAGTGGTTTCAGTTACGAGCTCATCCGCTTATTTATCCTATCGATCTTGATCGAAAATCTTCTTCGCAAAATTCTTAAACAATCGTCAAAAAATATTGTCCAACGTGTAAATTTAGTATTAAAAAATACGTAAAAATTGTCACGGGTTTTTCTATAGCGAATTAATCGTCGTCGAATATTGTTAAATTAAAAAACAACGTTGTAAGCGGCTAGTTTAATTATAATTATCGTAAGAGTAAAAGGAAAGACGCGATTATAGCGTGTCGGTCACGCGCGTAACGTCGAAGAGAGAGAGAGAGAGAGAACGCTTCGCGTGGAAGCTTCTTCTTCTCCGCGTTTGCGGTGACATTTTCCCTTGCGACGATATATCGGCGATAATTGCCCAACGTCGAGCCCACATCGGGTTAAAAGATCCTACGGGCCGATAGAATGAAGCACACTCGACGCGCGCCTCGATACAATCTGATTTATATCGAACACGAGCCGTGGGCTTACAAGCGCGCCCTCGCGGGTGGAAGCGAGAAACCCAAGAAATAGAAAAAGATATACAAAAGTTATCTTAGAGCTCGCTGTCACCAATTTCTTTTTTTCTCTCTCTCTCTCTCTCTCTCTTTCCTTTATTCTCCAATGTTTTCTTTGCCTTTTTTTGTTGGTTCTGTCTCGACACGGCGAGGAACCTCAGGTCGACCTCTCTAATACGGGTCGAGAGCCGCGAGTCTTTTAATCGATATTTTATTCAAATCGTAAGTGTTATCCAATCCTCGCGCCGTTACAACGTTGCGACACACCGTTCGAATTATTTTACGAGCGAATAAAAATTTCAATATTTTTTTGTTCCTTCTCGTTGAAATAAGAAATTCGATCGATGGAAATTTTTTCTTTTGTATTAACGAACAATCTCGAATTATACTTTATTGTTATTTAGTGTTAGTGTTATTAAGGAGTTAGTTGGCCGATCTGCCGCTAGGCGTCTTTTTTTTTAACGCAAGTAGCTCGAGGTCTAGAAAATTTGAATTTCATTATGCGGTCCTAAAAATTATTTCCATCGTTAGAGATCTTCCCTCGTTCTATTTTGCCCTGTTACATAATATTCACAACTTCCGGTTGAGATTCTCAGGTCAAAATACCTAACCGGAGAGGTACCGGTCGTTAATTTTTTCAAGAGGGCGTTTTAGGTCGTTCGCGAATGTGTTGGTCGGATTTCTATTTATCAAACGTTCTCGTGTGTACGTAGGCGTCACGAAATTCAACGTGCGTGTCGAATGTAAAACATCGAACGAGCTTCGTAGATATAAAATATCACACTCGCTCGATTATAAAGTAAATTTTGAAACAAGGCTGTGGGTTAATTCTAATGCCGAGCGAATATATAAATTCTAAGATTTTTCTAATGCCAGGAGAGACCCAATTTATTTTCTAACGCGTTTCTTTGGGCCCGTTTATATATATATATATATAGTTATAGGTGTGTCGAGATTTGCAAAAATTGAGAAAGCGTGGTCGAGGATCGTCCGGAGAGAAACTTGAGCCCTTTTGACTCTCGGTGGGAATAATATAATTCTAAGAGGCCTTTGATTCGCCGGCGGGCAATCTTTCGACATTCCGAACATCGGGGCACATCCTCACCTGCTGTTGACCGATTTTTTTCCCTACACGAACTCGAACAGGCTAGAGCTAATTTTTGAGGTTACCTCTATTTTTTTTTATCCGACTTCAACGACTCGAAAGAAATCGATTAATATCCGTGCTGTATCGAGGCTAAGCAATTTCTGTGCCCTGGAACCCGAAAGTTTCCTACAATTATCGCCAAAACATTGGTTACGCTTACAAGAGAGAGAAACGAGCTGAGAACAATTTATATCGACGTTCGTTTAAACGTCAATCGAGCCTCTCGCGAAGACCCAATTTATTCTCGTAAGGAATATGTCAAGCTCGGTTTTGTAGTTTTGTCAGTTTGACTCGCTCATAAGCTTCTTCTCGTCTCGTTTGTTGTATATCAAAATTAAAAAACGATTCTATTAGTGTCATTTTTAATTAAAATCATTTATTAAAAATTTTATTATTTTTGTAATTTTTTAAAAATTATAACAGTGTAATTACACAGGGAATTATCGTAACGAACCCGAACGCACGAGATCGCCATGTAGATCTTCCTCGGGCGAACATGGAGGTCGATTTCTAATTCTCGCGAAACCCACGTTAAGTCAGCGTCGCCACCAGCGTATCCATAAATTGTCGGCTTTACGGGCGCATTTGCTTAGTTTTTACGACCCGCCCAAGTCACTCGTAGCGTCTCCCGTGACCGTACCGTTTCGACTCTTTCCAAAGCACACATCGAGAGAATACATACGATATCCGCGAATATCCATACGAAACGCGTATATACGTGTGTTTACACGTAGAAGGTTATAATCCCGAGGTCGATCCTCTTTCGGAAATACGAATACATAAATGTAAATACGTTGATAGACATACGAGGATGAGTAGATGTTAAATATAAAATATTTGTCAATCGGGGACGGTTGGAATTTTCAAGTTTTTGTATAATTGCTCGCTCGGATATCAGGGATACTTTCAGGAACTCGATTATCATCCGAGACCGATTAATTTCATGGTGAATAACGCGAACGAGCTACTACCCTCATCCTTCACCGACGAATTGCTTGTTTGAAAAAGAAGAAAAAATTGATCGAGCAACCGTGGCAAAATCTCTAATCGCCCTCTAACGGTGTTGCGAAAACAAACCTCGTCGTGGCTTTGCCGTCTGGTGCTACCCACAGAATGCGTACAACATCATTATGCACCGGGGTTGCAAACAGCTGTCCGGGAGATGAGCCAATTAGAGACGCGCACACATTGGGATTCGCCCGTGTGTGTTGCGCATGCGCGAGAAAACTACACGACACATTTCTTTTTCATCTCGCGGTTCAGCCCGTTATCGAGGATATACGTATAAGAACATTCGTTTGACCGGAGTTTGCTTTTGCACAGTTGTCGAGGAGTCGGCGTGTAAGAAAATCAGAATAAAAATCAAGTATCCCCCTCCTACTCCTCTTTACTCGGCGGATAGGGATGGAAAATTCGCACCAGTGTGTGGAACTGCTTTTTTCACTTCGGGTCTGTTGATGGTGCTGCCGCCGCCGTCGCCGCGGGGAATTATAGTAATCCGGTGGCACGTGAGGCATAGCAGTGTACCCTATTACCGCACATATTGCATTATACCAGTCACCGGGCGGGCCAGCGACTGAATAGAAATTATTTCTTCGCCTCGTCCATACATCTTGCCAACGGAGTCTCTTTCGTCCGGGAATACAGGCTCGTGACGTTTTTTTTTCATGTACACGAGACGTGTATGTGTCTCTGGTCAACGTGGATTCTTCCGTGTACAGAGCCGTCTTTTGTGTCCCGCGCCTTCGTCGTACATTGGGAATCGAGCGAAAATGATCGAGCACAATCTTCACGAGACAAGAACGAGATTTCGAAACGCGAATTATCGTCGAGGGTTGAATACAATTTTTTCGCGATGTTTGATATGTCGACGACCTTATTACGAGGTTACGCAAGCTTATAGGGGTGAGAACAGGTGGGCTGTCTATAAAGGAATTTACACAAATTTTCGGGACAGGGGTGGTTTATACGATTTGAAATTTTTAGGGGATGAGTTTTTTTTCTTGAATTTTATATAGATTTTTCGGGTTATCGTCGCTTTATAGCAGTATTAATCACTTTGTGATTGATAATTCACAATTTAATTAGTTGTAATTGAATTTCACAGAGATAGGGCGTTTTTTGCAATATATACGCTCCTGAACTGATTCGCACAGTTCAGGGGCGTCCTCCTTGCATAAATATCGGGCGCATCGAGGGCCCTCTCCACTCGATAATAGTACCGGCAGCGGCCACGCGACAATGAGTGGCGCTGCCGCGGCAAGTTCTCTCGGCAGCCATATTGGAAACTGCGCGTTCGTTCGTTGTCGCGATGTCGTGAGAATATCATAGAAAAGCGTGATATTATCAGTTAAACGTAGTCGAACAACAAGTGAAAATGTGTCTATCGTACGGCCCGAAACTATATTTCGTCGAATGGAATATCAGTGCATCAGAGATTCATGTCCATGCGAGCCGCGAATCGACAATTCGTCCCGCCGTCGTCAAGTAGTCACAGCCTCGCCATGTCGAGAAGAAGCCAACGCGAGTGAGTGCAAATTACGATCAACGGTACTTTAATCGTTCATTATTAGCCACAAATTTCTCAAACACCAGGCACGCAAATAATTAACCTAAAATCTCGATAAAAATAAATCAAAATAATTTTGTTATCGCGTATCGGTCGTCTCTCGTCGCGTTGAAAGCCTGAAAAGCAGACGCCGTCAGCTCGTTACACGATACGACGTGGCCTGCACGTTAATTTTCCTCGTTTAACCGATGATTCACCGCGAGAACGTGTCTCTCGTGGAAGGTGTCGATCGCATAATGGCTGGTAGGGTTGCGATCGGACCTGTCGTCGTCGATCGTCGCGTTCGATACTCATAAGCGCGGTAATCACGGGATGGCATCTGCCTCGAGCCCCGCGCGATCATAACGATAATACTCGTTTCTCATAGTTCGCGCGAGAGCGGTAGAAGACTTCATTCGCGCGGCGTGTGCGGAAAAAAAAACAAGTGCCTCGCAACGAGTTTTCCCTCCGTCGTAACGCCATCTCTGAATCGTTGCAACAACCACGTTTAATCATTTTTCTTTTTTCTCTCTCTTGGGCACGTTCCACTTCGCGCCGATTGTTTCATTATTACGACGACATCTCTTCCTAGCGTACGATAATTTTACACCAATTATCGAACGAACAATGGGCTTCGCGTTGAGAAATTATTTATTGCGGTAACGAAAAAAAAAACAAAAAATATTTAATTCGTTTTTTCTTTTTAAATAATAAATAATAAATAACAAGTTTTATATCAACGATGGTTTACGACGAAGCTTTCGCGAAAATTAAAATCCGAGAAGGATCCCGAAGTGAAGGAAAGAAATAAAATTTAAAAAAATAACAAAAAGAAATGAGTCCGAACCACGGCTCGTGGTACAAGCTCGGAAATTTATAATCGAGCAGCTGGATCGTTCATAGCCACCGTAACTCAGATTAGAACAACGCTTTATATCCAGAACCTCGTCCCGTGTACGTTCCACAGGTATGGTAGCGGTAAATTAGCGGAGTCGAGATCCCGAATTTCGTTCTCGCGAGGGAGACAGCGGCGGCGAGGGGAACTACATTTTCGAGAGCGCGCGCTCGCGCATGCGCAAAGGGGAGGAGGTCTAAAAAAAAAAGGAGCGACAGGAGAACGCAGCCAACGCAAGAAACATTGGCGGGGAGTGGGGAAATGGAAAAAAGAAGCGCGTGAATCGAGTAGGGAGAGAAAAAAAAGAAAAAAAAAGAGAAAAAAAAGACAAAACAGGAGACACGGTGGGCAACGCTTCGGGGCCAACTCCGTAGATACGTTTCGCTCGTTCCTCTTCTCTCGGTCCGAACGCCACTCTCGTTCGACCCCCCGTCGTGCATTCCGGCACTCCTGATTAAAATTACTCTCATCCCCGCGTAGCAAGGGGGAGACGTACCGATCTTACGTAGATCCACGCGGGGCTTTCGGAAAAATTTATGAAATTGTCCCGGTTATTGTTTTAAATGAACCCCCAAAGAGTGGGATTTAAACCGAACCGAGATCGAGAATGCGATAGGTCCAATGCTGTAAATCGTGGCTAGGTCCGCGACGGATTTTTCTTTTCTTTTTAAAATTTTTATAAATCAACGAACAACACGAAAGTCAATGATTTTCAATTAATTTAAAAATTATTTCTATCGTTTCCCCAGCGACAAAGAAGTTAAAAAAAATATATAACAAACTAGGAGTTTCTCGTTCAAGGAAACGTTGGAGAGGAGAGATAATTTTGCCACGCGGTGTTACAGTTTCGGAGAACGAGGAATTGGCCCAACTTTTGGAAATCTTGAGACACCCGCGCTCTCTTCGGCGCATACCTCATTAGTTTCTTAAGGCTCGCTTTAAGAGGAAATTAAATGCCAGCCTCCCGGTTATATGGGTGTCGACTTGGCAGTCCCAGCGTTGTAGGACCCCATGTGGAGTTTCGTCCGTTTGTAATGAACTCTCTCTCTGCCCCCCCCCCCTTCTTTTTCTCTTTGACTCTCTCGCTCGACAAGACTTTAGCCCAATACTCTCATCGTGCACATTTATTGCAGTATATACATACATACATACCATACATATATATATATATATATATATATATATATGTATGTATTTACATTTATTTTTCATTTACCGCACTATATATATGAAATTAAACGCGTATACGTTATGGACATACTTTAAAGCAGCATAGCCCGCGGAAACGTACATTTCGCCTGTGTTTACAATCCGTCCAAGGCGTAAGAGTCTCTGGCCTCACTCGGCTTTATCCCTCGAAATTAAAATGCCTCTCTCTCTCTCTCTCTCTCTCTCTCTTACATACACACACAAATACACACATACACACGGAAATAAACATGAACAATTTCAATATACATTTTTGCGCATGAAAGTCTCAAAGCCAATCAAAACATACTTAAAAATAACCAAGAGCCACTTTGGATCGCTCGAGCACCAATTAGAAAGATTAATGCTCGACATTTACGCGAATTTTTAACGACCGAAGAAAAAAAATATATATATAGGAAAACAAATATAAAAATTACAAATCTGTGGAAAAATAAAAAATAAAAATAAAAATGAATAAAGCAAGCCGAAGGAGACTCGTTCGGTGAGATTTCCGGATTGTCTCGTGGCGAATGACGATAAATTTTATCGAAGAGAGGGGGGGGGGGGGGAGAGAGAAAAGAGAGAGAGAGAAAAAAAGCAGAAAAAAGATTTAAGCTCGAACGCACGAGAGACACGCTGTATGTACGTGCGTAAGGTTGTATCGTGGATTATGTACCGTACGAGAGAAATAGCGAAGAGGTGCAGCAGGTGCGCATCGCGAGGCTATAAGCACCTCGTTCAGACCGGAGATCGATTGGGAGTCGCGTGTGGGTGGACTACGGGTAATCGATTACGTATTTCAATATGTATACGAGCGAGAGGTGCGATACGCCTGTGTAGTAAATAAACCTCTCCGGCAGTTGTGTCGTGGAGAGGGGAAAACGCTTCCTGACGATGCATCGCGATGATGCATCGACGCTTGTTCTTACCTCTCGCTCGACCCGTACCCGCGAATCTTGCAATTCGAATCATAAATTTAAGCTCGTTTGTTTAAATACACGATACAAATTTTCTTCTTTCTTAATTTACACAAAATCACAATTTTATAAATATTTCTAAAGTTTATTGGAAATTTCGAAATATTTGTAAAAAATTGATATTTTTGAGGTTTGTTTTAATTTTGATTTAGAATTTTTTTTTAGTTAAGGGTTGCAAAGCTTGCAATTCGAATCATAAATTTGTTTAAATATATGATAACAAAAATTTTTTCCCTTAATTAAAAAAAAACACCATTTTACAAATATTTTTAAAATTTATTGCAAATTTGGAACGTCTGTGAAGTTGGCACCCCAACTTTTGAAAACCGATTTTTTTTTTAGAGTTCTCAATGCACCCCCAATAGTTCCAGGGTTCTACGTAAGTTTTATAAATAGTTCCGCCAATTTAGACCAAAAAATTAAATTACAAATTTTGGGATTCTAACTTCACAAAATAAAATTCGTATATCGACTATAACTTTACAGCCGTAAGAAATAATTATTTTTGTCATTAGGATTTCTTGTAGAACTCTTGGGGTGCTACCCAGAACTCTCCATAAAATTCCCAGAACTCAAATTTTTTTTTTTTTGCGCGTTTCAACTTTTCAACGTGAGGGATGTTATTCGCCTGTAACTCTGTTATTCGCGAGTTCTGGGTAGCACCCCAAGAGTTCTACAAGAAATCCTAATGACAAAATTATTTATTGCTCACGGTTACAGAGTTACAGGCGAATAACATGCCTCATTTTGTACAGTTGAAACGCGCAAAAAAATTTTAAAAAAATGTTGAGTGCTGGGAATTTTATGGAGAGTTCTGGGTAGCACCCCAAGAGTTCTACAAGCAATCCTAATGACAAAAATAATTATTTCTTACGGCTGTAAAGTTATAGTCGATATACGAATTTTATTTTGTGAAGTTAGAATCCCAAAATTCGTAATTTAATTTTTTGGTCTAAATTGGCGGAACTATTTATAAAACTTACGTAGAACTCTGGAACTATTCGGGGTGCATTGAGAACTCTAAAAAAAAATCGATTTTCAAAAGTTGGGGTGCCAACTTCATAGACGTAAATTTGGAAATATTTGTTAAAAAAAATTGATACTTTTGAGGTTTAATTTTGATTTACAATTTTCATTTTTACTTTTTTCTAAATTAAGGCTGATACGAGAATATTTCACGACGTGGGTTATTTAATTAAGGGGGAATAAGGGGTAGGACGTTTCGGGTTACAAAGTAAATCAATTTCGAGTCTCTCTCTCTCTCTCTCTCTTTGGTAGTCAAGAGAACGACGGGGTAAGTTTTCCGTATCAGCAGGGGGGACTTATATCCTCCCTCCCTCCCCCAGCCCTTTACCCAGTCGAAGACGTTACGCCTCTCTACCCCGTGCCAGGAGGACGTCGCACGCCCGGCACGCGGAACCCACGTTGCGCGCGCGAGCTATAAATGTATAAAATATTCCGGCTACAAATCCTGGCGGTGATGCTAATTTATCAATTTCACGCTGACCTCGTAAATGCGTTTCTGATTTAGCGCGTTTAAATTATCGCTAAAACGCATTTTAGCCGTTCGCGAAAACACCACGGTTTAACGCTCGCCTCGTTCAATTCGTCAAATATTAATAACGGACAAAGTGTCGATCGATCGATTAAAATAAAAAAAATACCCAATTTTGTTTTTATCAAAAATCTAAATTTTTAGGATTTTATTTCTCGTTCATTGCGTTCGATCTCGAAATAATTTTAGCTTCTCGATCCAGCGTTCGATTATCGGACCCTGGAGATATATTCAAAATGTCGATTTGTGAAACAACGCGCGGAGCACCAACACACCCATGCGCATGCGCGTGTACGTACGCGCGAAGAACCGAACCAAAAGAAATAACGAGAGAGAGAGAGAGAGATAGAGAGAGAGAGAGATAGGGTACTTTAAGTTCGTTTGCCAGACGGGATTTATGGGGGATAATTGAAAATTATATTTGGTGATAGAGGGTGATCGATAGCGAGCCGTTAACTCGTTAATACATCACCCTAGCCCCGAGGCCACGGTACTCGATCGAAACGAGAACCCCTTCGCCGCCACACATGTGCTCCCTTTCTTCATTGCACTTCTCTCTCTCTCTCTCTCTCTTTCTCTCCTCACCGTCCGATTCGATTTTTTCGCTTCGACTCAAATCCTCGTGGAGCAACCCCCTTAATTCTTTTTTTTACCCTTTTTTTTCGAACACGTTACCAACATCACCACTACCTGCTCGTACAGTCAGCCACCCACTCGTGTGTTTATATATATTTATTTATACGTATTTACATATATATATATATATATATATATATATATATTTATAGGTGTGTGTGTGTGTGTACATATAATACACAACAGCATCGTCTTAGCGGGGTCAGGTCGACCAATAAATCCAATACGCCACGGTTCGTCCGCGCTCGCGAGAGAGCAGCAGTTTTACAATTCATGAATTTATTATGGGCATCGGGCATATAACCCGCGCGGAGGCCTCTCTCGCCTATTGATTTATCGTTACGCTTTCTCGCTCTGTGAGAGCTCCGAGCACGTATTTCCCCTACAGTAAGAAAGAGTATATATATATCCCTCTCCTCGTTGTGACTCGAAACTCTCGGACTCGGCGTGGTGGTTGGACCCGCGCTCGGCAACCCTTCATTTTTTTCCTCTTTTTTTTTTCGATCGAGTCAATTTCATAATTTTTAAAAATTTGGAAAATTACAAATTCTAGGAACGAAAAATTTGTCATTTTTTGTTTGTTTTATTTCGATAGGTAAAAGGAGATTTTTGTTGGTTGGATTGAAAATTTTTAAGCCGGGAGGAGGTTAACGTCGTGGCAAGTGGCGTATGAGCGTTGAAAAAATTTACGTAGTTCATTAATCAAGAAATATACGCCCGTGGTAGGAATGCTTTCGTATTTCGAGAGTTGCAGTCCATTCATCACACACCTCGGAGTCCAGCTCTTCTCTGCGGTGAGAGTGCGAGCGAGAGAGAGAGAGAGAGAGAGAGCGGTTGAAGAGGAAACGTATTTGTAGGCGAGCTTCGGTGGCTCTTCGCCCGCGCATGCGCTTGTGCTCGAGCTTCTCGCTAACAAGTGGATATGCTGTCTCCGTGGATGATGTAGCACCGTCCGAGAACCAGCAGCCCCCCTACGGCGTCCGACACCTCCAACCTTCGAACCTACGACCGATAGAGCCTCTCAACCCCTGTGTTCCTTCGAGTTTCGCCCACTGCCGGTGTATAACGCATACATACACACGTGCGTCTTGGCAGTTTCGTCGTCGAAGCGAATACGAAAAATTTCAGGTACTACTCGCGACGTTGAAACTGCATTAACTACGATAAATCGGTATCTTGGCTATTGCTTAGCTCGATCGAACGAGAAAAATTGATTTTCTACGTTTCTTGGAGCTCGCGCGATACGACTTTCTCACACAGGAATCACGACGATTCGTTATATAATTTAACCAAGTATTTCTTTTTAAGCTGATTTTTATTTAAATTTTATACGAAAAAAAAAAAATTCACGTAGGTTTAATTCATAAAATGTTATAATGAATAGTCTCGTGACATGACGCGATGCCCCCAGTGATTTCCGAGAAGGAAATCCTCCCTTCGTTCATACGTCCGTGGTCCGAAGCGGCTTGGTCTTCATCCGGATCCAAAGTTCACGCTTCGTGCCGCCTGGGATGCTCGACGAGAGATTCATCCCGTTTGTACGGGCCCTCGTGGAATAATCCGGACGTAATAATGCCAAGGTGTCCGAGAGGGCAGTAGGAAAAAAAGGCCGACGGCAAAAGAGAGGAAGAGAGCGAGCGTTTCGACTCGGTTTTTCGACGAGTGCGTTACCGACGGTAACAGAGTCGGTACAGGCCTCGAATCGCGCCGAGGGTTGAGGAAAGAAACTGAAAAGAAGCTCGAGGGCCAAGGGCGTTTATTGAAATCGGCCCACCGCGCTAGCTCGTTGCCTCTTTGACGGGTCTCTGCCTATATGCTCCGTATGAACGCGCGGACACAAACGTTGCCCGTGCGAACCTGACGTCTGGACCCCTCCCAGCCTGTGTTGGCACGGACACGCGCTCGCGCTTGTTCCACTCTCCATCGTTCTCCTCCCTCTCCCACCTTTACGTCGTATCATCGTATTTCCACCTCGCCGTACAATATTATACACGGTTGATCGCTCGCGCCCGTTCCCTTCCCGCCGTCGTGCTTCACTTCTCACACGATGTGTACGTACCGTGTTTATGTATGAAATGCGCAATCGCTTATTATATATCTCTTCTCAAAGATCAAGCATACACCGGTTGAGAAACAATTAAACGTCCGAGAAGTTTCGTAAAACGAGTATAAAAGAAAGAGGAACGCGATCCCAACGTGTATACAGTCGAAGCTCGATAAGCCCGGTGTATCGTCTCCCCACCACTGTGCGGACGCGGTAGGCGTGGCGCGCTCCCCTCCACCGTGCCCGCGCGCCAACCGCCTCGCGGCGCTCTCCCCACTACCGACTCCGCGCGCCAACGACAGCGCGACGCGCCGCCCGGTAGTGGGGAGAGCCCGACGCAGAGACTCTGCGCGCACGTAGGTCTCGCGCTACACTGGTGGGAGTCACAGACGCCAAGTACTTTAGCTCGGGAAACCAGTACGAGGGATAAAATAATACTTGCCGCGAAATGTATCGAAAGATCGGGTTGTAAGGTTGACCATATCGAGCCCATAAAATTCAGAGGCACAATTTCAACGTGAAAACAGGTCGGAGGAACGAGCACCGAGTGCTGCTCACGAGGCAATAGCACGACGTGGGAATGCACGTCGCCGCGGATTACGCCCCTCGCCACGACTTATATACACTATATATTACGGTCAGTCCGAGCCCGTTGCTGTATATTCACTTTAACCCAGCAGGTTCGTGACCTCGTATCGCCGCTTGCATTACCCACCGCACCGCGCTCCAATCCAACAACTACGTTCTCTCGTTCTCTCTCTCTCTCTCTCTCTCACACACACACACACGTGTGTCTGTGTGTACGTTTATACGTGCTACATGGCTACGAGATGGTGCTTTTCTTTTTCATTTCAAGGCGCCACGTCAAGCGGAGGCTGCAATTACAAATTTAGAGGCGAGACCAAGTCGTGCCAAATGCCTCCCTAGCCACCATCAAATAACGCCCTCTTTCTCGCCTCGTTCCTATATACCCCACTATGTAATATGCAGATACGTAAGAATATCGCCCTCGCGATAAAACCCTCGGTATACCTTGGATCATTTCGTAATAATTTATATGACAATTTTGAAACGTTGTTCCATGATTAAGACTTTTTTTTTTACTTTCTATGAAAATTTTAAGTATAATAATTTTTTTATTGCCTTTTTTTGTCTTCTTTGAGAAAATATATTTGATCCCTAGGTTGGGTATAATGTGACTAATATATCCACGGACGGACAGAGACGAGAGAGAAACACGTGGGTGAAAAGCCTCGGTTCATAGCGCAGTGCCAGGTTTATCAGAGCGATATGTCAGGGGATGACAGTGCTGTGTGTAGACATCGTTCACGATGAGACCAGCATTTCTCACCTCACTACTCTCACCGCTTGACGCTGTTAGAGACTTTTTTTCCTTCCAGATAGAGGCAAGCTACGTGGCACCGTGTCGACGTTAGCGCAAAGACGAATCCTCGAATCGTTCGATTAAATTGCATCATTTTTCTCAGTCACAAATTCTTTATTTTCTTCTTTTTTTTTTTTATCACAAACTTGTCTCGCACCTTTGACTCATTTTCATCGTTGGAATAATTTTCACAAAAATATTAGAAAATCAAGTTAATATCGAATAAATATAAATGACTTGTTTTTATTAAAAACTAGGAAATAAAAGGAAAATAAGCGTGTTTCGGTATTTTCCAATGGTAGGAATTTAACCGAAACGGTAAATTTAGCGAAATCTTTCGATTGTCGAGGTCTTCTCCGTCTCGTTGACTTTTTCAAGTCGGAGAGCGCGAACGTCGAGGCCCCGAGTCAGATCGAGATGCAAAGGAGTTCCGCGCGACGGTCCAGGCTCGTTGGCTTTCAAACTCGCCGCCTTCGGAGCGGATAAATTCGCCCGGGTCTCTCGATCTATTAATTCGAGCCGGCTTTACATTCCTACGGGGTCGGCACGAGCGCGTCGCGATCTTCTCGACTCCTTCGCGACCTTCCCCGCACTCTCTTTCTCGCTTTTACACTTTATACGTGTATATATATATATATATACATGTATATATTTATTTATTTAACCATGTACGCGTGTACGCGGGTCTTTTTTTTTATTACCCCCGATCGTTTATTTTATTTCCACGGGGGTTGCGATTCCTTCGACGACAAACGTGTGTGCCACGTTGACCCCTCGCCCGCTGTCTCTGACTAACCACCGTATGGTTATTTGTATTGCCGGTTACACATACCGCTCGAAAATTCTCCAGCGAATAACTAACGATACGACGATGGTGAACCGGTAAAAAAAAACAACGTAAGAATAAGAAAAATCATAAATAACACAATGAAAAAAAAATGAAAAAAATTATAGGAAATGTAATTCCGTTGTTCGAACGTTCGTTAATTAATTCTCCGGGACTTGAGACGTTCAGGGTCGAGGTCAAGTTCTACTACACGAAGAAATCTCGAGAGTCGAGAGTCTCGTGGCAGCCATTTTATTTTTCGAGATTTTTCGAGATTTTTGTGAATTTTTGTATAAATTTATTATTTTTGTTGATACGTTTGGTGAAAGAGGATCGCTCGGAGAAGCTTCTAGATGCGAGGTAGTCGAACGTGTCTTTGCAGCGAGAGTGGATCGGTTGCAGGGAACCTCCGCGTCGAGGCTCGGTTATGTATGAAGCTATAAATCTCTCGCGACAAATCACCGAGTCGTACCTTCGTTCTCAGGCTAATTGTTGGGACCCGGCGGGTCTTTTCGTCCCTTTGCACTTCCTCGAGGTTTTACACCGAGGCGATAAATCGTTACTCGATCGATTAATCGATTATACACCCTTCGAACCGGAAATGTGAATTTTCTGCGTCAAGCATGAAAATTATTTACCGCCAATTTCTCCCAAGTATATTTCCAATTCCCTCGATACAAAATTATCCTTAATTATGAAAAATTAAAAAAATCGTCCACTTTGACCAATTTAGCGATTCCTCGAAATCGTCAAGGTAGATCAATTTATGTTCGACTCGTCGTAACTCGTATCCTCCGAAAATAAACTTTGTATTAAATATCCGACAACTACGAATGTCCATCACCCGAGCGAGGAGTCTCCCGTGTTTAGACTCGCATCGGCGATCGATCGCCACGTAGGTGAAAACGCGAACTAAAATAATGTTAAAATACGAGACAAAGTTCCGTTGTAACGGTTACGACATCGAGTGGACGAGACATCGCCATCTATTGAAGGCGCATGCGCGACGCGATATTCACAGGCAGACTAGGGTATTCTCGCGTTTCCGGTAAACGTAAGAAGAAAAAGGTGTATGCGCGATAGAAGAAAAGCACGCGATGCGAGTGACCGTCGAAGGATAAGAACGCGATAAGAGGGATGGTGGTGGTTGGTTGGGTTAGCTGGCGTCGCGGAACTTGGATTCCCTAACTCGTAAGCCCAACGTTGTCAGGCTGTACGCGAGACGGATCGACGCTGATGTCGGCGAGATCCCGCGACAAAGCGTCCCCGAGATTGCACGGAAAGCATTGGCCTCGTACCCGTGGGTTCCGCGCATGCGACATGCGCATGCGCGGACCTGCCGTGAAACGTTGCGCGCGCAGGCTGCGTCGTGGCGCGCATGCGTCGTGGCTCGCCGGTTGCGGCGACGCGACCTCTCCCTCGCGCACATTTATCGCCGAGCTTCTGGTAGCGGCCACCGCGCGCCTGTGGCGCCGTGTATGACAAATGACTCGGCGTCTCGAGATAGTGTCCATTGTTCGCGGATAAACAGTAAGCGAAGGGGAAGATGGGAGAAACGGGGAATGGTCGGAGACGCGCGAGTCCGCGACCGCTTCGCGAAACAATCGAAGGCTATGAGGAAGTGGATATGAATGGAAAGAAATGAATGGAAGTTCAGCTATTGAGATAAGCGATGTGTCGAGACGCGATCTTCCTCGAACGTCGAATTATTTCAGAAACGTCGTTTATAATAAATAAAATAGACACCGAGCTACGAATTTTCTTAAACAGACTTTATTTCCCAATTCTCGTGATTTGAGACGATTCGAAATGGAAGAATCGGTCTCGTTGAGACGACGTCGGTGAAATATGCACTCGACCGTTCCATTATTCTTCCGTTTCTTCCTCTCGCTCGCACTCTCGTTCCTCAGCCTCGTGAGAATTCGATAAATAATTTATAAGCATTCCCCTCTTTCTCGCGTCTGAATCGCGACAACGTGTACAAAGTACCGGACCTCCGCGCGAATTTCCGCGAGAGCCGGTATTATAACCACCACCGCGAAACACTCCCAGGTAATTTTATAATAGTGTTGTTTCTTTTCGAAACGATCGTACACACGATGTGTATTTCTACACCTCGCAGCGTGTCGTTGCCTCGTGAGAACGTCTCGCGTCGGATGGATGATTGATGGATGGTTGATCCAGGGAGGTAGCGAGTGCTGGTAAGGATACCGAGTACGTACGGTGAATCATCAATAGCCGTGTAAAATATAACCCAAACAACGCGGCGAGATCTTCGAAGTAGAGAATACACGTCGAAGGCCTCGACAATTCGCGATAGTTGAGTCGTAACGGACTCGCTTTGGCTCGAGAAAGAGAGAGAGAGAGAGAGAGAGAGTGAGAGACAATCCTCGATACACTCGTACTCTCTAATGAAGTCGTCCAACGTACACGATGTGTCACGTATCGACAAAAGTCCAATTAGAAACTAACGTATATTTACGACTCGTCCATTAGGACCTCGGTTTCGAAAAGAAACGAAAATAAAAGAAGAAAAAGAGAAAAAATTCGAGTCATTAAATTTCGAAGTAAAACGTCTTTTTCCGATCGTCGTGACCGCCGTAGACCGGTCGTTGTCTTCATCGTTGGCGAACAGTCTCCACACGGAATGCTCTTCTCGCGGGTCTCTCGGGGCGACGACGCGCAAATTGGCTCCACGAGTGAAATCACGCGCGGCATTTTCCTCGAGCGTGTTTTACGGGACGCGCGACCGATGGAGTGTTTCCTAGCGAGTATTCGCGGCGCGCATGCATATATTATAAATATGCCCGGCCCGACTGGTTTGTTGTCCATGATGGAGCCCGTGGGCTTTCTTTATCCACCGCTTTCCTAGACGCTCCGGACGGGGGGCTAACCTATCTCGCTTCAACTCGCGTCGAAGCACCCGGCAGTTGCGAAGAGCGTATTATGCTTTCTCGGAAACTGTAAACACTGTCATTGAAAACCTCTAATACGTGCGAGCGCGCCGACACCGCCCGGTAAAAGGTCACGAGCTCTCTCGACGCGCATGCCCCGCGCGCATGTCCCGCCTCGTAGGTCGCGGCGCGCGCGAGGAGTGGGGGTAGCGCGACCGCTATTCAACGTCGGAGAGTCGTGCCGTGAGGATCGTGAACCGCTCTATACCGAAATGTATAATAAACGACGCGATTTTTCGAGCGTTCTCGCACGATTTCTTTCCAACCGGCCATCGGTACGTAAAATTCACGCGGTTCGATAAATCTCGACGTATTATTCTCAACATATTCATATTTGTTTTGTTCCAATAACGATGAAAAAATAACCGGAACATTTTTTAAAAGGAAAGTAGTAGCGTATTTTGCTCTCGTTGACGTCCTTCGCGAGAAACGACGAAAACGACTCGCCGCGGCATCGTTTCTTTTCTTTTTTTCGTTTTTTTTTCTTTTACCGAACGAAGGAGGACTCGAGCATGAAAAGTATACGGAAAAGGACGCGAGGGACTCGCTCTCTGGCAAATCAGCCGTTCCTGTCCTCTTCTTGGGTTCTCTCTCGTCGTCTGGGCCCCCGGTCGGTCCCTTTACCGTCGACCTGGACGTCCGTCCGGGAAGTCAAACAATGCGACGTGCAGATTCCCGCCTTATTTACTCCCGCTCATCGTGTATATAACCGAAGCTCCGTAGCATTGCGTATTGCATTCGTGGGTTACACTCGCTTCTCTCTCTCTCTCTCTCTCTCTTTCTCTCTCTCGTTTCTCTTCTCTCAAAGTCCCATTCCCGAGGTTGTTCTCGATGCACTACTCGGTACACCGCTCGTTTCAACGAGAACTCTCTCCCTCTCTCTCTCTCTCTCTCTCTCTCTCTCTGTCGAGTTTTCTACGCTCTCTCCTTCGCGAGAAGAAGACTCCGCTCACGCACTGTTACCGTACTGGCTACCGTCCCGCTGACAGTTCGCCACACTCGACATGCAAAGCACGCGTTGTCATTTGCTCCCATCTCCTACGGATCGGTTTACGCCGGACCGGTGCGTAAACCTTAACCGTCCAACCGTTCTCTTCTCCATTCTCCTCCTTTTATATTTTATTTCTCTCCTCAAGTTCGCCGACTTGGTTGTCTCCTCGTCTCGGGTCAACGCGAGAGAATGACCCAGAAATATCAATTTTTAATTTTTATATTAAGAAGAATAATTTAGAATGTTTTTTTTTATTTTATTTTTTTTTATAACTTTGTGAAGAGTCGATTTAACGTTTCTAGCTCTTATGAAACTCGTGTTTATACTCGCATTCGCGATGTCTCTCGTTCATAGAAGATCAAAAATATATCGGTATCGTTTTCTTCCTATTTTTCTATCGTCAGGGCTACCGGTCTTCGTTATTTACTCTTCAAATATCTCATTCTTTGCGGAGACATCGAGTGCGAGCCTCGTCACGCGAACGATCCTTCGTGATACGTGAAATAACACTCGATTTCTTTTTTTTTTCTCTCGTTTTGATTTATTTTGTTATCGTTTCACGACAAACGCTTATTTTTCTTTCTTCTCGTTCGTTTTTTTTGTTTTCTTTTATTCTCGAGCGCGCTTTAACCGAAATGTTTACTTTACGGACGAGGACGCAACCGATACGAAAGTACTCGCGGCTTCGAGCGGCGAGGAAAAAAGGAGCGCGGGCGCTATCAATATGGATTTAAAGTTATTCCGTCGAGCAAAGCGCTTTGTGTGGCCGCTATATATCAACCCTCTGACCGTGCTATCGGTCTCCCTGTAAAACGATGCCTCGCTACGTCACGCGTGTCTCTCGGTCCTCGCTTCCTTTTTCTCCCTCTTTCTTTTTCTTCCTCCTTCCTTCCATCGTCTTCTCACCTCGCGTTTCTTCTTCTTCTTCCACCGAGGTCGTCGCACGAATCATCGAGTAGACAAACGTAAAACGAACATCCCTTTTTTTCTTCAAATTTTCAAATTTCCCCATCAAAAAACCGATCCGACGAAATTTCCCATAATTCAATTAATTTAAGATCGAATCGAAGAATTCCAGTGAACTTATAAAGTATTTTCGGTGGAAGGTTGAATGTCGTTGCAAAAAGAAAAGCAACGAAAAAAAAAACTGCGTTCGACGTACACGGGCGTAAGCGTGACAATCGTTACGACGGAGTATTCCATGGTCTGTTAGGACGTCGACGAGAGGAACCTTCCGAATAAATTCGGGCCCGATGGGGTTAAAACGGAATAAGAGAAAAGAAGGAGAAGAAAGTAAGAAAGAAGAACAAAAAAGATCCTATACAAGTGACGCAAAGTCTTGGGTTTCTCGAACGTCGGTAGCGCATGCGCGACGGTCCCCGGAACGACATCGGATCGTGTAGTATTTCGCGAGTTCCACAAGATATGTTTTCCTCCAGTATTTCGTGGGACTTTTGCGTAGCTCGGGCCGAGGGACGACAACGACAACCGAAGACGAGAATATTTTGCCCTGGGTCCTCTGAGTTGGAAGGTGGGGGGTGTGATGGGACTTGCGAGAAGGGAAGAGAGAGAGAGAGAGAGAGACAGAGGAGAAGGGCAAGAGTGTAACATACACGAAAGCGAAGAATCGCCACGAAGTTCCTGGGTGACCACCGTAGCGTCCTCTCCTGGCTACAAATTGCATTGTTCGAGCATGTTGGTGGCATCGTCGCAACCTTCTTAATGGCCGGCGTTACTTCTTTTTGTTTCCCCCTTCGTTTTTCGGTAACTTATAGTTCTCTCTACTTCTCCACCTCCACGAGTATTCTTCGCAACGACTCGTGACCTTTTGTCGCGAAAATCAAGAAACAAAAATCCACATTTTTCGACTTTGTAACAAGAATCTTAAAAAGTAAGCGTTTTAACATTATTGTTACGAATTTCGAATATTACGTTCGAGATATTACGAAGGAAGAGAACGCGAAGGGGGAACGAATTGCTTAGAGAGGAAACGGTAGAAAGAATGACGAAGGATGAAACGAAAGCGGCGAGGTCGAGCAATAAGGAACAGAACGGTTTTGCGGTCCGGGACTGATGCTAGCAGGGTCTTGGCGTCGAGAAATACCAAGGGTGGTGGTAGAAGGGGCCCTGGGTAGAAGACCTAACCCTCGCACTCCTTGCATCTTCTTTTTCCTATCTTTCCATCTCCCTGAGCTCCCCCCCCCCCCCTCCCCTGCCCCCTCTCAGCCTGTTGTGCACCAACACCGGCTGACCATCATCAAGAATTATGATGATTGCAGGCTGCTACCATTTACAGTAGTGCGGTCTCGAAGGAACCCCCTTCTGTTGGTTACCTGGAGCCACCTAGCGGTACGTTATTGTACCACTCTAGGAATACAGCAGCACCGTCGCTGTCTCTCGTTTTTTTCCATTCTAACTTTATTCCTTCTGAATTTTCATTCTTTCGATATATTAATAATGAGAGATAAATAACGATCGGTTTTACATTAATCGATAATCAGTTGACAAAATGGCGTCGATTGAATTAACGAATTTTAATAATTGGACGATTCTCGTGGCGGATGCGTTTCGTAATTAACCTTAAAAAAAATAAGGATAAAAAATGAAAGAAAAGTATCTCGAGATAATGGAGCAAATAACGCGCGAGTTATAAAGTCGTTAGAAAACATTTCTCTATAGTCCCCTTCCTCGTCCCTGAGGAATCGTTGGAACGAATCTCGCGCCGTAAGGAATCTCAGCGCTTGATAACTTCTTCTTCCTCTATCTTTTGACTGTAATATCTCGTTCAATGGTAGCCACGTAGTGGATAGATAGAAAGAGAGAGAGAGGTAAGAGTACGAAAGAAGAAGGTTGAGTGGAGGATAAGGAAGAAGGGAGATGGAAAGAGGTAAATAAAGAAAGGGGCAAGGATGCGAGAGTGAGACACCCGAAGTATTTTCGTAAGCGATAAATCATCGCGTGCCACCTCCGTGCTCGCACAATGCCGGACTAATCTTCCATCACGCACGCACGATATAACTACGCCCGCATGGCGTCTCGTGATTTACCATCCTTGCGGCTAACCTCTATTATGTATGGCACACGGTGGAAACTGTTGAGAATAACCGTGCACCTTGCACTTCTCATACCCATTATATATATATATGGTATATATGTATGTATAGTTTCTCATACATGTTATATATATATGTATATATAGCTCGAATTCTATAGAACAAGATTGTACAGTGAGCTTGAAAAGTTCGAGGAAGAATCAGCTGGTCCAATAATCAACGAGAAACTTCGACGTTAAATACCTTAAAAAAAATTCTATTCGAAGCTGCATCGAGATATTCTCTAGGGGAAAAAATCGATCGATGATCAACTTTGAAAAAAAAAACAAAAAAAATTGTATTTATAATTGAAAAAAAAAATACTCTTCGTTAAATTGTTCGAGAGGAAGAATTTAATATCGACGAGAAAACGCGAACGAGCTTTCTTACCTAGGCACCTTTCGCGCGTCGTTTGTGTTTATACGATAGGAACACGGGTTACAGCTACGACGTTTTATTCATACGTCCTCTTGTATTCGTGCGAATAACATTTGTCCATAAATCAATGGAAAATGTTTGCGAGTAATTACCGTCACCGTTGTTAGATCGTCTAAAGAGAAGGTTTATAATTAAATACGATAACGTAAGTCGTCTATACGGCGAAGGAGCGTATCGAAGGTAAAAGGCAAAAAGAGGGGAGACTAATGGTATCTTATATATATATATAGAAGTAGAAAGAGAAATCCTCGGTAAACAACAGCTGGGGACGTTCTACTCGAAGGAATCCAGTATTGATATTTCGCGAAAGCCGATCGTCCCTCGTTCCAATCAAAGACACTTTATCTATATATATTTGTGTGCTTATATGAAAAATAATAAACATAAATATATATATATATATATATATTGGATTGTAAATAGTACGAGAGTTGGACTGGACTATGAATGGGGCAATAAAAGACGAAAGGGTAACGTAACATACGCGTTATTTGTACGAGAACAAATTTTTTTATTCGTTGGTGTATAAACGTATAACGGGCCGAGGGAAACGTACACATCGGGAATTATGCGGGACGATCGAAGATTCTCTTGTAGACCACTAATAGTATATACAAATCGAGTGGCGGGGATACGGATTATTCGCTTGGTCTGACCTAATACGGATGTAACTACTGCAGTCCGGATATGCTCGCTCCTTCTGCTGCCTCTCTCTCTCTCTCTCTCTCTCTCTCTTCGTTTTATCCGACAGCGAGACTCGTCGTTCGATTTCCGATTATTAAAATTATCGAAGTTTCGGGTGAATTTATTTTGCAAAATATGGAAAAAAAGAAAAATGTTAAAAATAATGTTTTCCCCGGCGATTATAGACGCCCTTTGAGTCTGAATTTTAATTAATTTATCCAAAAATTGAAATTGAGTAAAAAGAAAAAAAAAATTGTATCGTCAAATAACTTTGTTAATTTTCTACTCTTTTTCATCACCGCTGCGACACATTATGAACGACTCGAGTTGCTTACGCATTATACATTTATACAGCGTAAGCTAAATATAATGATTACTCTTTTCGCCGACAGATGGCGCCACGCGTGTCGTTTCCAACTCTCATTCGCCATTTACGTTTTCGTATACGTAAAATGAGCTAGAATAAAAATAAATTAAAATTCAACAAACGGTCTATTTTTCCCCGTCTCGATAAAAGTCCACCTGTATATATATATATATATTTAAAAATGCCTGAGAAAGGCGCAGTTCGTTTCGATTTCATTAATGGATCGGAGTATGCGCACTAATGCGAGACTGTTTGCCGAGCACTCGTCGAGCATTAAGAGCGCGTATATATAGGTTCGGCCGTGTGTGCGCGCGCATACCTCTACGGTACATAATCCAGGGCCCCCGGGGACACGCGTGTCTTTTAGCGCATGCGTTATACGTCAGGTGTAAGAAACGAGACGTACGATCAAGTGCGCATGCGCGACTACAGAATGAGATGGAGAGAAGAGAGACAAAGAAGAAAAAAAACGCGACACTAATTTTTGTCGCGAAAAGATCCGTCTACCGGGCAGCGTGACGTGACACGAAGCGTGTTGCAGGTGCGCACGCGCGAGTCTCGCGCATGCGCCTCTCGGCTCTCTCGTCTCTTACACACGTAAGGCCCCGGGGCGATATCTATACCAGCAAAATTAACACTTCTCGTCGTGGCCACTCGGCGGAAGAATCGCTCGCGGTTCTGTCTCTCCCGCGAGGTTTGCTTATGTTAATCCGCGGTTCCCGTGTGGGCATCGCCTGTCGCTTCAAATATATCAATTAACATCGTCATTAAGCGAGTCGCGGGAGCCCCGCGGACTTCTCGCGTTGCTCTCTCTCTTTCTCTCTGGAATAGGAGACTGCGCGTTATTACGGTAGGAATATTCGAGTTTCGTTCGGTACGCAACACAATGTACACATTAATACCGGTCTCGCCTACCTAGATTCTTGTACCTCGCTTATATAGTAGCGCGGGGTAATATGGGCCAGTGTCCTAAAATGGACCACTTGAAATACAAAAATTGTTGTTTTTGAATTAAATTTTTTTTTTAATTCTAGACAAGTCGAAAGTTAATTTTTTTATTGTTGTCAATTGTTGCTCGTACGTTTTATTACGAGCTGGAGAACGTCAGCTACTACTTCGGTACAAATTCGTCGAGGAATTATTGCCGCGGATCACCCATGGAGCGAGCGACTCGATGAATAATAATTAGCGAGGTTTGTAAGTTACGGTTGGAGCGACAGTTAGTCCGTCGGTGGGGGGGACAAGTCTCGGTGCAATTACATTTTCTAATTAGACGAATAGATCGAGGCAAGAGTGTGCGAGAGAGAGAGAGAGAGAGAGAGAGAGAGAGAGAGAGAGAGGAGTTCGCACTGCTCACCCGCGGTGAAAACACACAACGAATGCCAATATATAGATATTTTCTTGCTTTAGACTTTAGAGATCGATCGGTGAGATCCTTGCGTCGATACACGATCGTCCCAATTAGTTGATCATTAGTTACCTTTAGCGCCCGACTTGTCGTCCCTTCGGACGACAGGGACTCGCGATTCATCGTTTCTCTCTCTCTCCCTCTCTCTCTCTTGCTTCTTATGTGACGCGCATTCGAGTCGAACACGTGAACGCTCGATAAAAATATCCAGTCGATGAAAAAGTAAAAAAAAAAACAAAAATAAAATAAAATAATTTTTCTTAATTAATGAATTAAACATTTTCTTTTTTTTCTTCTTCTTCTTCTTCTTCTCACTTTTATCATTGAAATTCTTTAATTAAGACAATTTCATTAATCGCCGTGAATTAAATTTCTCAATTTCTCTATTTCGTTCGTGCCAACGTTCGACTTATCTCTCGTTCACGAATTTACGTTATTTCCACGTACGTGACAGCGCGCCTTTCGTTATCCGTTCGACGACCAAGAAAAAGTTAAGAGCGAGAAAGAGAGAGGGGGGATCGAAGCGAGGAGACGCATAGGAAGAATTCTCGAGTGCTATTCGATTACTCGATCTTATATAGCCTCGAGTACACGGTATCCCAGATATATACCTCTCTCTCTCTCTTTCTCTCTTGAGAGAGTCCAAGTTACAGAGGTGTGTACAACAACCGAGCTGTACGACTTCTTCAGTAGGAGATTTAGTGCTCGATCACTCTCGCTAGAAATCGCGGCTCCTCGTCGTCGTCGTATAGTTGAGAATGAAAGTTTTCTTTGAAGATAGAGAGACACTCGTATAATATATATGTGTGTGTTTATAAACATAAATGTCTGGAATAGAAATGACTGTTGGGGCTTGATCTAATGACGAGTGCGGAGGCGTTTAATGCACGAGTCTTGCAGTCATGCGCGACACCGTCCTACCGTACGAATCGCGCATGCGCCTATTCGTAACACCCATTCGCCCTGTATATATATAAATATAATCGAGATACGTGTTATCGCATCGTCTAGCACACACACACACACGTTTCTCTCGTATAGGCGTAAAGATTTTCGATGTTAGAGAGTACCTCTTATAGCTCGCGGGACAATGTAGGCGTCGTGGCTAGCAGGTGCTCATTAGATTATGGCGAGACGATGTTCCGCGAGACAGGGCGGATAGACAACGTACAAGACACCTTTTACTCACTCGTGTCGGTGGTGGTAATGGTGGTCGATGTGTCGATGTGTTTCTATCGAAGCAACCTCGCTGACTCTCCACCCGGGTCTACGCTGAAAAGATTCGAATCTTCTTCGTCACGCTTTCTCCCACCTTTTCTCACCTCGCGCACGCTTTTTTTACGACATTCTCTAATTTACTTTTTCTTTTCTTTCTTTCTTTGAGGGGGGGGGGGGGGGGGGGTTTCATAATTATTCGCGAGATTACCAATGCTGGGATTCGAAACGTTGATTCTAGTTTGAAAAATTCTCAAAGTAATTTCTCGTATTATTGTACAGTTTTAATATTTCTTACGTCGATAAAAAATAATCGATGCGTTTTATCGATCGTGTATAGGAATCTTCGTCTCGACTGTATTACGATCATCAATCTCGCATTTTCCTGTCTCCGAGGAATTTTTTTTCCCATCTTCGCCTTTTCTTCTTCGATTCCCTGCTACCTCTTGACCCCATCGGGTCTGCTCTTTTCTATACACCAAAGACCCACCTCTTGCGCTCTCTCTCTCTCTCTCTCTTCGTTCGCGAAGTGTGTTAGCACAAGCGAGCCGGGCACGGCCCGCGGAGAGATCGTGGCCGAAGGAAGAGGACCCGTTGTGAAGATGCGCTATACGTGTGTTCTTTACGGTGTACTCGACTATCGCTTATGTTTATAGAGAAACACACACAGACACGTGTATAAATATCTCTCTCTCTCTCTCTCTATATATATATATATATATATCGTGCGTGAGGTCGATCGTCGAAGCTCGGGTGAAAGTCTTCCTCGGGTCACTCGGTCCCACTCGAACGTAGAATCGAGGATGTCTCTCTTACGACCGAGAGTATATATGTGACACGGCCAAACCCAATCTCGAAATTCTCATAAGCTAAATCATTCGCGTCGAAAGAAACCCGGAGGAATCACCGACGATGCGTCTCGACCGCAGGTTCGAGACGACGAGTAGGTTTCTTTCTTTTTTTCTTTTTTCTTTTGACGCGAGTGCTTTCTCGCCTTTTATTTCCAGTCGCTGGCTTCCGTCACGATATTTTTAATATTTTTAAATATTTTAATACACGTATAAGTCTCTGTGTTTATTATGACGAGAGAGAGATGCGCGCGCACCCTTCGTTCTCGCGACGGCCACGCGTAACGCGCTTCATTTGGCGCTAGTCACGCGTCGCCACTCAGCCGGGACGAAGTGCTTTCTTCATCCCGAGACATCTCCCCGATACTTCACGGATAATTTAACGAACTTACGTATCTTGGAATTCATGGACGATGAATGACGACTTTATTTTACCGCGGAGGTAATATCGTTGTAAACGAAACAACAATAACAAAACGCGTACGCGTGGGACGAAAAAAAATATACGACGAGATTTTACGACGATACCGTCGAGAACGGGAAATAATTTTGTACTCTCGATTTTCAAAAAAGAATCAAAGAAAAAAAAACAACAACCGTCCCCCAAATTCGTAGTTTTCGTGAGAAATTATTTTTCGGCATTTTTCTTTAATTAATAGAAAATAAATTGTTTTTCTTTTTGGGTTGCTTGAGAGTTAAACGACAACTTTGCATTTTCACGCGGGAAAAAGCGCGTGCGTACGACGAGGCCGGAGATGCATCTCGTCGAAGCGAGGAGTCGAGAGAGTCGGGGGGGTCAAGCGTGTTGCGTTTCCGGGTGCGAAGAGTTCACGTGAACGATAAAAGCGAGGATTATAAACGGCGCGCCTAGAAATTTTTTTTCTCTCTCTCTCTCTCTCTCCCCCTTCGACGATCGAACATTGCCGAGAGGGAACGGGAGTTGGCGTAATCGTCTAAACGTCCAACGGGGCAAGTCGAAGTTCGCTCCGTCGATAAATTCGAGCTTGCCCGATTCTCGTTCTCGACTCGTCGAGAGTTCATCGTCGAGTTTAAAGAACGCGAAGAAGAAGAAAAAAAAATGCCCACACCGAGCGCGAAGAAGATCTCAATTTCTTCGCTCCGGAGCACTCGCGATACTCGAACAGCGATTCGCCCGTAGAAGGGAGCCCCGCGGAGATGAAGATTGATGGTCGAGAAATAGAGCTAAAGACCGCGCGAGCACTCTCGGTTTACGTAAAAGCC
Organism: Netelia virgata; assembly: GCA_951802705.1. NCBI lineage: Eukaryota > Metazoa > Arthropoda > Insecta > Hymenoptera > Ichneumonidae > Netelia > Netelia virgata. The sequence continues at coordinate 18,496,182 of OX637867.1, forward strand.
TAGCGCCCTATCCACCTCGTGTTAAACTCCGAACTGTGCAAAAATCCACAGAGATCATGGTATTCAAGGTGAACAGGGTCAAAATTCTTTACGGTCGCGGAGCTTAAAGCTCGAAAGGAGAGAACGGCGTTCTTCAAACGTAGAAAATGTTGGTTGGTCGAGGATTAATTGAGATAAGCGCCGCGTGCGGCTCGACGGCGCTTCGAACGCTACCCGCGCGCCCTCTACCGGCGTCCGATTGTACTAAACGTGTATATAGATATACGCGCGGTCGGCGCGTCGCTCGCCGACCGCGTAAGATTGATTGTTATTGATTAATGATCGCAGGCGTAGAAGAGAGCGAAAGATGGAAGGCCCTCCGCGCATTCCATTAGCTCGCGCGCACGTACCGGTGCTTCGCGTATGTATTTACACGGATAGTATAATGCGAGGATAGCAAGTAGAGACGTCGTTTCTAACGAGTCAATTCGAGTCGTGCCTTCGCGGAACTCTTCTCGCGACGTGCATCACAACGGGAATGTTTAAAAATGTGCGATATAGTCGAGAGAGTACGCGATACATTTTGAATGAGGAAATACAGTTGTTGAGTCGATCGACTCGGCGAGATGAGGAAATTATGTAAATATTGAATATTTTGAAAATTCCACGAGAATTAAATGTTTTTACGATGCGATCGGGGCATGTCGCAAGTTCGACGATACATTGGTGTCTTTTAGAACTCGTAGCTACTGGAAGTTCTACTGAAAAGAAGGGGGGGGGGGGAAACAGATATTGTAGAAACGGAACCAAATGACGGATCGGTAGAAGCATCGGGCGGTAGATAGGCTCGTGTTTCGTACAACGACGAGAATTTCTGGCCCTGTCCTCTCGACTCTTCACGGTAGATAAAAATCGGTGCCACTTTGTGGCTCCGTTTATCGAAACGAAAGTCGTGTAACGACGTTTAGATTTCTCGAATTAATCACACCGCGATTTGATCGATCGATACGAAATAAACTCGAAAACAAAATAAATAATAAAGAGTATGATTTTATTCTCGCCCATGTTTTTCATTTCTCGTCATAATAATTATCAATCGACACCGTTATTTTTCTTATTGCCCATGATTTTGTTTTGTTTTGTTTTTAACGCACGACCGTGTGTACTCTCCGGTGATTCACTGACTCGTTCGATATATTGCGAAAGAAAAGAAGCGCATCAAGTCGTCATCGAGGTCAGTGCAGACATTCACATGCCCGTGTTTACCAACCAAAGTATCCGTGCACGTATAAAGCCGCGTAGCGTGTAAGAGATGAAGCGGATCTTCGAACGAATTGCAAAATAAATCCTATTAGCTCTCGCAGCACAGCGTGCTTTTTCGCATACCGCGAGTGCCAGGGCAGAGCTGCCAGTTGGCACGCCGATTGCCGAGGCATATCGAGCCGATAGAAGTGCAACGCGCCCCAGAGTTGCACTTTTACCGGTGACTTCTCGAAGATCGTATACCTATCTGGCCGACGTTACAAACCCAGAGACAGCGCACTTTCAGCCCTCTCTCGGTTCAACCGCCGTGCATTCACGTCTGTCTTTCGTACGGTAAGAGAAACCGCGAACGGCGTATTTTACTGGAACAAGTGAGTTCAGACCAGATCGAGGCTCGAGATCACGACGTATTCAGTCCCATCTGGATTCTCTTTTATTTTTCAAGAATCGTTCGACACAGGTGTCGTATTAACGGTAATATCGATCTCGACGTTCAGAGGTTATAATTGTCGCGATTCGTCCGATCGGGTTTAAATTTATCTCATCCATTCTTGCCACGATTCTACGTGGCTCGGCCAAATTGCAGCTCGATCCGTTAAATTACGCCGGAGTATTCGTAAATCGCGTTTTCGAGGTGGAGCAAGACTCCAACTAGTTCCCGCCGGACGGCAAGAGATGGCGCCAGCGACTCATTTCTCGCTCCCCCTAGTGAAATAATTTCGCCTCCTCGCAATTCTCAACGCGAACGAAACGTGAGCTTCACACCTAGTAAGGTTATGCCTTGAACTCTTTACGTGTAGTTACGATAAACAGCCACAATGCCCAATATTTTTCTCGTGGATCGAAAAAAAAAAAAAAAAAAAAAAAACTACGCGAGTAAAAACCTGCTAGTGTCTGTAATAAGATCCCACCTTCGCCATGCTAGATCCCAACAGCACCATCCTCCTTCTCATTGCTTCGTTCCTCGCTCTTCTCCCATTCTCTCTCTTTCTCTCCTCGCGTTCCCTTCTTCGTTCGCCGAGCAAACCACCAGCAGGGTTCCACCACCAGAAACCTCTGGCGAGGTTTCGCTCGGGCACGGTGCGGTGATCTACCGCGTCCCGAGCCAAGCCCCTCATTAACGCCTTTGCTAAGAAATTACACGCAGTCGGTGGCAAACAAGAGCAAGAAGGTGTCTCGAGGCACGCTGCTCGTTCGCTTACACGTGGCGTCGAACCTTCTCTCTCTCTCAGGCACGAATGCACCCAGCTCGCGATTCATTTCATTATTTTCCTTTCTTTTTGCATTATCCCCACGTCTCTCCCTCAAGCGTCTTTCCTTGGCCCGAAGCGTGTGAACTTTGAAAGATAATTCGATCGAGATTTCGTTCCAGAGATACCGCGTGTCTTTTTTTCGTCGAGGCGAACCCCGCTTTATTGGCTTCGCCCGAATCTTTACCCGGTCGACCGACACGCAGCTACGAGCCTCCTCTCGTTCACGATTTCTAAAGTTCCCTCGGGGCCCTAAACGCTCCTCCTGCCATCTGGCGGCCCGAGGGTCTAACTAAGTCTCTCACCCGCGCGCCATCCGTCGTGACGCGATGACACTAACTCAACGGGGGGGCTCGCGACTATGTTCGCGTCGTTCGTACACGTCACTCACCTTCGTTCTTGACACAAGGTGAGTGCGAGCAGCTCTTTCGCTCACTCTTCGAGACACTCGACGATCCAGGAATTCGGCCGTGTGCTTCAACGAGAGTTAAACTCGACCTCTCGGTAAACGCGTCGAATATTATTACACGTGTCCGAGGTTACGAGCCTGAAAGTGTGGTTCCCACGATGACTTTCTAAGCTGCCTCGCCAATGACCGAAACGAATCTCGTGACAATCCGTTACGTTCCCTCGTTGAAAATCGAACCAACATTTTTTTTTCATCACCGCCATTTTATTGTTTTATTGTTTATCCAGCGATAAACAATCGGTTTATTTAACGTCTAAGCTGATTCACCAATGAACGAAACGAATCTCGTGACAATCCGTTACGTTCCCTCGTTGAAAATCGAAAGAACATTTTTCTTTTACACTCGGGTAAAAAAAAAAGTTTTCTTTATCATCGCTATTTTATTGTTTGATTGTTTTTACAGAAATAAACAACCGGAAATTCGACGTGTGTAAGGAGAGCAACACAAGGTATATGCGCGAGTCTTGGCGCATCTTAGATCCTTTCGGCCTCTGTGTGTAGGCGTGTACAGGTAAGAATGTAGCGTGTCTGCCAGATGTCTAAATGTTGACAAGCCTCGGCGAGCAGCTAATAGCCGTTTAATAAGATTACGTCTCCGGGCGGACGGTCTTGACGTTCGCTGAGCGGAACACACGTATATTTCCCCCTCGGCTCGTACCGGTGACTTCTCGAGCTCGTTCCTTCTCTCCGTGCGGCCGTTTTGTGCTCTCACCGACTCGTTTTAAGAGCTTGACGTTACATAGAACTCTCGCTGTAATATCGATATAAATTTTCTTTCACGCGTCGTTCAAAAAAAAAAAGAAAAGAAAAAAAAATCTCTCCGTCAAAAATTGACGCGTTTCGATTACTTCGTCATTAAATATTGACGAGGACTCTGATACTTGAAATTTATTTTCGTCCCTTGGATTCGATTTAAAGATGAAACGAGAATCGAGAAGAGACACAGGCGTGACCCGGATTGCCCCCACTCTCGGGTTTTCAGCGATTTGCATTATTATTTTTCACCGGCTGGGGCTTTCATGGTCAATATCGTTAAATTTGTCGGGATATGGTTACGATGATATTTTACGCGAGTCCTCTGTGAGAACGAGAGAACGAGAGAGAGAGAGAAAGAGGGGAAAAAGCGACTTTGTGAGTCGAACTCGCGAACGTGGGGTGACGTCGGGGCCCACCCATGGCGGTTTCGCATCACCCCATATACTTGACCGTAGGGAACCCCATAACCACGGTATTATTCCACTATTTATTCGTGTACAGTGCAAACCTCCGATCGCGAGCCACCACCGTCGGCCAATCATCTAAATCTTCTTAATGCGACCCGCGCGATCGGCAGACTCGCTGCACTTCATTAAATTGTTGAAACCGCGCTCTTGGCCAGCTTCTTCAACACGACTCGCCGAAGCGTCTGTTGCCAGGCGCGTTTTATATTTTCCTTTTATAAAATTCCTACGACCTCAGGAACGATTTTTTCATCTAAATTTCGTAAATTTATCGTCCTCGATAGGTCAAAGTTCAAAAGGAGGAATATCGAAAAATTTTCATCATTTGACCGAATCGATAAATTTTCCGTTCTGTTTATAGATTTATCGATCATTTTATCGAACAAAAAAAACGATTGCGTCCGATTGGCGAAGAGACTGGCTCTCGCTTTTGCTCGATGATCCTGGAATTTAGCTTCTCTCGCGGAGCTCTACGGGGAGAGAGAGAGAGAGAGCCCTGGTCTCATTTGCATAGACGACCTGACCCGAGTGAGTATGGAGGTCCGGAATATCGCGTCGAAAGAGGAAAGAGAGGATGGAAACGGCTGGTGGCCACGTTGGGGTTCAGGCGTGCGATACACAACGGACTCTTCTCTCGTGTACCACACACTCTCGTTTCCTCCAGCGTGTACACGAAGTTGCACACAGTGTCGCATTTCGTTCCTTTCGCGAAATAAGTGTTTCTCGCGTTTAGCTGCCGGTTGCCCATATTGCACACAAGCTTCGCGATAACGACACGCGCGAACCTTTTTTTTCCCCTTCTTTTCTTTTCTTTTTTCATCCACCTTCTTTCGAGACCTTTCTCGAGATATCCTTGCGAACGCCAGGGGCAAAACACCGGGTGGAATATGCTTCGCGTTAAAATTATTTATAACCTCGCAAATTATCGCGAATCGCCGCTGGACTTGGCCCGGACAATGGCCAGGACCGTGGCAGATTTATAAAAATCGTATCATAAACTCAAGGGCCATTTACTTATCTTCTTCTCTTTAACACTAGCGAGTATAAGGGAGCAAGCATTCGAACGAAATTACGAGGTAATGGAAAGGCGGAGAATTTCTACGACAGGTTGGAAATCGAAACGATAAAGCTGCGGATTTTGAGGGGGGGGGGGCGTGTTGAATACTTGTGAAATGTTGAGAAACGAGAGTCGCCCTCCCCAACCTCCAAACATAACGAAACATAGTGACACAGCGAGCAATTAACTCGAAAATCCTTTGATTTTTTAAATTCTCGATTTAACCTTCAACCCTTCACCAATGTCATCCTAAAAGTCTCAACGTCCTATGCCCCCAGTATCAATAATAAAATACCAAAATGTTCGTAGACCGAAACCGCGAGGCAACGCCACTAGCGGCAAAAAAATACAACTCAGGTGGACACAAAGGCGGGTGTATTCGATGAGGTTAGAAAGGGTCGCGGGATCGCATGAAGCATACGTATTTGTACCCATGTGGTATTTGTATACTCGCGCATGCGCATAACACCATACACACATAAACATATAGTACAGTATAGTCTCTCGAGAAAAACGTACGTGGAAGTGGCGTGAAAGAGTAAAAGACAGAGAGAGAGAGAGAAAGAGCGAGAGGAGAATCGAGGCGGGCGTTCGCTCCCTCGCTCACGAACGAGCGAAAGACAGCGTCGTAATCACATTACGTCGATTTTTACGCGGCGGCTGGCTATTAATTCCGCGGTTGAACACATATATGCTCGGTGGCCTGTGCGCGAGGTCTATAGCCAGGCCAAGAGAAGAGACCCATAGTCAGCCATAGAGGCAGCTCTTGGTACAGCGAGCTGAACACACCGTAGGGGGAAAAAGAGGGAATCCTATACACGAGCCAGAAGGCTGGTACGGAAGACCTGCCGGGTGTATAAGCCTGCCGAGCCCCTCTCGCGACCCCACCTAAGCATCTCTTCTTCTTCTTCTTTCTTCTTTTATTTTTCTTCCTCTTCCTCCTTCTCCTTCTCCTCCTCTTCTTCTTCTTCTTCTTCTTCTTCTTCTTCGTCTTCTTCGTGGTCTAAGCATCGGTGCGCGGGTGTGGCGAATACGTGCCGGGGTCGAGGGTCGAATCCCGATGGACCCCGAGCTTCGTGAACCCTCCGCCGGTGGTGGTGGCGCTGCTGGTGCTGCTGCCTGGAACTTGGAACATCTCCTGCCTTTTTGTTTTTTTTTTGTTTTGTTTTTTTTCTTTTTTTTTTTTCTTTCCTTCTCCGGACTTCACCGGCTATATTCTCCGACGTTGCATTCACGCAGCTCTCACTCCCTCTCGGACGTATCCTTATACCTTCACATGGTAACGCAAACACGTGACTAGGTACACAGGGGAGTATTATACCACGTAAATACTCTTAGGATAGATGCGAGGCGGATTCTCAACGAAGAATAAGAAGATTGTATAATACACTAGCCTTCCAATATTCGGGCTAGATGCCGAAGAAAATTCAGTTTTCAACCCTCGAATACGAATTTTCGTAAATTTTTGTGCAAATAAATTTTATAATCCAACGATAAATAAAGACACACGCATATTCCGATAATAAACGTACACTATCGTGTCTTTACACGGGCAATATATATTACACTGGAACATAGGCAAGAACGTGAGAGGAGGGGGAGGGAGGGAGGGAGGGAGGGCAGAGACGACCGCCAGAGAGGAGGCATAGGCGTGGGAGAGTTCATTGAGGAGAGATACTATCGGCGATTTTATTTCAAGGCGGACATGCCCGTTACGAGAAGAAAGAGGGAATAGAGCGAGAGAGAGAGAGGGAGGGAGACGAACCAGCCGGGCAACGGGATATAATATGCCCTCGGAGTCCTTTACGCCACGTTACATACTCACGTAACACGGAGGGCTACGGTCCCAAGGATACCCATTAGAATGCGCTCGTGGGAGAATTACTATTATTATCATTATTATTATGTTTTTTTCTTTTCTTTACAAGTTAATATTTTACGTCGCGAGGTTGTCTCGCGATAATTCTCAAATTATCATTCGTTTTTTCGAATCCCGCGAATAATTCCCACCGCTCAATTCCCGATTTCCATCAAGCTTGGAATTATACGGGAATGATTTATTTTAGAAAGAAAAAATTCACATCGCGTCAAGACATAATTTCGCATCGTAAGAAAAACGAAAAGTGGACAATTTTCCACCGATGGGGGAGTTGTTGATTCACGCGGATAGACCGCGCAAATTGTAGTTACACTATTCGTTAGAGTAATCATCATCGCTACGAGAATTCTGGGAGGGGATTATTTATATGCATTGGGTGGTTCGAGTTTGGCGAAAGGGAGGGAAAATATGGGTAGGAAGAGAAAATGAAGAAGAGGATGCGGAAAAGAAGAGTCGATGGACGGAACGAGGGAATCGGATGGAAAGAGAAGAAGAAACTCGAGTGAAGTTTCTTCGGTGTGGCACGGCTACCGGGCTGAGAGTGCAATCGTCCGCGCGGCGCATTTCGTTTGAATTATATGCGTAAGATAGGACGCTCATCTATTGTCCGCGAAGCGTATGCCGCGTCGAGTTGAGTTTTTTTTAGCCCGTCGGACGAAACATATCCAGCCGTTGGAAGGGAACTGGCCGGGCCAGACTTCTTGCGGCCCTCCGAGAGGCGCGCATGCGCTCGCGCCTGCGCGCGCTAGTACTCGTGTGTGCCGCTGCCTCTCTCTCTCTCTCTCTCTCTCTCTCTCTCTCACTCGAGACTCTTAATAGTATTGAAATTGCTAGTTAGACGGATAATCGAGTTATAACTTTTACCGCGCGGGATGATGAAGGTGGATATATATGCGCGTATCCTCCTCCTCCTCTCTCTCTCTCTCTCTCAGCCCTCTCGTCTTAGCGCACTCCGAGGGTATTAGTTGCCGTGGCGTCTGGTAGTTGTTACGACCAACTCCATCGCTCGAATCCAACCGTCCATATTGCACCACGGTTACGTTCCACTCTGGATAATGAAAATGAAAACCCTCTCTTCACCCTCTCCCTTACTTACATTCTCGGTAACTCTACCTTCGCCAGCCCTTTGGCTACACCGCGATCGACTCATTCGCCAAAGATAGAGAATAAACCAGCTACTGCGCATGGGAAACTATTTCCCCCTCTTCTTCCTCTTCTTCTTCTTCTTCTTCTTCTTCTTCTTCCTCATTCACCATCTATTTTGCCCAATTCCAACATTATCCTCCTTAACTACGATGAATCCATCGCGAATTAATGGCCAACCCGGCTGATAGAAATAGGAATAACCATACGAGTTGCAATTTTCTATCACGCGAGGGCCTCGGATTTAAAATTTATTCACATTTTTATTTCGCAAGAGGAGATCTCGTCGAGAGAGGAATTGTTTAGTTTCGCGGAACTTTCGACGCTCTCCGCTAGATGGCGGCATCCGGCTCGTCCCAGCCACTCAGCGCTTTCGACGCTCGCCGCTAGGTGGCGTCCAGGACACCGTTATAACCTCGCTTTTTTCTTCTTCGTTTTTTCTCATTCTCGATCGACGATTCCGTTATAATTATTTCGTATCGATGAAACGTTCGTGTCGACGTTTCAACTTTTTATACGGGTCGGGTGAAAAATTATTCGCGGCCTTAAACTATGACTGATGATTCGCGTTTGATGAATTTCGCGTTAATGATAAACCCCCTCGAGACGAACTCTTCCCTCGCGTCTCGAAGAATCATCGCTTCTCTACGTGGTTAAACTATTAGGCAATATTTATTACAATCTCGGATCGACCCACTGTCCTTTGCCGCAAACCGACGACTTTTCTCGTAACGAGACTCGCGCGATCTTTTCGATCACTCGACAAAACCAACCAACCAACCAACCAACGATAACAAAACGAGTAAAATAAAATCAAATAAAAAGAGAGAGAGAGAGAGAAAAAATCAATTCGACGACAACGCGGTCGACTCCGACGTCGCACACGGTGAGAACATCTCGCGCCCGCGATCTCGGCCAACGCGTTATAACCCGCATGCGCCTTAGCGATGGACAATGCTTCATTAGATCATTGTCGATGCACAATATCGCACAATTAGCCCGGTGCCGAGCACGCGCTATACGTCGGTTAGAGGACTCGTTTCGTTCTCAAAAGGAATCCTCTCTCTTCCTCGCGATGCCCTCCTCCTCCTCCTCCTCCTCCTCCTTCAGGAGATATTAAACCCGTGGCTATATATCCCTCGACGCGGCTGCCACACGATTCAACCATCAACCCGACGCGTCGATCGCTTCGATCGGCCCCGTTATGTATGTGCTTGCGTGCATTATACCCTGGCGTATAATGCTCTTTATACGCCGCTCCTTTTTTTTCTTTATTCTTTTTTTTTTCTTCCTTTATTATTTCTTCTTCTTTTTCCTCCTCTCATATTCCCATTCTTCGTCCTCGTCTCGTTCCGAGCCGCTAAAAAACGTCTTAGCCAACTTTGAATATCTCGTCTGCTATGATCGGCGAACTTTGACCTTGAAATGTGGAAAAATAATTAAAGGAGGAATTATTATTTTATTCGTAATACGAGCTGTGGTTAATGTTAATTAAACGAGGTCGAAGTAAGGTTCGCGAGAAGTAGGAGACAATCTTGTTATTCTTATTCTTCTTCTTCTTCTTCTTCTTCTTCTTCTTCTTCTTCAGGGTCCCAAGTCGCATACGTCAACGTGTCTTTTTTCTTCTTCTAAAAGCGGATAACCCAGCGGGAGAAGACCAAGGTGCGCGCGCGAGAAAATTATGCGATCAAGATTTTACTCTCGTAGGAACGTCGAGGCCTGTGTACGGGTTCCCGGTGACTGGAATTCCAACGTTGTACGTCTCTCGCGTTGTCTTCCACGTGAGAGTGTTTCCTTCCTCGAGGACCGAGAAAATACGATGGAATAAGCTTAAGGCGTATATGGTACTCTCCTGGAAGTCCGGAAAGTAACTAGATTGTGGCCTATTCGTATATGGGGCGTTCCATGTCGAAGCAGCAATTTTTCAATCAAAATTCGATATCTAAAATTGATTAATTACTTAATAAAAAAAATAGTATTAAATTAACGATTAATTATTTTCGTATTTTTATATTTCGTTAGAAAATCAACGAAAATCGTAAAATTCATATAAAACGTAAAAAAATATTTGGAAAATTTGAATGAATTTCGAATTAAGAAAATTGGTAAATTCACGTGTGATGTAACGTGAATTATCTTCGTATTTTTATATTTCGTTAGAAAATTAATGAAAATCGTAAAATTCATATAAAACGTAAAAAAATATTTGGAAAATTTGAATGAATTTCGAATTAAGAAAATTGGTAAATTCACGTGATGTAACGCGTGTATGGTAATGCACCGGTTGCATAGATCGTAGCATCGCGAAGAGTTCGTGCCCCTATGGCTCGCGAGTGTTTCGTACGGAGGTGCACCGGGCGCTCTTCCGTCACGACAAACTCGCGGTAGCTAATGAAAATTCCGGCGAAGATGTTGGTGCGAGAGAGTAAGCAAGGGCTCGAACGGAATGCGATCCAATTAGAAAATTTTCCCTTTCAACGCGATTTTTTATTTTTATTTTATTATTCACATTATTATTATTATTTTTTTCGTACGTGCTAGAAGAGAACGCGTAATACGGAACGAGTGATTGTCTTTCGCGATCGTATTGCTCGGTTCTCGTGGCAAAACTCGACGAGAATTGGTTTATTACAACGAAGCAAGGAGAGAGAGAGAGAGAGAGAGAGAGAGAGAGAGAGAGAGAGAGAGATGCCTTAATGGTAATTTCGTTTTACATCCTCTTCGCCACTTTCCGCTTCGAATTCTCCCCGCACTCTTTTATTTCCCTATCGCCAGAGACTTTTTTTTCTTCTTTTTTTCTTGTATTTTTTTTCTTCTCTCATCTTGCCTTCTCTTCGTATTTTCTACCTTCTCTCCTTTCCTTCACTCGGTTCCTCGCTCTCTATCCCTCTTTTCCTTCCACTCATCCATCTCGCCACGATAATCTCATTCGGAATTTGTTTCTTTTTTAAAATTTTATATCCGATTCTCACAAGTCTTTCGCCTTCGAAGTTTGTGTGGGAGAGACGCTATACTTTCTCTCCTCGCTCTCATCCTTCGACTGCTCTCTCTCTCTCTCTCTCTCACTGTTTCTCGTTTCACGACGGGACACCATCCGGGGCGTCCCCGAAGAGGGCGCGCGAGAACTCCTTTAACGAACTAACAAATCAATTCGATGTTGATTAATGCCGAAGGCCCCGAAGCGATTTACTAATTACGCGGTTAATTGCTCGATTGAGAACGAGCGTCGGGCGATCGACGTGGCGCCACGATATTCATCCTACCTTTCATTTTTTTCCCCCCCTTTTATTTTCATTTCGGCCGAAACCACGCGTCACGCATTTCCGTCAGGAAATTATCCTAACGAAGCGTATAACGCTCGATCACTTCCGGGGCGAAGCTACCGACACCATCGTCGTTTCGCCATGACTCGCGAAAAAGAAGAAAATCACGACTTACCGACCGTCGGTAAACGGCTCGGTCGTAAACGAAACGAGAAAAGGAAGAACGAGGAGGACTCTCGAAGAGAAGAAAATGAATGAAAGAAAGAAGAATCTTGGACGTCCGCCATGCGGAGCTGTCCGTCACGTCGAGAGCACGCGGCAACGCGCTCTGTCGGAGAAGACACGGGCGGTTCGAGCCACTTCGGGGCATCCCCGTGAGCGCGCCGACCCGAGCGCCGCGCGGCGAGAGGTGAGAGGTTAGGCAAACACACGGTGCCTTATCTGATGGCCCGTCAGCGGGCGCGCGAGAGCCTCGAGAGCACAACGTCCGCCGCCGCCCGCGCCGTCCGGCAGTCGCTCTTTTCTCTCCTGGCCTGTTCTCTTCGTAAACGCGAACGTTCTGGATGAACCTTGCGACGGAACTTGAACAAAAACGAGCCGAGGGACACGACGACGAGACGCTAGAGAAGAAACCTTGAACGTTTTCCCGCGGCCCGGCTCAACTTCGAGGGTTATGCGTGCAACACGTAAAACGGACCAAAGGGCTCGCGTTTAGATTTATTCAATTTCGAATCGTTCGCGCACTGTCGAGATTACGATCTATAATACGACCTGTCTACACTACACGTTTCGGGCCCCGTTCTCTCTTTCGTCGAGTCATCGCGATACCGACAACGACGAGAAATTAGAACATCATCTCGTAAAGTTTTTCTTGCCGATCGATCATTGTCTTTTTTTATTTTTATTTTTATTTTTGTTGTTTTGTTGTTGTTTTTTTTTTTTTTTTTCGCGATTACGCGCTCAGGCATTCTCGTAGTACATAGGATAACGTAGGTTCGCGCGATAACGACAAATGGGCCCGTGTGTGCGAATTACCCACCGATATCTCGTTGTTGTTGATAATTGCGGATTTCTTTTTTTTTCTAGCTCTGTAACGTTCTTGAGGGTGTTGAGAATAATAATAGAGAGCGAGCAGGGGGTTGATAGGTTTGTGAATTATTTTTATGTTTTTTATGTTGCTGAATATTTCTTGATATTTTTTTTGTTGCTCGAAATTCTTGGGATAAAATAATTCGTAGTTTGGCATGTGAATCCTATTTCTGTCTCTCTCTTGTTCCCGGACCTGCGCTGTAGCGCGAGAAGGCAGAATGGCCGCGCCTGTAGAATGGAAAATTATCATTTCTTTTTCCAAATAATTTTCATCCCTTTCTCTTTTATTTCTCTTATTATTATTATTATTATTATTATATATTTTACGGTATTATTAACGTTTTCTTATTTATTTTTAATTTTTTTCGTTTATGAAAAATATTGTTTCATTCTCGCGCGAGAACCAACAAACACAAATTCAGTACACGAGGTGTGAGAAATTTACGTGTAACGCATAAATATACGGGTCGAGGAGAGTGTGGGTTTTATACCGTGGGGGGTGGATGGGCCGTTTATGTATCGCTTAAATTCCCCGCTGCGTTACCACGAGACAAGCGTATTATGCCTCCCGATTTAGGATCCAATCGGTGGAGTTTATGCGAGTGCTTCTCAACTGGATCTTCGCGATGTTACTTCTACGCTTTTTCCCTTTCCCACTCGCTCTTATTTCAAACTCACGTATGTGCGAATGTCCCTGGCTCGCTCTGTTAAACGTTATTACTATTATTATTATTATTATTGAAATTAAAGAGATCCCTGAAGGAACTTTGATTCTTCGTCGAGGAGGAATTCAACAGCTTTTGCCATTCGTCCGATTTCTCGATAAAGTGAAATATTATTTTTGATAATTCTCACAAAATTAAAAAAAATCCATGAAAAATTTCATTGAAATAATAATTAGATTAGATAATAAGATGTGAAAAAAAATCGTTGAATATTGGGAGAAATATTTGAAAATAGAATTTTTATGATGTTTTTTTGTTTGTAAATTTTTAATTTCGTTCTCATTATCGGAGGGACGCAACGAGCTTGTCTCGGACTAGAGAGTACGAGGATGGGCATACGGGCTTGTTTGGCAATTAGGCGTTCGGCGAAGGGTACCGCGGGGGGTCGTTTCTCGGCCGGTTCGCGAGCGATCTAGAGAGCATAACGTGGGCGTGTGTGCGTGTAAGTGTGTCGTAGCGTTGTTTCGCGAAGAACGTGGGGTTAAAATGTAGCCAGCAAAATTGACGGAGACTTTTTAATAAGCACCCCCCTCTCTCTCGTTCTCTCCCTTCCTCGCGCAGGACGAAAGTTTATGCGTTTCGTGGGTCGAGTTCTCGGACTTGAGTTTATTATCGACTTCACGGTCCAGAGATCGACCGGCTAATCGGATTTCAATAGTCGGCTATAAATACGCCTATAAACGCAGCGATAAATCATAGTCCGTGGTGACTTGTCCGCACCTCGCGGCGTTTATGCAAGTCCAACGGTTAATTTCATTAAGTACAGTCTACTATCGTTTCCTAACTCGATTTGAATAAAGAAAGAAAAAGAGACGAGACAAAAAAAAGGATAAATTTTTATTAATAACGAGGACGTTTTTGATTCGCGTTCGTTTCTCGCGTCTCTTCTCTCAACGGGCTCGACAGGAAGCCAGATCTCGCGCGTCCGAGAGAGTCGAAGCGTTCCGTCGGCCCACGCGCAACGCTTCGACGCAGTCTCTCGCGCGCGTGCGCGTTATCGCGCGTTCTCCTCGTTCGCTCATGCGCACACGTCGCTTATGAAGACATAAATCAAGGGGGCTTTCGTGGACCCCGCACACGATGCTCGCAATTACACACGCGTAAGCGTAACGCAATATATAATGACGCATGCGCAGAGGAGAGAGAGAGAGAGAGAGAGAGAGAGAGAGAGAGAGAGAGAGAGCATGCTGTATATATAAAGGCTCGTTATACGATGCGAGCTCGCGCTCTACCTGAATATTTCCGTTCGTAAAGTCTACGTAGAGATTTTTTGCTCGATTTCTTTTTCACCCCCTCGTATTGAAAAGGCATCGAACCCCTTAGTGTGGGAGTCGTGCCAATTTGTCCGTTATTTGGACCGCCTTTTATTATTCTTCTTAACGAGCTGCCCACCATCTTTAATTTTTATACCGCGACGATTTTCTTTCTGTTTTTTTTTTTTATATATTTTTCAAAATCTCTTTGAAAATTTCACGATCGAATTTCCATGAGAAAGTTACAATCGAGAGACGCAATTTCTTTAACTATTTCTGTTAATTTTTCTCATTAAACGGAAAACAATAACGAGCGATTCGAGGTACGAGAGAGACTCTGCCATGTTTGGCAAAAAAGGATTGTGCTAATCACGCGAGACACGACGAGTACGCGGATATCCCAGATTTTTTCTACCACCGCTGGTTTCATGAGTCATCCCAGTTCCCGTATTCCCGCGGCCACCTGCTGCGAGTTGTTAAACCGGAGAAAAAGAATCGCGAGGTCGTCGACGACGGGGTTGAGGAGGAGACGCGCGAGTAAACGAACGTCGATACGACTTGGACGGTATGGCAAGCTCGTCGCGAATGAAAAAACAAAAAAGAGTCAAAATCAAGGAAAGGAGGAGATGGAAAAAAGGAATCTACGCTCCGTGGTACGGATCTGGGCCTAGTCGGCCTTCGCTCGAGACACGATTCGTTCGCACGACACGATGTGTTTGCCTTCTTTCCACAAAACAGAAAAGTGCGGTATACGTTTCGGTCGCGCGCAACACCCTAAGAAAGAAAGAAAGAGAGAGAAAGAGAGAGAGAGAGAGAGAGAGACTCGGCCCGTCATTTTCAACAGCGACAGTCAACGTTTGCTCGGCAATTATGTAAGCCCGTCAAACTGTTTCACCAAACATCGTGAAACAGAGGGAACGGGACGAGGCAAAGAAAAGACTCGGAGCCGCTGGCCGCGTTCACACGAGACTTCCTGACGGTATCGTCGGCAAGAGAATCGAAGACGAATGTCAAGAGGTAGAGAAAAAAAAGCACGCGCAAGATATAGCGAGAGAGCGAGAGAGACGAAGACGGAAGAGGCAAGAAAGGATCACGCGCTTCGTAAGCCGGCCGTCTGCGCATCCTCCCTACTCTCTCCGGCGCAACTCGCGTCACGTGACAGTGACGCGAGACGTCGACGCGCTGGCAAGCGGAGCAACGAGCGAGGTACGCGCAGCACCGAGAGAGATACGGGACGTAGTGCGCGTGCGCACACTCGGAAGACACCGATGCGCGCGCGTCCGCGCCCCGTTACAGATCTCATCCAGCGGGCAGCCAACACCGGCGCTTGTTTGACTATCTCACGATCCCACGGTCGCGCTCTTTCTCTTTCTATCTCTCTCTCTCTCTCTCTCTCTCTTTCTCTTTCTCTCGTCGTAGCCGCGAGCGTGCTTACGTTACAACCGATTGGATACCTAACGAGTTCGACTTGTCGTCGTATCCTCTCTCTCTCTCTTTCTCTCTCTCTCTCTGTCTTTCTCGACTCTCTTACTCCTTTGGCCCGTAGGCACACACGTTGCAAAAACTTGGGTCCTCGAAGGAAGCTTCGCAACGATGTTGCACCATTGCCGTGTGCCCGGCGTGGTGTGGCAAACGAACACGGGGACCTGGTCGGGTAATGACCAGCGACGATAAGCATCGATCCGATCGAGGGAAGCTTACGAGAGAAATTTTCTACAACCCCTCTGCGAACGCGTCTCTTCGGTAACTTCGAGACGAGCTAAACAAAAAGAAAAGAAAACATCCTTGCGTTTCCTTCAATCTCGTAATTATTCTCGTATATTTTTCTGGAAAAAAAAGCTTTGCTCTCTGCTACCCCCTCTACTCTAACTCTCGACGATCGTGTCGACTCGGGGCGAGAGATGTATCGAAGATTGGCCAATTTTTCAGGGTTCGACGTTAACGAGGAATCGAGCGACGATTTGTCCGTGCTCGACGTACGCCGATATTCCCCCATTCGCACCATGGAGTAAATCGTTGGCTCGTCCTGTGTTTACTCGTTGCAAATATATGTTTATATAAATATATATGTAGCTCGTTTCGAGAGAAGACTTTCTCGGTTGCGGGGGTGTTGGCTCTCGTCTCGGCGCATCTCGCACCTACGTTGCATGCGTGCTCTTCGGCTATAAATCATTCGGGCTGTGAGCTCTCCGTGGCACACTGTGGTAGAGATACGCCGGACGAAGAAGGAAGAAAGAAAGTAAAACAAACGATAGAAAGAAAAAGAAAGACGCGAGAGCATTCCGCGCTGCTTGCGTTCGAACGGAGCGTCTGATCTTCCAGCCACTTCCTAGACCCGATCTTTCTTCTCTCATCGCGAATGGGCACCTCTCGCGAGAGACCGCGGGAAAGCTAGCTGCCGATCGCCGCACCGAGAGAACTCTTCTCATCTCAGCCGCGTCGGGAGACGAACGCGCATGCGCGAAATTAAAAAAAAATAAAAATTCTTCGATATTTATCGATGATTTTTCATCTGTTTTTCATATCGCTTATCAACGAAAATTCGTAGATAAAAAAGAGGGCAATCTCGATGCTTTCGTTCTGTTGAAACGACGGTAAAAAGATATTATTTCGCCGATGCCGCGATGCTCGATAATATACCTGCCGCGCGCGGAACCCTTCTCCTCCTCGCGAAGGATCTCCTCTCGGGGTCGAGTCTCAAGATCACCGGGGTCCTCTCCTCTCCTTTCTCGGCGCGTTAACACGCCAAGAAATATTATCGTCCGCGAAATAGATCGCAGGTGGCGAAGGTGTGGGTGATACCCTTCGTGTCCGAGAACCGAGACAAAGAGAAACAGAGAGAGCGAGGGGGTCCCGGGCTGTTACAAAATACGAAATTGAGCCCATTTGTTCCAGTGCCGGAGTTTCGGAGATGTGAGAGCGAGCCGCGCCACGCTGCCGAGCTTTCTCTCTCTCTCTCTCTCTCTCTCTCCCTCTCTCCCTTCTCTCACAACTCGATTTTTTTGCTTTCGTTTTCCAGTCTCTGCGTGCGGCCACCATCAACCACCCCTTACGCTGTCACCCCAATACCATAAATCCTTCGAGGTGTTAATACGTTCGCGCAGGAGGTTGCAGTCTCTCGCCGGTTATTCGACACTCTCACACAGGCGAGCTTCGACGTAAAACGCTTTTCGGCCAACCACTGGACTTCGAGCAGCGAGAGCTTGCCGTTTCTCTCAAATATTTGTATTCTCTTTTTTTTTGTCTTCCCTTCTTCTTCTTCTTCTTTTTTTTTTAGAATTAAGTTGAATTTTAATTTTTGTATAAAATATCACGATTTTCTATTTTTTTATCTGGGAAATAACTTCATCGTGAAAATTAGCAGATAAGTTTAATAACGTTTCTCGTTACGGTAATTTAGCAATCGTAATCAAACTATGATTAATATCGATCTCGTAAACTCGAGCCTGGGAGTGTTGGGCCAAGAGTAGGGCTCGCGCATGCGCGAGGGCTAATACACGTATGCGCGCGCGCTCTGATCCGCGCACTATCCACCGCGAATCGCGTATTCTCGCACGTTCCTCACGCCGGATAATACCCTGTAATTTTCGACATTCTATACCGTGTACACGTTATCCGACCGATGATCCGGTCGAATCGTGGCTGATCTACCGAAGTGAGTTCCGCTCGCGCGGATCTCGCTCTCTGCGAGGATCGAGAGAGAGAGAGAGAGAGAGAGAGAGACAGGATGCGAAAAGCTGTCGAGAGGTTCGATTTTTCAAAACGATCTTCGCCAACTTTATCAGGATTCTAATTCGACAAGATTTATTTAATTTTTGTATTTTTTTACGATATTTGACAATTTTTCGTATTAAAATGAAAAATGTGAAATTTTTCAAATGTCGACGGATGTAAAGTCGATTTAGCGAGCGCCGCGACCAGGTTGTAGAAATCGTCTTAGGCGAACCGATGGCGTCCGATAAGTTATTACAACCTCGCGAGTCGGAGACCGCGCGCCTCGAGATTTAGAGCCGGCCGTTAACACACGTGAGACTCGCACGCGCGCTGCGACGAGATTTGCATAAACGAGACTTCCCGCCAAGCATCGAGAACTCTCGGCACGTAGAAATGTTTCCTCGTGCGAGAAATTACACTTGTCTCGTTACAATTTTTACAGGAACAACGGAATTACGTATTTTTAAGGCCAGCGTAGTTTTAACGATCGTCGCGTTGTATTTAAGAACGAATGAAAAAATTGTTACATCGAAATATAGAGAAAATAAATAATTTTATTAATAAATTCGTCGTTTGAATTATTTAATTTATTTCGATAAATTTCTGGATTCGAAACTTCCCCTTCCCCCAATCAAAAAAGAAAAAAAGATCTCGGGCTAATCGATAGTCGTTATCGATTATCGGCGCTGAGAAAGGTATAAAGAGACAGTTAACGAAGACGAACCGTCCCGTGGAGCATGTTCGCGTTTGTATGAGAAGCCGAGAGCGCGCGAGAAGAATGCCAGTCATGCCTGTCCCTTCAAACAGCCACAAATCTTTCCTAGCTCGAGACTATACGGCACACCGGACGTTGGGTCCAGCTCGCACGATACGACCAAGAATTTCTCTTGATGCGGTGAAAAAGATCTGCTTCTATATATCTCTAACGCCGTTGGTAAGATCGTACGAAGTAGAAAAGGCGAGTAATGATCGGACGAGCTGTTATTCCACGTTGCGGGGTAACGAATGATTCCCTGTGATTTGCGAAAGCTCAATAGTATATTTCTTCAGTTGGAATTAGAACTGGGACAATTTTCAGAAAAATATCGTCGATCACGAACGAAGAGATTTTTCATCGTCGCAAAAATTCTCGACAAAGTTTTGATTTTTGTTTTTTAAGCGAGTCTGAGTAAGCGTTAGAGGGGGGTCTCGACGTATAAAAGCATAGACGTTATTCTTATCGCAATTGAGATTCGAACGATTCCGGGTAATGAAAAAAGGGAAAAAGAGAGAATTTTTTCATCGCGAAAAATCACGGAAGCGGCCGAGTCCTTTCTTCGCAAAGTACTCGAGCTTCTCGTGGTGCGAGTCTCATTGGCTCGTTTCATTGGGATTTTTGCACACGGACAATAAGTCTTAGGCCTGCGAAACATGCGATTCGCCGCCAATAGGCGAGGAGGGGGTCGAGGGTCATATACGATCGGAGCGAGATAAGGACGCGGCGCGCGTAGCCGCGATTTTACCGAGCGGCGACTTGAAAGCTTTACTCGGCATTACTCTCTTTCTCACACGTATCCAATAGACGTATTCTCTCGTATATACGGTATAAGCCACGATGCGAGAGAGTCGGTCCGGATCGGCTTTCGAGCTCGAGAGTTTCCGATCCGGATTATATTAAGATAACCGAGCGCGCTCTACGTTGCTCTCCTCGCGATTATGGGCGTGCCGATGGAAAAAAAATCAAGACAGCCGGAGAAAAGGCCTTTTGCGATATCGCAACTATTTTGGAATATGGGAAAAAGCCAACGAGAACCGGATGTATCGACGATCGTTCTCTGATTTACAAAAAAAAATTCGATAATTCATTATTTTCTGATTTTCAACGATCGTTGATAAGACACTCCATCGTTTTATCGATAGTTGGATATTTGTGAGATAAAATATGGTAGGGGATAGGAACGTCGTAGACGATGTTTCTTGGTCGATATAATTTCTGTTAGGAGCGCAGCTGCATCGTAGAATTGGGTAAAACGAGGAGTTATATTTTGTACAATCGCAGTTTGTAATTGAAGACCATTCGGGAAAGTCCGGTTATCTGCATCTGTCGGTCGCGAGACTTTACGACGTAGGATATTTTATTTAATGGAAAACACACGGCGCGCATCTGAACCACGTTTGTGAAAATGGCATTCGTCGATTGCCTTTTTTGCAATAGCTACCTGTTCTACGCACAGCCTCTCTCGTGTCCATGAACGAATGAATATTATCGAATATCTGGAATACGCGAGCTCTTACGCAGGCGGGTTTCGTCGCGAGTGTACGTACGAGGAGGCTGTAAACTTTATCGGTTTACCTTAACGGGCGAAACGCAGCACAGATGCATATTACTTCGAGGAAACTCAGGCAACGGGCGGAATCATCGTGTTGCTTTCGCGGGACCGCTTCCACCGTGACTTTAGTCAAGTGGCTAAGGCCAAGTCATTTCTTGCAACTCTTGTAATTCCTGTCAATCCTGTGAGACCTGTGAAATATGTAAATCCTTCGGGAAATCCTGCAATTCCTAAAAACCGCGAGTTTCCGTGTCCTGCGAGTCCTACAAATCCTAATCATGACAATCGTGCTGGTTCATTCTGTAAAGCATGTCAGCACAACATGCACACGACAGATGCAAACCATACACACGGCACTGTGTGTACGGACAGTGCTGCAGCACATGTACAGTGCACACAGAACACACGCAGTATACACAGAAAAACATACATCGCACACACAACGGACACACAGCGCATATGTCAAAAATACACACAGTACACCCAGCAAACATGTCCAACAGATACATAGTATACATATACAACAGGCATATATACTACGCAGACACACAGCGCGCGCACACACAATAGCCACAGACACACAGCGCTCACACAATAGACACAGACACACAACGCAGACACAACAGACACATAGTACACACACAATAGACACAGCACATACGCAACAGACACACAGCGCACACAGGGCACATATACAACAGACACACCGTATACATATACAGCCGCAACACAGTTCACACACAGTACATATATACAAGAGCCACACAGCGCACATAATGCATATATGCAACAGACACACAGCGCACACTCAACAGATACACACAGTACACACATACAACAGCCACACAGCGCATATCTACGACACAGAGTACACATGTACACCAAACACACAGGGCACACACAACAGACACACAGTACACATATACAACAGACACACAGCATACACACAGTACACACAGCACACATATACAACAGATACATAGCGCAAACTGTACACACACAGACACACAGTACACACACAGACACACAGCGAACACACACAGACACACAGCACACATATACAGAACAGATACACACAATAAATACAGACACACAGTGCACACAGAAAAACACACAAAATAGCGAAAAACCAACAAATTTTTCGGAAAAACAATCATTTTTAAGAATTTTTTCGAAAAATTGCAAGATTTTCCCGAAAATTCTCAATTTTTCTCGAAATTTTTAAATTTTGTAAAACCGCGAAAATGTTGTGAGGGGGCAATGCGGGTCACGGGGCAATGCGGGTCAACTCTGAAAATTAACCCTCATTACCCCAACTTTCCGAAAATACCGAATTTGGGCGAAAATTCGCACTTTTTAAAAAAAAGTGGTGGGGTAATGAGGGTCAGTGGGGTAATGCGGGTCAACTCCGAAAATTTACCCTCATTACCCCGTGACCCTCATTACCCCACCACTTTCAAAAAGTGCGAATTTTCGCCCAAATTCGGTATTTTCGGAAAGTTGGGGTAATGAGGGCTGAGGGTAATGAGGGACCAAATTTAAAAATTTCGAGAAAAATTGAGAATTTTCGGGAAAATCTTGAAATTTTTCGAAAAAATTCTTAAAAATGATTGTTTTTCCGAAAAATTTGTTGGTTTTTCGCTATTTTGTGTGTTTTTCTGTGTGCACTGTGTGTCTGTATTTATTGTGTGTATCTGTTCTGTATATGTGTGCTGTGTGTCTGTGTGTGTTCGCTGTGTGTCTGTGGGTCTACTGTGTGTTCGCTGTGTGTCTGTGTGTGTTGTGTGTGTATTGTTTGCGCTATGTATCTGTTGTATATGTGTGCTGTGTGTACTGTGTGGCTGTGTCGATGCCGCATATATATACTGTGTGTCTGTTGTATATGTGTACCGTGTGTCAATGGTACATGTGTACTGTGTGTCTGTTGTACATGTGTGCTGTGTGTCTGTATATATTGTGTGTATCTGTATTGTATATGTGTACTGTGTGTCAGTTGTACATGTGTACTATGTGTCTTTTGTACTGTGTGCTGTGTGCTGTTGTACATGTGTGCTGTGTGTCTGTTCTGTGGCCGTTGTATGTGTACCGTGTGTCTGTTGTGTATGCGCTGTGTGTACTGCGCGTCTGTTATACATGTGTATTGTGTGTACGGTGTGTCTGTTGTATATGTGCACTGTGTGGGCGCGCTATGTGTCTGTTTTTGCGAAAGATTTATTTGTTTTTTGCACGTGGAGGGAGGTAGGGTTAAGAGGTATTAGAAATAAAGCAAGTCAAAGTCGAAGTAAGGTAAAAAAATTCTTTATTTTCCCATAAAATACGATTATACATTGTGGTACAAGGATAACATTAATGTACAAAAGAGATATAAAAGCTTTGGTTGCACTTTAAGAGTAATATTTCGACGGTTCAGCTAGAGAGATGCTGCGTGTGGATTTGGAGCCGAGACGTGACTGGTGGCGGAGACAGTGCAGTTGAAAAAGCGTGAAAATCTCATTTATCGGTTTCTCAGGAGACGTAGAAAACGATTATGGCGGGGGGGTCGGCGCTTGGGTATGGGTTAATACCCATGGGGGCAAAGTAGATTTTGCCGTCTGGTATTACCCCTGGACCAGTCGCGAAACATGTGTACGATACGGTACTATACAGCATCCCGGAGCAGTATACGTCTACGAAGTTCGCAGTAACATCGGAGATGTTGCATTCGCATATGTTATCGTACCCCTGTTGGTACTTTAGTGTGAACCGTGCCGAGAGCGAAGTTACCTGCAAGCATAAAAACAACATACGTTGGTAAAACGAAGAAAGAAGGGAGCGCGAGCGAGTACGAGAATGGTCGAACGACAAGATACAGAGCCAAGAAGGAAGATGAAACCTTGGTCACAGGTGCACAATGAGTTCGCGCGACAGTCTATCGGAAGACTACTTGTAATGCATTGGCAATAAGCCACGTTGCATCACGCGCCTTAATAGTACCCTAGGCGATAATCCTCTATGTTTATTTTTGTCTCGACCGCGAGTTCATTTGTGCTTTTTTGTTTGTTTTATTGTTTCTAAAACGTCGATGCATTCTTCGAAATGCATTTTTATTCAAACGAATTTACAAAGAAGGATTCGAGGAATCGAGAAGAACATTATTTTCATTTCGCGTGATTTTCGGAGTTGTAATAATCTTGGCGAGATAAGTTTCGTACTTTGAACCGCGAGTAGTTTCTCTCCGTCCGTTAATGAGACATAATAGAAAGAGAGTCCTTGTCTATAACCAGGCGTGTTTTAGGGCCCACTAAAGTTTACACTCGCTTTTCCGTCCACGTCGTTGGCGTCTCTCGACCGTGGACCGAACAATTTCGCCTCTAACGTGTGAAATTACTCGAGGGCTATTTCCACGCGGCCTCTACTCGCACGAGCCGATAGTCTACGAGCGAAAGATTTTAGCGCGACCATCTACGAGCGCAGTGAATCGTCGACGCGTACGAATTTCTATACGAAAATCAATCACGACGAATTGTAATCTCGTTATCAGCCACACGCGGCAAAAATTCCACGAAAAATAATATTTTCATAAATTTTTCCTAATTGCTTGAAAAACGCGTCGTTCTTAATTAAAATTGTGTTGGGAGGAAAGTAAAGTGCTACTGTAACGTACCAGGTGTAAGCGATCTTCCAACTCTTCGTCGCGTTCCTTCCTTGTCGTTGTTCTTTTTCGTGTGTGTGTGTGTGTGTGTGTTTTTTCGTTTTTCATCAAAGGACACACATTCGAGTCCTTGAGGCCTGGTGGCTCGTTCCGCGGAGAGTCGCGAGAGATAGTCAATTACAGCGGTGGCCGTACGTTTTGCCAGGTGCGGTTGCTCTACCGCCAATTAGACCGTGCGAGAAGGCTCACCGGGCAGGCAGGCAGGCAGGCAGGCAGGCAGGCAGGCAAGTCGGAGAGCCAAGAGAGTGTGCTTGGCTCGACCATCGAGAAAATCAGTACTCCTCCGTCTCGTTCGCGCGCCTGCGCCCTCTTTCCCCTCCCCGCCTCTCTTGCCGATCGCACAGGAGCGACGTAGACCTCTCGGTGTTGCGCACTGATTGCCATAGCCCTCGTTGCACACGTGCTCGCCATCAGACCGGTAGAGTCCTAAATGTTTTTTGCAAGGTTTACTTTCTTCTGGAGTCCCGCTCAATCCTTGGCCGGCTCGACCGAGCTCCGCAAACTTCCTCTCTGCTTCGATTCTCGTAGTTACCTGTAACGATAAGGTCGTTAAAATTACTTTTCGACTTTGTACACAAAAAATTACAATAAAATAAAATTCATTGTCCAGAATTGTTCGTAAGATTGAATCTTTTATCGATCGATCGATCGATCGAGTTCGGGTAGGAATTAACGCGATCCGAGGGATGGGAAAGAGTCGTATCTCGGCAATGTCCGAGGTTTCTTCGAGTCGCGATCGCACGAGCGAGAGAGCGTGTATGCCCCCCTGCAACAAGGTGGTTGAAACGTAATACCGGTAACGAGTACCTAATTCAAGCGCGGTCGCGTCATAAGTCCGGTAAAGTACGTTGTAAGTCGCAACGTCCGGCCATAATGGTATTTATGGGCAATTCCCACCTCTCTCGAGAAAGGGGTAAACACACTCTCGCACTCTCACCGCTCTCTCGTATCCATATCTGTCCTTTTCCATCTTCCCTCGCTCTCCTCGATTCCTCCCCCGTTCATACCGATCTTTCCTACTTTTCTTCGTTTCTCTCTCTCTCTCTCTCTCTCTCTCTCTCTCTCGTTCTTTAAGCCGTGTTCGTGCCAACCGATATTCCTCGGTACGTACGAGAGAGCGACGGTTGGGTACGGCATGACCATCGTGTGGAATTCCACGATAAATGGAATACTGCGTGAGGGGTTCGCGCGATATCGGGATCCGGGACTGGCGATCTTCGCGGAGTAACCGACCCAGAGAGAACGAGGTAAAACTCGCTATATTTGTTATTTACATTTATTTATTTATTTTGTTTTTTTTCATTAAATCAACAATTATTTCAAATTTTCTGAAAGTTAAAATTCGAGCATTATTCGCTCTTGCTGGCATCAGCAGTACGAAGCCAAACGTAACCAAAGTGTAGCAACCAGCGATCGCGTCGACGTATAATTTAGCCCGATAATCTCTCGGGCTTCTAATGAGTTCGAGTTTGCCACGATAATTGCCGGCTGAATCACACAGCGACGGGAGGTCGCAGGAAAGGAGAGATGGAAGGGAAGAAAAAGGAAGACTTGGAACTATTGGATATCCCGACGAATTAATCTGATAAACTCGGTTGAGTGCGAGGCATTAGCGCGAGCGAATTGATGTTTGCGCCGAGTGCCATGCGGGATATATCGAAAGGAGAGTAAGCGCGCTATATTAACTCACGAGAGGTTACATCAGGCAAGATATTTACGCAGGATTCGCTATTTTATACGATAAAATTGTATAAAAATTTGAATATTTTAATGCAAAAATCTAATTAAATTAATTATTTGAATTCATTATGCGAGTAAGAAAAATTCGTTACCGTCCGATCTTTTCTCAACTAAAATTTTGATTTGTTTACCGATCGGTGTTAAAGCTCGCGAGACTCGAGAGACGCTCGATGCAAATACGTCTGGACAGGCTCGTTGTAAAGCGCTGCGGATTTTTCTCCGAGTAAGTCGAGGATGTTAATTTTTCTAAGAAAGCTTCGAGCATTATGACAGCGGACCGTAAGCGAGACGAGGGCGATTTCACGATGAACCGCATCGCGGACTCGAGCCTGGCTCGCTCTCTCGCGGAAGAACGAGCTATAATTCATGCGTAAGAAGTTCTACCCGCGTTGGTGAAGACGCTGTTGTGATTAGCTTTTGCGCGGCTTCATCACGGTCCGCATCCGGCAGAGTGGAATATCGCGGATGCTCATGGATGTCAGGAGGTGTACGTCACGTGAGTCTTCCAACGAGTAAGCTTGGGCACTGGCTCGTAGATAAAGAAAGAAAGAAAGAAAGAAAGAAAGAAAGAAAGGTACGAAAGTAGCGAGACCTAACGACACTCTCGTCGTACGATCCAGCGTAGCTTCGTAGTTTGCCCGTCGCGCTTCCTGCCGTTCGCAACCCCGATGCACCCAAGACCTCGAAAAAGCGAGGTATGAGCGTGCGCATGCGCGAGAGAGGTCCCGATCGTAAAGGCGCGCAATTTGAATATGAATAAATCGTCTCGGAGCGTCTACTCGCTTCTTCTTTCTTGTCGGGGCTAACACACGCACACGCGCATGCGCAAACTCCGTCTCTCCTCTTCACCCTTTACATACGACTCTCGTTGCATCGTTCTTTCGTTCGTTCTCACAAAACACTCCGTTGTACGAGAGAGAAAGAGAGAGAGAGAGAGAGGGTATTGCGTTTCTTCATTCTCGTCCCGAGTCTTCGAAACGGCTCGCGCGTTTCTATATATGCGCGAGTACGTGAGCCCCGCGACGCCAAGAGGACCGACGTCGAGGCGGAGCGGTTTCAGGACCACAGAGCGATTCTCCCGGGAGTGTTTTACGCACGAGCGTTTATGGATTGTTTAATGGCGACCGCCTACAAATTAGACGAGCGGTAAATCAATATCGAGCAGACCTCCGCAAAGCACAATGGGAGAACGCGTTGCTTATACCGTCCCTTTATATGGGAATACCACGCGTATATGTGTGTGTGTGTGTGTGTGTGTGCTTCTCGTTGAATTTACGACTGTTCGTTGTGTGTGCGCGCGCCTCCTATTATAATATAAGAGCGCGTGTATCGTGCGAACCGAGACATTGTCCCAATGCTCGATAGAACGAATAATTTTATAGAAATAAAATTCATCGAGGGTTAATCAACGTTGAAATTGTAAAATGAAAGTTTTTCTTGTTGTTTTTTTCTCGAGAGAGAGAGAGAGAACCAGTTAAATCTGGGTGAACGCATCGACTTGGAACAAATAGCTACGACGTCGTTAAAGGACCTCGGGGCATGCGCGAATAGTGATTACTCGCCGTGGGCGAGAAGGCATCTAACAGAAGCAGAGCTCGAAGCTACGCTCCGCGGGGTTGATTATCTCACCTGTCTCTCGCTCGCGCGCTCGACAGAGACCGAGAGAGCGTATCTCTCTCTCTCTCTCTCTCTCTCTCTCTCTCTCTCTCTCTCTCTCTCTCTCTCTCTTTTACTTCTCACCCGATGCTCACCGTTGAAATAGATTCCTCGTTCTCGCGCGGCTATCCTTCCTGCTCCTTAATCTCTTTCTCCATCTCGCTACGGAGATGAACTCTCCTCTTCTTCTTCTTCTTCTTCTTCTTCTTCTTCTTCTTCTTCTTCTCCTCCTCGCGCGATTATATTTCTTGCGCCACGAGGACGCTTTTTTACCCGTCGTGTCTTCTACAAACAAAAACAAACACACAAAACATTACCATACCGTGAGAAACAATATTCGTCGAATACTTATTAATTTCTCTCGTTAATTTCGTTAATAATCGAGCGTCGTTTTAATCCAGCCAAGAGGCATCGTCGTCGAGACCGAGAGAGAGAGAGAGAGCGATCGAGTCCCTCCCGGGGCTACCGTACTTCACCTGTGAATCGGAGACGGTTAGAAAACCAAGGACAAAAAGACGAGGTTGGCAGACGAAGGAAGAAATGTTAAAAAGAGAAGAAGGAAAAAGAAAAAGAAACAGTAAAAGAAGATGAAGATCGGATTCTCGTGGTGGACGGTGGAGAAGCACTGCAACGTCCAAAGGGTTCACGGAGTAGTAACAGAAGCACGACCGCGGTGGCGGCGGCATCGGAGCTATTCACCTATGCATATATATATATATATATACACACACAAGTAGTGGTATACATCGCAATGTTCAGCTGTTGGTTGCACGGCAATGCGATGGGAGTACACACAAGAACACATTCGCTTTTTTGTCCAGGTCGATATATCAGCCCAGAGGCCCATGTCTAACGGGTAATGCACCGAACGATCCTCGCCATACGCCGCATTTCCTGTGCCGTGGCACGACGACGAGGACGACGAGGACGACGAGGACACGAAAGAAGAGTGGAAAGCGAAGCTATATACTCGTCTCTGTGTGTTTTCTCTGTAACACGATTTGCGAAAAAATGAAAAATAAAGGGGGAAAAAAAAAATAAAAATTTAGTCTTAATTTTTGTTTATTTATCTCACGACCTTGGATTTTGATCGATCGACACGATCTGGTTGAGATTGTATAAGATGTTAAATTTGTATTCGTATCGTCGTCGTTCTTTATTCGAGCAAGTTACCCCCTCCCCCTCCTGTTGCCCTGATGAGACTATAACTTTGAGATATATTGGGCCTTTCCGTGTTTCTTCTTCCCATATCCTTCGCCTGGGAAAACCATCTCGCACCTACCTCCGGGGCCCTCTCCTTCTCCTCCTACCCTCTTCATGGACAAGATACCCGTTACTTATATTATCCGACCTCGGAGTGTGCAACGAGTATAGGTGGACTGGAGCTTGCACAGCCGCGACGAGAATGAATGAGAGAGAGAGAGAGAGAGAGAGAGAGAGAGAGTGTGTGTGTGTGTATGTTTATTTGTATGTGTGTGAGAGAGAGAGAGAGAGCTCCCAGCACCCGAGTTTTTTATCCGCTCGAGGCAAACTCCGAGGCCCGATCCCATCCGCGTTATAACGTCGACCGAGGGGGTCAACGATAATAAAGAACGTTTATTTCTCGAAGCGAGCTCTCGTCGCGTCTTATATGCGTCTCGCCTGTGCACCTCTGGCTCCGAGCGAAATGCAACTCGAACACGTGGGAGCTCGCACGAGAAACTATCCTCTTAACCGAGAAATAAAGTTGTTGAGGAAAAATAAAGGAAGGGGGGAGGGGCAACCTGATGAAATGTATAACACACAAATTTACCTTGATCCTTTCGTTTTTTTGTTTTCTTTCGAAAGAATGCCCGTCGCATGACCTTGACCCTGAAGCGACAACGTCCTGAAAAACGTCACTTTGGGTCGAGCATCTTCTTTATGGAATGAAGGAGAGATGAATAAAGATGAACGGATAGAGAGAGAGAATGGAGAAGGGGTCTAATTAGCTTCGCATACCGTCACAAACTGAGAAAGCAGGCGCCAGCGGTCACCACTGGAACCAACAGGGGGTAACCCGGCATAACGAATATCGCCCAGGATTTTATCAGACTCTCGCAGCTCGTCTTCCTCTTTTCTATCCAGGCAGGCTAGAAACCGCGATTATAAACATAATATATATCCATCGCGATGGGTACATAGAATGTGTAAGCCCATCCTGTGGCCTCTTGGGTCGCGTTCACGCAGTGACGACACGTCTTCCTAGCCTCGCCAGCGCGTCACGACGACGCTCCGACATTCCTCGATGCTCCCAGCGAGTACGAATTATTCATAAATGAATCTTATCGTCGCTCGTAACGACTCAAGCTCCATTAAAAATTTGTACATCTTTTTTTATTTCGGTCTACTTTATTCAATTATATTCCTTCTTCTTTATAAACTGAATTTGTTGGTAAATAATGTTTTTACAATATAGACGAGAATGATGGAAAAAATAATAAAAAACTTTGTTCTTATTCGCTTGCTGTGACGAGAAAGTGGCAGAAAGCAACGGTGTAACCGAGATTCGCATCGGACATATCGGTTCGCCGGAGTATTAACCAACAGGAGCAACCACAAGCGGTAGCAAGAAGAGTTAACTCGAAGCAAGACGAACCTTCGATGCTTCTCTAGTAACATCACCTACAGTCAAACCTCTCGTTCAATTCAATTCTCAATAATAAAATCCAACGTAAAAAATCCACAGCCATTGGTCCCTTAAAAATTAAAGAGACAAAATTATTATAAAATTCATCAACTTGAGATTATCGAGAAATTTTCATCTCAGCCTCGAGCTTAAAGTTTCACCGAAGACGACTTTTGCCAACTAACAACCTAGTGTGTGCGTGGCTCAGCCTGTACCGAGTCTCGATCGCCAGGGGCATCGTTGTTTCAAAATTACCAGAGGGCTGCTATGAAAACGATAATTTATGGCGACAGGGCACGAGTCTCTCGGAAGCAACGTATCTGGTGCACACGTTATACGACGATATAACAACGAAGAAGCTCGTTCGAGTAACCCCCCATCCTCTGTTTCTCTTTTATCTCGCGTCGTCGCTAACCCACGTCTCTGGCTGTATCCTCGGCATTCCTCATCCCCGAGTACGGTGACTCGTTAAAAATTCTACAATGATACGGAACGTGTAACTTTCACAGGGTCATTGACATCGTCGAACTTTTGTATCCTTCCAGGAGGTCGACCGACGAAACGTGAAAAATTCGCCGATCGTTTCGTTCCTTTTCGATTAATTATGGAAAAATAAAATGAAAAATTCGACGGTCGTTTTTTAATTTAAATCAAAATGCCGCCATCTTGGCATATTCGCCAATTAAGCTTGTATTGTGATGAAGCGAAGCAAAGTTATCTCTTCTTCGAGTGAAAAAGCAGCGATGAATCGACTCGCCACTTTAAATCCAGATTAAGAGCGTCGGTCTTCCACCCTTGCCTCGTAACGCGAGGCTGATGAATACCTCGGCTTCGACTCGTCGATCCGGAAACATTTAATTTAGACGTTGCCGAGAGTGCTTTTACACACACACACACACATACGAGAATAATAATTTTAGCTTGGCAGGTAAGCTACAAAGTTCGCCGATCTCTAAATTGCATCTTACTGTTCCAGACAGTCCTTTCGTCGTGTCTTCCAGCAGCCACAGACCCAAACCGACTACACGAATAAGCGACCGGAGTTAAACTCGTCGAGAGGATTATAATAACAAGCTTTCAAGGTCAACTCGGACACCATTGACATTCTCCATCGAAAATCGTTCCTAATGTAATTAATTAATTAACAAAAATTACTTATTAAAAATCGAACGTCCTGCAAAATGATCCACGAATATCGAAGACGACCAACCAAGGGGCATCCTCACCTCGCGACTTACATCGTCCAACGTGTTTATTCAATAATAACAAATTACCGAGGGATTCTGTGCAGTCATACTCTATAATTGAGACTACCGGGATTGCCGCGGGGGCAGCTACCACCGGTTCGCCTTGGTTCGTAGGTGGAGAAAAGAAGATTCGTTGTTTTTTTTTTTATTCACCATCAGCCTCGCTGATGGTGACGAATGAAGTCTCCTATCCCAACGAGAAGAGATCGAGCCTCTCTCGTTTTTAGGAACTCGATCACACTCGAGCTGACTCGGAGGGTCCCCGGTGAATGGCGAGAGGCGTTCGTGATTACGCTTTCGCGGATATGCATAAAGGAGTCTCGGAATTAGCGTGTGCTTGTGTGTGCATCGTAATGATCTCATCATCTCGTTCCTCGAGGTAGCAGCTGTTCATCGGAAATAAGAAAATTTCATCGAAGAATACTTAACGATCCTGCTCTTCGAATCTACGAATACAATTTTTTTGTACAATTTTTATACACGAATATATAAATTGATAAATAATCAATAAAAAAAAATCATATATATTTGTCGATCGAAAAATTCTTTCCCTCTTTCCTATTTAATATGGATTGCTAGTCGACGCGACAGGTCTCTTCGAGTTCCCGCAGGCCTGTAACTCAACGTAGAGTATACTTTATTCTCGCAGATACGTCGCGCTACTGCAAGAAGTCTCACGGCCTCTGAACTCGAACTCGTCATAACTGCAAATGGAATGAATGCCTCAACAGGTAGATGGGTAGCTTCCGACAATAAATATATATATATATATATACATATATAAAGAAGAAATCGTCGGCAGCAATGCCAACCAATATGTATATTACATATATATATATATATATATATTTATATATGCATTCGCCGCACTATCGAGAAGCGAGAGGACTGCTCTCAGCATTGCCAGCACGCTCTAAAATTGACTAGGGATATTAAGCGTAATATACGTATACGTTCTTCTTCATCGAGCTCACCGGTGTGTGGTGTACAATGTACTGGGATACCTTATGCTAATACAAGTAGCGTATTGCGGTAGGCTTCGTCTCGAGTCTGATGACCAACCCACCAGCATGCTGGTTCTACTGTTACTCCACCGTTGCTGGCTCGCTAGATTGAAGGCTTGTGGCTGGTCTCTGCTACCGGACTCTAGCTTTTGTGGTGGGACACACTCTTCCTTCGTGTAATGAAAGTGTCGTTCTCGTGTATTTCTAAAAGCTACCGTGCAATATTCCTCGAAGCAATTTAACTATATTACCACGAGAGAGAGAGAGAGCGGGGGGGGGGGGGGGGGGGGGTTCAAGATTATTATTCACAGTGGGAATTATTACTTGGCAACGCCTTTGAATGATTTTTATCTATGCGAGAGAAAAAATAAAATGGAGAATGAAGAGAAAAAAGAAATTTCTTTGAAGCTCACGTTGATTCTTACAGCTGGATGGTTGTTACTAGGGTTTTCTAGTCGAGGCGTCGATCAACGATCACGAGAAGAACGAGGGAACAAAAAAGGTGCGAAGGTGGCCAACTTGGCTCTCGACCACCTGTTACACCGTCATTATCATCAGCCTTACCGGTTGACCGAGCTTATTCACTCTAGAAAAGTCTGCACACGATGAGCTAGTAAGAACGCGACTCTAATTTCTATACGCCTCGCGGATATGTGCCCGAGCTACACCCCGAGGATTCTATAAGGCAGGTGGAAATTACGACGATCCGATCCGCAAGGTGGCGTTGCTCGTTCGTCGATTAACGAGGACAAAGAAATTGCTACTTTTTATTATCATTTTGTGCTACTTTTTTTTATGAGAAAAAAAAATCATATTTTTATAAAGATTTTTCTTTAATAAAACTCATTCGATAAAATTATATCATCGTTTTGTTTTTAAACGATCGGTAATTGTGGGGAAAAAATTTGCAACGTTTCGCATTAAAGCTTAAGAATGTCGGACGATTACGAAGATCGGATAATCTTAGGGGAAATCACGATACGAATTCGTGTTTCAATTTAATTATGGCACGAAAAGTGTGATAACGGAAGGACTTGGGCGAGTTTCGCGATAAAATCGTATCGAGGGCTTTTAGGAATGTCTCGGAAAGATGGGAAAATCTCGTGGTAGGTAAGCCAGTCTCCTCGAGACGCAAAGTTGCCAGGTGCGATCGAGCAAATGTCCTCGCGCTTAATACGCAGATGCGGGAGACTCGTTACTTCGCTCTCGTCTCGGCCGTAAACCAACGAGAGGATTATTTACGATCGCGATAACCGATTATCGCTCGTATCGAAACAAAAAGAACAACAATAAAATAAATATTTTTTTTAAAAATCACGAAAAACGAAGTCGAAAGTCATTTCGACGTTAATAAAAAAAAATTAAGTAAGAAGGAAGAAGATGATATCACGTCGTAATAGTTGGCAAAACGTGCGTCACAAGGCATGGGAATTGAACGTTATGCGTGAAACGAACGATGGACCCGGAGTCATCGGAATCCCGAGAATCCCGAGTTAACGACGGAATTCAGCAGATATCGAAGTTCCGATTGAAATACCGCGCGTGCTTCGATGACAGCGAGCGAAAAACGGCGAGAACTATGTGTACGAGGCTCGAAGGAGAAGCTGCAATATTTTGGAAAAATGTTGTGATAAAATAATACAAAAAAAATGGAAAAAATTTGAAAGATTCTCGAAGTAATTTTTTCCAATCTATCGCAGTTTTTATTTTCTGCCTCTAATTTTGTTATTTCTGACTCCAACGATGCAACAAAAATTTACAAAGACCTGCAATATTTTGGAAAATTGTCTTGATAAAATAATATAAAAAAAAATGGACCGAACAAAAATTGAAAATGCACGCGTATACGTGGCAATGAATTTCACCGGTACCGAAAGAGAGCTCGAGCTGCGCGGATTCTTTCGCTTCGGGTCCTACACGTCCGAGGACTTTCGCTCTCGGACGAAGAGGAGAGTTTCTCGTACCGGCAAATTGTTATTAACTGGCGTTCGTGCGAGACGAAAGTACTGGCGTATACGCGCATCGGCGCGCGTTATCGCGCGTTGACGCGATGGTCGACGACGTGTCATTTTTTTCCCTCTTTTTTTTTTCATTTCCGTACAACACACGGCGCCTTCGCGCGTTAAAAAATTTAATTTACATCGTCTCGCGCAAATTCCGTTACGACGAATTCGCGCCTGAGACTTTGCGCGTCAAAAAGTAGGACGTTATTATTATTATTATTATCGTTTATCATTGTTGTTGTTAATTCGTCGATATTAATTACGCGGCAATCAAAGCAAATTATTCCGACAGCCTCGATTAATTCACACGCTTCGAAAACTTCCTGTCGTAAAAAATTGATTCCTCGACGCGCCTCGTAGTACCGCGAATCGCCGAGAGATGGCGCTGGGGGTACGAAACCCACGAACCGTTCTTTCTCGCCGTTTCGCTGTCGAGAAGACCAAAGTGTCTTTCGCCTTGTGAGAAAAAAAAGAAAAAAAAAGAAACAATGAAATTTGTCGCGAATAAAATTTCGATGACGAAGGATCCAGCGTGAATAAGAGTCGCGCAGAAAGGATGAATGAACGACGTGGAGAGAACGATCGAAGGAAAAAAAAGAAGAAACCTCGAAAAAGAAATGAAAAAAAAAAAAACAAGAGAATAGGGAACAGGGTGAAAAGGCCGACGAAGGAGTAAAAAAGGATGCGCGAAAGGATCACGACAAGGGACCCAGGGCGAGTAGGCGAGTCGCGGGGCCGGATGCACGAGGTACGACCGGTGAATACATACCACCCAGCGAAAAATTAATAAATCCTGCTCTTAAACAAACAAACTCCACCCACGGCAGATCGGATAAGCTCTCTCTCTCTCTCTCTCTCTGCTCGGCGTTCTTCTTGTTGTTTTTCTTTTCTTTACCCCGCGAGCCCGGTCGGGGCCATTGATTTATTAATTTAGAGCTGCCCATTCTAAGAT
The DNA here is from genome assembly GCA_951802705.1 of Netelia virgata. Classification (NCBI taxonomy): domain Eukaryota; kingdom Metazoa; phylum Arthropoda; class Insecta; order Hymenoptera; family Ichneumonidae; genus Netelia; species Netelia virgata. The sequence goes on from OX637867.1 coordinate 18,531,735, forward strand.
GTTGGCGAGGAGAGAATCTCTCTGTCTTTCTCTCTCATACGCGAAGGATTCTCTCGTCGGGTTCGAGCTGCGTTCTCTGTTTCAAGAGAGAGAGAGAGAGAGAGAGATTTCTCTCCTGCTCGCTCTTTCTCTACGGTGAACAAAGTTAAAGGATCTCTCTCTCTCTCTCTCTCTCTCTCTCTCTCTCTATTTCTCTCTCACTCCTCGCACAGCCACTATCCGACGTGGTATCGGTAATTATAGCCCTCTCACGGCCCTCGGAAGAGCAAGACGCGCGCGCGCGCCAGGTAACGTCTCGCGGTTACGTTCATTACTGAATTATCGGCTCGATGCGAGAGACCACGAGCAAACACAATGCACCTTGATTTTTCTTCGATCCTTCGAACCTCCTGTAACCGTAACGTTCCAGCAAATTTCATAAAAAAACAATTTTTCAATTCCCTCGCAACAAAAAATTTGCATGAATATATTGTTTTTTTTTTTTTTTTTTTTTTAATAAGAAAAGAAGACTAATTATTGTGAATAAATTTGTGTGACCGAACATCTGTTAACCCGCATAGTCGGTGAAAAGAAAGAAAAGAAAAAACGAGGAGTGTAGAAAACAAAAGTTGGCGCGTTTTATCTGATGGGCCATGGGATGAACTACGACCGAGCGAGAGAAAACCCTTTTCGCTCGAGGTACGTGATCGACCTATCGACCGGTACGAGTCTTCGGCTTCTTCGATTATTAGCAAAAATCGTATATATTTGTTCACATGTGTGTGTGTGTGTGTGTGTGTGTGTGTGTGTGTGTGTGTGTGTGTGTGTGTGTGTGTGTGTGTGTGTGTCTATATAGCTCGGCTCGTACCGGAGGTAACCCTTTAGCGAGTTACCATCGCTGTTTAGATCCACCCACCTCTCGTCGGTAATTATCAATTAGTCATTCCTTTACCCCCTTAAGCATTTATTAAAAAATTAATATTTCTCGTCGATCCCACGCGAAGAGTTGCCTCTTCTCGCTTCGAAGAATTTTTTCTTCTTTCTTTTTTCCATTTTTCATTTCGTACCACTAGGAATGTTTTTTTTTCGTTAAATACAAAATACGTGCGAAAAGATTGAAAAAAAAAATGAAAATGAGAAATCGAAGGTTCCGTCGCAAACAATCCTTCGTTCCATCGTGCAGGTCGAATGATCGATGACGCGCTGTCTATAAGACGTTTTGCATAAAACAAGGACGACGTGTAAGCGCCCGCATTCTCGTCCTCGCAACGGTCTCTCACGGGAGGACAATGTCTTTGACATTCCCAGACAATGGATCTTCTATATAGATCGGTATCGAAAAAAAAAAGAAAAAAAAAAATGCAAGTTAGGTCCTGCAGGACTCGTTGAATTTTTTTTTGCCACGTCATCCTCGACGATGGAAAAACACGGTACGAGGACCTGTCGTCCCGCAGGAAAATGTTTCAGGCACGAATCGTTGGAGCGTGTCCGTTGGTTCGAGGGCTTGGCGAAGAAACGAGAAATATGAGGCGTTCGCACGGACGTCTCGGGACTCACCTCGATGCGTCGGTGGATAATTTATGCGGCGTGTTGGTACTCTTTCTCTTTCTTTCTCTCTCTCTCTCTCTCTCTCTCTTCTCTTTCTCTACTATATTCGCTCTAAAAAATTATTTATTTGATTGAACGACACGCCGCGCAGGCGCAACATCGCTTCGGGGAAGGCTATTTCTCGCCAAGTCGCCGAAGATCTTTTACCTCGCGGACTGCGACGTAACGCTCCAACGAGGCTAACACTTTGTGCCGGGTCCTTCATCACCGAGGAGCTGGCCGAAGGTAGAGAAACGTCTCTTCTCTCCTTTATTCCATATATGTTTTCTCCTTTTCTCTCTTTTCTTCTTCTTGTTTTTTGTTTCTTTTCTTACAGTCTCTCGATACTCGCACGCTGCAACAGGTGCGTCTTTCTTCCTCCGATTTTATAAAAATTGTCGTCGCGTCGATTTTTTTTCCACCGATTTAATACAAAAATATATCAATTATTATGAAATGAAAAATTGTAAAAATGGAGAGTACGATGATTTGCACGAGTAGACGTTATTAAATGATACGCGAGAACGAGCCGCGATACGAATGAATAAAGGAAAAGAAATAGAAAGAAAAGAAAAGAAGAAAAAAAGGTGGATAGTGGTAGGCTTGGCCAACATCGAGGCCCCGTAACTTTCTATATGCCATCCCATTAAGCTTCCCACACTTGACTCGCGCGACTCTGTGCTGCACAACTCGAGTGAGACAGAGGTGAGCGCGCGTACCGAGATGAAACAATACCCAAGAGCATTGTCTAGCTCGTTCGAAGTAGGCGAGAGGGCGAGTACAATTTTCTCTCTCTCTCTCTCTCTCTCTCTCTCGTTGCAATTCGTAATTAGCCTCCTGATTAATTGTCGATTTATCGTTTAATTATAATAATTATTATGGTCGTTCACCCCGCCTGTCTGTCTGTGTGTGTGTGTTTCTCTCTCTCTCTCTCTCTCTCTCTCGCCCCGATTATTGACTTCCATATATAATTTATCAGATCGTGCCGAAAGGTCTCCGTTCACTCTCGTTCGCCGATTACACGATTTTTTGTTAACGTTCTCGTTGCGAATTTAAAACTCTCTTCTCGGTCCAGATCTATCGTTCGACAGGTGAGTTCGGTGAAGAAACAGAGACGAGAGTTAAGAAGGGGTGGGGGGCAGCTTATATTTTACATTTCGTATATCGAATCTCGATGCCCTCGTCGAAGATAGTAGGAGTGGTCGATGCGAGATACGAAAGAGAGAGAGAGAGAGAGAGAGAGAGAGAGAGAGAGAAAAGACCGAGCGAACTTTATCGTATTTAATTAATTACTCGGTTCGAGGAGGATCGCGAGTCCCGCAATTTTCGTCCTTACACCCCCCTCCCTCCTCTCCATCGCATTTCGATCCACCCACCAAACACGCGTGCGCTTTTGTGCCATCGCGAGGCTCCTCCCCCTTCCGTGTACGTGCGGGGGATGCCGATCGTGGATGCCAGGGTGTACTTCGAGAAAGAAAACAAAAAAAAAACAAACAAAGAAAATGAAAGAAAAAATCAAAAGAGGAAAAAAGAGTGGCAACGATAGCCTAGCCGAGAAACTTCGAGGATAATAGCGAGGCATAAATCAGTGGTCGAGAAGGGAAGCGGCAAAGGATTCGAACATAAAGCGAGCGACTCTCTCTCTCTCTCTCTCTCTCTCTCTCTCTCTCTCTCTCTCTCTCTCTCGAGACAGAGAGGGGGTTAAACAAAAAAAAAAACGAAAAAATAAAATAAAATAAAATGTCGCGTAAAGTCGCGGGGACGATCGTTCGTGTATACGACCGCGTCACAACATCGGTAATGCGACCATAATGCTAATTTACCGTTTATCGCGAACTCACCTTCGTGCCCGGTCACCGCGACGTCCATGTATCTATCTATATATATATATATATAAAGGATCCTATGTATACGAATATATATATATATATATATCGTTGATATTAAAATGGCGTCTCGCGCATGCGTAGAAAGAGATGGACCCGTATAGCGATCGTTGGCTCTCCCTTGAGTATTAGCAGGTCTCTTGGTAAAAGAGCCTTGACCTTGACTCGACCGGCTCGACCTCTGAGCCTCGAACGCTAATACCCTTCTTCTTCCTCACGCCTCAAAGAAAGAGAGAGAGAGAGAGAGAGAGAGAGAGAGAGAGAGAGAGAGAGAGAGAGAGAGAGAGAGAGAGAGAGAGAGAGAGAGAGAGAGAGACTTCTCGTTGAACAAAAAACGAACGACGTATAAATATACGCGCATGCGTATTCGAGATATTTCTGGTTATAGAGCGAAACGTGGCTGATGGAGTTGAACTGAAGAGGGAGGGGAGGTGAACGAGGGTTGGAAAGATCGTATACAGCGGATAAGAACCCACACGGCCCTGAATATGATCGTCGACACTTTTTTTTTGTTCTTCCTTTTATTATTATTTTTCTCTCGTTTCTCCGTTAAACTCGACGAAACGAGCGCATGCGCGTGAAAAGCTTGACGAGATTTTTCCTTCTTTCCTTCTTTCCTTATTTTTTTGTTCCTTGGGCAAAGACACTCGACTATACTCTCGCGTCTCTCCGTAAACCTCGACGTCCTTTTACACGAATCTTCAAGAAGCTTCTGTTTACCCTCGAATCCGAGGAGACATCGAGGTCAAAGAGACCTCCTATGAACCTCCCATTCGACCTTTCATCCGAGAGTCTTTAGTAGAGGGCGCTGATATCATTAGCTCGTATTTAGGGCCAGTTCGACGCTCGACGTCACGAACCTTCGAATCAAATCAAATCTCTCTCTCTCTATATATATATACATATATATAACATACGTAGAAATGTTTGTACGCTGGAGTTCGAGTGGACGCGAAGCTGTTGCGAGCGGGTGAACTCGCGTGAGAAGTCTTCGGTATGAAAGAAACGAAGAAGATGTGAAGGAGAGAGAGGGGGGGGGGGCTCAATGAGACGAGAGAAACGCAGAAGCAGGCTTCTATATATATATGTATATATAGGAGATGATGCTCGATGCTCACGTGGAAGCTGACTACGATATAGTATAAATATATCTATAGACAGCAGCGCGAAGGAAAGACGCAAGTCACTCGTAACCGTATCGTGAGAAAGACAAACATCGTGGCAGAGTCGAGAGACGTTTCGAGTGACGCTCAAGCGCTGTCTCGGGGCCCGATGTTGGCTCGCCCGTTTCGTTCGCACGGGCGGTTATGATATTTTTTAGTGGGTCGAAAAGCCGAGATCTCGATATTCAAACGTACGTGTAAAATTCATCGGTGGATTTATATTCGAAGCTTGTCTTATAGAATGGCCGAAAGATATCGCGAGCGTCACACGAGGATGGTGCTCTGGCAATTATCGACTCGGTTGACCGAGAGACCGAGACCTTTTGGACATCGGATTCGAAGATGATTTATTTTCTTGTTTTTTGTTTTCTATTCGTTTTCTTTTAAAAATTGTCTCGTTCTTCGTGATTTAATAACAAGTTTAACTCGGTGAAAATTATTATACTTGCATCATTGCGAATTAATTTATCGTTCCTTCTTCTTCTTCTAAGGATTTTTAATGCGCCGGATCAATAATAATAATAATAATAATAATAAGAAGAAGAAGAAAAATAAATGAAAAAAAGAGGGCAAAGAGGGTGTACACGAGATTGTATAGGAACGAATTTGAAAAGAAGACACAATGGTATTGGAGAGAGTTTGAGGCGAATAATGGTATCTGCGCAGGGTCGAGACGACGCGTGTGCGTGTGCGCAGGCCCGGCTGTATTAACATTATAAATCGTTCAGGCCGGCGACACGCCCGGGGCGGAGCCGATTGTATCGATCGATACCCACCTACCGTAGCCCTCCCGATATCGATTACACAGCGCCGGTGATTGGCAGGATTCGTAATACGCCACGGGGATTCCGCGTTGAACGAGTGAGAGAGAGAGAGAGAGAGGGAGAGAGAGCGACGCGACGCGGTCGATCGCGTCAGCGCTATGCGCATCGCGTTGCACCGCGTCGATTGCGAATCGACCACTCGGGCGCGATCGACTGCGCACGCGCGACTTCTCTCTCTCTATCGCTGTTTCGCGAGAGAGAAAAAAAATACTGCGGAAGGAGGGTCGATTTGTCATCTCGAGAAACAAAAATGATCGTAAATTTGTTTTTTTTGTTTTTTTTTTTTTTTAGACAGAGAGATAATCGAAATATTCCGATAATTTATGTCTACAGTCGCATTTCTAAATGAGAATTCTTTTCAAATGCTGGTCAAGGTGACCTGCAACATCAGTGTCACAATGTTGTAGCAGTAGATTAAAGGATTCAACGTATTCAACTCGTCGTTCTTCGGAAACACATAATTGCGCAGCGAGAAAAAATAAATAATAAAAATATCACCGCGCGGATTCTCACCTTATGCAAATAACGCACAACTCGAGGAGAACCTGATCCACGCGCGAAACGAGATACGCACCGTTTTCTCGTATAGTTAAATTAATTCGAATCAATGCGATCCTTGAATTCGCGACGTATAAGTAAAAATGAAATACGCGGCGGTTTAGAAAAAGAAAAAAATATCGACCGTGGTCCAAAATTTGTTTTTGCGTATCGACGTCGCGACAACTCTAATCTCTCGCTTTACGATAACTACGATTATCGTCGATGAGATTCGACGAGGATTTACATATAGAATTGTGCGTCGAATCTTTTTTGGACCAAATTCTTCGATTTAAGAGACGATTTATGGAAAAGGAAATTTGTTCAAAATGTAATTAAAAAAAAAAAAGTTGAAAAAAAATGATGTAGGTGGTACGAGATGGTGAAATTTCTCGTTGTCGATTTGTGCACGAGGTTTTAATGGCCGAGATGTCATTGATGCGTCGTCTCGCGTATCGCGTAAAGGTGCCACGAGCCGGATTCTCCGATCATTCTCTGTCGCTCACTCGGAGCGAGAATGACAGATTTTACGGCCACACACCGAGCGTAATGTATGAGCCTGCCTGGCGCTTATTTTATACGAATGGGCGAAAAGATAGTCTCGTCTGTACCAGAGTTTATAAATAGGGACGAATCGCGAATCTTCGAGAACGAAGAGTGTACATCGAAAAAGATTTTAGACGTAGGAGACGCGTGATAAAATGGACTCGGGCGACAACGAACGATAGATCGGAAACGAGTGTTTAAAACTCGTTACGAGACTATTTCGAAAAATGTCTCGACTTCACGAGGCTATATTTTATCGCGATTGGAATACGAGATATCGATAACTTCGATGGGAAACCTCGAAAAATCAATTTTTCACCCTTCCGTATCGCGGTTCTCGTTAGTCGTACAGAAAATTGTACGAATAACTTTTTGAAGAGCTCGCCGAGAAGAGAAGAATGGCGCAAGAATCATCCGGATATATTTATTTTTGTGGCCGTGGTGAAAAAAATAGCCCCGCGGGTAGGAAAATTTTTGTTTCTACCCCATTTTGCCCAATATCTTAAAAACTCTCAGAGAAAATGCGAAAAAGCTGAAATTACGATTTATCGAGATTAAACCATAATACGACCATTCCAAAGAAAGCTGTATCCTCTAGAATCCACGAACCGTCATATGCACGAAATCTTTTCGTGTAAAAAAAAATTCCTCCATCTAACCAACGCCACCTTAATTCCCTAATCATCACATCAAACATGAAAAATTTCTAGTACCAAAGTCCGCGAGGCATCGCAACTGATTCCGATATAATTGAACTTACCGATCTCAGACTCAGCCTGGCTAATACCTAAGTAAAGAGGTGGGGAAAAGGTCAATCGTCGTTTGTCTGGAAATTCGAGAAGAGCGATTGATCAAATGCACTTTGCGGATAACTTTGCATACGGCGAATGAGAAAGTCTCGACGGAGTCGAGAGATTTGCAACGAGGGAGTTAAGGAGCAACGAGTCCATGGCTATCTCCGGCCTCGACGTCGTGCCGGTCCTCTGGCAGTGAATTAAGGATGTCTCCAATCGACTAGCGACTTGTCGAGGCACGGCCATATAATGGCTAGATATCGATGTATCCTTTCTTCGTTCCACCGTGCCTCATCGCGTACTCGGGCTCCGGCTTATGAGAAAACGAAGAATCGCCGTCCTCAACGACAATTCAACTTACGACGATCGGTATTGCCCGGGCTCGCTCGGGCGCGACCACGTCCACGATTCTACGATTCGAAATTGCTCTATGACTCGCGGATGAGATGCGGTTGAGATTCATCCTTCGCCCCCCCCCCCTCCTTCTCCTCCTCTCGGTACATCTTACGTCTCTATATCTATACCTATATATATATATATAGGTGGTACGACACGAGATACGTACGTGCACATGGTGCAAATACGAAGAGAGAGAGAGAGAGAGAGAGAGAGAGAGAGAGAGAGAGATGATAAAAATAAAAATAAGAGGAAAAAAATCGTATACGAACAACAAGATAGCTCTCGGATGAGAGCGAGTGCCCGAGTGGTGGGCACGCCGTCATAACTCCAAAGGCACTGTAAATCACGGTGGACGCCTCGTGCACCCATAGAAACTCTTGTATTCGAGCATAACGCAAGGATACCCACCACGAAGACGAAACGATGACGAAGGCCAATAAGACGCGGTCGAGTCCGATGACGCGTGTTGGCGAGAGGAGCGATATTTTAATGGTAACGATAAATTATCAACGTAGCCTCAAATACCTTTTGTCGTTACGCGTCGTTTAAGGAAAGATCTCGCCTCCGAGTACCACCCCTGGGATTCGCGATTCTCTCGATCGCTCTCGTCCAACGTCTACGTGAATTCAAGGAAAAACGAAAATAACGATTTATGCTCAAGGTCGAGTTGAGGTCGAGCTTTAATTCGTCCTCGAATACGAGTCAATTCCTGTAGAATATAAGATCAAGGTCGATCGAAGGTCAAGCTTTAATCGACCTTCCCGACTAGAAATTTTGATAGGGACAACCCTATACCCCATAAGGACCTTTTCGGGTTAAGCCTAAATAGGGAATACCTTTGAAGGTCCCGATAAAGATAGTATGGGGACAACCCTACTACGATGGACAGTCCCTATAACGTCCTTATAATGTTTCGACAGGGTTATCCCATCTAGGGTTTGGTTAAGGTAATGATGTAATGTCCCAACAATGTTTATTTAGGGATGACCCTATGAGTCATAGATGAACATGTATTCATAAACCTTTTATACTTCGCAATAATAAATAGGTATACAAATACATTTTGGATAGATACTGCAATAAGTGGATATTGTGAGATTTTGTTCAATGTGTTGAAAAATTAATCAAAACTGTTATTGCCTAATTGTAAGCATAAATAACTAAAAACAAACAAACACGATAAATTGTGAATTCAATCAATGAAGGGTAGGTTATGTTTCTACCAATTTGTTATCCGTACATCCGATATAATATTTCAACGAGTTACCTTCCTAAGTATAACTATGTATGTACATTGTTTAACACACGCTGAACGCGGCCTATATGTAGTCCCGATAGTGGCCGACGAGCGGCGCCTGGCCAAGCGCGCTCGCGTCAACGTACCCGTCGCTCACTGGTATTATAAGTCCGCTAATATACCGAGAGGGAACTCTCGTCTACGTGGCTTTCTAAGCCCCAAAGTACGATCTTAAGCCTAACAAAGGTTCTTTTTTATATACCGGTCATTCTGCAGGACACGCAGACGAACTCCCGCATATCAGCGGAGACAGAACCGGCGTGCCGAACGGCACGAAACGCGAAATTCGCCCCCCCCCCCCGCAAATGATTCACTTACACTCTCTTCAATTTCGACGATATCAAATTCATTCCCCATTTTTCCCATTTTAATAACGTAAATTGACGTTGGGTTTGTTACGGGACATTATTGGGTAAACCCAATTTCTCATTGGGTCATCATCGGGCTACCCTAGCGTTGAAATTTTTGTTCAGTACGCGTACTACTGATTTCAGTGGGATAATGTTAGGACCAGATAGGGTAGCCCAATACGAACCCAACGTAAAATTGGGCTTACCCTAGGCACCGCCCTGACAGAACCCAAAGAAAACCCGATGAGAACGTTACACTCCCAATAAGGACCTGATCGGGTAGCCCGATGCTGACCCAATGATAAATTGGGTTTACCCGATACTGTCACGTATACAAACCCAACGTCAATTTCGAAGGTCGAATTCGACCTTCGAAATTGAGTTTGTACGATGGTTACAATATTATCGTCGAATTTCAGTCGAAAAACGGTAATTCGTCGTCAAAGATATTTCTTTTTCTCTGGAAAAGAAAAAACACCCCAATATAGTTATACTCTGTTCGAGTGATATAAAATACGAGATAGCATTCGGTCCGAAGCGTCGTCCTCCATCTCGTTTCATACTCGGCACGTTCCTTCCGAACGGTCGTATTCTCAAGTCGCAAGGTCGCCCACGTACGATATAGCAGCGAAGAGTCTCGAGAGTCGGGGCACGCAAGGTGGTCCCCGGAGTGTTGAGATCTTCGGTTCTCGTTTCCCGGGACACTTTTATGCCCCTGTACAGGGACGAGGAGGACACCGGTCGCGAGAGAGAACCGAGTGTGTCGTAACTATCGTCGTAGAGAGCCACGGTCGCCGAGTCTCTCGCGAGAGGTCCTCTGTTTACGTTCGTCGCGTGGGTGACCCCTGGGAAAAGTGTCTCGCGGTCTTTACCGAGACCTCGGCGGTTGACTCGGTCGTTTACGTTCCGGGGGCAAAAGTCAAAGAAAGTTTAGAATTTCTACGATACGTCGAACGACCCGACCACCCTGATCGACCTCGAACTGTAAACGCAATGTAGCTACCGTTTACCTCGATGAATTATTTCGTGCCGAACGAGTGTCGACCTCTCTTCGACCTTCCTTGTCGAGAACGATATTTTTACGATATTTTGTCCGTGACAAAAACACGGACGCTAATTGACGGAAATATGAAGGACGAGCTTCGAGTGCTCAAGGTCGTTCGCGTATAAGAAAATACACGTATATGTATTTGAAAAAAAAAAAAAAAAAAAAAAAAAAAAAAACGAAAGCAAGTTTCTGGAAAACAGAGGCAATTGCGAATGCTGATCGGCGAATCGAGTTTCTTTCCTTGGAGGGAAGGGGATGAGATGACGCGACATTGGCGATTCTCTCATTCTCGGGACTATCTTCGGGGATTTGGAAGTCAACGATGACGCGCTTTGGAGACAGAGGGGAGGATATCGAAAAACTCGATCGAGGTAATAAATACATCGGTGGAAGTGGAAGAAGGACCGCGATTGTGGGATCGAGGGCGCCCTTTACTGATTATATACGCTCAACTTCTTCCACGTCCACCCCGCTAATAACTTATCCGGGACACGGCGTCGACTTCTTGCCCGTCTATAAAGGACGTATCCTTGCTCGTTTCTTCCCTCGATCCTCTCGCGTCCTTTTCACTCGTGGTTCTTCGACCAGCCTCGATGCGAACTGTCGTTCCCGGCGACGGCACGAGAAACCTTTCTCTCTCCCTCATCCTCCCCCCTTCAAAATTGTTTTCTTTGCTGTCTTCCTTCACCCCCTCCTGTTACAACGTCGCCATTCGGCAATCCGATCTGTGTGGTCCTCGTGTCAAAATGTGTCAAAACTCGAGTTCCAAGCCCGGACTACCCTACAAGAAACGTCGGTCTCACGATCCAACAAATTAACGGGGGGCGCCAGTCACGAACCTCAACGTTGTTTTTTCGTTTGTTTTATCATTAAAATTATGCTCGCATGAAAATTAACGATTCTGAAGATGTTGAAAAATATTTTTTTTCAACAATTTTTCAAATTCCTCTTCCTCACCATCGCTACTCTGCTCGACTCTATCCCCCTCCATCCTTCCATCGTCACAGAGAGATCTCTCCCTCGGTCGAGACTCGGCTCATAAATTTTCCGTTCCTCGCGACGCGAGATGAAGATCGACGAGAAGATGAGAATAGAATATTTATATATATATATATATCTATTCTCAATCGATATATATATATATATATATATATATTTATAGTGTGTAATGACGATCTCTCCCCCGTGCTGCCACCATGCTGTTTCTATGCAATATTCAGCCGGTGCAAAAGCAAGGTCGCTGCCGCGAGCTATAAGAAACATTAGCGATAAACATGCAATGGAATCGATGGAAGATGCGCGTGTCTCATCTCTTGTCTGCGCTGTATGCAAGAGAATTGTGTGTATACGAGAATTACGATATACGATTTATACACAAACATATATATATATGGGTAATATATTTCTAAAGTGTATCTGTGAAGCAGTTGGGATCGGCAGAATCGAGCGATAAATACTCGGAACACGGTGAAGTACCAAGAGAGATAGAGATAGAGATAGAGAGAGAGAGAGAGAGAGAGAGAGAGCATCAGGCGCTCGAAGATATCAGGCAAGCGCGGCAAGTGCAATCATCCTGCGAGAAGAGACTCCTAGGTGAGATAGCTGCGCTACTTATCGCAGTTACATCCAAGACCTTACTCCCCCCTCCCTCCATCTCGTATCTTCTTTAGCCCCAACGTTGTTGTAGACGAGACGAGGCCTCTACTCGATGGACATTATTTCACCTCGTCTCGTCGACACCATCTCCTACTTATATTCCACTCATCTCTCTCTCTCTCTCTAAGAGCGTAAAATTCACGACGCCTGGCACAATCATCGCCTCTCTCATAACCCGCCATCTTTACCTATACTTTACCGTAAACATCGTACGGCGATATACACGACCCCTAGAGTACACGTACCTAAATCAGATTCAACGGCAGCACACAGAGGTTGTGCAATTGACCAGGTGGCGCCAGGATCGCTTTGATGACCACCCACGTGACGAGTACGACGTTGGTGATGAAATCTTAACGTTTTTTAACGGAGCTAGAGGTCAGCTTGAGGTCAAACGGAAATCAGTGTTAATAAAACAACAAATCAAAGATTTGTCAGACTTTGGATCTTTCTTGTTCGTTGGAAAAATTGTTGATTGTGTATTCGCGCAAACGCTGGAAAGATGCGATAAAATCGATGTGAGAAGGAAACTGGAGGCGTTCGATAGAATCGAACGACTGATTTTCTATGGGGAAGAAGGACGATGGGCAACAGCCTGCGCGTTCCTCATTGTGCAAACTCGCTCGCTGCATCGTAACGAATTTATTCTCCATTTTTATTTTCGTTACGACTCTGATTTACTCGGATCATCGTGATTTCCGATGATTAAACGATTTCGCCCAACGCGAGATAAGTCAGTCGCCATCTGCTCGAATCCTGCAATCGCGATCGATTCAACGTAAAGAAAAAAAAAAACAATAATTTTTTTCCTTCGAAGAACATTCTCGGCCTCGCCGATGATTTATCGCACGTTCGATCCTTATCGTCGCGAGTTTTTCCTCTCGAAATTATCCAATCGACGGGAACATCTGTACAAGAATATAAAAAATAAAAAAAAATCTCGAAACACTCGCTGGCGGGCATAAAAATAAAATTAAATATACTTCGAATCACGATACGACGATATGAAAAGAAATTCTTCGTCATTTGTCTCGTAGAAAAATCCCGCGACAAGTTTTTTTCTCTCTTCACGAATTAATCCGATTTTATTTCTCGTCCATCGAAAAACGAAAAAAAAAAAAAAAAATTGAGAAAGAATTCAACCGTCGTACGATATTTATCATTGAACTCGACCGTTATACAACTCTCCAACCCGAGGGTAAGTCTTCATTTTCTTTCTCAGCGCGGATGAACAAAAAAAAAACGTTTCGTAGAATTTATATCCAAGTTACGTTCGTAGGACGGGAAATATTTCTATCGTTACGTAGATAAAGATCCGACCGTACAAATTACGAACACGCCAGTAACGAAAGAAAGAGAGAATCAACGTCGAGCAGTAATCGTGAGGTTGAATAAAAAAAAAAAAAGAAATATTTCGTTGTGTGAACGATAAAACTCACGCGTATGGATATTATTAAGACGAGAAGGATTTAGCGGAGAGCTCGAGGAGTAGAGACGCTTAGGAATGCAACAGACTCCCACTCTCTCCTCGATGTCTCTCGATCGTAAGACTCGTCCCTCTTCTCGTTCACCAATGGGGGGGGGGGGGGGGGGGAGGCGGTACTGTCGTCGCGATTAATTAAAGCAAGCACCGAGACACTTTCCTAGATATCTCTCTCTGTCTTCCTAACTTAAGATTACGACTTATTCAGTAACTAAGTTACTCACTACAACTCGCGACAGGCCATAAGCTCGCCAGTTATCCGACGGAGATTAGAACGCCTGAGAGACGATACTTCCATTCCCGCGATCCAGATGGCGTTCGCTTACCTCGCGATGTTTTATGGCGTGAAATTATGGGAAAATATATATCTTAGTCCTCGTTTCAAGAATCTCGTCGAGGCGTAAATGACATTTTGTTTTAAAGATTATTTGTTTTTGGAAGATTGAAATGAACAAATTTAAAGAAAATAAATTTTTGACGAATTTTTCTTGAGAAAATAAAAATCGAAAAATTGAAAAATTCAAATGGAAAAAGTTGACAAGATTTACCGTGGGTACCAGAGCAAAGTCTCGGCTGAAACGCGCGAGTCTCTCGTGGAACGAGAAGCTTCCTGCTGATGCATCGCCGATAGTTCTCCCTCGCACTTGCCAACGGTTTGCCCCGATCACTTTGCTCCGGCGAGTGCGGATAGCTCGATTTATTCTCCTCTCGTCCTCTCTCTCTTTCTCTCTTCTCGCGTGTCCTGGACGCTTCTCTTCGTCCTGGATATAAATCCTCGGACACGCGAGAGAGTCGCTTCGCTCGCCTCGATTCTCTCTTATCCTGTTAAAAGCCTAATGGCGAGTATCCCTTTTTTCCCCCCTTTTTTACACGTTCGACGATCGACCTGAGAAACGTCGCGAATCGACGCATAGAGGCAGAACTAAGAAAGGCAGACCATTACCCGAAGCTTCGACAAACGGGATTGACTCGTTCGGGGTGAAAAACTGCCCGAGATAGTTACGCTCTTCTCTCTTATATTCTCACCGACACCCTCGACGTTCATTCTCGCACGATTATTTTTTATAAAATTTTTGACGATTTTTTTTTTTCTTAAAAAAAACGAATTAAAAATAAATTCTATTCAAGTATAGAGAAGACACACTAAATACCTAACGAGTCGGATGGACTTTCTTCTTCGTGCATATATGCGCATGCGCGTTTTATAAGCTTCGGTATGGAAACCGTATTATATTCAACGTGACCGTCCAATACCCGACGCGCGTCCTTCTTTCGCGCAAAGTAAGAGTTCTTCCCGTATAACTATAAGAGGCAATACTTTATTGTTACTGGATGAAAATTATGGGATTCGTTATTACCCCGTGGTAATATCTCGGTTATTTCGTTCGTTCGCTCTCTAAAACCGTGAGTCGCATTATCCGTTTATTAAGCGGTTGTCACAAAGATTTACATCGTCTTTGCTCACATATATATATATATTTATATATTGCGAGAGGTCTAGCAGGCGCGAGAGGGTTTTAGCCGGCGGGATGCACTCTCGGAGATGCTCGCATCGTTAGCGAAGTCCCGGCTTTGAGAATATTTTCCCATTTCTCTTTTTTTTTTCCTTTTTTTTTTTTTTTTTTTTTTTTTTATTATTCGCGTCAAACGCACACACCTACGTTCCAGCGAGATTATAGTTATCGTTTCTTCTATTATTTCGTACCGGATGAATCGAGGGGCAAAATTTGCCAACTTTAAGAGCGAATTGTCGGTCCGAGAATAATAGAAAAGGGAGGGTAAAGGGGGGATGGTTTAATGCTCATGGAGATGGAATAATTTTCTCGCTCGAAGATTACCGATTGACTCTCGTTGCATGCAATCTTTTCGCGTTATTTCTTATATCACAATTTAAAAAGCCAACCGCGAATGTGGTTTTTCCCGATGTCGATTATTCTTCGATCGTGTCGACTGTTTTCTATCGCGATGATGTTATACGGACGAAGATTTGCGCAATTATTGGAACACCTCGTGTTCGTAATAAAAATGGTGGGATATGCCCCGAAAGGTGTTAGTTCAAGATCATCCGGTGATACGAGACGCGAGAAGAACCGAGCGGCGTACGCTCCTCGCTCGCACGAACGTAGAAACACACACACACACACACACAAATCACAGATACATTTATTTATATTGGCACGATCTCTCGATTCTCCGTGGTGCTCGTCTCGACGATTCTTATTCTCTCGGAGTTATACGAGTGCCAGAGATCAAGACGGCATCGAAATGTTTCGTCATTCTGACGGTAGATCGTTTCTTTCAGCTATTTCGCTGTAATTACAGGAAAGATGGCACACCGCGACAAACGATGTTCTTTACACTCTGTAGAGACGATGTTAGAGGAAGAACTATTATGGATTAAGGTCGAGTCGAATATCAATGGTTATTTTGTTGATTAAAAATACCGAAAGACACGAAAAGCATCGGAGGTGTAAAAAAACGGTGGGCCATATTTCCTGTAATTAGCCTATACGCGTTCAATTCGCTGATGAATCTTTTTTTCATTCCTATATCTCTTCTTCCCTGCCTCTTTCTTTTATGTAACCGTATGGTGGGACATTAGGGACAGATAATTCCGATGACTCCGGATCGTTTTGCGCTGAAACGATCGAGTAACGATTTTGCCCTACTTCGCGTTATAAATGTCTATTTCTCGACTTATCCTCCCATTTTCATAATAGGTTCAGCATCTTACATCGAACGTCGACGTATGTCCATGAAATTCCTTCGCAACTGCACGTTGAATTATTCCTATTCACCTGTCGATTTACTTTTTATCATGATAATTATCTTGAAAATTTTTGATATTTTACAAAATTTTTCCATAATTAAAATTTTAATAATAATTTCATAATTGGAATAAAATCATTTGTTAAAATGAAAAAAGTGTGGGAGTAATTACGTTACCCGTAAAACGACCTTGCTTGTCCTTTCTAAGGAGAATTGACGAGCCTGATAATGATCATCTCGTCGAGTCGCGCACACGTCAAGGTTTTAATCGATATTTGCAAACACATTTTTGCAAAATAATAATTTTTTTTTTTTTTTTTTTTTTTTTTTTTTTTTTTTTTTTTAATAATACACATCAATCCTGAAATGGCCATTAGGAGTGCAACGATCTCCGATAGTCCAAGAGATTATTATCATTATCATGCACCATCGTGACGAGCTCTCGCTTCGTCGACGTTCGATCAAGGGTAAGGGTCAGAATTCCGCAGGGATCGTCCGTCATCGACTCGTCAACGATCAAACGAGATTTTATTTTCGAAATATATATTCGAAATTTGTTTTTGTTTTTTTGTTTATAATAATTGCATACATTATCGATAATTCACGTACGACTATAAGGCGCACGCGCTCTTTGCAATAAATTTTTACCCACCGAATCACGAGATTCGTGCCAATGATTTGAAAAAAAAATAAATAAATAAATAAAAAAAGAATGGAAAGAAAACATGTAAAAAAATTAACATAACTCCTCGACCATAGGAACACACACACTTGGCAGGTTTTACCAAGTTATTTTAATTTAGTAACATAACCAGTACAATTCAGATAGACGTTCGCGCTCACGCGGAGAATTGTGCACTTGGGTCGGATCAGTACGAGAAATAAGCGTATAAATATATACACGCCGCACTAAGAGGTATTAATTCTCGTCATAAATAATTCCTTTCGTATCTCACCGTCTCGTCTCGTCTCGAGATGGGAGAATCTTTGCATTTTTTTCTTCTTTTATATATATATATATTTACAGAATGGACGTGATTGCAACTTTGTAGACGAGGCACGATATTAGTCGATAGCGTTCGAGAAAATATTACAATAATTGTAAAAATATTTTATTTTTATTTTATTAAATAAAAAACGAAAACAAAAAAAATACGACTTCGTGACCCCTGCGGTACTCTATGGAATTCTGAAAAACAGTGGGGAAGGGGAGGATGGTCGTAAGACCCTATTTTTCTGGAGTGAGAAAAAAAACACATCGAATTTTAGACGATTAAAGAAAATAAATGTGGATAAGATGAGATAAAAATAGAAATGTATTTACGATCGTGCGAACGATACGTAATAAATATGCGAATGGAGGAGGAGGATGATCCTCGGAGTGAGAGGATCTCTCGTCCTTGGTGGAATCGTTGGGGTTACGCCTGTTTTTTTTTTTTTTTTTTTTTTTTTAATCGTACGAGTCAGACTCGTCGACACGACGATATCAATTATTTTCAATAATTAGACAACTATCTCTATTATAATTATCGAAAAATCATATTCTCAATAAATTAAATCACGACAATGCTAAATTGTTTTTTAAACGACTCACCGATTAGACGAGAGCGAGGAGTAGTGAGCCACGACGAAGAATTTCACTCGAACGTCGTGTCTGAAAATAGAAAAGAAGAAAAAAAAACATACAAAAAATATTAAAAAATTATTTTATTACAAGTCAAAGTGATTATCAATTTCGCGACAGCTGGATGGTGGGAGTAAAACTGGACCTGCGGCGATCAAAGATTCGAGGAAAAAAGAAAAGGAGAGAAAAAACGAAAATACAAAAATTATTCAGCCGTGAAATTTGATATCGGCGCGATCAACGCGGTGGGAGAGGAATTAAGTTATGAATTACGACTCACAATAAATGTTCAAATTGTTCGTGCCTCGAGAATGGTAAGGGACATAAGCGAAGAGAAAGAGAAAAAAAAAAGAGAGTGCATAGAGAAACGAGAGAGGTGAACTACTCGCGCGCACAAGAGGGGAGGGAGGGGAGGGGTCAGAGGTGAAAAATTTTCTCCGGTTAGTTTTGCGCCAACTCCTGCCAGTCGATTAAAAGAGGCTTTAATCATGTAGCCCGAGCGAGACCGAGAGCTTAGGAATAATAACAACGTGGACAGTAATACACGTAAACATGTATACAACACGACTGTATAGAAAATCACCGTCTCGTAAGCCAATAATATTCCGGGAAAAATGGACTACCTATATTTATTTTTAAAAAAATTCATTTTCTCGCACCAATTATTTTTCATACAGATTTGTATCCTTTTGATTTTTTGTTTTATCATACAAAAAAAATTAAGGTCAAGGTCGTACCTGATAATAAAAAAAAATCGATCGAACTTTAACGTAGCGAAGCATCGTCGAAGCGCGAAACAGGTTTCGCATGGACGCGGGCCACGTAGCTCGTACACTCAATGGACGTACGGAGCGACCAGCGATCACGCGTATCTTCGCTCCAGTTCTATCGACGGTCCAAGTCAGTCTAAGCCGCGCGTCGACTCTCTCGCGCACCTCGCCGCCCAATTCTCCCCACTTTGCGGCGCCCGAGCGTGGGCTAGAGAGAGTGAGAGCCCGCGAGAGAGCGAGCACAGTCGTTGGCACGTTAATGCAATAAAGACAAAAAATGAATGCAAAAATTCATATTTTAGGATTATTTAACGACTGAATTATCAACAAATTTTTCAACGTATCGTAGAATTTTTTTTACTAAAATAGACACGTTAATTCAATAAAAACAAAACAAATAATGCAAAAAATCATATTTTCGGATTATTTAACGATCGAATTATCAACAAATTTGTCAACGTATCGTAGAAAAAAAATGACTAAAAGATTGTCACGTTAATGCAATAAAGATAAAAAATCAATGCAAAAATTCATATTTTAGGATTATTTAACGACTGAATTATCAACAAATTTGCCAACGTATCGTAGAAAAAAAAATTACTAAAAGATTGTCACGTTAATGCAATAAAGACAAAGCAAATAATGCAAAAAATCATATTTTAGGATTATTTAACGATCGAATTATCAACAAATTGGCGAACGTATCGTAGAAAAAAGAATTTATTCTCGCGTATTACGCTCGATAGAAAAGAATCGTTGGGCTCACGGGGATGACCACCCACGGTGCGCGATGCTGCGCGATCGGTACAGGTCCCACTCACGGGGGCAGCCTTTATTTCTCGAGAAAATATTATCATAACACCTGTCGTCTCTACACTGGTGTTGGTACCTACCGGTTTGCGCGTGCTGTGTTCTCCACTGTTTTTTTTTATTATTCTTCGTCCTTCTCTCCTCTTCTTACTCCTCGATCCCTTTCCTATCTCTACCACGAGTTGACTATCGAACGATACATATATATTTTTTTAAGCCTTTGTTTTCTCTTTTTTATACGATTTTTTTTATCAAGATAAAAAGTGTCGAATAATATTTCTTTTTCGTGACTATGATATCGCTACACTTGGACGAGCAACACACTTGGAGACGAGTGGCTCACTGGTACGATCAAAGTATCGAGTACTCGAGCACGTGCAACGAGAATTATACTGAAATAAATTTCGATACGATATCTATAATTATATCTACCTTATTTTATTTATCTACGAATAATTTATTATCGCGTTTAAAATTTATCAATTTTGGAAAAAAAACAACTGTTTCCCCACCCAAACCCAAAAAAAACCACCGATCTCGTTTCTTCCCCCGTCAAACAAAATCCCAAGAAACACGATAAATAAAAACGCCTCGATACAAAAACGAAAAGAAAAAGCAAAGGGCGAAAAAGATGAAAAGTTTTTCATCGTAGCCAACGTTCTAACTGGACAATTACGAGTATAAAAGATTCCTGCCCATTGTGGTATTCATTCGCGTCTTGTGCCCAGGACTCTCCAGTAGCATACAGAAAAAGGGTCCTCTCTCTCCCTCGAGCCTTACACCTCGAACAAGAAGATGAAGAAGAAGAAGAAGAAGAAGAAGAAGAAGAAGAAGAAGAAGAAGAGAAAGAAAAAAGATAGAGGAGGACCTCGTGTATAGAACGAAGCGATTCATACGATTCTCCTTTAGAGACGAACAGTAAGGGTAGCGAAGAGGGGGCTTGAAGGGTGCGAGGGGCACGAGTGCAAGGCGCACGGTCAAAAGAAGCGCGTGCACCTTAGGTCAAGATCGAGGCTGACACAAGAACGCGAAGCGACAATACCAGAAAAAAAAATGAATGGTGGGGGTAGAACGGTGAGAAGAGAGGGGGATGAAGCAAAGCGAGCGAATTGTGATCCGCGATCTTTTACAAATGCGAAATTTATCTAACGCGGATCTGGTCCGCCTCTTACCTCGAAGGACCTCTCGTCCACTTTTCTCGATGGTCATTTTTTTTTCTTTTTTCTTTTTTTCTTATTCTTAGTTAACGAGGACCTGTCAGGCATACAACACCCTCTCGCGCTTGCGCACAGACACACGTACCGACATTATTCCTCGTCCTTTGTACGAAACGTTCAACAACGCGCCAGTAGTCCATTGTCGCAGTTTGCTCGGTCGAGAAAAAATACGAAAATGGATGTTTTGGTTTTTTTGTGAGTGAATGCAACACCCTCGAGTGGTCTCTCGTATACTTTCGGCGAGTTGGTCATTTTTTTCTTCTTCTTCGTCTTCTCCTTTGACCCCCTGGGTCCCTTTTAATTCTTCGTCGTTCGAGGGGATCTCGTGATCGACTTTTCGAGGAGTCGAGAGATTTCTCAGGGTGAAAAATCGTGAGTGATCGTCGCGGTTGATTTTTTTTTCTTTTTTTTTTGGACAGAAAGAAATCAGTTCGCGCGACCGCGAGGATTTATACGTCGTCGTTGTTGTTTTTTTTACCTCGTGAATTTTTCGACCGGTGAGAAGGTTCTTTGATGGAATTTTTAGTACGAGGGTGGAGAAGAAGGGGTCGTTCGATCGGGAACGAACCTGTGGCGTTCGCCGCCCACTCGACTTCTTGATTCACTGTTATTGCGTGAATCGAGTCGTCCCACAAGGAAACTAGCGACACCTGCCGACGCGAGATAGAAAAAATTCTCGAAGAGATCGATACGAAAAAAAAAACATCCTGTTAAACGGGGGTTGAAATATTTTTCATTCAATTTTTTTAATAAAGTAACAAAAAAAAACTAATTGAATTAAGGAATTAATAAATCGAATGAAATAAAATTGATAAATATGATTAAAAAAAAAAAATTAAGTAAATAAAATAATTAATTAATGAAATTAAATATAAAAAAAGAGAGAATCGACGAATTCAATAAAAATGGAATGGTGGCTGATATTTCAAGCACGTAACACATTGATCAATGACGGATTTTATCTTCGTGTTATTAAGTGTTTATAATATCCTGCTGGTCTATTCATCAAAAGCTTGTTAATATTTCGGTTTATGAATCGATCACGTTGTATCCCGGGCTCGTAACTCTGAATGTCTCACTAATAAGTGAGACGAGAGCACGAAGGAACCGAGAGAGATACAGATTAAGGCCGATTGTGACCCGATGCTCGTGATTAATCGGGGTGGGGAGGGTGAGTAACCTTGAGGAGGCTCGAAGAAACGGGCCATCGTTTTCAATGGTTCCAATCAAGGAGAACGAACCTCGTTCCACAGGACGTGTTTCGAACGTCGAGAAATCAAAATTTCCGCCCTTTTCAACCGAAGCAGCCTCTCTCGACCTCGAACGACTTTTCATTTATCAAAAAAAAAATGAAGACGCGTTCGGTACATTAAAATTATTCAAAAATCATAAATCTTCGAGACACAATGAGAAAAATATTTTAAAATGTTTTTGAAAAAAATAAAATAAAATAAATGAAAAAAACATTCCATCGTGAAAGTGAGAGAATCTGAGTTATTTGCTTGCGTAACGCAGCGTGTCGAATCTATGGAAGAAAAAAAACCCACTGAATTCGATATTCGAAGCAGATCGGTCATTAGTGGATCGGTTAGCGCTTATTAATCGCGAACGAATCGTGTAAAGATGATCCTCTCGTTTGTGAGAACGAACGATACGCGGTATGAATAATTCTGTCGTCGATTAATGATCTCATTAATTATTCAATGGTAAGAATATTGCCTATTAAAACTGAATGAAAAATCGATTAGGATTGGCCCGATGTATAGGATTTATAATAATAATAATACAAATATTGACCCATTTTTTTATGAAACGAAAATTAATTGGGCTGGGCCCCAAGACGTAATCGCGTTTCTAATACACGAACAAACGTGTACACGAGTTATTAGATATAACAAAAAAAAACTTTTTGACCAAGCTAACGTATCGACGTATCTGTTTACGACTCGTTTCTCGATTCTGATCGAGATTAATGAATTCCTATCAATCTGAAACTGGATCGAGGAACCCGCAGTCTTCCAAGTTCGACCGCTCGAGTCGATAATTTCCACGCGGAAGAAGTTAACTTAACCTCGTGAAAATTAACGCTTATTATAAAACAAAAAATTATAAATTAAATAAACAAAGAATAATTTTTTTTTTTACTTTGAGAATCTTTCAAATTATTTTTCTGGATGGATAAGTAAATTTTTGTAATCGATCGATAAATCGACGAAAAAGGGATGTCATCGAAATTAATTCCAGGGTAATTTGTCGTACGGGGGGATCGTCGTTGCGATAGATTTTATGGTCCAGCACGAGACTCGAACTCGAGAATATACGTCGGATATCTTTACCGTCGTGGTTCGAACACGCGTCACTCTGGCCACGCTTAGATTAAAGCGATGGATCGGGAGTACCCGTCTCGCGTAAGATCTCTCGACTCTCCCGTATTTTCTTTCGGTCTACGATGTTTATGCGCGTATATGAGAATCCTCGGTCGAGTAACGTCGATGGCTAACTAAACGACTCTCGCATCTGTCGCATGTCGTCTCTCGTCCTCGAGCCGTATTATACGAGATAATATATTGAACGGATAACATACGCGTAGTAGACTTGGAAACTTTGGCTCTTTGAAAAGAAAAAAATATATAGGTGTTTTTTTTTTTTTTCCAAGAGTTCTCATGAGAAGCTACCGAGTGGCTGGATACGTGGTATAAATTAAACTCGCCGCAGGTAGCGCGAGGTACGAGAGGATTCACGTGATGTAATACGGGAAGATCGAGCAAACTCGTACAGTTGTGTCAATAATAAAACTTTCTTTCAACGAATTCGGACCTCTCGATGTGAAAGCTCCGGATTTACGAAGATCTTTTGAAATAATCGTGTGAGAAATTCGAGCTTAAGGGTTGAAATTTCATGTTTGATGATAATTTTATGATTTTAATTCGGCAATTTTTATGTTTTTATCGCGATATCGATTTATCGAATTTTTTTAAGTGATCCGTATTACCCCATTTTCGAGGGAGACAGCGCGAGAGTGGGGTCGTGAAATTTGTACGTCGATCTCGTTATGCGTGACCGTGTATACGGAAGTTGGTAACAATGCGAGTGTGAGAATGGAATGGAGAACGATCGAAAAAAAAGGGTCCTTTAATCTGACGGGACACATAAATTCGCGGCAACGAGTCAGTTTAGTCCTTTTTTTCTCTCTCTTTCTGTCGCCACACAAATCCGGGTTGGCGTGCCTAAAAGGGTTTCTCATCGCCAGGTGTCCTGCGAGAACGATCGCAGGCCTTCGTCCTTAAAATCCTCGACTCAACAATTTAATAAACAAAAAAAAATATATAAATAAAAAAAAAATTTCTTTTAAATATTTTGTTACTTAAAAATATTCCGATAATTTATTTTTATCTTTTTTCAGAAAAATTCGAATAACGGATACACAGGAATTTTTCGAGGGTGAAAAAAAACTCTTTAAGAAGATCAGTCACGCCGCTTAAGACGAAATTTCAGGGGTGAATTTTCTACCTATCGGTAATCCTCGGATCACACGAGATCGGAACATCCCACACGTCCTACAACCCTTAATGCTAACAAGGGTTTGCCGGCACGAATCGTTCCTGTAATTCTGATAAAATAGACGTTTCTCTAGAACAGCTGTATTATCTTACCTCTGTAATAAATCTCTGTAATAAAATTTTATAATAAAATTTTTTTAAAAAATCTTATAACAACATTACCAAGTACGGGGCTAGCGATGTACAATATTATACGAGGAATGTCCTTGAATTAAAATGGTAATAGAAATGTATCATTTGAATTGCGAATGTCAAGTTCGCGTATCTCGCTCTCGTGGCTATACCGTGAGGTTCGTTCTCGGTCCATTCCACGCCACGAACCATGATCCAGCACCGTGGTATGTAAATGCTAAGTAGCGCCTTGTTTTGAATTTAGAACAGGCGCCATATTGCCGGAGAACGGTTTGCTCTTTGGCCCTGGAAACTGTTCATCCCCTCCCTTCGCCCCTGGATCCTCTCACCCACCCAGTTAATCCAGCACGGTTAATTCCTTACTCTTTGTAATATTTTTAATTTTTTTTTTCAATGACGTCATCAATTTATTACCAACGTAGAATTTTTTTTTTTTTTTTTTTTAAAGAAATTTTGAAAAATTGCATTAATTAGAGGGTGGACGAGATTGCTCAGGTGCGAAAAAGACGAGAGGCAACGTCGGTGGGCGTTTCTCGTTCCGGACTATTTATCCGGGGTAAACAGAGCGTCGGGGGTGTATTTTCTTTCCATCGACCCGAGGAGAAGGACGAAGGAGGAAAAAAAAGAAATTTCATCCCCCCTCCGGGTTTAAAATACGCTCGGAAAGGCGAGAGAACCTTTATTCTTTCTTAAAGAATTTACTTTTTTTCCTTCGTCTTTTTTTTTTTTTTTTTTTTTTTATTGTACCTACGGGTGTCCAGAACCGAGGCCTAAGTCAACACCGAAAAAGTTCCAGTGGTCTTCGAACTTCCAGATTTTCACGTCGGCTCCCTTTCGTTTCTCTCTCTTTCCACAGTGTCTTTGGAGAAGATTGAGAGCGAAACGAGAGCTACGAATCGATCGACGGTCGATGGAAGACTGAGAGAATTTTTTAGATATTCGACTTGAAAGAAAAAAAACATTTTTTCTTCTATTTACATTTTAAATCGGCTCGTTTTCTCGATGTGAAAATTCGTTCTCGTCTCGAAAGAGAGAAGAGAAAATGCTTTAAAGAATAAAAAATAAATTGTCGAGGGAAAAAAAATCCGACACCTCGAATGCAGAAAAATATATTTTTTTTCATATTTTTTTCTTATAGCCATCTTGGATTTACCGGAAGGACGAATTTTTGTTATTTATCGACAACATCGAATTCTCCGATTTCCATAGTTCGTAACAAATATTCGACAACTTCCTGTCGTACCGAGGGAAACTTTTGGAGATTCGTAAGATCGATAATTTTTGTCTCCCCAACTTTCTTGATTTATCTCTCAAACGTTTGTTTATTTTCAACCACGCGCCTTCTTTATTTCCCTCGAATCGCAGATGTACGAAATCTCTTTGACGCACGACGAGAAAGAAAAAAAAAAAAAAAAAAAAAGCGTACGTTTCAATGATATTTTCATCGTTAAATCGAGTGTCGATTCCTATCTTAATTTTCTCATTGTGATCGTTTCGAAGCAAGATAAGATTTAACCACGACACAAATCCACACAATGGTGAAAAAAAAACGTCGAAGGGTAGTTACTACTGTTCACCCTCCCCTCGAAACCAACCCCCGCCATTTTCTCACGCAAATATTCTCTTTTTTTTTTTTTTTCAAAAATTATTAACTAAATAAAAAAAACATGTTGCACAAAAATTAATCGATTTTTCGTATGACCTTGAGTCAAGACTCAAGGTCAACGTGCGTGAGACAATGGCGTCGTTCGAGAACGAGATTCACGAGAGAAGAGCGAGAAGAACGAAAAAAAAAATGTGAGACGAAGAATAAAGTCAGAATAAAAAAAAAAAAAAGAAACACGGATTCCCCGGGGTTTCGGCCGCATTGTTGCTTCCCTCGGTGATATTTTATTGGGTTTATGATGTCATTAATCTGATCTCGGGGTGACCCGCCCACTATGTGGCCGAGTTTCGCGTCCCATCTCGTCCGACTCGATTCTTTCCTTTTCCCTCTCATTCTCTTTCTCTCTCTCTCTATCTATCTGCCTCGTCATCTGAGAATTTCGAGCAAGAGTCACGCATTCCCGGAAGATATTGCTCGATGAGTAACCGAGCTCGAGAATAATCCGAAACGTCGTCGGCTCGAAAACTCGTTTTTAAAATAGAAACTCGAATGAAAAATAAACAATGAAAAAAAAAAAAAACGAAGGCAAAGAGAAGAAAAAAAAATTGTTTTTCATCATGAACCGATCGTTGTTGGTCGATAGATCGACGGATTCGAATATTCGTGTCCCGCGGTGAGATCGTCGAGCCGTCAGTCACGTCGCAATCAGAGCCTGCACTCTCGTAAAATCGTACGAATATTACTCGCGCGCACGGTACACGCGTTCGTTCCGAGGGCGAGTTAAACGTCTCGTTTTCGAAACTCGGAGGGAGGAGGGTCGAGGAGGTCGTACGTATCGATATCTCGAATCGACAACGAACGACGCGTCTCGGCTCATCAGGGAGCAAGCGACAGGGGCGAACCTTAGGTTTGCCTCGTCATTCGTCGACTTCTTCGACGTGTATCGATGATTCCACGTGGCAAAATTCTTCTACTCGAATGCACGTGTATAGGGCGTTCCGTTTAAAATATAAAATTTGAAAAATTGTCCACGAAAGGATTTTATAAAAATGAACGTTTTTTTTTTTTTTTTTAATTTAATCGATAATTTTTAATTATTTTCTAAAAATGTTATTTTTTTCATCAAATTTTTTTTTGAGATTGCTATAGTTTTATTGTTGTCTTTTTATGCCTCGAGTGCACTCGTTTTTCCCCGGTGGTTGAGTTCAGAATTTTAATAACCCTCGGATCGAGAGAAAAGAAAGACGAAAAAAAAAACGTTCTAACGCTTTACGAGGCAATACGGCCAGTGGATAATTTTCAAAAGACGAGGATAAATTTTTAATCCTCGCGGTCGTAATACGAAATTGTTATTACAGTGTCGTATAACGAAAATCTAGTAGCCGGTCGATCCTCGAGCTGCACGAACCCCGCTCTTCAACCCTAATAGCGTCGCGGGGGTGTAAACAAAAAAAATGGTCTCTCGTGCCATCGTACGGAGCTGTTCAGGTATTCGTTAGAAAGTAAAATAAAATAGAGAGAGAGCGAAGAGAAAAAAAAGAAGAACAAAAATAAGGGATAAAGGGAAACGAGAGTGCCGGCCCTTCAAGAACGACAATCGAATCGATTATGGCCCATTCACGGTGGCCATTGTTACCCATTGTCCTCGTCAATAATTTTACGATCCTCGAGTGAATTGCTACGGGCGAACGAAAACTGGCAAAAAAAAACGCTACAAACAAATTTCACAAAATATTTTCAAAATTCATCGAATTAAATCACGATAAAAAAATAATAATAATAAATATATTTGTCCAAATAGAAACAAAAATCGTCCGACGAGACGTATCGAAGGGCACGTAGTCCACTTTCAGTTTACCTAATGGATATCTATCTATATATATCTATATATATATATAATATGTATCATCCACGAGAAGACTGACCGCCGTAGCGGCTCGGCTTGGAAATTCTTTGAGCACTCGGAACCCGGAATCTTTACGATCTGAGATGTTCTACACACACACACACATACATATATATATATTTCTACTTCTACCATAGTTGGTACACCTTGCAACGACACAAAATACCATCGTCTTTTTTTCTTCGCGCCGAAGCCCTCACCGGAAAACATCTGCGACGTGAAGATGGGGGTGGGGGGAAATTGCTAGGAGTGTATGTAAGAGAGAGAGAGAGAGAGAGACGGGAAGACGTGGAACAAGTTCGTTAGTGTGTATTTCCGTCTGACGCGAGAACTTTTGCCGGCATGAAGAGAGAAAGAGAGAGAGAGAGAGAGAGAGAGAGCTGACACGAGCCTCGATGGACAGGACACGCTTTATCCGGAGACAACGTTAGATCGATGAACGTGTCAGTTGAACGAAAAGCAAAAAAAAAATTTTTAAATAAATAAATTAAAATTTTTTTGAAAATTGTTAAAATTTTTGAAAAATGGACGACCCATATTTTACAACCGAATTAGCTCACCGAGGGGGTACTTGTTATTTTCTCTAATCCGTTAAAGTGCCGGAGGAACGAAACGAAAAAAATTGTCACGATTTTTAACTACCCCGAATTTTTATTCCACCAATCGTCCTCAGGACTAGATTTTTTTCTTTTTCTTGTCCTCGTCCTCTGCCTCTCTCTCCTCTTTATATCGTAACAGGACTAGCCGTTTTTATTTCAGCCCCGTCGGCGACACTCGTGTCGTAAATTTGTGGAAGACGAAATTTTTGGGCCCCGGACGACCGTGTCGCGACGAAACCGAAGCGCGAGGCATAAAAATTTCTCCCTGCGCGAGATGGACGCTTTTTCGACCATCTCTCTCTCTCTCTCTCTCTCTATCTCTTTCTTACACACACGTTTTCGTTTTCTTATAACGGTGCGTCACGTATTTTTTCGCAGCGGTAAAACTCGAGCTCGACGCTTTCTTTGCATAGCTGTATATACTTTTCTCTCTCTCTCTCTCTCTCTCTCTCTCTCTCTCTCTCTTGGCTTTCTTTCCACACTTTTTCGACCTTTTTACCCCCGTCGTAACGTTTTTCCGTAAATCGCGGTGTGTTTTGACTCGAGTAAAGAATTTTTCACGGTACGTTCCTTAAAAATCTTACGGTTCACGAATTTTTATGGAAGACGCGACCCTAAAGTCCCATCCCCGTGTAGATTTTTGGGTCAAGAAAAAATTTGGGTCAGGTCGTAAAAAAACAAAATATGGTAAAAAGTCGAAAGGGGTGGGTTTCACCCTGGCAGCGGGGGGTGCGACCCTGTTCACCGTTACTTTTTCTCCTGTCTCGAATAAAGAACGTAGCGACAGGTCTCGCATTTTCAAAAAAATATTTAATTAAAATTTTTTTTTTTTTTTTTTTTTTTTTTTTTTTTTTTTTTTTCGTAAGTGGAGCGAAAGTTGAGAATATTTCGTGTACCTGCCCGTGTCTAGGACAGTTAGCGAGGAATAAATGCTCGTTCCTAACGACGTTTATTCAGAGCTCGTCCCTGTTTGCCCACGTGACATGCAAAAATCACCCTCGAGCCCTCGAATCCAAATCCCCCCCCCCCCCGCACAAAGATATCCCATCTCTCTCTCTCTCTCTCTCTCACACACAGTTCTCTCGAGAGGTCACTGCGGGAGTCTTTTAAAAAAAAATCTCCTTTCGAAATATTCGAACCCTTAAAAGCGAACAACCCCTAAATTTCTAAGGACGCCAATTCAGCCAACGAAACGAAACGTTTACCCTCGTTTTGCATAACTGCCTAGTCACGACACGTTCCCAGCTTCGATATATCGTACGAGCCTTGAAAAAGGACTAAGGGTTGAAAAGAAATAAAATGGAGAGGGGATGAAAAATCAAAAATTCGGAAAAACCAGATGGCACGAAATTTCGAGATTTTTCGTTAAATATAAAATCTCCAATCGAATATAATCCGCCAGGCCCTTTGCATCTTCGTAAAAATACGCGCATGCGCATTAATTCTGCCCACGGCTAAAGTATCGACCGCGCATTGTCGAGAATCGAGAAGTTCGAAACGCAATCGTACGTTTCGCGAATCGACAATTTCAATTCGGTTCGAACTCGAGGCAATGATGAATCCAATCATAATTTAGTTACATCTTATTAGACTCCTACCGCGCTCCGCTCACCGTGAGACCGAACGGCGGTGCGCCGCAACGTCCTTAATCCACGAAATGGCCACGGCTCGTTTTCTTTTTTCTTTTTTCTTACTTTTTATATCGTTGCTTTTTTTCTTTTATTTCTTCGAGTCCTTCATTCATTTTTGTCCCGATCGATCGACCTTCGAGAAGGTAGACGCGTTCGATCCATCGAAGCTAATTTTTTTTGGGTAAATTTAAAAAAAAAAAAATCAAAATATTATTTTGTAGAATATAAAGAAAACAATTTGGCGAAAGACATATTTTTCAAATAAAAAAAAATACACACGTTTCGTAGGTAAATTAGAAACGTCGTGATTTTCGCACGCGCGATCCTGCGAATCGCTTCGAGAATCTGTCACGGAAACGACTCGTTTTTCCTCCGGGCGTTTCTCGCTCTCGATCCAATCTCGGATTTTACAATCGACCCTTCTACTATATATACATATATACATACATACGTATATATATTTAAGCCGTTAGACGAGACAGTGAGTCCGTTCGTGCGCGAAGCGATCAGGAAACGTGCGATATTCTGTTATAAACTTTATCGTATAAAATACATAATATCGTGACTCGAATCGATGCAATTATGGGATGCGCGCCTAAGTTTCGCGTCTTTTCTTGAATATTCCTCGGGGTATGATGCGCACGACGCATATTTTCTACGTGTATCGCGCACCGAGCTAAGATCGGCAGGATTAAAGCTCTCCTCGCAGGACTCTCCAACACACGTCGGTTCGTTTGCTCTCACGCACCCACGCGACCTTTCCCCGGGGTTTATTTTCACATGCGTCCAGTTCTCGTCTGCTTCTCGTGGGATAAGACACACACACACACTAATACTTTTCTCGTCTCGTTTTCATATTACGACTTGGTATTATCCTTCTCTCTTTCTCTCGCGAATTTCGTTCTTCTTCTTTAGAGTTGGTCGCGAAACCCGAGAGATGGCGCCATCTCGCGTCCCTAACCAGACTAGAAACGCGTTAATTAAATTTTATTATTGTCGAAAAATTAATACAATTTTTGAAATTATTTTATTTTTGAAAATTTTTCTTTTTTTTGCTCGTTCTACGGTAAATATCGTCGAGAAATATATCGATCGCGCGCGAGTGACGATAGCGATGACGAATTCTGGGAAGAGCGAGGAATTTGCGAAGATTTTTTTTTTCTTCTATGTACGTAACGTTCTCGTTCTTCGAAAGTACGATAAAATTGCCTCGAGGTGTTGCCCGGGCAACTCGGTGTCGAACAATGGCGACGCGGCGGGTACGAGAAAAGTGCAAGACGTATGCGCGAGCACGTGCGAATAATCAGCCGTGTCTAACGGTTTAACGAGTGTACAGTCGCGCGAATATAATACCATGCGTTGGCTTACACTATGTAACCGCACCTTAAGGTTTAGGAACCTCGCTCAAAGTGTCGAGAGAATCGAAATAAAAAATATTAAAAAAAAAAAACCAATAATTTTTCAAACTCGCTTCGCGAAAATCGTTCGACGATCTTTTTAAAAATTTATCGATACTCCTCGAGCTATGAATTAATTAATAATATTTAATTTAAACTCGAGAAACATAAATGAAACAAAAATTCACGAAAAGAGGAAGATTCGAGAGCGACTGCGACCGTACGACGACCGAATCGCTTTGAGAAACTTTCCGCCAATTTACGATATTTCCCGATTGTCGCTATAAAAATGTATTTAATCGCGTGTAATTTTCTTTTAACAATGTCCTGAATTATTTATCTAACAAAATATATATTTTATGTTACTATTGACATAAAAAAACAATATGCCAATTTTTTCCTCGCTCATCTCGACGATCATTTTTTCTTCTCTCCTTCTCCCTCCTTCGTTCTCTCCGGTGCAGAAATTCGTTTCCACGTGGGAGGTGGTCATTATCGTCGGGAGAGACTCGATGCTCCAGGATCGCAGGCATATCAACTCTCCCCCTACCCCCTAGCCCCTCTCTCGCTCTTTCTTTCTGTCTCTCTCTTGGCCCAAAGGCGAATGTACCTCGAGTTTTAGTTTTTTTCAGAAGCTGATTGAGATCGCTCGGGATCATTTACCGGTCGACTTGCTTCTCTTCGTCCTGACTCTCTCTCTCCTTCGCCTTCAGACTAATCAGATCAATCAGACGAAACGATCGTGCACCACGAGAAATACCAACAATCATACATGTATACACGAATACAAATGCATATATATATATATATATATATTTTCTTTATGTACGAGGATGATCATCTTCTGATTTT
Organism: Netelia virgata; assembly: GCA_951802705.1. Lineage (NCBI taxonomy): Eukaryota > Metazoa > Arthropoda > Insecta > Hymenoptera > Ichneumonidae > Netelia > Netelia virgata. The sequence goes on from OX637867.1 coordinate 18,564,157, forward strand.
AGTTGGTTCGTAGGAGAGAGAAAAAGGAAGAGAAGGAAGCCGAGAGATCCTTGGAGAATTATATATCTGGGATAACCCGAGGAGCGTCCGTCCGTCCGTCCGGACGGTAGAGTCCTCCTCGAGAGGTTTCTCAGGGTGACCGCGAATCGAATTAAGGAATCGATTCCAGCTGATCGTAGCTGGGCGTTCTCTCTCTCTCTCTCTCGAAGGAATATTAAACCCAGCGCAACTCGTCCTTTTCCCAGGATCTCGAATAATTCCATTAACCTTTTTTTTTTATTTTTAAACAAAAATAATGTTTTCTTATTTTTAATAATACAAAATTGAAAAAAAAAATAAGAAAATTTGCCAGAGAGGCTTTTGGGGTTTCTTATCATTGATAATTTATAATGAGGCGTTAACTCGTGATTAGAAGAAAACAAAAAATCCGGTCGATTTTGTTCGAAGTCAATTAACGGAAGAAGTTAAGTGGCCTCTCTATACGGGATGGCGAAGAAGAGAGGAAACTGAGAAAGACCGCAAGAGAGAGAGAGAGAGAGAGAGAGAGAGAGACTCGGTTAACGATCGCTTTAAGCGTACCGGCTTCTCAACACACGCTCGCACGGTCACTCGTTTCACATACGTGTGCTTCCAATTACCTGCGATATATACCGAGAGCCACGAAGCTGTCCATCCCGTGTAACCAAGCTCGTGCGTTTCTCCCCCCTTCCTCCATCTCCTCGGTGTCTTAGTTTCCACGTATACGTAACGTGCGATACACTCGCCCACTGATTATTCGAATCGCGCGCCGATTTCACGCGCATGCGCACGACGCGTCGGCGCGTTGAGATAACTTTGCTTTTTTTTTCTCTCTCTCTCTCTCTCTTTTCTCATCTCGGTAAGGCATTTGAAAACACCTGCGATCGAATCCTCGATGAGGAAAAATTGTCGAGGATGCGCGGTTTAATGTTTTTTTGGTTTAATAAATTTGTCGTGTTTTTGTTTTGTTTTGTTTTTTCTTCTTCTTTTTTTGGTTTTAGAAATTTAATAGGCGACGCGTTCGAGATTTTCCCACGATTAATCATACGTGCATCTTGGCACAATTAGCCTGGCTCATTAGCCGCGAGGCTCGAATGTGGAGAACTTTCGCGCGCGTGGGCACGCTCTACCCGGAATTCATTGGGTATAGACGTCATACGGTGAACGGTAAAATGTAAATTAAATTGAAAAAATTATTTTTTTTCTCAATATCCCACCTTAACCCTCCTTTATATTCATAAATATTTATATATATCATTTATTTATAATGATAACATAACCTATAAATCATATTTCTATTTGTAAACATATATGTGTGAATAGAGGTTAGGTCGTTCGAGGTTAGGTTCGATGGATGCAAAAAAGAATTTTTTTGTCACCCTTAAACCTCTATATATTCATAAATATTTATATATATCATTTATTTATAATGATAACATAACCTATAAATCGTATTTTTACTTGTAAATAGATGTGTGAGTAGAGGTTAGGTTCGATAGATACGATTACGATTTATAGATTATGCATCGAGTTACGTTGAAATTTAAAGCCGAAGGAATAATAAGAGGGATATACACTCACCATTTTTATGTGTGATACTCTAGTGACCGAGTTTCCGAATATGGGTGGATGAGGCAAAAAAGAAATACATAAGCTCCGAGAACCGTCCGACGCATGCGTCGTGTGTATATCTATATCGTTCGCGACCAGTCGTGTGGCACTAACTCGTACGTTTTGACGAGCTGCATACCAGCCACGGCTCTATCCTTGTTTTCTCATCGAAACATTTCGCGAACGGACGACGACCTTTACCTCGCACCATAACAAACCAGCTGAGGCGAGAAAATCGATAATCTCTCTCCGCTGACGCCTCTCGGCCATGTCCACGCTCTTCCCTTTACACTCGCACTTTTACGCAATAAAAACATCTCTCGCGACTCTCAACTGACTTCTCGCACACGTATTATCGTCAAATATGATTCTAAGCTATAAATATTACTCGTTTCTTTGTTAATTAAACTGTTTTTTCGATCGATAAACAACGCGTCCACTACGTACGATGTCCCGCGCGAAACTATCGCCAAACCAAGATGGCGGCGCCGCTTGGAGCGGCGGCGCGAGAGCGGTGTGCGCGCGCAGCCTCGCGCGCTATTCGAACTAACAAACCTGGTCCAACATTTAAAATAAATTCCTATAACTATATTATATAGAGAATTTTGTTATTTATATTTTGTATATATAAAAATATGTTTAAAATTATTAAAAAAAAATATTATAGATATATTTTAAGGCTGTATAAATATTCGTTTACCGATATTTTACGACTGCGAGTCGTACGTACGTTGCCCGTTGTGCTCCGTGAGCTCTCTCCGGCAGGCTTATTTTGATTGATCGGGCAATATAGCCCGGTCACCCCCCGCGGCTCGTGCATTACACGCTCGACGTGGAAAAATTGCCGGATTGAGATGCACTCATTAATCCTGACCCGCGATGCGATGGAGAGGAAGGCCCGTTTGCCACGTTTTTCGTACGTCTACGGCGTTTATGCGCGTTCGATTTAAACCGCGAAAATGCTCGTAAGCGTGAAACCTTAAATTCTCGAAATAATATTTCAAGCTCGCGACCCTGAATAAATATCGACACCTCGATCGACTCGAAACAAAGCTACGTCGAAAATCAACGCCTCGTACGTAACAAAAAATATTCCGGTTTATAATAAAGTTTCAACTTCTCAAAAAAGAAAAAAGAAAAAAAAACGACAAAAACAAATCAAATAAGAAATAATAATAAAAAAAAAAAAGAAAAAAAATTGCAAGGGGCAAGCACCCGCGCTCGCAAGAACAGTCTTAATATCCTTTGATTTATCTTGGCTGGGTCACGGCGCTTCGGCCTCCCTGAAAACCGCAAGCGCGCATGGGCGGGCCAATAAGTTTTTAAATAACCATAACTTCTGGTTTTATGGGCGAAACTCCAACAGGGAGGGCAGGGCGACGACGAGGACGTGGTACAACGTAACGAAAGAGAGAAAGAGAGAGAGAGAAATATAAAGAGGATGGAAAATGACGCAGGCAGAGAAAATATAAGAAGAGCGAGAGAATGAACTGCGAGGGTTGCGCTCGTCTGTGAGAGAATAAGAACGCGAGAGCCCGAGAGACGAGCAAAGTGTAGCGAACAACTTGTTTGCTCTCTGTTTCGCCGCTGCCCAGCCGGTTCTCCCTCCTCCTTTCTTCGCTCTGTAATACTTTTGCAATTTCTTTCATTCCTCCCGTCTTCTTCCCTCCTTCTCTACAATTTTGCAAATACAAAAATTAATAAAATTTGTTTTAATTTACAAATTTGGAAATATTGATTTATAATAAAATGAATTATAGAGACGAGTTTAGAGTGAGCGTCGATCGAAAATGGTAGCTACGAGAGTCATCGAGAGAGAAAAAAGAAGAACGAGAGGAAGGAACGAAAGCCTTGCGCGCGCGCGCGCGCCCATTTATTCAAACGGGTAAACGTCCGGAACATGTGCGTTACCGCATCATCCAGGGAGCAAACTCAAGGGTCTCGGTACAATGTGTAGGCAATGCATTATAACTCGCAGTAAAACCGCGCATGTGAAAGCTTACTTTTGTCTCTCTCTCGCTCGCGAAGGCTCGACGCTACGTCTGGTCCGTCCGGCAACGAAGCGAGGCTGCCGCGGCATTGTTCTAGTCACTCGACTGATGGACGACTGTCGTTTGTTATATGACTGCCCTCGGGCATGCGTCATCATGAGCGAGCTCTGTTTCTGCTTCTGCTTTTGCTTCTGCGCGGAAGCCACCGAGACCTTTGCTCCGGGAGCGACAAAATCGTTCGAAAAAAACTCCAAATTTACAACAAAAACGTATTAACAATTTAGGAATTTTTAGATGAAATAAATTGACGAAAATTATTGAATTTCGATTTCTTCGAAATTAAAAAAATAAACTCGATAATTATTTTTTTACGAAATTAAATTTGTCCGGGATTTAAGGAAAATAATGTTGAACGACAGGAAGCTCTGCGGTCGCGAGAAAAACAAATGGCGCAACCGAAGTACGCGGCGGGTAAAATGGACCTTACTCTCGCGTACCGCGTGGCACCCAATAAGTTTAAATCACGCGTCTGCCAGCGAAAGAGCTGTCTGGTCTCTCTTCTCTTCGACGACAAAAAAAAAGCATTAACCCTGCAATATTCTCGGACAAAAGTACAAACTAAAAAAAACAAAAAGAAATTATCAAACTAAAAAAAAAGAATCATCCCAATAAAAAAAAATCGATCGGGAAGAAAGCAAAGCGACGATCGACTCGCATATTTTTCCCTCGACTTCCGGTTCTCACCGTTTCCCTACGAGACATGCCCGTCACTCTCATCATCGCCGTAACGTAATCGAGAGCGACGCCTGCCTCGATCTGACTTTCTTTCCTTAATCCTAACAAATCGAGTTCAACCGCCGTGCGAGTGACTCGAGGCAGGAAGGACGACGATGAAAAAAAAGCGAACCAACGAAAGAAAGAAAGAAAGAAAGGAAAGAAAGCGAAAAAAAACACACACATACAGAGACGAGAACGAGAAAGAGAGAATAATAAAGAGAGTGCCAGGTGTCGGGTGGGTCGCGAGAGGAAGGAGACGAGAGCGTACGAAAAAGCAGTGCGTGTCATTAGAGACCGTGAAAAGACTTGACAAATGACGATCTGTCCGAGTTGTGAATGAACCATAGGCGCCCTCTCTCTCTCTCTCTCTCTCTCTCTCTCTCTCGACGTATCGTTTCTCGCGCTCGTTTGTTTGCGGTCGCGCATTGTCGCTCTCTCGTATTATAGAAGCGTTTTTCGTTCCTTTTTTTTTCTTCTTCTTCTTCTTCTTCTTCTTTTTTTTCACGTAGAGCGAAAATATCCCCGTGTGTTTAAAATCGTAGCAACTCAGGAGGTATCGCGTGATTCGTCGTCGTTTAGAGGAGGGGAGAGGGGGGGGGGCCAGTTTGGCTCGTACGTGTGAGAAACGTAATTCGTCATGGATCCTTGGGGATGTTTTGACGGCTCGGCTGACGAGCGATTGTCCTATGTCGAGGTCTTCAAGTGCCTCCATTCAAACCGCGAGACTACTCGCCTATTTTCTCGCTTATAGGGGACCAGAGGAAGAGGGGGGACGGAGGACGATAAATTGGACCACACTCGATGTCAAACGACAAAATAAATCAATAAAATTAATCGAATCAAATAAATTCAATAAATAAAATAAAATAAATTAATTTAATTAATCGAATTAATGAATAATTGATGAAATTAATTAATAAATCGCGAGACCGAGGAGAAAAAAATCCCGAGGACGTTGAACGTATCTCGTCCTTTTAATGAAAAAGATTAAAATCGCTCGTGAAGCACAAGCCGATCTTCAATTTTCCCGCAACATTGTCGATCGAGAGGGTCTCGAGGCGATCGCTCGCGAACGATCGTCTCTCCATCTCGGTATCGGTCGCTTTCCGACCCCTGTTACCCGAGCTCCTCGTTTTCTCCCCTTATCTCTCGCTTTCGCACACATCCTGTTCCATGTTTCTCGATGAAGAAAAAAAACAAAACAAAGAAAAAAATATCAAGACCACACAGAAGATTGCTTTGGATTTATTGGATTGTCGAGCGACTCAATCCTCCAACGTTCTCGTATCGAAAGAAGAAGGTGAGTAGAAAGAAAGGACGAGAGGTGGAGGATGCTTCGATGATTTTGCAATTACATTGCGTGGACGAGCGACCATCTATGAGGAGTAAGAAAGAGGGTGGGAGGGGGGAGGCTACCGGGCAACGTGTTATCGAATGTGCACGCCTCGGAATCTCAGAGTTCGTCGTCGTCTTCGTCGTCTCCCTCGTTCCTGTGTTTACAGAACACAGATCGGCACTAATCGTTCACGTTTTCGCCATAATCCCTGATTCACTGCCAGTGCCAACTTCTTTACGGCATTGTTCGCGTTCACGTTGGATCGCTATCTTAACTAGCCTCGTGCCTTCGATCCTCTGTGCTCTTCTCTTGCCTTTCCTCCACTCCCACAGCCAAACTCGCTCGTTCTCTCTCTTCTTGCCCACTGATGTTTTTCCTCCGTTCGATGTACCTGTATCGCATTTATATATCTATATATATAGCGTAGGTACTCTATGACTCGAGAAACCACAATCAGAATCGGCGAGAATGTAGCAGTAACACGAGTTAGGAAGACTCGTTTTGTTGGCAACTTTTCGTCGAGATCGCGAGAGATGAATTTTCACCGAGGTTCCAGTGAATTTAAGTTAAATCGAGTCAATTCAATTTGATTTAATTTGATTCAATTTGATTCAATTTTGATTCAAGTTGATTCAATTTAATTCAAGTTGATTCAAGTTGATTTAATTTTATTCAAGTTGATTCAATGTAATTCAAGTTGATTCAAGTTGATTCAAGTTGATTCAAGTTGATTCAAGTTGATTCAATTTAATTCAAGTTGATTCAATTTGATTTAATTTTATTCAAGTTGATTCAATTTAATTCAAGTTGATTCAAGTTGATTTAATTTGATTTAATTTGATTCAAGTTGATTCAAGTTGATTCAAGTTGAATCAAGTTGAATCAAGTTGAATCAAGTTGAATCGAGTTGATTCAAGTTGATTCAAGTTGAATCAAGTTGAATCAAGTTGATTCAAGTTGATTCAAGTTGATTCAATTTAATTCAAGTTGATTCAAGTTGATTCAAGTTGATTCAATTTGATTCAATTTGATTTAATTTTATTCAAGTTGATTCCTATGATTCAAGTTGTTTCAAGTTGATTCAAATTGATCTAAAATAAATTCACATTGATCCAAGTGAATTTTAATTTGTATTTAATTTGATTCGAGTGAATTCAAGTGAGGTTCGCGGTTGATTCATATTGGATCGACCGCGGTGAATTATTATATTTTTCTATCGCGATGCGGTAGCGCTCGTTTTCTCGTGTTTAACCCCTAACGGGGGGCTTCCTCCTTCTTCTTCTTCACCATCCCCCACCCCTCCTTCGTGCTTCCTACATCGACGACTCGCCGCTACTACGACCTGTTATACGTGACGCCAGTAAAACAAACGTATACCTGGCAGAGCAGAGTCCGTTGGCTGCCCTCTGGCTCTCTCTCTCTCTCTCTCTCTCTCTCTCGTTCTTTCGCGGGGTAAAACGTTTAGATCGAGATACGATAGCGACATGCTACGGCATCAGCCACCGGGCGTGCTGAGAGGTGCGAAGAGATGGGGATATATATATATATACATTGTGCACGGAAGCGCCGAGACGATACCGGCCCAGGCTTTACGCTGCTCGTACGTCCATAAAAAACAAATTCTACCCAATCTCTCTCTCTCTCTCTCCTTCTTCTTCTTCTTCTTCTTCTTCTTCTTTAAAAAAAAAATCACAAACTAAACGTAAAAGAAAAATTTTCAAACTAAAAAAAATCATATAATATTTTATATTGAAAAAAAAAAAAAAATTTCGTCGATTAAATATTGTAATTAAAATTTGTGAAAAAATATTGTCTTTGTCCAAAGGTCGAGACGAGGCTAAGGAAAAATCGTGGCGTAAATCCCGTATGGTGGAGATTGACCCTTGTCGATTTTAGTCGGAACGGCCCATACACACGCTATACGTATATAGACGATTGGCTTTCCCTACAAAGTTGCAATACCGTTGCATCGCACGGCGTACACGAGAGCTAGCTGGAAATCCACCGCTGGTATAATACCAGTCATCAGTGACATTACCCCATATTCATTTGTTTCTTCTTATACACGCTGTCCATGCAAGCATCCCAGTAAACTCTACGATCCTATGTCCTCATGCATACACACATATTCATACACAAATTTATACACTTGTATATATATATATTTCTGAAGAGAGACTCCTCCGCGTGAGAAGTATCTCGGTATCGAGACCTACGATCTTTTACTCGCAGCGTGTCTACTATCGATCTAACGGTTAATCGACCCCACGCAGACCACGGGGCGCGATATAGATTAACGCGTTGCCTAGCCAACATCAACTTTTGACGTATGTATATATATATATATATGTAGAGAGAGATAAATATAGATAAATGGATAATAAAATATAAAAGTCCACAAGACGATCGAGTGTACGAGACGTCTATTGTGACCGAACCGTTTAGACACGCATCTCAAATTCATTAGACATTTGAAATCGTGCGTGTAAAATACCGCAAACGGGCTATACGATTTTTGAGTAGACGCAACGTCGATTGATTATCAACGCGCTGAATCGATGGTTAATGAAAGCGATTTCATCAATTAATTATATCGACGTGACTACGAGAAGTGTTCGGGACGTGCGAACGCCCGCACGCTTTTTATCGTTCCCTAATGATCTTGATTCCTCTCGTGCGGTCATGCTGACTTCGATCTTCATGAGCGTGGATTTTTTTCTCTTCTATCATCGAGATTCGTCGATCGTTGCCGAAAGGTCATTTAACGAATTTTTCGAGAAATTTGATAAAATAATATCTTATTTCTAATAATAAATGAATATATATATATATAATAATGAATAAAAATCGATTGCGTTAGAAGGGTCAGCTTCATCGTGCGCCCATTGGCGATAGAATAAAACGTCTCGTACCTACCGATGTAAGTTCAACCGATCCATCACTCTCATTGTCATCGCCGCTTTAACGTTACAACTTAGGACGTGCGATCACGGCGTTATTAGGACGACGTTTTGAGAGAAAAAGAGAGAGAGAGAGAGAGAGAGAGAGAGATGATCGCATGCCTGTCCGAGAGACGAGACTTTCTCGTTGACAGCGAGGGAGATTCCTATCGATTATAATAATTCTACGTGTTTGCTGACAATGAGGATAGACACGCGTTTGACGATGCCCAGCACGTAACTTCCTATATATATATGTATATCTTTAATCCCTGACCCAAACAACAGCGAGCCAGTAAATATCGTAACGCCTCACCCCCCGATCCGTCTCAATAGATTTTCGATCAGCTCCGTCATCGATCTCGATGATCGACCGATTCGACGGTAAACTTTCGCTTTAATTTTCACACAGCTTTCGAGTAAATAGAGGGTGAATTTTTTTTTCAATAGCAAAAAAAACAAAAATTTCTCCGACGGTAAAAAAAGTTTAATTAATATTAGTGTTAAAACGAATCGATAATTAGAAAATATAACGATCGTTAAGGTTAGCTAGTCGTTAAATTCTATTTAAGGTCAAACATATCGTGAAACTTAAGTCCCTGAGAAAATCGAGCTCGTCACCGGTCACGATACATTTTTTTTTTCTTTTTGCTCCGTACCGTTATGTTTTTGCGTTAGGAATTTGACCGACCGTGAGCACGTCGAGGAAAAAAAATTGTAAAAGACGAGAGGCGAGTGCTCGGTGTTTAATGGAACGAGTGAAACCAATTTGGGTTCCAACGAGTCACGTGAGAGCAAATGATCGCTAATGGAACTTCTGGACAGTAGTATACCGGTCTTCTTCGTTTTTAATTTTTCTTTTCGGTTTTTTTTTATTTCCTCGTCAGCCGATCCCAAATTGTCCAGATCGATCATTTCGTGGCCGTACGTTGGTTTCGCCGTGTGTTCGCTGCTCGCGAGGTGAAACTTACCGTGGCACTTTGCCGAGATAACGACGTGAATCTAGCCACGGAGATGGAGAGGTCCCGATATATATTAGCACTCGATCCCCACGATCGTTAAGTTTCAACCTTCGTGCAAGCTTCTCGCTTTGACTAATGATCGGTAACCGAGAAAGCGTCATTTATTCCTCCCAGGCCCTTATTTCACTCGTCGCGCGACACTAATATCCTGTGAAACGAGTATAATGACGATTTTTTTTTGAAAAAATTTTCAAAAATTTTTTGACAAAAAAAAATTTTTGAAATTTTGATGGAGTCAGTGGGAGGACAGTTAGGCTGGAATAAGTAATGAGGCGAAGGGACTGAGAGGGTCGTCTCGTGTTTCTCGAGGGGGTTGAGAGAAAATATATTTTGCGACAGTTGGCCGAGTAACAAAAGTCGTAAATGAAAAGTTGCGGGTTCGAAGAGATTAGCGTTTGGTAACCGCGAAAATTATGGCTCTCGTACCTTTTTCGGCACGTTGAAAATATCGTAAGAAAGAGGGTTTTCCAAGGAGAGCGAAGGCGAAAGGGGTGAGAACCACCCTAAATAAAATTTGACCGGAGCAAGACATGCTCTCGCATAATGGTACCCTCGAGACCGTTTTCGAAAAACCACCCCCACTTTTTGTCAACCCTTGGTGAAAATTTTGTATTTCGGTCGATTTACGATTCTCGTTGCTTCCGAACCGAACGAGAGGCGACTATTGCGTTGAAGCCATCGTCGTCGTCGCTGTTCTTTCTTCTCTCAAACCCACCCAGTGGCCAAACGCGCCATTTTTCCCACCCCTTTTCCCTCGACTCGTTTCGAACAATGAACCAGGGCTGTTGCTACCCCCGTGTCTCATTGTTCGCGACGTATCTCTCCCTCTCTTATATTTCTCTAACGTTCTTTTCTTCCGGTATCTCGATCCTGAACGGTATTTACCAGTATTAGGATAAACCCATTTACCCAACGAGATGGGATGGTACCAACCCCCTTAGGCGCTTCGTCAATCATGAAAGAAAATCCTGGCTTCTAAAGATCCGACGACACGCCCATCGACTCATTTTTCACCCTTCTGTTACAAAATGGCGATTAAATCGGCCGATCGTTTTACCATCCGTCGGTAAAAATGTCACGTTTTGTTTTTTTATTCGTCCAGTCAATTAAAAATGAGTTAAAATATGATTCATATAGTGAGAACAAAATTACGAAAAATGTTTTCACGATATTTTTTTACGAGTCGAGAGGCGTGCAAAGTGGTAATACGTTTAAAAACTTTGCAAATTCGTCGATCCTTTCGACACTTATGCGAGCGGTGAATTACGGTATCGCAGTTTTAATACCGTGAAGAAGAAGAAGAAGAAGAAGAAAAAGGGAGAACGAGCGGGCTCATCCTCGCTGGAAATTAAGGAGTGGCGTTTTACGACCGATACGAATTTTTTATAGCCCATCCCCCCTCCCTCGCATCTTTTCAAGGGATCTCGCGACATTTCGAAAATTCCGACACAAACGCCTTATATATATCGTATATTTCTCGACCGATTTAAGGCGATCTCGGGAAGTTTTTTTTTTAAATGTTTTTCGAATGATTCCTTCATTCTTCGTTTCTGCGAGAAAGTCTCGGATTCTTTAATTTATAGTCCTTCAACACCGCACCTGTGTAACGGTAAGATAAATCCTCGTTCGTGAGTACTTTAGGCTTTTTCGAATTTTTTTCAAGAGAATCGTGCGATGAAGGAAATTTTGAAAAAGAAAAATTAATGTTTCGATCGACTACGAAAAATCTTTCGACTTATCTACAGAGCTTTGACCAGCAATCTGGTTAGCTCCGACGCTCGTCCAACGTTTAATCCACAAATAGGATTGACCGAGAGAAGTAAAGTAATCCTCGTTGTCTGTCAACGCCAGGGGTTGAAAAATTGCCGAACCAAGAAAGAAGCGGGCTCATAATCTTGAGGCCAATATCGCAAATTGGCATTGGTGAAAGAGGCACGAAAAGAAACGAAAGTGCCAACACAAAAACGATTTACTTAAGGGTTGAAAAGAGTGAAAAGAGGGGTTGAAGAGGTGAGATCAATGGACGAAGGACAACCTGTCCTTGATGCAGCGTATCGAGAGTATCGCGGTGACCCCACGCCGTGTACCGAGGCCTAAGCCTAATCCCAATTTAAATGGGATATTCGTGCGACAAAAGCAAGGACCAGAGAGAGAGAGAGAGAGAGAGAGAGAGACAGAGAGTGACCGAGAAGAATTCTTGCGCGAGGGGTTGGTCGAAGAAACGAGACGAAATGCCAAAAAATGTGGGCGGTGCACTCGTAGACTCGGGATTAGCCGTTAATCTAACGGTTAAGATCACGGCTTTGCCCACCGTGAAATCGTCTCGTCAACAACGCGAAACTGCGGGATACGATTCGAAACGATCTCGACTTTTTTTTTTCTCCACGGTTGGATAAATTTGTACGCGGATTGTTCTTTTTTTTGTTTTGTTTTAATTTGTCGAATTTGAAGAAAAATTGGGGGAAATTTGAATTTCTAACCTAAAAAGTAACATGAAAATTGCTCCACCTCGAAGATTAAGCGCTGTTTCGCGAGAAAACTATGGCTTGGAATTGGAATATCCGTCGAGGAGGGTCAAGCTTGACGTGGCAAGAGTACAAAATCGTGTTTATTGTCCTTAGATTGTCGATATCGAAATTCTCCAAGGCGGAAAACAATGTACGTCGATTAGCGCGTGTGGAGAAAACCGGGTTTACGCGGCACGTGGCGCCATCTGCGCGGAACGGCTCGAGCGGATATTCTCGAAGCGCACTTTGACACTTCCGGGAAACGGATCGCGTCTCTCAAGTCGCAATTTTATCGAGACGGGAACACGAAGAACGGTTCCTCTTATCGGGAAATTAACGGTTTAACGGCATTTCGAGATTCGTTATCGTCGCAATTTTGTCAAAGAATTCTAAATTTCCGGTTTGTTTCTTAAGCATTGGCAATTTGATCGACATGGAATAAAGGATCTTTTGAATAAGGCACGAAGCGATAAATCTGAAGAGCTGAACTCGCTTTCTCGTTTATGAAGAAAAAAAACAAATTTTGTTTTTTTTTCAAGATTCAAATTTTCGAAAAGTATTCTATAAATATATTTATAAGTTTGAAATTGAAAATATACGGTAAACCCTCCGTTCGGTCCCGAACCCTTGACCAAGAAACGAAGGAACGAACGGGGTGAGTACATTTTCGTACGTACGTGAGCTCGCTTCGGGCCACCTACAGAGCACGTGCCCTGCCCACTTCCTAATTTATGATACAGCGTATCGCACGCGCACTTGTCTCGTTCGTGAGGCCCAGAGCTTCTTCGTGTATGTGTGCTATGGATGAATTGTTAATCAAAGCAGTGGGTGACCGCATCCTACGGGGAACCTCTGAAAATGTACTAAGAATCGATCGTAAATCTTACTTGTTGTCTGGGGTGTTTTTCGAAACGACGACCAACGAGACGACTTGTTTACCAAATTTACCCTCACATTGTTGGATCATTATTTGTAAAGTTTGCCAAGTACTGGCACTAAATTCACAGTTGGGAAGGCTGTTGAAGGCGTGCACCATCTTTTTTTACCGATTGTTTTCAAGGATCGGGGATGAAAATGGCGAATTTACTGAAAATAAAATCATGATGCTTTAGAGCTTCGGAATCGATTAAAATTCACCGGAATTTTTTTCTCAAAAATGATTTAAAAACGGCCCTATTGGATCGGAAATTTCCCGCGCATTACAAACATAACAATCTCATTCCCAATTGCTTTCAATATAACCGCCATACAGAAAAAAAAAAATACACAATAATTTATCAAAGTAAAAACATATTCCGTTATCCTCCATCTAATTACCCATTACCGCTCGATTTAAAACCCTGAGCATTCCTCGATCCGTCAGAGATGATGCCAAGGTGAGAAAACTTCACATACATTCGTATAAAAAAAAAAAAAATTGTAGGTAAAAAAAGAACTCGGCATTTGCCCAATCCATCCGATGAGATTTTATGCAACTTCTCAGTCGAGTACCTACACGTCGAAAGAAAAGACTGTGAGACGTTTTATTAAAGTCGAGCCGGGGCTTCGTAAAGCGAGAATGGTCACGACATATCGACATTAGAAAGAAGGGCCTGTACTGGGCTCCCGGTGAGCGAAGAACCGAGCGACAAAAACAGCACTTTGCTCTTCGGAAGCGTTACACATCTTTTCACCAACACATAAATCACACACATGTATATATGTAGACACTCACACTTATATAAGTAGCCAAGATGGTTCGCCGCAGTATTTTCAAGTGGTGGGTAACCGCGGAGCTCGCTCATGCGTGTCTAACATTCTAACCCAGTGAGCTTCCATCTCCCGTAACTCGCTTAGTGTGCCTTGCGGTCTACCTTCGCGTCTATCCATATAAATAAAAGCTAGAAGAATATTATAAAGCCTCAAAAATCGACCATAAAAAGATCAATTTTCAAAAATAAAAAAAATAAACATTTTTTCTTACTCCTGATTAATTATTAATTCGAAAATAATTAATGAGAAATCTCAACAAATTACAAAATAATACATAATTTTGAAAATACACACAAATATATTTTTTTCTTTACCACTGCAGGAGATAAGAAAAGTGCGAGGAGGGGAGAGAACATTACGCTCGTTGCACCGAACAACTCGAACGACTTGTCGCCCATTCGTGCTCGCCCAAGAACGACGACCGGGCACTCTTCGATGACCGAACGACACAACGCGAGAGTGTCACGGCGTTTCTGATATCGTGAAACGCGTCCGGTTCCGTCCAAATGCGATCAAAGAGAGAGAAAGAGCGAGACTGTTATATAGGCAGGGCCATGTCGTTAAAGCCTTTTACCTTGTCGCATGAATTTTTTTTTATCGCTCCCACGTCGCCGCTGTTACAGAGATTCCTCGGCCACTCTTTTCCCACCTCGGCATCGTCCCGAGCTCCCATCGGCCTCGAGTGCGTTACAACCGTTCCGATAAACGTCGATCGTGAAGCCGTTAAAAAGAAAAAAGGGCCCATGGTTTCAACAGCGATCGTAAAGACCGAGAGATCGTTCTCGTCTTTGGAAGAAGAAGAATTTTTTTTTCTCGTCTTTTTTGTAAACATTTTCTTTTTCTTTAGATATTTTTTTTTTTATAACAATTTACGAGATTAAAAAAAAACAAAACAAAATCTCTAAAATTAATAAATGCAATTTTGACAAATTAGATAAATTACGCGAAAAAAAAACTAAATAAATTTCAATTAAATCAATAATTTTCAAATTTTTCATTTTCTCTTTTTTTTTTAAATAACGCGACGAAAATTCCGTAAATCATCTCGACATCGCTAGACCCATTCATTCTCGTCTCACAGTAAATTAAACGACTCTCGAAGCATCTGTGCTCACGCTCGATTCTTCGTCGTGAATTACCGCGACTATCGTTGTACGAAAATAAAATAAAAAAGAAGAAGAATAAAAAAAAAAAAAAATTTCTCGACGCAATAGTCAAACACTCCCCCAATATTTTGACTAACGTGTCAACGAGCCAAAGTAGTCGGGCAATGTTGCATTGAGGATGCTCGCCAGCCCGTAACGCCATTCATTCTGCGGTGCGCGTTGAGGTCGCGCAGATTTATCGAACGACGTGTCGCCGGGGGTTCAACGCTCGCGCTTCCACGCCAAGCCGTCGCTACTGTCTCGATGCGGTCAGATTTGTGGCTTTTCCGCGGCTTTTGTGTCGCAAGAGGGTGAAAACGAGAGGGACGCCAACGATTATTCTCTCGATATTGTACGCCGTACGAAAAATCTCCGACTGCCAAAAGACTCGAAAATTACGTTTACTTTGTTCGCGAGGCGATCGTTCGTCGTCCACGAAACCGATAATCGTCACGAGAAATCCGATTGTCCGTTCTTTTTTTTTCAAATCAAGATTTGTGACAATCGGACGATTTCCAAAAAGGAAAGATTTTTCGCGATTTTTTTACGACATTCGATCTTTGAAAAATCGTCGGACATAAATCTGCCGATTTGGAAATTTTATCATTTTTCGATAATATCGATCGATTTATTCGTCGATTTTTCTTTCGCGATCGATTTTCATTCAACTTGGATTTTTGTATTTCCGGGTCTCGCGCGTCGCTGTAGCGAAAGCCTGAGAGATCGTTTCGTCAGACACGAAGATTTTTCTCAACCCTGTTTTCGAAAGGGAGGGGGAGATTCTGTTACCGGTAGTCGCTCTCCAACAGGATCGACGACAATGGCACCCTTGTATTTATATCCGTATGTTCGAGCTCCACAGATTTGCCTTCTACCTCGAGAAAGCAGCTACGAAAAATATATATTCATGACACTCCGGCTGACCCGTGCGGTCGAACCCCCGGGCGTTCCAAGGGTGCTTTATACATACATACAATAAATAGGGGTAGATTTTACCCCCGAGTACCCAAACGTTCCCCAAGACCAGAGAAAAACAATGACGACTGGTAATGATCCTCGAGAGGGAGAGAAAAGAACGAGAACTGTGGAAGACCTGGTCAACCCTTGAAGGCTTTTTTTTAAATACCCTTTTTTCACTTTTAAAAAAATTATAACGTTGTCGAAAAATTAATAAAAATATAAAAATGTTTCGTGACAAAATGGAAGAACCCTTCGACATGCCTCTCCATTACGAAAAATCCCAATAGGGTGTTCGATCGGCCGGAACCGATATTCGACAATGGGACACACCGGTTGTGGTTTTCCGTCCGTCACAGATGTTTATTCAAGCGTCTCGTATTTTATACATATCGTTCGTTAAAGCGTCACCCTCTTGCTTCGTAGCAAGAGGGTGAAGGACACGCGTGATTACAGCAAGGATCGTTCACCAATTCAATATCGACGAATAACCATCGTCTCGTTCGTAAATTAAAGAGACTAAAGGAATAAGGGTTGAAAAAAAAATGCAACGTCACAATGGGGTTTAAAATTTTGAAAACTAGACAGGAAATAAAGAAAGAATTTAATATCACAGGGTACGAGGGTACACCTCGGATGTTTTATGGTTGTTTCAAGATATTATCCCTATTAAACGGTAAAATATCGTTCTTTCATTTTCAACACTTCTCTAAGAATATTTATTCGCGTCTCTCGTGTCGAAAAAATTGTCACCTTTTATGTCGAGTGCGAGGGGTGAATATCGAGTTCCGGAGTCGCGCGAGGGTGAAATTCTGAATGAAAGATGTGAGAACTGGTTCAGAATGAGAGATTTTTTTTCTAATTAGGTATATTATGCCTCGTAGTGTCCCGCATATTCGCGGGAAAGGCGCGTGGGTGGCGCGAAATGCAAACGCGACAGAGAACCTCTCTCTCTCTCTCTCGCGCATGCTCTTCCCTCCCTTCTTTCGTAAACGCAATGAGAACCGACGATAAAGATAAAAAGAGACGGAGGAAAAGAGGTCTTTAAGGCGATATTAAATTTCCGCGGAGTGGACATGGTCGCTTGGTAGTCGCGGCGCGGAGTATAACAGCGGGATATCGCGTTTCAGGCGTGCCGTCTCCTCGCGATGAACATAACTTTTTTTCCTTTCTTTCTTTCTTTTTTTCTTTCTCCTTCTCCTGCCACGAGACACGTTATAAGAGATTAAATTCAACGAACCGAGGACATTACGCCGTCCGATTTCCTGGTCAGGCGAGAATTTCGAACAAAAAAAAGAGAAATTTTCTCAACCGCACGAAAAATCGATCAATCTCGCATTCGATTCTCATCGATAAATCCGGGATTAAATGTATCAAGGGCTTGAACGATGCCCTAGGAAAAAAAATAATAATAATGAAAACCGTTCGAGCAACGGAAACCGATTCGACGCGGTCGATCGTCCGGGCGTGCGCGCGTTACGTTCGCGACCGAAATATTCCAACCCTCGGAATGACTTTGCAACCAGAGTCTCGTTAGCGTCATTCAACGCAATTATTCACAGGCGTTGATTCTGAAGTGGAAGTTACTCTCACCATTTCATTTTTTCTCTTCTCTTTTTTTTCTGATTCCTCATCTCGCGTTCTACGATGTAGGTAAAACCGGAACCGATCGGCAGATGTCGATGGGCTAGTTAGCAGCTCGTCGATGACAATATTTCGCCCTCGTGTACTAAATTATAAAAATGATTTTTTTTCACTTCATTTTTTTTTCATCGACCTCGTGCCTAGAACTATATATATATATATATATTTCTAGATGTTAATGCCTATGCCTATACTACTTTCGTCTTTGATCGATGTCGATCCGCCACACCGTAAATCGCGCTCATCAATATCCTCGAGAGACTCTCTGTTGGTAGAGAAAAAAAAAGAAAGAAAAAAGAAAAAAGGAGAGAGAAATAGAAAGAAGAAGAAGAAAAAGAAAGAAAATAAACGATACATACATGCGCGCGGTATAGGTATAACCCAGGCCCAACCTATGACCCGACGAGCCACGCACGCGATTTTTCTTCAACATTCTCATGAATACTCTCGCGTGACTGGAAACCGCTCGCTCCTTGTACATACAGACTTATAAATGTATATATATATATATGTATGTATGTATATATATTTATACGTTAGAGCGGTATGTGGAATAAAGTAACGTAGAATTCGCTATGCGAATTCCCATAAATGAAATCAAACCTATCCTAATATCAGCAATTTACTACGATCGTAATTTTATTTAAGGACGACCTTTCCATTATGGAATGGAAACTTATTGAAAATTATTACTATCTCTGTCTTGTCTTTATTTGATTTTTTTTTAAATCAATTATTTTGATTCGATTAATTTTTTTATTTTTTTTTCCAGCGAATATTCGAACGTAATTAAATTGTTGATTATTTAAACGTAATAACGATGATTTGTTATGTTTTTTCGTCGTCGCAAACACGAAAGCGCGATTCGAGGTTCGTGGGTAAAAAGAGGATGGAGAAACTCGCGGACATTGGTCAAGCTCTCGTGGGACATAAAGCAGATTCGAGATAGGAGAGAATGTTGCTTCCACAGTTTCCGTGGGCTCGAGTCCAACAACGCCTGAAAAAGAGGGAGGTTTCTCATGGGGAACTTTGCGAGATCGGAGATTCGCCCACGCCCCGATCTCGACTCGCTTACCAGCGAGCTCCGTCTTCGCTACACATCGAGCGGAACGGCAGCAGCGAGCGAAAACCAGGACCTGCGTCAATCCTGTCGACATCCTTGTATCCTCACATTTGTCCTGAAATTCGTGTTCCGACTAAACTTTAAATGAAATTTATGTCCTTGATGAAATTTTACAAAATAAATTGATCCAAAGATTAAAAATCTCCGCAAGTTGATCCTCGAGATGAGAAAGGACCAAGTCCTTGGGACAGCAAAAAGCTGAAATCGAGAAGAATACGGGACGAAGGACGAAGTAAAGGCTGTTGGTGACATAATCAGTCCTTTATTCAAAGTTTTTCCAACAGGACTCGCCAGGACTCTGTAAAAACATCGTTAGTCGAGCTCGACCACCGTGAAGGAAAAACATTTTTCGCTAGTTTACTTTACATTTTCCTCGCATTAGTCCTTTGGCGCTCGAGGCACAAAGCGAGCTTCCGACACTCGCAAGGACCTCTTTTTTTGGCACTGACAAATGACGAAAGGCACGAGCGTGTTGCTGGCTAGAAAAGTGTTTAGAAAAATCTGTAGTCGAGAGGAAGGAAGAAAATGAAGATGAAAGGAGAGGGGGGGGTTAGCGACCTGGGTCATCGAGTCCTGAATGGACACTCGACCAGGGGTGAGCGTGTCCAAAGGATGTTTGCCCACAAAACCTTCCCGACACTTCGACACTGGTTAAGGGTGACCAACGTTTTCTGCCTTTTTTTTCTTTTTCTTTTTTTTTTTAAGAGCCACACGAAGTGGCCACTGACTCTAGTTTCCCATCTCTCAACCCTCGCGTTCGCAACCCTCTCAAATATTATACCGTTAACAAGACCAGAAACACGACAGAGACTCGGTGATGCAAAATAAAACAATTTTTTTCGAAAGATTCTCAAAGTAAAAAAACTACGGTCAGCCTGTTAAATCCCGGAAGCGAGGGAATAAAGCGGTTTTAATTTTCCCCACTAAATTTTATCCATCTCAAAGATCATTCGCGAGTTACCTCGAAGGTTGAACCGTCGATCGAAACGATCTTAAGCAAAAAAAAAATCGTTTTAAAGAGAAAAATTTCGAGTCACGAAAAAAAAAAAAAAAAAAAATCCGAAAGTCGATTCTTCGCATGAAAAGAGAGCTGGCTTCGTGTGTGCATAGGTGTCTAAGGGTACACACGCGCGAGGTGTTTGGTACGAAAGAAAAAATAGCCGTAAAGTCAACTGTCCCGCGAGAGCGAGAAGAGAGCCCCGGTGTGAGACGTTTCGAGGATTTAGGACTCGTAAAACACGAAATCGGACCTCGACGAAGATTGCGCAACCTGCATTCCACGATTTTTCTCCTCCTCGTCATCGTCGTCGCGATGATCCCATTGAGAAGAAGAATCGCTCCGTATTCCTTCTGTCCGTTCAAAAAAAAAAAAAAAAAAAAACAAAAAAACAAAACGAAAACGAAAAAAAAAGGTTTATTACATTTTCGCTGATTCTCGGAACCGATCGTCGGGTCCGATCGCTCGAAGCTACGTTTCGGTAACTTTATTACGAACGTTATAAGGTCCCCTCGGTACTTCTCAACCGGTTCACCGTCGCAACGAGGCCTCGCGCGCGGACATCTCTCGTGCGCAAGAATTGAGAACGCCACAAATCGAGTCGCGGAATGACGTCCTACGCAACGAGTTTCGTTCGATCTGTGCCAGAGGGGTTAAGGGAAAGAGGGGATGAAATTTTTATCACCCACCCGAGGCAACACTGAACGCTTTAACACGCTCGAACAAAAATCTCGATCCCCCGACTTCCGGTACGATTTTTGCCAACGTATTTTATCGAAAGATTCTCGAGGTAAAAAAAAACACGCTACACGCTCGTTCGTAAAATCGACGATAAATCTCGCTCTGTCTATGTGAATACCTACGACTCGTCTTCGTTCACGAGAAGAACACGAAGAATGAGTTCATCTTGGCAGAACGCAGAAAATCGAGTCCATATTAGGCCCATCTGCCTCGCCTCGACGTTTCTACATGAACGAATGTTCAACCCTCCTTGACTGATATTTCTTTTTTTCTAACGCGATGACAAACGTTGGTGTACTGTTTATTTTTTTTCGATTTTTCTTTTCTTTTCTTCTTTCTCACTTTCTTCACGAAACGAACGCCCTTTTACCGAATCCTCGTTACGTACGGCCAATTGATCACGAATCCACTTTGAAACTCGCGAGTACGCGCGCCTACCCGTGTTTTTGTCGCGCGACGCCGTCTTTCTTTGCTCTCTCTCTCTCTCTCTCTCTCGTTCACGTGGAAACACGAATCGGGGTCCTCGAGAGGAGACACCCTAATAAATAATAATGCAGGGGGAACGAGGATCGCGACAGTAAGAAGATTTTCCTCGTTTTTTTTTGGGTCAGTGGACCATGCGGGTCGAACTACGAAAAATAAATTCGTTATCTCGTGTTGAACTCGAAATAAAAAAGAAAAAAACGTCTCACCTTTTTGTTTATATCGTTGGTTATTTTGTAACAGTATTGAGACGATAGAATGAAAACGAAAGGAAAAATCGAAGGTGATCGTTTCGAGAACAAAAAACTAAATTACAATTTCTTCTTTTTTTATTCTCGAAAAAAATCGTAAAATTTGAAAATATGAATGAAAATATTTTATCGTCTATCGAGTGAAGCCATAATAAAACAAGTCCTAGGTACAAAAAATAAAAAAAGAAGACAAAAAAAGCGAATTAACCGAAAAAATAAAATAAAAATTTTCTCCCCGGGGTTCTCGCTCCGGGTACGAGAATAAACGAGGCTGAAAATCGACTAGCTACCTCATTCTCCTTTACCGTTCGTTATCGCTTTTTTTTCGTCCGGCGAGAGAAAGAAAAAGAGATATAGAAAGAAAGAGAAAGAGAGGATCATCCCAAGATTTATTGGATTTACCGAATTGGCTCTGGCCTAGTATTATATCCCGCGTCGTGGCCGGTACGAGTCTCAAGAAACGAGCGAGATCATTAAACGATAAAGTGGATCCAGGATTCGGTCAAAAAAAAAAAAAAAAAAAAAAAATATTCTCTAACGTAAAACAAAAAAAAATTATTTTACACTCGCGAGTCTGTACAATTTTACGTACGACGTAGGAAGAAACTTGAAAAGAGCGGAAAGAAGTAAAGAGTCGAAAGTTCGATACCCGGGGCGTAGCGACGGACTTAGAAAAAAAAAAAAAAACAAAAAAAAATTCTCTCGCTTTCCATCTCTTTCCGGCGCGACGCTTCTTTTTTTTACCCGCGAGAAGGAAGAGAAGAAGACGAGAGAGAGAAAAAACCAGTTTTCTATATATCGTTTAATTTCTACGGGTGGACATCATCCTTAATTTACGACGTCGTTCCCTCGAGCGCGTTTCGACATTTTATTGGATCTCTACCCAGTTTCTAAGTCCGTGAGTTCGCTTCTATATATATATATATCTACTATATATATATATAAATACGTGTTATAGAACGCCCGTAGGTAGGTCCAAATTTTCTCAAGATCGAACAGAAAAATCGGTTTCGAAATCTACATACGAGATTCCTCTAACGCCCCGCGCGCGTCTTCTCTGTCGGGTGAAAGATGACGCTCGAGCATTTGCGTATAATATACATTAAGGTACGATAAAAATATGGGTTGTCCCGCCGGGGGATTTAGAAGGAAAAAAAAAAGAACGATCGAAATCGGTCGAAGAATTTTTAATACGAATTGCGCGACTGAATTAATTTTTATTTTATATTTCTGACTCAATATCGAATAATTCGATCATTGGAAAACGTGAAAGACGCTTCGAAGCATTTTTCATCGGAAGTTGGCTATTGTTCGTGCTTTAACGAAGTTCGAAACGATTTTCGTTAATAAAAGTGTCAACGTCGAAACCACGAAACTGGAGCAACTTCCATGAAAAGTTTACGACCGGTAAAGGATCGCAAGGTGAAGTCGCAAACCGATTCGTGAAGGATTAAAACTCATAGTTGTCTGGGCCCGACGAGGGAAACGGTAAGAAAAGAGGGCGGGGCGCATCACCGCTCGACGCGTTATGAAAATATGACTGCGACTCGAGAGACTCCTAGAGACGCGAGGCAACACGCGCGATTTACGATTTCGTGGTACAAATTCCTAAATTGGCGAAACCTCATTGTCAACATTGTCGTAATTCGAACAAATTAAATTTGATTCCTCAAAATCAAAATAATTCAAAACTTTCGCTTTTTTTTCGTTACATTAAGTATTTTTCCTTGTTAAAATTCGAAATACGAGATAATTCTCAAATTATTTGCAAAATTTCGATGTCTCGTTCGAGAGAAGCGTCGAGAGATCGGAGGTGAGGTCGCGGGTAAGGCCCTCGCTCTGTTCACCTGGCAGCGAGGACGAGGCCCTCGAGGGGTCCCTGGGTCGTCCGCCGTTCGCGATTCACCTAGAGAGTCGACGGAGCGAAGACGGTGGGAGAACAAATTCGGGGCCGTACCGTTCACGCCGTTTTGCGGCCAGCGACGCTGCGATTGGTCGCTCGTACTCAGGCTCGGGTCTCTGATTGGTGGTCGAGTAAATGGGTGTGAGCCAAGAGGCAGGCCGAGACCGAGGCCCCCCTCCCCTCCCCACCACAAGCGTCTACGGCGCAGGAAAAATCGGTCCGCGGGCCCCGGCGTGCGCACCTTCGCGCGGCGGAGACCAACAGGTCGCGGATCGGCGTAGCGCTAGTCCTTTCCCGTCCATCGACGTGGCCGCACCGGTGTGTCCTCGTGCAGCCACGGCCGTATTATAGTTCGCAAACGCTGTTGTTTTATTTTATTTTAATTTTTATTTGTTCTTTTTTTTTTAAATACTTATTATTATTATTATTATTATTGACAACGCGTGCGTAGAAAAATCGGCAACGATCGCGATACGTAGAAAGCTTCATACATATATATATACACATATATATGTATATATATGTGTGTGTGTGTAACGAGAGACGCGCCGACGTACGAAAAACGAGAGATGTCGCGCAACTGCGCGTGAGGAATCGTCGGTGATCGAGATATCTCGAGCACGATAGTGAAATTGAGACGAGATCGGTCGGTGTTTCGCGACGTGCTTTTTTTCCCCCTCGTTTTTAACGAGAAAAAGAAATTGGAAAAACGCGTATTCGATCTGCGTGTACGCACGTGGGAGAGAGAGAGAGATAAAAGAGGAAGAGAGAGAGAGGGAGAGAGAGAAGCAACAGACGCAACAACAACGGGTTCGACGCGAGTTCGACGCGAAGGAAGAAATTCGAACGAGACACGTGACGAAAATCGGATGATACGAGGAGGATCGTCGAGACAGTGATTTTTTGTTTTATTTGTTGTTGTTTCGAAACAACGAATATCGACGCTCGAGGGAAAATAATCGAGTTCAAGTTGTTTTTTGTTGTTGTATTATGGTGTTGTACGTGATTTAGCGGACTCGACAGGATTTTATCACGATTTATTCGTCGTGACTTCGGACTCGAGAGAATCGGCGAGATTTTTTTTTTTCTTTTGGTTTTTCACTTTTTTTTTTCTCAACGAAAAAGTGCGACGGAAAAAGTCGCGTTGACGAGATTCAACGTCGCTGGGATAACGGAAGTTCGAGGTGAGTGGTAAAAACGAGATAGAAAAATATTCAATCTTAGGCCGAAGCGACGATCTCGCTTGTGCGGGCGTTGATGTCACCCTAGATCATCGCCCACCCCGGCATTAAAGTCTCTCGCTCCAACTCTCCGGATTTTTGTATTCTTCGCGCGTTTTCGCCAATTAATTCTCACAGTTTCGTATTTAAAAAATCATTGTCGACCCTTCTCGTGGTACTCGAAGAAAGGAAAAAGGTGAAGAGAAATAATGAAAGAGAAGAAAAAGGAAACTGGACGAGAGTCGGTGTCTCTCGGTGGAAAGAGTCGACGCACGTGCGAGCTCGATTCTTTCATTTTCGCTCTCCATACAATTTCTCTCGACGTTCCTTTTGCTTCATCTCGTATAAATATATAATCTATATATATATATATATAGGTATACGTAGGTCTCGCCACCGTGGCCAAATGAAAACATTATGTGTATCGTCACCCCTCGGTGGTCGCATGTTGCTATAATATTTGCCTACCGAACGACACCGGCGTAATTCGTCGGCACAATGGGGCCCAAACCAAGAGACCGCGTGCACGAGTTACACCGATCCGTGTTCCATATAGAAGATTTAGTCTTGAATAAATACCCTTCTTCCGGCATGCGAATATATAAAGCGTTACAATTATTATGCATACGCTACTCGCTCCCATGTCAAAATATATTTATTGCCCCGTGTTGTTGTTTCGTTCGTTTTTTGTATTCTTTTATCGTCGTCGAGGACTTTTTTTGTTTTTTTGTTTCATCTTTTTTTTTTTCGTTTTTGTTTTCAAACTTCTCGCGTTCACCTCTTCACTCCTTCGTTACCGCTCTCGGGCTTTTGCGGTATGTCGAGCCCGACGTCCATTGTGACCCCTTTCGTACGGTTATTACGCCTTATACCCCACTTGTAACTCGTTTCGGTCGCGCTTTGGCCCCGGCGTTCACCGCGTGCGATCGAACAAAAGGCCATTGGGGCAAAACGAATCCGGGTGTGCCGGGGGCTTTTGAAAAATTTACTCTTCATGGGCGAATATACGCGTTATTTTAATGAGAACATTATTTCTGACTTTGTTGTTGTTTTTTTTTACATTTAGAAAAATGAATTTTTCTAAATTTAAGATTTTTAATTAATTTAAAAAAAAACGATAATTAATCAATGATGAAATCATTTCCAACTATCGTTGAATCTGAATGGAATAGCCCATATGTATATATAGAGTTCTAGAGATAAGTCGAAACTCGGACTCGCTGTCGAGGGGCCCTAGGGCCCCCTCCTTCCTTCCTTCCTTCCTCTCTCTCTCTCTCTCTCTCTCTCTCTCGCCCTTTGCAATTTGCATATTAACCCCTGGTGGGGCGAGGCCTCGACAAGGGCCTTAGGGTCGTGATCTGACTTAACGCCTTTTCGCCGATGCCCCTTTGTCCCGTTCGCGTTTCTTCTCGCTGTTTTTATTCCCGAAAAACACCTCGCCATCTCCGACACAGAAACGTCGAGAGAGAGAGAGAGAGAGAGAGAGAGAGAAGCTGCGAGAACGGTTGAGTCTTAAATCTCAATCTCGAAATGTTGCAATCTCAATTTCAAAAGGATCTTCGAGGAATTATACAATCGCGTCGAATCCGACAACGTCGATTAAAGTCACGTACGAAAGTTTAACGCGTCGCGAGCAAAAAAATAAACAGAAAAAAATAATTCAACGGTTTCGGGGGCAAAATCGTAAATTTGTCAACACGAAGGAAGACTTAACGGTCCACGCGCCCGTTATCTTCGCTTCTTATCTCCCCCACCCCCTCGAGCACCCTGGCACGACCCGCGACTACCAGGTGACACGCGACCGTGCGCGGGCGAGACTTTGGTCGACGCGCATGCGTCGTAACAAAAAAAAAACAATCCTCGCCTCGCTCACGACCCACCACATTTTTTAAATTTTTCCATCATTGAATTTTCCTCAATTTTTCGAATTTCTTTTTTTTTTTTTACGACGCGTAAATAACGCGAGCGCGAGTAGAATTTTAAACCTCGTCAGAATACTTTGCATCTCTCGCGAGAAAGTTTACGAGATTGTAAATCAAAGGAAGGGCGAGAAACGAGCCGACCCTCGCGCTTTAATCGCCCGCGAGTAAAAGGGAAACTCGCGCGAATTCGAGAGATTGCAAGCTCATCGTAAGCTTCGAGGCAATTGCCACGTAGAAAATCCAAGCGCGAATTTTTGCTCCGAGCGTAAATAGAGTCGAGAGTAATGTCGCTATTTACCGTGAATAGAAATCAAATCGTTCTTCGGAATGTCGATCGCCTCGGCCATTTTGCTCGAGGAGAAACTCGCACGCAGTCAAACTTCTTCGTCCCATTATAAAAGACAAAAAAAACACCGATTTTTCGTTAAATTTCCAAACAATTTCGTTTCTAAAACCTCTGAGGGTTTCGTCAACCCCCTTGACGATAAACTCGAATAATCGATAGAAAAATCTGCAGCTGGTCGTCACCAGAGTCGAATTTATAAGAGCGCGGAACGAATTTCAACGAAGACGTTACCGTTGTGATTTTTTTTCTCTCCAACGTTAACCCACTTAAAGGGTTGAATCGAAATAGTAAAAAAAAAAAAAAAAAGAAAAAAAAAGAAACGTGCGACAATGCGACATTTATGATTTCGAGTGGTTGATCCGGAGTTTTAAGCGCGAAGCTTAGCTCGCAAGGCGCGGTCCTGTTAAAAATCGAATCGGTCACGGCTCGAGGACTCGAGAACAATGTGTTGCGTGTCCCTCGAAAGTTGGGTTAGTACCGTTGCGATGCGAACCGAGTCATCCACGGTGTGCAACGACGACGAAGAAGAAACGAGAATGCGCGTCGGGGTGGCCTCGCATAGTTTTCTCTCTCTCTCTCTCTCTCTTCGACACTCGTATTCTCTTTTATATTTCCCTCGTCCATTTTCCTAAGCCCGGGACTAAACTGTCGCGGATAAATGATTCTCTACATTTTGAAGGTTATTAATTGTCTTTGACTTCTGGCAAGAGAGAGAGAGAGAGAGAGAGAGAGAGAGAGATAGAGTATTGTCGTGAATCGCGAAAACATTAACCGAGGATCATTTTTCAAGGACTCGAAAAGAGAGAGAGAGGGACACGAGATACGGGAGCACAAAATGGATGCCGCGCATGCGCGTTACGTACGACTCGCGTATTTTGGAATCGCGTCGATTTCTCGAGTGAAATTCGGCGTCGAACGATCCATCAAGAAGATCGTTAAAAACGCATCGTGGCTCGATACAAATTGCGCGAAGCACGACGGGAGTGGAACGACCGTCCTTCGTTCCTTTCCCATTTTTTTTTCCTTTCCTTCTCTTTCATTTTCTCCCTCGATTTTTTGGGCTCACGAAATATTCTCGCATTGTGCAACTCGAGAATCAAAAATTCACGTTTTTTTTCTTCTTTTTTTTACTTCTCTCTTTAAAGCAACGTTGACACTTTTTCCTCGTGAGAGTCGATTCTTCCTCGAACGATAAATCTTTCTTACTCGAGAACCTAAGAAACAATCGAATTCGCCTTCTTTTCTCGCTCTCGTTGAACGAGCCGTGAGTCGAAATAAGAGCTCGACAGTGAAAGAAAAAAAAACTGCGTGGAGAGAGAGAGAAGAGTCATTAAATTATTCTCGATCGTCGGACGTTCGAAAGAAAGTCGGAGATTGATCGATTATTTATCCAACGACCTATAAATCAGTCGCCGATGATTCGATAATGCGCGCGGGTAATAAAAGAAGAAGAAAAAGGAAAAAAAAAATCAGAGGAAGATCTATCCTCGCTGGCTAATTTCGTGACGATCGTGTTACGTGCGAGAGATGGTAAGGGAAGGGGGCGGGCAAGAGGCATTCGACACTCGCGACGAACTAATCCGGAGGCGCCAACGGGCCATTCCTAATTTAAAGTTAATTAGCCCGATGATCGAGAGATCGAAGCCGCTTCTCATTTTGTTTCTTTTTATCTTCTTTCATATTTTTCACCCCCTCCACCTTCATATTCTTCCTCGAACTCTTTTCTCTCTTTTCCCTCTCTCTCTCTTGGCTCGTACGTCGACCGAGAACGCATAAATCACTGTCTCTCGCGAGCGAAGAGGATAAGGCCCGGAATCACGAGCTACCGTGATATCTGGTCGTTACCGAATCTCGAAGGATCCTTACCGACCCCGACGCACCGACGAAAAACCGTTCTCGCGATGCAACGAACCCGTGACTGTCTCTTGCGTAACGTTTCTTCTCTCTTTCTCTCTATCTCTCCTTCTTCTCTTCTCCTCCTAATAGATGGATATGTCATCTACATTATATTCTTTATATTCATTATATTCAGTATATTTAAAATTATATTCATTATACTTAGCTGTAACTTTTAGTTTTATATAGCTTCATATAATATCTCTGTAATTTCTGTACTCATCCTACAGCTTGCCAGGTTAATAATATCAAATCAAATCTTCTCCTTATTTTGCTCTGTCTCTTTTATAAAAAATGTGGATTTTTCTTTTTTTTATTGATTTTCAAATTGATAAAATCGTAAGCGTGCCGAAAAAAAAGCGTCGACAAGAGGGGTGGGGGTTGAAGACAGGGTCGAAGAAAAGTGCTCGATGGTTAAAAGGGTTGTCGAGAGAGAGAGAGAGGTGGTAGGAAGAGAAGAGTCAAGGTGACAGATAGTCGTCAAGCGATGTACAGGGTAGGGGGATGATTTCGAGAGCGAGGCAAAAGACGGGTGGAAGGTAAAAAGAAGAAGAGAAAAAAAGGTCACGAGGGGATAAACGTCGCACGGGACTTGGATTTAATGGTGCGTAAAGTGGAAGTTGGGGTGTGTCGACCCGAGAGAGAGAGAGAGATACAAGGGGTGCGACCAACCCCCTCTCGTTCTCTTTTCACCCTTGGGTAGACGAGGGTGCATTCCTTCAACTCGTGGCAGAGTCAAATATTCTTACGGGACTCGTTCGACTAGTTCGACGAACTCGAGGGACCAACGAAACGAGACAATCGTTTTCGACGTTAAAAACCACCCTTAGTTTTTTTTTCTTCTTTTTCTTTTTTTCTTTTTTTCAGGGTTGTAAGTCGATAACTCGAGCAAAGTCTATCGACTTCATTAACGAACAAGTGTCGACAAATATTGACTTCGGCTTGAAAACTGGGGTAAGAATGTGACGCAGGTTTGTCGAGGAGGAATAGGGGTGGAGGGGGGATGGAATAAAAATGGTCGTCGAAAAATTCAGGACAATTACGTGACAGAGTTGTTGATATTAATTTTTTTATTTCTTTTTTGTTTTTCGAGTTAAATTTGTCGAGCTTGATAATAATCGCTCGGCTACCGCGACGAACAACCCCCGGGGGCCTTTGTGAATTAAAAGAGTCACGCGCGTACCGTGATTTCAACGAAACAAAAAAATAATCACGAACCGTCTCTCGGCTTTATCGAAAAACGAGATTTGGAATGAAAAAAAATAATGGAAAGAATAAAAAGAAAAAAATACAAAAAACGCATAACGGATCGGCGACGAATTGATAAAAGCACTCACGCGCCGGAAGATAAAGAAAAAGAATAAAAACTTTTCTTTTTTTTTTCGTTTGACCCCCGAGGTAATAACGTGCTGAGAATCGACTTCGAGGATGATTCGTCTCTGGCGATATTTTTCATTATTTTTTGTTTTGTTTTCATAATTTTTAATATTCCAAATATCGTCGCGAATTTCAAAATTTGACAATTATTCCTCGAAATCATAATTTTATTTTCGACCAAAACGAGAAGGCAGAAAAAGAAACAGTTGGGATTGGCCAAGGGCGCTCGCAAAAGTCGGTGAACTCGTATGTTCTTCAGGATCGTAAAGCAAGGGGAAAAAAGAGAGAGAGAGAAACGTCCAGCGAGCCAGCGGCAGACTTCTCCTTATCTAGATCGTGGCCTAATTTTATTTCAGTTTACGAAAGAAAGAATGAAACGAGAAATACAGAAAACAAAAAATTAGAAGACCAAAAAAAAAACGAAGAAAGAAGACATCGAGGGCAAACGGGCGCATATAGCACCGAGAAAAAAAAACAAAAAACGAAAAAGAAGAAGAAGAAGAAGGAGGAGAAAAAGTATATTATAGTGTATTTTAACGCCCCGGCAGATGGCCCCGACGGTGAGATAGCGCTGATTTATGGAACGGTATCAGAGGGAGGGTGAAAAAAGAAGGAAAAAAAGAGAGAAAGAAAACATATATACACTTTAAAGGGAAGAGAGAGAGAGAGAGAGAGAGAGAGAGAGAGAGAGAGAGAGAAAGCGAGTCAGGCTCGATTCTGTTCAAACGAGTTTCCGTTTCTCTCTCTCTCTCTCTCACCCCGTGCCTTTCTATAAACGAAAAAAATGTTAGGTGAGACAGGGAGGACGATTCAAAAGTGCTTGGAACGAAAGAGAGAGAGAGAGAGAGAAAGATGTCCTAATGGTTTTCGGACGCGTTTCTCTCTCATCGAGGATTTTAGGAGAGTGATCGTTGTCCTGTTTTCACGTTCATTCTTCTCTCTCTCACTCTCGTCTCTTTTCTTCATCCGGACCACGAAGAGGCTAATACGTGGACGCCATTAGAGTAACGGCGAACTTTACTCTCCAATAAATGACTCTGCGGCTCGACGCTATAATTCTTGCCTTTTTTATTTTTAGTTTTTTTTCCCTTCTTCGCTTCTATATAATTCACGTCTTCTCTCCACGAGAATGTTTTCCACTCTACGAAGAACGAGCGGAGCACCCCTTTAACGATTCGAGGCCTCTCGTCGTCCCGCAAGGTGGAAGAAATCGAAATAAACACCGTCTCGAAATCTAGAGTAGCTTCGCTCGAAATGGAAGAATAAAAAGAAAAACAACGAGAAAGGGAAATGTTTATGCGCGTCTATGGACAAGTTCGAGCATAAGAACCCTCTCACGGGAGGAACCGGTTGACCTTCTCGATTTTTTGTTGATTTTTTATTTTTTTCGTTTCACTTCGTGTGTTTCCATCTTGTTTTGTTTTTGTTTACGGCGCCACGAAATAGTTTTCTTTCCAGGTCGATGCTAGGAGTTACGTTATTTCATAATCGTTTTTTTTTTTGTTGATTATATTTGTTTATACAAAATTCGTTCGAAAAAATAATTTTTTTTATGATTCGCAGATGAACCAACAGTGCAAGGTTTGCGGCGAGCCCGCGGCGGGCTTCCATTTCGGGGCGTTCACGTGCGAGGGTTGCAAGGTAAGAATTACAAATGAATTAAACAAATTAATAAAATTATTTTTCAACGAAAAAGTAAAAAAAAAAAAAAAAAAAAATTCTAGCCTTAAAATAATAATTTTAAGACCAGGGTGAGCGATGCTCGATAGTCAGGGAGGTGCTGCCATCCGACGGCGGCCGCGCCAACTAACCCAGCCGCAGCGCTTACGTCCCACCGTCCGCGTTCTCGCGCGTCCCGTAATGCTTTATTTCACTCAATTAGACTTGAAATAAAAAGTAGAAAAAAGCTTAAAAAAAAAAAAAAAAAAAAAAAAGAATCGAAGATTCGCGTTAATAAGGCGAGGCTAATTCGCACGGCGTGTATACACATCGATAATGAGCCGTTGAAGAAACGAGCACGCAGCGAGTGCGAGAGAGAGAGAGAGAGAGAGAGAGAGAGAGATAGAATGATATAAAAACCCATCGGGAAGTCAAGAAGCGGGATTCGTAACGATCTTCTCGCTATTTATATTTATAACACTCGCGGGTTGATATATAATTCGCCAGGGTCGAAAATAAAAAGTGTAAAATAATCCTAGAAATTAAAAAAACAAGAAAAAAAAAAGAAAACGAGAACGAATCCATAAGTGGACTCGAGAGCGAGAATCAACCGGGACGAATCGATTATTCTCGATCGTTCCTACGTACAATCACCGGACTCCGATCTATTTATATAATAAAAATAAAATATTATAAATAAATGAAAAAAGAAAACAAAAAAAAACAAAAAATTCATCATAAAATCACCAAAGCTTTCTTTCTCGTTACCGAATCATCGATCCCATCGTTGTCGGATTACGAGCGTACGAGTCTCGTTGCCCCGAAGGTGGGGAACGAGATAAGAACGACGAGGTGTCTACGAGAGATTCGCTCGAGCCGGTGTCTTCTGGATTTTCCATCGTAACAAAAGGCGAGCCACCACTTTGCCGCCCGATCTTTACCGTTCGCGTAAAGCCACTTTCACGAATCCTTTCACCGTGACTTCGCGCGAGATTCTCGAGTTCTTTTGCACACAGAGAGAAAAATAGATATAGACAGAGAAAGAGAAAAAGAGGGAGGTTGAGAGGGTGAAAAAGTGGGGGTTGAGTCGATCCCGTATTTATATATATATATATAAAGTGGTATTGGTTATTAGGTAGTTGCACGTACCGCGGGGAGTAAAAGCGGTGCGAAATGACTCGAGACTGGGAAATGGTCCATATTTCATTCGATTCCCTATGTAAAGTGCAAATCGCCTGGCAGCTGTGTAATTTGGTCGAGTTTAAATCGCGTGTGCCGACCAACGAAACAAAAGAAAGTCTACCGGGTGGTAAAGAAAATTAAAAAAAATATAAAATAAATTAAAAAAATAATCCAAATTTTTCAAAAATTAAACCTCCAACGCGACCAAAATTTGCAGAAAAATTGTCATAAAATAGAAACTAGAATGAAAGAGAGACAGAGAGAGAGAGAGAGAGAGAGAGGGGAAAAAGAAGAGCAGGGAGAGAAAAATGATGCTGAAGAGTTGCTGTTACGCGCGGTAGGTAGTTATTCCACGATCCCTCAGTTTCTCGACGTTCGTCTTTCTATCTCTCTCTCTCTCTCTCACTGTCTCGCTCGTTCATGCGCTCACCCAGGAAGCTGATAAAAAGCGCAATCTGGACGACCGGTTGCGAGCGCCGTTGCGACTACGGTCGTGTATTATGACTATAGCGCGTCGCGTATAGCAGGTGCGCGGAGGTGAAACACGCCGACGACTATACGTAGCACGTGCTTCGTTCCGTCGCGTTTTAAACCCGGCGTGTGGCGGAAACCGGAGACACGCCACTCCCTATATATATATATATATATATATATATATATATACATATATATATATATATATATATACATATATTGATTAAATCGAAGAGTATGATTAATCGTGAAAAATTGTTTCGAGAATTTGTTTCTATTTTTATTTTTATATATTGGCGATTATTTGTTGAGAAAAAATCGTTGGTAAAAGGTAAGATCGAATGGTGGTTTCTTGGTGAAGAACGTTGACCTCGAAGGATACAGACGCGAAGATTCTAATAAACGCAACCAGGGGAGAGAGAATTAAAGATCTCGGGCTGATTACGTTTCCTTTATATCTGCGTCGCTCGCATTCCTGCTGAGTGACCGGTGGAACTCGACCAGTTAGTAATTGGATCTCATTAGGCCAACAAAACACTCGCTTTCTCTCTCGCTCTTCTTCTTCTTCTTCTTCGTCTTCTTCGTTTTTTTTCTTGGTTTAATTCGAATCTACGACGCGTAGAGTTTTTATTCTGTTTTTCTTTTTTTTTTTTTTTTTAGATAAGATGAACATATTTTGTATTTTTTTTTTTTTTTTCGTTGAATTAGATACCGGATGTTTTTTTTATGAGCAAACGGGAGGATTCGATTTCGTTCTAAAAAGTGGAACTATTAATGAACCGGAGCTGTTGGGCGAAGGGCAAATTTCTAGGTTGTTTTTTTTTGTTTCGTTTCTTTTTTTTATAAATTCTTTTTCGTTCGGTGTCACGATGATCTCCTTCCTCAGGTATGGGATCTCATAAATACGAACTTTCTCGGTCTCCCGACCGTGTAGGTACGCGTATAATGCCCATCTGCTGACCACAACACATTTGAGTTATTTCCTCGGGCAAACTGCGTCGCATAATATCTCAGCCTTTTTTTTTGTTTCTTTTCATTTTGTTTTGCTCATCTCGTCTCACGACTTCCCGGAGTATTTGTCATTTGTCATTTAAAAAAAATTCGTTTGTTAATTAATTTAAAAAAAAAAATCTAATAAATTATAAATAATAATTAAAAAAATTAGATTTGAAAGAAATGGTTCGCTCGACAAGGAATGCCCCATAGCAGCTCGCTCTTAAACATTCGTGGAATGTATCGAAATCTCGAATCACATTTATTATCGCTCAGGTATAAAAGAAGGAAAGAGTCGAGCCTATCTTCTCCCAAAGGCTCGTAATATACAATCTAATGTATACTTGAATGAAAAAAAAACAACCAAATTACATTTTTATACGAAACGAACGTTTTCGTTTCGTGGGACCGCCCGGATTTAATCGTAAAAATTCATCGTCGTAGCCCGACGTTATTTGAAAACGATATACGTTTAGAACGATAAGGCCAGTGTACTAGCGCCAATTAGAGCGACACTCGAAAATATTTTAAATAATTTAACATTTCTCAATTTTTATTTTTATTTTTTTATTTTTTTTTATTTTTTTTTCTACCAAATGTGCTTCGGTCTCTTCGTTCGCCTCCATAAATGCTTCTTTCTGGACTAGGGTGAGCCCTCATTAGCATACTAACGACTGCCTTGGATTCCCTGACCGCGTAACAGAATCCTTCTTCTCTCCCTCTTCCCTCCCCCCCCCCCCCCCCTCCTTCTTCTCCACACGACCAACAACTCGGTTGTTTCCGATTCTTGTTTCCTTTATTTCTTCCTCTCTTTCTCGTTCTTCTCTCTCTCTCTCTCTCTCTCTCTCTCCCACGAAGCAACCGCATTTTGCTCGAGGCAATTTTTTTCCCTTCACCCCTTTTAAGCCACCCTCGGTGGGGTCACGACCTCTCGGAAATATTTTACAAACGAAAGTCGAAGGATTCTCGGGGGAATTTTATGAAAAGAGGAAAGAATTATCGAGAAAGCGAGGATTTCGTTTCTCATCCCCTTTATTTTCTTTTCTTTTTTTTTTCTCAAGTGAATAAAAGACGAGTTCCAAAGTCGCGAGTCAACGGTAAAGTAGCTCATCGTTTGTGAACCTCGAGACGCGAAAGGATTGACGAATCGTCGATAATGATAATAATAATAATAATAATAATAATAATCATAACAAGAACAATAAAAAGTACATGAATATTTAACCGACGCCATTTTGTTCGATCTTTCTTTTGTTTA
Source organism: Netelia virgata (assembly GCA_951802705.1). Taxonomy (NCBI): domain Eukaryota; kingdom Metazoa; phylum Arthropoda; class Insecta; order Hymenoptera; family Ichneumonidae; genus Netelia; species Netelia virgata. Next base: position 18,599,681 of record OX637867.1, read on the forward strand.
TGGCACGAGACCGACTCATCGGATGCACCGAAATTTGCTGACGCGATTCGCCTCGCCTTTCTTTCTTCGTCGTGGAAGGAAAAAAAAAAAAGTAGCAAAACCCAAGAAGCGAAAGAAACGAGTCGAGGATGGAACCTCGCGGTGCGAATTCGGGTCGACCGATAATGCGCGTCCGCACTCGTTTGTAATGCAAATCCGTTCGCGAGCGCGGTGTAACGCGGGTCATTGTTTTACTCGTATGGAAATAAGCGCGTAACAGTCACGACGCGTCAATAGCCTTGCCGAAAAAAAAAAGAAGAAAAAGAAAAATAAATCAAAATTTATTCAGGGTGCAAAAGTGGGTCCATTGTGAAAATTTGTTGGGCCTTTGATGACGAAGCGCGACGCGTTGTGTAAGGAAACAGTTATATCTCGACCCGTTGAGAAAGTAAGGCGTTCGATATTTGGACTTAAAAAAAAAAAACAAAAAAAAAATGACGAAACAATTAAATCGCTGAATTTAAGGTCGACTTCCGGTTTCGAGAAAATTCTTGGTCGAGTTCCGGACGCCGAGCGTACGACCCACTTAATCGCGTGACACGCGCTTATGAAAGAAGCGTCGTCGGCCTTGCCTCGCATCCGTCGAGAGAGAGAAAGAGAGAAAGAGATAGAGGATATTGTCTCCTCGAGCCACCTGCGACCTCTAATTGCTGCTCAGAGGTCATTTGCATACCCGCCTTATAGTCATTCGGTTGCGACACGAATTTCTCGAATGGATTTCGTCGTAGTACCGTCCCAACGGGTAAGGCCCAACGGCTGTGCTAGACAGAAGTGGTGGGGATGCGCAGTAGAGTTGCGCACTCGTCTTCTCTCTCTCTCTCTCCCTTACCAAGAAACGATCATCGTTTCCAACTGTTCTCAATGGGTGTGTCTCGACTTCTCGACCACATTATCGTCGCTCTCTACGCGCATGCGTAATCGTCCACCCGTTATATCCTTTCTACACGACCGCAAATCTCGACGAATGCAGATCGTTACCGATAACATGGTGTAATATAACCGCAAAACTGGAAATACCCGACGAATACAACGAAACATCCGATCAACTATCGCCTGCATAATTTATCATTTTTTAGAAGAACTAGAATCACAGGAAACGATAAAATTAACGTTATGAATGAAAGAAAACAACAAAAAAAAGTCATTCTCGGATCGATGTCGATCACGTGACAAATTTTGTACGAACGAAATAACCAGTGTCTGACGATGACGCCATTTTGACCAATCTCTCGGAAACGAGTCAGCGCACTCGTCATGCGTGGGACCCGACTTTTACCCCCCCCCCTCCTCCTCGCTCGGTGAAACGATCTCTCGTATGCAGATGCAACGTGTATCAGTTTATGTAGGTGAGTCCCATACACACAGCCGTGTAAGATATATAAAACGTGACCCAGGGAGGAAACCACGAACCGCATTCGCGTCCATGAGAACGAACGATTTACGACTTGCTCTTCTTCTCCTCCCATTCTCTCATCTCCAAACCGCTTTCTCAACGTACGACCAGGATAGAAAAGGCTTGAGCGCGACTTGTTCGTCGCCTATGCATTAAGACGACGGTTCCTAGGTTCACCTACGGTGCGACGCTATGCGATATACCACGGGGGTAAACGTATGTGGGCCAAGTCACCACCGACCGTCCAACTTTACGATCGCTTTACGAGCTAATATAAATCCCAAGTTAGCTAGGGTATCTCCTGGCACGGGTGAGATTCATCGGAGATTCTCGTAGTTGCCACGTTTGTTCGATAAAAAAATTATTCACGTTGAAAATAACGAAAAAGAAGGGAATTTTCGTCTGGGCAATAAGTCACTGCGTTTTTTTCCTATGTAATAGCATAGGACTCTGTGTATAAGAAACGCGGTGACTTTTTGGCCAGCTGGTATTCCTTTATCATTTGGCTCAATTTTCGTATCGCGATTCGTCGTTAAGGTCGAACGAAGCTTCGTTCGCTCATAACGTAACGTCGATTACGCGTTTGGCCCGATTCACGCGCTCGTACCGTTGTCACAATCGTTCGCCGTATCGGGCGAGCTCGACTCGAGGCGCGCGCATGCGCGAGCGCCCTTGACAAAAGACGTTTAAAATTCCGCGCGTATCGTCACTTCGTCGCACGAGCAAACGTACGGGCTGTGCCATGGTGGGTCACCCGTGGCCAGAAACGAAAACGGAAAAAAATAAAATAAAATAAAGAAAGAAAGAAAGAAAAAAAAACGCTCTCTTTCGTTCCGACACAATCGAATCGTCGCTCGAAATTGCTCAATTTCGCGCAAGCGCGCGCGTGTACCTAAGTGACGAAACGATCTCGTCACCCCGTCACGAACTTTGGATGTAACGCAACCGATCGATTGGTAACGCTCGGTTCGCCCCGACCGTACAAAATTATTTCGAGAATCTTTCAAACTGTAACGAAAAAATTTCGTACCACGCGTTATCTATAACGTAGAAAATACTTCCAACGAAGAAGAGACTCTCAGAATTCGCCATAACGAGAAACTAAAATGAAAACGAGAGTTGAGGAAAAGAACAACAAAAAAATGGACAAAAAAAAGAAGAGCGCTCGAGACCGGGTCGAGAGACGCGAAGCATTGAGCATGCCGTACGCGCATCCGTGCGCGCACGCGAAGGCAAGGTCTGCGCGGACGAGACGATCGCCAGCGCCTCCGCGCAAAGTGAGAGTGACGTACATCGGGGGAATCCGCGGTTCGCGTGCTACTACCGATCGTTCCAATTGCGTATACCAACGTTCGTATATATATTTCTCTCTTTCTATATATATACATATATATAGAAAGACGCAGACGATAGTTGGAGCACAACGGGTCTCGAGGCAATTGGGCAGACGCCAAACAAATTCTCAGCACGAGCGCCACCGATAATTACAATATTATATTTACATGCGAGAATGCATGCGCATATTTGCACACGAATGAGCGAAATTTTGAATACGCGAAAACATATAATACGACATACACATACACAGGCAAAAAGAGAGAGAGAGTAACGGGGTAACCACTCGACGTTCACGAGTGAAATAGTAACACGACCGTTTCTACGAATCGGTTGCGTTACACATCGCGACAGAGTCAAAGAGTAACGATTATTGGTTCTGCTAACTTAGTTTCTCATCTCGTAAATCGTTATATACACGTTTTTTTTTTGTTTCTTTATATTTCTCTCTTTCTCTTTCTCTTTCACTGTGTCGTGGTTAGAGAAACGTATCGAAAATATTTCGTGCGACCGTAGTTTACGGTTTTTTTCTTCTATTTTTTCGTTCGTAATTCGTCTCGAGATTTACAAATCGTAGCGAGACCTACTTCGATAATTGCTCGACATTTTTCAAACGCCAACCGCGCGGGACAAATATTCGAGCGATTCCGCGCGACGTTTAACACGAAAACGCCCGAGAGTTCTAACGTGTGCGCGTTTCGTACGAATCTCGAGTTTCTTCCGGGTCGTTGAAATACTTTTTTCTTTTTCTTTTATTATTATTTTCTAATGTTTCGAGTATTAGTAACGGGTTGGCCGGATCTCGAGCGAATTCCGCGCCTCGGATGCCACCGAGTGGTGCGTTAAAATACGATAACGTTACGCGAGGTACGCGAGGGATAGAAAATGAGATCCAGTTTAACGTTTACGGTGAAACGACGTACGGTCGAGTCATCTCGATGGGAATGCCGTCTCGAGGAAGGAAATGGCGAGAATCGTGGTACGAACCAGTCGTATTGGAAAAGATCGAGAGCTACCGGCCTCTACGGGGTTACTGTTATTAAGGATAACCGCGTCTCTCTCTCTCTCTCTCTCTCGCTCGCTCGCTCGCTCGACGACGTTCGAGCACGAGTGCGGCATGCGAGTCGCTCGAGAGATCGGATGCGCACTGGTTGACGCACGCGACCACGTGACGACACCACGATACAGCTCTCGGCAGTATCAGGGTCACGCACGAACGATCACGTGGTCGATCGATCGATTTTTCATCATTTAATCGAGTTTTATCGATATCGAAGGATTTTTACTTTGAGAGTTTCTCGAGTGAATTTTCAGCAAATTGTTAAAAATTCGTTTAAAAAATAGTAACGAGCGATCCAGGACCTCGTCCGTTTTCTCACAAATAGAACTAAGGAAAATCTTGATGCTAAATGGGGGAAAAAAATAAACGATCGCGTTGTCGATCGATCGAAGGATTTTTACTTTGAGAATTTCTCGAGTGAATTTTCAGCAAATTGTTGAAAATTCGTTTAAAAAATTGTAACGAGCGATCTAGGACCTCGTCCTTCTTCTCGTGAATGGAACGAAGGAAATTCTTGATGGTAAATGAAGAAGAAGAAAAAATGAACGCCGGGGATACACATCGAACAATACGACCGCGCCAAGCGCCAGCGTTCGCTCGGCACCGGAGGAGACTTCGCCGGCGGCCTGCTTGGACAGCAGGCCATTTCACATTCCCACGTCCTTAATATAGATTGTTGATACGAGCGTGAGCGAGACACACAGCGAGAGCCAGGCCTCCGCGAGAGTTCGTGATGCAGGCTTGTACGTACCGAGCGAGGGAAAATGTGAAATGGACCGAGCTAGCTGCCACTTGGCGAAAGAGAGGGATGGAAGGAGTGACGCGGTAGCCGCGTTATCCCATAGTCGAGAGAGCCGAGCGTGGGCGAGTGGTAGAAAGCCCATTCGCCGTTACAGGTGCTCCCATATATTAAAAAAATTACAATTAAAACAAAAATTTCAAAAACTTTTTTTCAATTTTTCTTTTCTTTACTAGAGACTATTTTTCTCAGTGAATTTTCTCATTTCTCGTGTTTGATAAGAAGAAAAAGAAAAAGAAAAAAAAACGATGGAGATCGTGCTACTGGAATTATCCATTTAGTCGAGAGGATCTCCAGAAACGGAAAATAGCTGTCGTGGCCCGAGAGTATCTCTGGCGCACGGCTGCGTGTCGTGTAGGTGAACAGTGATCAATTGACTCTGATCTCTCGCCGGGCGCAACTCCAAACCTGGCTCATGTCCAACCTAGAGCCACGTTACGTTAAGAGAAAACGGTCCGGTGGTTTAATTTTTTTATTCTCCTTCTCGTTGATATATATAAATGATTTTTCTCACATTTTTTTCATTCCTTGTCGGACGATGAAAGAGACGCTTGAACGACGATTAGCTCCACCGACGCGTTGACAATGACAAATATCACGAGTCCGACGACGACTCTCTGCACAATGACAAATTCTTTCGATCGACGGAATCGTCACGCGATAACGATTCCCGACAAACTTATTTTTCGACCGCGATCGGTCGGTTCTCGTTCAAACGAGTTCGACAAATTCTCGAAATAATTCAGTCGGCTCATCGTCGCGGTTTTTTTTTATTTCCTCTCGATTTTCTGGTTTTAGAGATAGAAATCTGCTCCAGGGTCCTCGGAAATTCCGTATCGATCTCGTTCATAAGCATATTCGCGTCACGTACAGGGAAATAAATTGCTCTCTCTCTCTCTCTCTCTCTCTCTGTCTCACGCTGTTTCTTTCGTTTCCTTGAAAATTGACGCAGTGGGAGTGATCGACTTTACCGCGTACCACGTCATACCCCGATCGCATTCTCACGAGCCACGGCGCCTGATTACACTGATTTCATTACCGGGAAAATAATACGAGAAAAAAAAACCATTGACTCACCGCTGTTCGCGATCTTCTTATTTTTCTCGATGATCCAATTTTTTATTCCGATCTATTTTTTTTTAATCGCGAAATAATTTAATTTTTACAAAATAAAAATTCAGAAATTTTTCTTTCTCAAAAATTGACAAAATATAGTCACGATTTTTTAAAGAGACGCGGGACTTTCGATAATTCGCCCGGTAAAGACAGGATAAATTTTTCTTTCATTTTCAATCCGGATCGGGGATTGCTTTATGGCGCTACAAATCGATTCAGGATTCCGGGCGCGCCACTTGATTTGAGATAATCCCAGCACGATATATAGGCCCTCGGGGAACGAGAACGGATTCGTCGCACGCGCCCCTAAATGGCGGTGGTCGGACAGCGTATTAGCACTCTTTTATACGTGTGCGTATAAAAACCCTCACCGAGGACAAAATACGTAGCGAGCTTGTATAGAACTCGTTCACGTGTACGACCTGGTTGCTGTCGGTGATTTAAAAAGGAAAGAAAAAAATTCGAAGAACACCTCTGTACGCGAACAGGCTCGTGCGCCAAACGCCATGTGCGCGCCTTATCGTCGCGCACATTTTCATCCAACATTTTATTTTCTATATATATATATATAAAACCGTAGTTTAGTTACGTAATTTATCGAGTACCGTTATTCGATCGTTGAACGTCTGGGTGAAATAAAATTATATGAAAGAACAAAAAATACGAATTATGGAAAAATTAAGGAAAGAAAAATTTTTTTTTTGGAGATTGTGATTTTTTGTATTTAATTGAGAAATTGGGAAATTTTTATAGCATGAATTCAACGATGATGGAACGATTGGTTAAGGTCTTGACGAGACGGTGAATGAAATAAAAATTTACATTTAACGAAAGAGCGAGCGGGGAATACTCGTTTTTTCTTTTCAGTTTATTCGAAAATCGTATTCATTTTATTTTCGTACGTGCAATATGGGAGTGTCGCTGGTTATGGTTACTCGCTCGACTCGTTTATAGGATTATCGCCAAATTGATCGACACGTGGCGAGTGCCTTTTGTCGGGGAGATTGTATCTGTCTTGCTGAATTCAGGAAATAAGAGTCGATGCAAAAGTGTGAGATTGACGATGCGACGCGAGATATTATCCGTCAGCTTTCTAGTTAATCGTCAAAGCATTCTTAAAGACACGAACAAAAAGTTCGTAGTTAGTTCGTAGTTAGTTAGTTAGAAATTCTAAAAAAAAAAAAAAAAAATGATAATTTAAGAAAATCTTCGAGAAATTATCAAAGTAATTTTCCGCGACAATTTTCTTCTCGTCTCTCCGGGCTCGTCGCTAAAAAATCTCAAATATTCCGATAAACGTATGTTCTTGACTAACAATCTAAAAAGAAAAAAAATACCCTAAGCAATAATTGTAAAAAAAAAAAAAAAAAAATGAACAATTTAAAACAAAATTTTCGAGAAATTCTCAAAGTACTTTTCCGCGACGATCTTCATCTCGCCTCCCCTCGTTCCCAGAAGAGATCCCCGGCCTCGGGGCTTTACATAGGCGGTACGCGGCATCTCGTTTACTCATCTCGGAAGAGGAATCGCAGAAGCGCGTGGACCGGTAGCGCCGATGGCACCGTAACCCCTTTCGCACAGTAGCAATGACAGTCACGGATCATCTGGCGTACTCGGCGGAGAGAAAGAGAGAGAAAGAAAGAGAGAGAGCTCATCTAAACCTGCGCATGCGTATTCGTTGAGAAAAAAAAAAACGTGTAACAGAAAAGAGCGAGCGTCTCGTGCAACGACCGAGCAGAAGGTTCGCGGGGCAACGGTGCATCACCGAGCGTGCACCGTGCCAAATCCGATAGCAAGTTTCACGAGGAATTCGCGAGGGAATCGCGCTAACACGCGTTCAACCGATTTTACGGTCGCCCGACTCGCAGAAACCTCGGATGACGCGTCATTTTCTCACCCTCTGTCGCAAGTTTATTTTTTTTCTTCTCTCTCTCTCTCTCTATTTCTTTCGCCTCGTGTGTGGGAAATTCGATTTTTTAAATTTTATTTCGTTCGTCTCAACCTCCGGATATCTCGGAATTCATTCACCTCGAGGCACCGGTAACGGAGAGATCACGTTTCCTTCTGCTTGTAATAATCCTTCTCTCCTTCTTCTTCTTCTTCTTCTTCTTCGTCTTTTCTCTCTCTCTTGTTTTTTCCCCTCATTTTCTCGCTCTTTCCCTCTCACGACGACAAAACGACACCTCGCGGTTTTCCCCCTGAGCTCGCTCGAGCGTATCGCGGGCAAAAGCCGTGTAATTTACCTAATCGTCGAGGTCTGATAATGAGACGATGCGGTAATTAATTTACTCGTGATATAATGAAGTGTCCTGGACTAATTGGTAACGTCGTAATCGACGGAAAGAAATTGCTGTGTAAATGTCAATACGCGTTGCAACATCGTACGGTTTATTAATTCATTTATGTAGAAATATATCGTGGACTACTTTTGTTTTTATTTTATTTTTTCAAATTTTTTGTTCCAACGATCGTCCCGATCGGTAATTGGATCCGCGATTATCCTCGAGCGATGTGTGTCTCTCTCTCTCCTTTTTTTCATTCTTCCTTCTTCTTAGACGAGCCACCCGGTGAGAGTTGTAAATTTCGTCGAGTTCGAGAACGAGACGCCGTTATTCGAGCTTTCGGTCGGCCGTTACGACCGTTTCGCCACCCACGCTCGCGTCAGAAACATCTCAGACTCGCGAGCCACTCGAAGCGAGAAGAACGCGTTACACGATCGAACAATTCGAATCGTCGATCGTTACGAAAAATTAACGGCGACCACCCAAAACGTAAATTTCGTTTTTTTTCTCCAATTTTCGACCATCTCCTCCCCGTTGACTTCCGGTGTGTTAAAAATTCTACGAGTCGTCAGACGATTCTATAAAATCAAAAAGGGCCATAAAAACACTTTGTTTACTCCCTGATAAACGAGAGAAAACAGTAGTAACGTCGTTACGTACCGTTATGCACATATGACCTTGATTCGAGCGGGTCATCGCTCAATGTCAAACGGACGATCGGCGTATCGTTATAACGCCGTATACGGGGGACAAAGGACGCCTTACGATAAACTCGATATTTTAGAGGTCGCGACCCCGTGACCCTGATCCTCGTTTCTACGTAAAAACGACCATCGATAAACCGTTTCGATAATATTTCTCTCTCTCGTTCTCTGTTGCAGTCCTTCTTCGGTCGCACGTACAACAATCTCGGCAGCATATCGGACTGCAAGAACGGCGGTGTCTGCGTCATCAACAAGAAGAATCGTACGGCTTGCAAAGCTTGCAGATTGCGCAAGTGTCTGATGGTGGGAATGTCGAAATCGGGCTCGAGATACGGTCGAAGGTCGAATTGGTTCAAGATACATTGTCTCCTTCAAGAGCAGACCAACGGTGGTCAAGGAGGTGGTAATCCAGGTGGTCCTTTCGGCACGGGTTTTCTACCTGGTTTTCTACCACCTTCGCAGTCCCATTCGCATCAAGGCGGTATATACGGCGTCAAGGACGGCAAGGATCGGGCCTCACCGAGCCAGGAGGATCTCGCGTTGCAGTCTCACCTGTTGCACGTCGCGATGTTGAAGCAAGAACGCGAGAGAGGCAACAAATCGCCTCATCCTGACGACGTTGCCCTTCAAAATCAGTTGAGGCTGTTGGCTTGGCAAAAGGAACGCGAGAGGGCCAGTCAACAACCGCCTGGTACACCACCGCGCGAAGGAAGCCCACCTTTCGGTTACAAGCATCAACCTTCGACCTCGCCCATGTTTCCGGTTAATTTCGCACAGGAAAAAATGTCCCTTGGTTCGAGTCCACCCGAGGTATTTCGACCTTTTCTACCGGTTTATAAAAGAACCGCCGATACACCTAGCGACAGCGGGGCCTCATCGGTCGATGGTGGGGAACACGACGAGTCGAGAAGTAATTCGGCCATGAGTTATTTCAAAACTAGCGCTTCGCCTACCTTGTCCGAGCGGGAATTTCCACCGAGGAAGATCAACGCCACGGTGACATTGACGACGAGCTACCATCCTCATCATGGATTGGGCCTTATTTATCCACCGCCCGGTCTCGTCACGCCTGCCGCTTCGCAACATTCACCGCGAGGTGGCGATTTACTACTCGTAAGTCCAAGTCCCGGTGGCCTAGCGGTCGAACAGGACGAACCGATCGATCTCAGTGTACGCTCGACGAGAAGCTCACCGAGGCCAAGCAGAAACGACGATAACGATAATTCATCGTCCCCGATCGCGGATAATCGTCGCACGACCAAAGATCAGGAAACAACCACCAAGAGCAAACCCTTGGATCTTACACTAGGCGTCAAGAGGCCCGCGGAACTTCCTCTCACGCTTTAATATTTAAGGGGGAATGTCGACTCGTGGATTTTCGTCGAGGAATTTTTTTTTTCTTTTTTTTCCTTTTTTTTTTTTTTTTTTTTTTTTTTTATGAATTCTCTCATCGAGAACGGCGAGGACGCGTTATCGTAATCCCCGTTGCCTGTTTGTCGAACGCAGGTCGAGATTGGCGCACGGGCCATGATGGAAAAAGAAAAACAACAACGAAAAAACAAAACATGTGTTCAACCTTGTAAATATATCGCCTAAATACAACGACTCGCGAAAATAACAAAATAATTAATTTATTACGACAGTAGCCGGACGAAAGATTATATTTTGTATATCTGCTGTATCTCATCTTCTCTCTTTCTCTCTATTATTATTTTTTTAATTTTTTTTCTCAACTATTAACCTTTTTTTTCACGTTTCGTTTGTTTATTCAAGAAAGTCAGTACCGAATTGTGTATGTATATTGTGAGTGAGGATGAATTATTATATTATGTTTATTATATAAAGGGAGTCGTGAATAACGAGGCCAGTAGTTGAAGTGCCTTTATATGATATTTATGAAGATGAAAAAAAAAAAAAAAACACGTGCAGAAAACAGAAAATCGATGTATGTATAAAAAAAAGGAGCAAAAGGGCTTATTTTTTTTTTTTAGAACGTTAAGAAATTCGTAGCCAGTAACGATCGAACGATCGGTGACGAGAAGAAAAAAAAACAAACAATGCCTAAATGCGTATCCTTCGCTCGTTAGTCGAGTTTCTCCACGGACTTGAACGAAAAAAAAGGTTGTAAAAAAAAGTCACAAAAAAAAAATATATTGACAAAGACTCATCGACGCTCGTCATGTAAATAATTTCGACGGCGTCGAACAATTTTCCGTCGTTCCCATTTCTCTTTTTTCCCCCCTTAAAAGACTCGAAGCATCGTCGTCCGTGGAGATTCTCCGAAAAAAAAAAAAAAAAAAATTATAATTACCTTATAAACGACAAAAACAAAAAAAAAACAACAAAAAAAAACAATGTTTTCTTGTAAATAAATTAGAGTTTAAGCGGTGATGAACGAAGCGGCCAGTACGAACAAGCCAGAAGAAAAATAAATAATTTTTTGTTTAATCGAAAAAAAAAGCAAATTAAGAACGAGTGAAAATATTCGTTGAAATATTCTCAAAGTATTTTTTCTCGAATTCCCACGCCCCTCATCATCGTCATTGTGCTCCGATTAACGAGCTCGTTTAAATTTACTTCGAATTAAATTTCTCAGCGATGAAAAAAAAAAAAAAAAAAAAACGATCGCGAGACTACGAGAACGCGTATTCGCGGCCTATTCCTTGTGATCTTTCGGAAGGAAAATTTACGACGTTGCGCGCATTATAGTATTCCCCCGATTGTAACTCACGGACGTTAATTCTAAATCGTTTCGTTCGTCGTTTTGCTTACGATGCTGTAGCCCTTGTTCCTTCGTCTCGCTCGCTCTCCCGCCGCGACGAAACACATTCGCCGATCTTCGCGTACAACAGCCAACAGTCGCTTTATTCCTCGAATTATCGCATGTGAAAACGCACGATGGTTAAGACCGAGGGAAAATTTTTTTTATTTTTTTTATTTTTCAAAAAATTTTGCAAAATGTTTATTTCGTTTTTTAGAAATACAAAATTTTTTTCTAACGACTGACCGTGGCCGTTAGCGCGTTGGCTAGAGAGCACGTCGGGGCAACCGAGGAGTCAAGTGCATTTACACCGGTGACGAGAGAGAGAGAGAGAGAGAGAGAGAGAGAGAGAGAGAGAGAGAGAGAGAGAGAGAGAGAGAGAGAGATCTACCGCGACCGGGCACCATTAATCAATTGCACCAGGAAGCGCGGATTGCAAAATCATCGAGTTACGGATACCTGCCTACGCACGGCTGACTCGAGACCGCTTGACCTTGACGGGTCGAGAATTCTTTCTCTCTCTCTCGTCTCGTTCCTGTTCTCTCGTTGTACCGCGACACGCATGCGCGGTCTCTATAAGCTATAAACGCGCATGCGCAGGTGAGCGAGAGCCGCGTGTTTACGATGCGCGCGACGTCTCCGTACGAATATAAAGTTGACGGGTAATCGATGAATATTGGCGAGTATGAAATTTCGCGAGTATGTCTTATGCAAATATTTCAATACCGGATATAATCGTTATGTCGATATCGAGATCGGTTGATATCGATTGGAAATAACAAATGTTCGTTATTCTTATTCTTCTTCTTATTCTTGTTGTTGTTGTTCTTCTTCTTCTCGGATGTATTAAACATGTATCGATCACGACAAATACATTGACGGATTGCAAACTCACCGTACCGATCGGTAAAACGGACCAACGTCATGACTCTATTCATGAGTTGACCAATGTGTAGATTTAATTCTTTCCATCACTCGTTATTCTCGAGAAACGTGAAGGGAAAATCTAAAAAATGTGGTTCGTCGGCGTTTCTTCGATCAAATTAGGAAAACGGAACGATTTCGTTACCGATTTTTTGAAAAATCGGTAAGAAAAATCGGTTATACGGAAAGGAAATATGTATCGAGGCGATAGAATCGATCGAGATAAAGGTCTAGTCGCGTGCGATCGATTCTCGTCCAACCGATTTTATACCGATCTCTAAGAGGGAGGCAAACGTCGGCTGATAAATAGACGGATAAAAAGTAAACATGTCAACGGGTCTCGCGAGGATTCGATCGACGATCGGCAACACGGATGAACTCTTCATAAATATATATATATATATAATTAACGTAAGAGAGAAGAGCCGAGAGAGCGACTACTTACTTACGCCATACACGATAGAAAATACGAATAAGAAGTCGCCTTGTGCCCCGCTTTACTACTCTCGGTAAAAGACCGGTAAGAATCTTTTACAAAGCCGAATGAACTTGTCGCGCGCGCGCTCACTTCCTCGAGCTCTCTATCCTACACGATAGTCCGTCCAATCGGTACATAAGAGATATTTTCCGCGCCATAGTTTCTCTTACCGATCTTTCGCAGCATTCGTATATATATCGCTCTGTCCCACTCGAATCGCGTTTCGCGTGGGCCTTTCTCTTCTCGTGTCAAAGCTCCCGCGGTGAAGCGCGAATCTCTCGGCGATGTTTTGCACTTAGACCTTTGAAGAATCGAACGAGGCAACGAGAACTCGCTTATACCGATCGCATACGTCTTTGCGCCGCTCCAATTTTATATACGAGAGGATAGGTCGGTGGTTTTTTTTTTTTTTTTTTTTTTTTTTATATACACGACCGAGTCCGAACTCGTAAGTTTAAGTGTCGCGCTGGTTAGACCGTGTGCCGATTATTCCTTAACCGAGGCGACCAGGATATACGAGAGAGCGATCGAGGGAAAAAAATCGGTAAGAGCTCACGTCGTGGCAACGCGAGGGAAAACGGTGCCAAAAATCGGGTCTTTTTAACGGTGGAGGGGAGAGAGAATAATGGTTAGCGCGGTTTACCGGCAGCGCCAAGACGAGAGATCAAAGGTCAACGAGGTCTCGATCGGCCGATCTTTTCCCAAGCGCGAGTGTAACACGTGACTATCGACAATATCGCAAGTATTTCGAGTGTAACCGTAACGGTGCGGACTCGTTCGAGAAGTACACGGCCCAATTAGAACTCGATCGGCATGCGAAAAATCGGTAACACAAATTACCGATCTTTTTCGAGAGATTTCTCGTCGAAAGAAATCGGTATGACGACAGCATCGTGATTTTCAAGGTCACGGGGGGAAGCTGAGAGAGAAGATGGAAGAAAGGGATAGGCGGCGTCGAGCCGTACGATCGGCCAATTATCGGCAATTTGATCCGGTTATAACTCAATTTGGTGTAATTGGGGCCGAGCAGCGCCGTTTCGTATCCGAAGTGCGTCGATTCTCGCTCGGCCACGCGTTAACGCCCCGAGACAGTAAAACTCGACTCGACTCGCGCGATCGTTTAAACGTGCGCCGTATACACAGCTTGGCAAGAGAGAGAGGGGGAGAGAGAGAGAGAGAGAGAGAGAGAGAGAGAGAGAGAGAGAGAGAGAGAGAGAGAGAGAGAGAGAGAGAGAGAGAGAGAGAGAGAGAGAGAGAGAGAGAGAGAGCAATGGACCGTAAATTGGCGATGGACGATGCGCCGATATTCGAAACCGAAACGATCGATCGATCGATCGATCGATCATTAAGTCTCGCAGTGGGCGAAAAATAAAACACAAGCACAGTGGGCCCCGCAAAGTACGTAAAAACGTTTCCTTCGATAACCACGAGGACCGCGCGCGCGCGCCTACCTTTACGCGGAATATTAATCGTTGTCGCGCCAGAGAATAAAAACATCAAACGCAAAATTACGCGCAGACTCATAAATCCAACGGGTTTATTAACATTTTGAAACTTTTCTTTTTTTTTAACTCGACGGGAATCGTGTTCGTAAACGACTTTCGCCGAAAATTAACGATGACATCTTCATTTTTGGCAATGCGAAGTAAAATCGAGCAATTTGCCTTCGAGGGATTGGAAGGATCGGCGCCGATCTCGATTGTTACCGAGTTACCGATCTTTTTTCTTTTTTTTTTTTTTTTTTTTATTTGATTTTTCTTCTCGCCGATTATTAACACACGAGCGAGTTCCAGAGTCAATTTGTCGTACTCCTTTTTTCGTCTCACTCTCGATCCGGTTCGATACTCGATCGATCGATCGATCGACCGATCTCGATGACCGTCTCAACGATGTCGTCGTTCAAGTTTCGCAAGCAATTGGCAAGACCGTCGACCGATCGAACGCTAAGAGTGTCGCACGACACTCATTTGGTATCGCGGCTCGTGGCGTTCGAGTTGCCACGAGATCGTTATGTCAACGGCCGGTTCGCGCCCGTTGACAAATTTGACAAGGCGCGCAGCAATCGATTGCTCTTAACCGGTGCTAATCCGATACAGCGATCGAGCTTCATTACTTCCCTCGTTCACAACCGAACGCCTTGCCCGAGAAAACTTCTTTGCGTTCTCACGGAAATACCAAGATTTGTTTTTCACCCTCGAAACGAAAATCCATTTTTTTCGTTTTTATAATTTTACCTAAAATATAGTTTAAAAAAAAATCTTGGTAATATAATTCTTGCCTTTCGAGCCTCGATCGGCCATTAAACACTTTGTCAATTGCGAGATATAGAAAGGATCTTAGACGAGACGAGAGTTATAAATTAAAAAAAAAAGTGATAATAAATAAATAAATAAAAAATATTTTAAAAATTATGAAATATACAGATTTATCGCCAACTCGATAATTCCAATGCCCAAATGCAATCTCTTAATTGTGTAATCGACGCGATCTTTTATCGCGGCGAATTAGTATAGTAATATAATTCTAGCCTGATTATTGCGCCGACGCAGACACACACACACACAAGACGTGGATAAACTTCTCGATCTCCGAGTCGAACGAGAAACAAGACTACTACGCACACTGACGAGAATATTATACTTCCAAGCTCGTCGTTCGTCGAGCTATATCGCTAGGCGCGAAGGCAATTTTCCTGAAACCCCATTAACCCTTCCGCGAGATGAACGTACTCTTCGCTTCTTCCTTCGATATTCCTCTTCCTGAGTTAAACCATCCTGTCCCAAGAAAGACAAAAAAAACAACAAATCATACTCGAAAAATAAAAATAAATTGCAATTTCGAAAATTATCAAAATTTCAAAAAACAAAATAAACTAAAAATTTGTTCAAATGCAAAAATACTCGAAAAAATCGATATTATATATTTTTTATTATTAAATGGAAAAAATAAATGAAAATTCGAAATTTTTAAAATAATAAAAATTAAGAAATTTGAGATTAAATTTTGTGTGTGTGTGTGTTATGCACGTGTGGCGATAGGAGAGTGCGGAGGTACGAGAGAGCCGAGGGAGAGTCTCCGCGCGCGAGGCATCGTGAAAAGATCGAGGCGAAGAGGCGAAGGGGTCACACAGCCGCGTTCGAGTACTCTTATGTAAACCAAGCGCGTATATACCTCACCGTTTATCTAATAATATTATAGTGCAATGTTCCTCGAGATGGTTGCCCCTCTCGGTAAAACGCGCAACGTTTTTTTTTTTTATTTCAACCGGTCCTCTCGTTCGCAAATTTCAATTTTTTTTCCTTCTTTCAGGGCGTTTCTCCCCTCCGGGCGAATCGACTCGAGGAGAATCTTTGAAATTTTCGCCAAGGTGAGAAAGAGAGGGGTCGGTCGGGGGTAAAATTACACGTATCGCGAGGCTTGCACGAGGTGTAAATTGTTTCATTCCTCAAATCATAGCGATTTACCGGTAAATACAACGCGTCGAAAAAATTCATGGAACGAAATCAATTTGGGGAAAGAAAATTATTTAGCCGAACAAAGTTTCGCAAGTTTCGCAGTCGAGGGATGAAACCTCGAACCTAAAAAATAGTAAATAAAAATAAAACATTGACAAACGTTTAATTGAATTTTTGATTCGATAGATTAGTCGCTAATTAATTGAAAAAAAAAGAAAAAAAAAAGGAAAAAACAGTTGAAATGGCAATAGATCGTTAAATTGCCCTATGGAAAATTATGCAAATTAACGGACGGATTTATAAGCGTATGCCGGGTATTATATCGAATTCAGTTAACACACACACACACACACACACACGTAAGAAGATGACGACGATGATACGGTGGTACTTGGCAATAGCATTTCGCGCGCACCCAGGTGCATCACTTTTTCTTTTTACCCTTCCCCGCCCTGACCTCCCCCACCAGGGCAGAACCAGCGGGACAGATAAACGGCGTTACGCTCCAACGAACGCGCGCACGGCGAAACTCTGGCACTGGTGGCGGCGGTGTCGATTGCGTAATGGCAAAAAAGCATCGCGGATCGTAAGGTGATCGGGTCGCGAGACCCGCCGTCTCTCGCTCTCGCGCTCTCTCTCTCTCTCGTGTTCGGGTTGGACCATATATCTATTCTAGGATACGTCCAATATGATTTTTTCTCCTCATCTTCGACACAAAATTACATCATTAGGAAAAAACAAAAATTTACGATAATTTTTGTTTACATTTTCGCAATAATTTCGTTAAATTATTTTTCTTCCGCGACTATTGAGAAAAATCTTCCATAAGGCTCGAGCTAATTCGACATAAACCGATGAATTTATTTATTTAATTAATTTTCCGAAAAACAAAAACAAAATTATTTGTGAGAAAAAAAAATAAAAAATGTAAAAAGTTTTTATACAAATTAGGTGTAAAAGTGAGAATATGGGAGGTGCGCGACGAGCGATATATAAATCCTCGGATAAGAAAGGGCGTCGATCCTTCGATCAATGTTGTTGTTGTTTTTTTTAATTGTTTTCTTTTCGTTATTAATGCCTCCCGGGTGTACACGGTGTATTGTGCACCATTTGCATCGTGTCTCGAAGTTATGATTTAGCAATTTATGCTCACAGTGAAAAGGAAGATCGAGAAACGAGAAGTGGAAACAACAGAAGGTTATACGTTCGTGGACTAACGGCAGAGTCTTTTATAACTATATATATATATATATATATATATATGTAAAAATATATAAGCGTCGAAAAATTCAACGTACAACGTTAGAACTATATGGATTACGAGTCGTAATATACGTGTGTACTATAATCAAAGTGAGAGGACTCGATCGTCCATCGTGTGTACGTTTCTGTAATTTTTCTTTTTTTTATCTCTCGTTTCGCTAAGAGTTGCAACGTTATAAGAAAGGCGACATGGAGAAGCGTTATAAAATTAGCAACCGAACGAGACCGAAGCGAGTGAAAGAAGGGCAGCATATACGAGAGAAGCGACGACTCGTTACTCAGCGTGCGCGGCGGCGATGAAGCGGCGCTTGGTTTACTCGGCGACCGGGTCGTGGCCAAGACGCGCCGATCGCGCAAGAGTGCAAGTGACTATATGCTCTCGCGGTAGAAACGATGGAGGAAAATATTCCATCGCGTATAATGTCCTACAGTCGAGTCTCTCGTAACGCCGTGAATAACAAAAAAAAAACAAACAAACAAAAAATCGCGTTTGAAATATTTCACCTTGAAAAGATCAATTTTCCAATTCTCTAAAATTCTCTCATCGGAAAATCTGTCTAGAAAGAAAATCTGACGAAAAAGAAAAAATTTGACCTTGAAGGTAAAGCTCAAGGTCACGATGACCTTGAGCTGAAAATTTCTCGTTACAGACAGAAATTTATTGGAAATTTTACAATCTTACGAGGGGTGGAAAAAAATCGAGGATAAATTCTTTGACCTTGGAGACCTCGACTTCAAGGTCGAGGTCGAGTCAAATCCTGAAAAAATATCACAAAATTCGAATAAAACCTCGAGCTTTTCAAGTTCGATTTTCAAATATTTACCACCAACTTACGAGATCGTCCACTGTATTTTATAGTCGACGCTTCGAGCCAACCTCTGCGCAGAATCGTGTACGGCGCATCCACGTTGAAACCATCGATGGCGATATAACGAAGAAAACATACACGAGCCAACGAAACGGGCTGCTGCCCAGGCCGATAGCTAATGGCACACGTATCGCAATACGTATACCGTTGACGGAAAAGAGGCGTTCGAGACGATGGGACGAGGGACGGGGGGGGGGGGGAGAAAGAGAGAAAGAATATTGCGAATGTGGCTTTCGAGCGAGAGGAACGGCACGTATATCGGCTGGATTGCGAATATCTTGGCGGAAGGTCGCGAGGTACGGGCCACGAAGAGATACGAGCTAACCATCTCGCAAAACAGCAGCATCTTCCTTACGAATATGCTGATAAATTTTACTATATTGTATATTATTTCCAATCATCGACCATTGTATCGTAAGGGGATTCACCGTTTCGCGTTTTCTCCCTCCATCTGGCGAAAATCATAAGAAATATTCGATCGTAGCTGTGGAAAATAGGCTCACTAAATTTTCTTTCTTCTTTTTTCCACCAACTTTCTATTCCGTCGAGTCATTTTTATACGCGATTATAAGCACCGTCTCTCTTATCGAAATACGAGAATTTATCCGAACGTTTAATATCACGGATGGACTTGAGCATCCTGCATTGTCGTTACAATTTTTTCGATAATTTTTAAACATATTTGACGTATTTTATGTCTCAAGATCCATCGCGCATGCGCACGCGCAAGCGTGAGCGGAGTGGGGGCAGCCCAGTCGCGTAGTCGACGCGCATGCGCGGTAAGCAGTACCCGCGAGTCTTTGAAAAGCGCCGACACACACACACACACACACACACAAACAAACGAATCAAAGCTAAAGCTACGTAAACACACAGTTTCATTCGATACCAAGTATCGAATGAAGAAGCTGGAACTATCGAGGATAAGCCGGTAGACTCGCGAGTATACCTACTTGAGTGATATAAAACCGGCATCGAGAATAAATACTCCATTGCGGGAGATTACCGCGCGCGAGAACGTCGGCAGTTTGTAACCGAGGAAAAGCTAAATATTCATGGGTTAAACCGTTCATCCGTGTTGTACGAGGGTCGCTCGTTTTAAAAATCTCCCCCCCCCCCTTTAGATGCATTTTATCCCTAGTCTAGAGTCTAAAAGCCCCTCTGGATTTTCTCGATCGGGAGCACACTCCGCGCTGTCGAGAGACTCTTTCGTGCTACGAGACTTTTAAGCCTTCGACGAGAAACGTGGCAAATCACTTTGCTCGTAGGAAGTTTTTCTCGAGCGAACTCAAACCACGAGAGGCTTTTCTTTAGATCTGTAATTCACTCGACTCCGTTCGTCGGCGGGACTGGTCGTTGAGCGGTGGTTGTCGTCATTGGGACTAAACTCTCCGGCTGATTTAAAGTTCTGGACTGAATTCTGTCCTTTCGCGCTAACTCAGTCGACACTCCTCGAGGATTTTTGCAATTCTCCGTAAAAGTCGTTTCGACCATTTTTCTTTTTTCTTCTTTTTTTTTTGTTTATAATGCATGGCAAACTGCGAGAGAGAAAGAGAGAATGTCAGAGAGAGAGATTGGTAAGATCGATCGTTCGCCACTTCTCCTTCTCTCGTTTTTCTCTCGCCGTCGATGTCGAGCTGCTCCTGGGAAAACAGTTTTTTGCAACACTTTGCCCTGTAAATACCCGAGCGATGCAGCAATTCCTAACTTAGAAAAGTAACCGGGGAGTAAAGGGAAAACGACATTGGTGGCGTGTGAGCAAAATATCCCAACCAGCTTTGTCCGTAAAACTCTTTAGATACGAATTCTTTGCCACCGTTACTTTACACGTGTCGCACGTCTCAATATTGGAACGCGAAAGACCTGATTTATATTTAGAAAAAAGGGGATCGAAAAAAAGACATATTTTCGAACCAAGTGAAAAATAATAATAATCATTAATAAATAATTTCTTTTTTTAATGCACACGTGTGCGTGAATATATATATATATAGAGAGAGAGACGTTAATACGCGTTCTACGTACCCGCGAGCACGAGCGTGCATCCTCGTAATAACACGTTATGCGTTCGAAGCGACCGGACCAATATATTAATTACCGCTCAATATACTAATTACTGGCCCTGTAATCTTGCGCGAGATGCCGTGGGATCTCGCTTTACGTTGCGTGGATTTTGTATACCGTGGCCCATCGAAATTGTTACGGTACTTGGCTATACCGAATGATCTATATTTATAGATAAAGACGTTAAATTTATTCCTGACATGCAGGGGTTGTTTATAATTTTTTGTTTAAATTCGCAATTTTTTAAATTCATGTCTCGTACTTTTTTGGTTTTAATGCTTGGATTTTTTTGTTTTTCGGAAAAATAAAATCGTCGTTCGGGAGACGAGGGTGCTGGTTCGATGAAGAAGGCGGATCGGAGACTCGTGCGGCATTCAAACGAAGGGAACAACGACAGCGAAAAGCAGAAGCCGAGTGAACGAGTTCGAGAGAAAAAGAGTGGAGGGAGGCTGAGAGAGGGCGAGAGGAGGGTGAGCGTGCAGCCGTGACCGGTAGATTTCTGCGAGTTTCGCATGCACTCTCTCTCGGTGTCTCTTTTGTGTCGGTGCGACAATAATGCATTCTTCGGTGATCTTCGAGTCACGAAGACGTGTTGCGCGCGGGCGATAAAACCCGCCGGGGAGGTCGAAGACAGGAGCTTAAAGGAACTCGGTCGACACACGAGACCGATAAAAGCCATCTTTCAAAAAAATATATGAAAGCAATTTTACCAAAATTCAAAAATAATTTTCAAAATTTTTTCAATTTTTTTTTTAAACGGAAAAATTCACGTTAAATATATAAAAAGCAAGATATTTTCCAATATTCCACGTGATATATCGAGAGCCCATTACGATAAACGTTATAAAACGAATATTTCCTCATTGAAAGACACGTAACTGGGAACAAGTAGGGGTGAGGGGAGAGAATACTTTGATATCGACTCAAGAGAAAAAAAAGGAAAAAAAAAGGGACGAGTAGCTGAAAACAAGTCGAGCATTCGTGTCGAACGAGAAAGACCGAGGGGTCAACGGAAGAAGAGAGGAGGGCGCGCGCATCGATCTTGTAACGTGGATTGCCCCTTCCTCTTCCTCTTTGCATGAATATTATAATGTATTGAAATTGAGCCAATACCAGGATCGTAGTTATTGCCATTACATCGAGACGAGAACTGTTATGAGATTATGGAGGTTTATATGGTTGGACGTTACAACTATACGTGGCGAGAGCATCGAGAGAGAGAGAGAGAGAGAGTGAGAGAGAGAGAGAGAGAGAGAGAGTGAGAGAGAGAGAGAGAAAGACTCACTTCCGTTAGTGAAATAGCTCTTTCGCGAGTAACTGCATCTACCACGAACGATCGTGACTCTTTATCTCGCTCGGGAATGGAACGTTACAAGGTGTTCCTTCGCCATGTTCGACCCTCGAGAGACTTGGGTCTCAATTTTCAAAAAAAAAAAAAATTTCCCTCCATTTTTTCATTTTTCACACGAGATAGATTTTTTTCCAAACATAGATACCAAAATTTTGAAAATATACCCGAGAAATAAAAAATATCGAAATTCCTTGGAAAAAAAAATAAAAACCGTTATGGAAATAAAAAAACAAAAAAAATCGTGAGATATCGAGAAAGATCTCCCTGATGCGATAAGAGTCCGGTGCCGTATCGACTTTTTTCCTTCTTTTTTTTCTCTCTCTCTCTCTCTGTCTCGCTTCGAGCCCGTTCAAAAATATTCGTGCGAGACGACGCGATGCGGGTGGATCTGTCTCGCTTTTTGGTACTCCTTTCGTGGCCCGAAAAAAACCGCGAGGCAACAGTATCTCGCGATTGCGATCGCGATCCTCTCTCGCGCCCTGCATCCTCGATACATTTAAATCGCCTCGTTTCGCGTCGCGAGCAAAAAGAAAAAAAAAACGAAAACAAAATTTCTTCCCAGCCTATAGACGTTACCTCGGGGGTCCGTGACGACGACGATGATCTTATTCTGGTCCGTCTTATTGCATCCCCCCCCCCCCTCTGACGTTTCTCAAGAGAGGGAGAAAGATCATATCCCGCGGTGTGCGCGCTCGGATCGACCGCGAGGCGATTTCGCGCGGGACCACCTTGACGATCTTACGACTATCGCTACGGGGCCCGGTAACGCGAGATAAGATCGCCCTCGGGTTAACGCGCGAGCTTCTTTCTTTTTTTTTTATCTTTTCGTATTTTCATTTTTTTTTTTTTAATATCAATATATATATATATATATATATATATATATATATGCAAGAATATAGGACAGTCGGAGGAAGAAAATTAAGTTTCGATACAGATAAGCCGATAAGATAAAAACGGATCGGTCGAAAGCGGGCTTATTCGCGTAAAATTAAAAAAAAAAAAGAAAAGGTGTTCGAGTCGAGATAAACGGTGAAAAAGAGAATTGGTGGTGGTTAAGCTAGAAAGTTAATTACTTTCTAGCGAGAAGATAGGAAGGAAAAAAAAAAGAAAAAAGGAAAGATAATTAATAATTCTTCAAAGTGTAAAAAAAGAAATTACTTCGAGACGTTTATTTGACGCGAGAGTGAGCCGGCAAGGTCGTTAATGAGGCGTTATTAACGCTCCGGCCACGGGAGGGCCACGGTGCGCGCATGCGCGAGTTTCGGCGCATGCGCGACTCAATAATCGATTCTCGAGGTTACCGATACGCGCGATACATCTCCGTTGGTTAATTCGTTCGCCCGTCGAAAACCGTTAATTATAACTTCCGATGATTCCTCTCTACGTTTATACTCTCCGTGTGGTGCGATCTTACTTGACTACCGGTCGTTGAGAGATCGGTAGCCACATCGGCGTTCGTCCTCGCGTAAGACTCTCCTCGAAGTGACTTCCACGAAGGGCACAGCCACCTGTGGTCGAGGCACGAGTCGAGAGCTTGCCGTGACCGACCGCAGGACGACCGCATCGAGTCCTGGACCATGCAACTGTAACCTCGATCGTTTTCATATTTTTGACCTTGAAATTATCGTTAAATCGTTATTCTTGAAAATTCCATTGAGAAACAAAAATCGCAGGCAAAAAACGAGTCAATTTGTATCGCGACGAGTCCTCAACCATGCAACTCGAATCCTCGATCGTTTTCATATTTTCGACCTTGAAACTATCCTGAAATCGTAACCTCAAAATTCCATTGAAAAAACAACAGGAAACAAAAAAAATCGCATGCGGAAAACGATGCGATTTTGTATCGCGAAGAAAGAGGGGGCAGGAGCGAGGACGAGTCGTGATCCAGTGTGGAAAACGACGGGGGACCTTTTGCTTTCTAATCATCCTCAAGGTTAACCCCGATGAACCTGCTAACTTTGCGAAGGATCAGGCGCGCGCTCTTTCTCTCACACTGACGAAGGAGCCTGCATCTCAGGTTGGTGGGAAGAAGGGAAGGGATGCATTCGCGTGCTGCTCCCGGGTCAACCCGTGTATCTTGCTCCTTCTATACTTATATACTTGTAATATATATATATATAGCTTCATGTTGGTATTATAATAATACCTGATCGCTTTTTCTTTTCCTCCCTCGGGATCCCGTAGGGGGATGACCTCAGAAGCCACGGGAGTAAGACGTACGTAGCCGCAACGCGCGAGGACAGCAAAGAGATGTACTCTCCCCGTTGACTCCACGCGACCGGCCGATATACCGGTATCCTCGCTGCAGGAGTGCGCACGCGCACGTTCTTACACGAATAACCCGTTATAAACGATCGAAACGCCTCCGAGCTCTAACCATTGTTTCACTGGACGTCAGGTGGCAAATTCTCGATGATCGAAAAAGAAACACACTCCAGCGATTTCGTCGGTTCGATTAATCCTCGAAAATCGATTATGAGGTTTTGTTTGAAAACCGAAAGAAAGAGGGGAAAAAAAAAGAATTGTCGAAGGGGGGTAGTAACATCGTCGTGAATTCCACGCTCGGAATATCTCGAAGAGAGAAATTATAACTATGAGAGCCCCGATGGTGTACACGTAGGTGAGAGTCCTGCGCGAAAGGATTACCCTCGGTTCCCTCGGTGTGTGCCGCGAGGATTCGCGCGGCAGGTTGTTGAGACGAGGACGAATGAATCCTTGAATATCGCATGTGTGCGAGAGGGTATTGGCGAGGCGTCGAGAGGCGGGAGTTACACAGCTAGAGAGGCACCACCGTTGGTAACAGTGTACAACGGTACTTTATTCGTATTAGTGGGTAGTATAATGCTGTATAGAAATCTCGAAGCCACTACCGGATCCCGCACGAGCCCGCGAGCGAGGGATATAGAAGGTAAATGCTTTAATTTATTCGAAACACCTCGGTTATTAATCGCCTGTACGATATATTCGCACAATATATCTATATATATATATACGTATATAACTATATAGAATACGTGTATTATAAGAGGTGAATCCTCTTACGTGGGTACAAATAACGAACATGCCCCGTGTCGAGGGAGACGCACGAAGAAGAAGAAGAAGCAGAAGAAGAGAACGAGAGAAATGTTTTAAGCGAGCGCGCAACGTCGAGACACGTCGGAGAATACAGCATGGATACAGAAATACGTTGTTACTCGTGTTACTGCGCAGGTCACGAGTCATCTCCGACGGAACGGACCAATCATAGAGCAAGCACGATGATTCGCGACCAATAGGAGCGTTCCGCGGCTCGTAGTTCGCGCATAACCTTCAATTTACGGCCGGGCACCATCTCGGTCGCCCGCGCTCGCCGAGAGAGGGAGCGACCGGTCGCGCTCTCTCGCCCACACTCGGTCTCTCGTCCACCGCGAGCCAACAGACGCGCCGACACGCGCGCGCACACGCCGGGTCCTTATTTCAACCATAAATTAATGTTCTGTCTTCTCGGATGCATAATTGTACCGAGTGAAAGAGAGAGAGAGAGAGAGATTCGCGCAAAGTTTTCTTGTCTTCAGAGCGACGCTCGTGCACATTTGCTCGTGGTGTACCCGCGTTATGGGCACTGTGTCTTGCCGGCTCTTCGAGATTTTCTTACAGTGACACCTTACGAGGGATCTAATGGCTTCGCGGACACCGTCCTTCGTTTTTGTTTTTTAATTCACCATTGTTTTTTTTTTTTTTTTTTCAAATTCTTCATAAAATTCTGCTCGAACACGATTTTTACCGGAATTTATCCATCGTTACGATTTTAAATATGGTCGTGAATTAAAATGAAAATAAGAGCAAGGATAATTGCGCGTTCGATGGAAACGGCCATCGCCTACATATTTTCGCCCTGACGCTGAAGTAACCGTCTGAATTTTAATCTTCGCACTCTCGATCGTTTTCGCCATCGCGTCGCGCGCTCGATTTTATGCGAGGGACGGTCAAAACCGCTCTCACGTCTCGCTGTGGGGCTAATATTACTCGCGTTGCACACATTTTCATACGTGTGTCTGTGTGTGTGTGTGTGTGTATAAATATTTCGAAACTTTCGAAGCATCTTCCTCGCTTTCCTTCTCTCGATCGTCGCTCGCATCATCATCATCGTCATCATCGTCATCATCATCATCATCATCATAATTATCATGAATCTGTTGCTCGACCGATCGTCTCAAAGTTTGCGCAACGGAAGATGATCCAGCTGCTCACACGTCGTTCCAGTTCGGTTGATTATAAACACACCGCGTGCCTTCTCGCTGCACTTGGCTCTCGACCCGTCCCAGACACGTGAATCAGCCAGAGATTATCCTAAGGATTCACCTCAAACTCGATGATTCATCGGTGACGGTGATTTTTTTTTTTTTACGCAAAGGTCGTAAAGTCAATTTCGACGATATTCGACGTTGTCTTCATATTTTTTTTCCGATCTTACGTTTGATTTTTTTCCGAGTCATAAAAATTGTCAGCCTCCAAATTGGACCGTTCGTGCCCGCAACAAAGTTTTCGGTGGGTCGAGATGGCGCGATAAAAAAAAAAATCGTCCGCTAGTTTCTGGTGTGACTTCTGGCAATAAAATTCTCTGTCTCTCGTCTCGCTTTCGAGGCTGCGAGCCGTTTTAATTGCACGACGTGAACAGTGCCATTTCTCCATTCGGCCACGCGTATCACTTTTGATATTGGGCGATCGGGTTAATTACCTCCGTGGCCGACCGAGAGAACGACGATAAAATTTCTCTCTCTCTCTCTTCTAACATATTCCAGCGATTTACACATCTCGCTCGCTCCAACACACACCGACAGGTGTTTAGTATTCTTCGAATCTGTGTTACCTGCCAGACGGTCATTAAGATTGCGCCATTACTCGCATCACGATTGCTCCTACGGATCTCGCGATTATTATATTTCGTGGTTGCGTGACGAAAATTAACTGGAAGAAGAGAGGATTTTAAATAAAGAAACGTAATATAAAAAAAGGAAGAAAAAAAAACTCTCCCTCTCTCTCGTTCCTTAAGCATTTAGTCCACCGACTATCTCGTCGCGAGACGTTGTTACGTCGCCTACCGATAGTTTTAATGACTGTACTCGAGTTTCGTCGAGATTAAGTGAATGGGATGAAAACCCGTGGTGAAAAAATATCAGACGTAATGCGACTCGTTTATTCGTATAGAGAAGAAGAAACGACTTCTTTTTTTATTATATATAAACGTACGAGTTCATTAGAGTGGTCCAATTTAATAGTTTTACGTCTCGAGTGCAAAAAAGCCCGTTCTGGGCTGCGCGCGCACCCCAGGCGGCTGAAAATGGCCGAGCCGGCCATTTTGTCGACGCGCGACGAGAACACTTTTCGTAAGCGAGAGCGTTTAATATCGAGCCTCGTCTCTCGTACGTGATGACGGTTTTATAAAACGAAGGAGGTAAGGAACGACCTCGAGTGGCGTGGCATTGTCGTTTTTAAAAACCATTACCATCGATCAACCCGGTCACCAGGCCGAGCCGATTATATGCGCGACGTACCTGTGCAATCGCGGTAGCGCACGGCAACCACTCGCTACTCTAGAACGTAGAACGAGCTCACGAATACGTACTTACGTTTTATAACACACACACATATATATATATATATATATATGTGTGCACCTTAAGGATCGTACATAAGTAAGCGAGAAGTCAAACGGCTATCTCACGATCGAGAAACCCAATCTCGAAAAACACCGCGGCCACTTGTTCTCGATTCTTACGGCTCGATCGAGAGAGAGAGAGAGAGAGAGAGAGAGAGAGAGAGAGAGAGAGAGAGAGAGAGAGAGAAAATGAAAAAGAAAAATTGAGCCTATTCACGAAGCGACTGTCGTCGTTTGAGCTTAGTTTCTGCCATTTGCTCAAATTCGTGATTGAAAAATTCAACGCTATGGCCGTAATTTTGCAACATCGACTCACGGCGGCTTTCCTATGCCTCGATGTTTTTTTGCATTTGTATCGAGGAAGGAAAAATTAATTTATTTCATTCGATTTATTATAATTAACGTTCTTATCACTTGTAATTTTTATTAATAAAAAAAAAGGAATTTCAGAATAAAATAAAATCGATCTATGGCGAGAAGAATTCTTCCCGGAGTATTTGTAACATTCTCGAGTCTCTCGAATCAACATTCAACCAGAGTATGTACATGTAAGGATAGAGATAAAAGAAGAAGAAGAAGACGCGTACACGTAGATGTGCCATGCGACGGTATGGCATAGGCCTGGTATTCATTCTACTTTACTGAAAGTACAAGAGTGACGAGACGAGGGCGAGAGTGAGCGTATAGACAAGAAGCGATCGGGATGGGACTCACGTTCCCACATTTACATTCGACCTATTGTCCGTCCGTCTCAGTCAGCGGCACTCTCGTTGTTGCTGCCGTCGTGGCTTCTGCTTTCTTGCCTTCTCGCTCTCGTTTGCTCGCTCACTCTCTCTCTCTTTTCCCTTCTTTCTTCTCATACCCGCTCTCCTTAAGCGGTAAGGCCTTCGCTCTTGAACTCCCGCGAGCACCCGACTCACAGTCGCGAGCAACACAACCGTCGCATCGTTCGATTCGCTTTCGATGAAATTTTTACCACGCATCGACGATTACGCTCCCGATGTTACAACCGAGAACCCCGTGGCGAACGTTTCTAGTAAAAGTGAGTGCGTGAGCGCGGTTTCGAAGCGATACGAACGCATAAAAACTCGCCTGGTAATAACGCGAGATCGCTAGAGCGCCCTAGTTTACCGACTCGCTCGTATTTCACAATAAAAGTCTTATAATTTTCAATCTATCCCGCAAACTCGGATTTTTCTCGAGGAATTAGTATCTAGACGTTAGCATCGATCATTCTGCATCATAAAAACTTGATAAAACCACGAGAGTCGTTAGATATAAGCGATAATAGGTTGGCAATATTTGTACCTAACCTCAAAATCTAAGGACGCCATGACACCGCGATCGCAGCGCCACCAGTGGCTAGCAAATCAGTCAAAGCGTCGAGACGGTCAATAGTATCGTTTTTTAAATTTAAACAAGTCGCCTATTAACGTGCCAAAGTGGTTGTCTGGCTGTAAAGTCGTAAATGTCTCTCGTTGGACCAGAAACAAAAAATATTCTTAAATACGATTCTCGACAAGAGCGATTATCTTTTGTTAGAAATGCTTCTCACGACCGACTAGGTGGATTTCACGAGACGACACACAGATTATCTTATTCAACGTGTGTGAATCGCGTATGTGTGCAAGAACGAGGCACTTGTCAGGGTCGAGCGAAGAGCGATCGCTCGATGCGCCCGAGCGAGCGTGATTGTGACTTCGAATCACGAAATTAGTATCAGGGGATCGGATCGGACGACCTCCGACAATTTTGGTTCCCTCGATGTGTCGTCCTCGATCGTTGAAATAGAATTTTTTTTTTGTTTTAACAACGAGACGAGCTCCGACCGTGATCGTTCGTACAGTAAAAATCCTCGTAACTCGACTTATTTGTCTCAAAATTCAAAAAAATCGAATCTCGAGTCAAACAAGTCTGACCCCGTGTGTCGCGTGGGAACTTTCACTCGGACGGACCTACTTTAGAAACCGACGCTCGAATTACGACATTCCCATCGAGAAAAAAAAATCTCCATTAGTCCATAAGACGGATTAATTAATGTTTAATGACGATCCAAGAAATGAAAATAAAAAGTGGGGATGAAAATCGCGCCTCGGATAAACATTTTCTTTCCTCATCGACTGGTATTTGATCTCTCGCGCCTCGCCACTATAAATCAAAGCAACGGTGCGTTAATGACGCGAATGTCATGACCTATCGAGAACCAAGGGGGAAAAAATAATGAGAGAAAAAAATAATAATATTAAGAATAAAAAAGAATCACCGGTGCGAGAGATATGCCCGAGAGTACGTTATAATATTTTAAGTGCTTCGAAGAGAGTCCGAGAGCGAAAAACCTCGAGCAGCTTCCACGATTTACGTACCGAAGCTTCAAGGCTTCGAAGCCTTGAAGCAACATTCGAGGTCATGGTTTTCGTCAACTTGTCAAATTTATTAAAAAACAATTAAACAATTTTCCAACCCCTGCTGAAATTTGTTTTAACATATTTTAGTCGATCGTTTTTTTTTTCTTTCATTAAATTCTTCTTACTTAAAACTTAACACCTGATCGATTGCAAAACGGAATCACGAGTTTAACTCGGCGATCACCCGATAACCTTGTCCGGGACGATGGCAACATCGTTACGGACGATGATCGAGGCTTCGTGAAACCATGACCTTAGGTGCAGTTCTTATAGCGTCATGAAGGAAAGAAGAAGAAGAAGAAGAAGAAGGAAAAAAATGCACACACACATACATAATACAGAAATAGCCCCGTTTCTATCTTTGCCAATCAATCGATCGAATCTCGTAGATATTCCATAAAATCCCATGACGGCGTTTGCTCGAGAATCATAAGTCAGGAAAAACCGAGTATCGAGTTGTGAGTTTCTCGCGGCTGGCATTTCCAGGACAATGCTCGTTACTCGAGGGATACTTGGCTCTCATCGAGAAAAGAGGGAGGGAGACCGAGGCTGTGAATAACCTTGTGCCGTAGCGACGAGAGTCGATCCGAGGGTGTTATATACAACGATCCCAACGAGGATGAAATAAGGTTACGTTAGACGTTCGCCAAGTATCGCGTAATCCAAAGAGTCCATAGATTTTATTTATTTCCCCCCGTTAACTTCTCGTAAAATCTTTCAATCTCCAAGCGCGTTACCAAGCGAGATAATTACGCCGCGGGGTGATCCGCGATAGGGTACTTCTAGCATCCCGATCCTTCGATGCATTGTCTTTTTTCCAACTCGGTCAATCGAGATGTCCTTCGATCGTAGAGAGTAATAAAAAATATAAAAAAAATCATCGTGTAATCGGAAGGTGAGAGAGAATCGCGAGATCGAGCGGTAAAGCGTTGAGAGATGGTCGATCGAGAGTTCTCAGGGTCGTGCGATCGGATTGGAACGGATATCAGCCGGGGAATCCAAGAATGCGCCACGAATCGCATTCGTTATATTTTTCAGGCTTTTTGCAAAGTCGACACCCGGTATATCGCGAGTTTCGACTTTTTATTTATTATATATATATATATGTGTGTGTGTGTGTGTGTGTGTAGTTGAAACGAACCAATGACGCCTCCACCTGCAACAAATTCTCGTCTTCGGCGCACCTGGCTCTCGTCTCTTCATTCTCCCATATACCCGCTTATTTGCCTGTCGTTGAGGATTTCCGCGCGAGAAATATCCCTCTCTCTCTCCATTCCCTTCTAAGGTCCCAGCGAGACGTCTCTTCTCGATTCCCTGCAGACTCGAGTTTGCATTACTTCACGTCACTTTGAACCCTGAATGCACACGGGTGCATACCATATCTTCCGTACAGACGCCTGCTGTTGCTCCTGCTGTTTTTCAACAGGCTTATGCATCTCCGTTTAAATCCATGCTGTAAAGATCCCGCGTAGGCGAGCGTGAGCGAGAGAGAGAGAGAGAGAGACAAGTGACACGCTCGACGGCGCGAATTCGACTGCGAGCGCGCTCTCCCCCACTCCTCGCCACCCGGGCGTCGAGTGGCAGCGCATGCGCGCATCAGCAGTGCCGCGCGTATCTCACGCTACACGGAGCGCCCAGAGTGGGGGTAAAGTACAATATGCACGAAGATGATATTAAAGTGGCGACGTAGTTGGTACCTCGGGCTCGATGCAGATGGCGTGTGTCACCTCTGGCACTTGGAACGTTGATCCTTGGCGCAACCACAAGGGAAACGTGGTCGCCTGTGTGCCTGTGCGTCTAGTAACCACGTCGTACGTCTCGTGCCCTGTCTTGTGCTCGTCATTACATGTCCCGGGTACAAGAGAGTTGCGAGGCGCGCGAACCAACGATGATTACAATTATTATTCGATCGTCCAATAATCATGTCCCGTAAGACGACGAAGAGGACGACCAAAGGAAACAAGAAGAAGAAGAAGAAGATGACGGCGCGTCGTATAACCAGCATTCGTGCGCCGGAGTGTATTAGATTCCATGTACCACACCGGTACATAAACGAATGGGTTGGACGATCACGTTCGCTCGAGACTCTTCGCTTCGATTTTTTATTTCGTCGATACTTTTTTTTTTTTCTCAACATGCTCCTTTCTTCATATTCGATTCGACAGTGTTTTTTTTATCGTTCATTCGTTTTCAATATTTCGATTGGTATTTTTTTTTATATTTATTTATGGGTTTAAAACGAGAAATCGGGGGAAAATCGGTCGACACGTAACGTCGAGTCTCGCGGGTAAGGTACCGACGCGCAAGGTTTATTGTAGTTATCACGCCCGTGAGCAAAGTGTCAGGTATAAAACGCACACGTGGTTCGACGGGTGAATGAAGATGTGTAATTTAATTTAATATAGGAAATTGGCGAAAATTGGTGGACACACGGGGGGGTTGGTATATTTCTTCGAATAGCGTTTATCGGAAATTTTATCGCCTTCCGATGATCGTTGCGATGAGGTTGCCCGAGCGTTGGCAACTTGCAACTTTTGCAAATTGCATTATAATACTTATGCATACAACGAGTGTTGTATCGCCTCTTGCCATCTATCTCCAACTTTTTTCTCTCTTCTCACCATACTGTACACCACGTGGTTTACGATGTGTTCTTTTTTCTCTCGTTTTTGTTTATTTTTTTACGACTGTGTGTTTACCATCATCGTCCCACGGGTATCCTGGGCCGGTACAAAGAATGGAAAGTGAGAATTTGTAGTACGAGTCGAAGTTTAAGCTCGGACAATTCGACTTTCGGTCAAATTAATCGAATTTTTGTTCGAATATTCTGGAAATATTTTTCACAAGTTTCAAAGGTGAAAGGTCTTATCAACATTTTAATAAATAATCGACGATAAACACTAAGGGTGAATTATTCGTCGAGTATGCGTACCAGCAGGAGGGAAACAGCGTTGAGATAGGGGAAAATGCTCCACAGCAGCTGTTCAACGGTATAACGGCATGAGATCGCCGATTTATATCGTAAGGATCACACAGCATGCTGGAATCCGGAAAGCGAGAAACCTGGGAAGATGTAAATTCGTTCTCAAAGTGCCCTCGCACGGGCCAGTTGGTGCTAGTCACGATTTACAACCCTTGCAACTATAATTCCTACCATAATTTCTAAACATAACCAAAGGAGAAACCATCAAACCATAAAAAAGAAACTGCGGTAACAAAATAAAGGTAAAAGAAGAAAGAAAGAAAAAAATTCCATCGAAATTCGTTATTTTAAGGTCAAACGCGCATGCGCGAGGGAGATCGGCGCGCGCAGGCTGCGCGGTTGACGCTGCGCGCGAGCTACGTTCTCGGGTGACGGGCGAGCGCGCTCGCGCGTGCGTCATGAGTCAGATATCCCTCGTGGGGTTTCACCGTGCCGGGTCATAGGTCGGCTGCATTCGCGCTCCCTACTCCACCGTATCCTCTCTCGAGCATGTGCGACATTATGGTGGGGGAAGACAGAGAGAGAGAGAGAGAGAGAGAGAGAGAGAGAGAGAGGGAAGCGACGGTTGAGGACGAAGGCCTGCCTGCGCGGCACATCCATCCGTCCATCAGAGCGTACCTACTACTACTCGGCCGAGTTATCCTTGATATTAGAATGGTCCGGAGATGCCGAGTCGCACAATGACCGTTACCCGTTCTACGTAACGTATATATGTATCTTTAACAAGTGTATGTCTGTACATGCATCGATTTATTCTATACCACTGTCCATAAGTTCGAGAGCACTTATGAGAAAGAAAAAAAAAAAAAAACGGAACAAAATCGCCTCCTTCAAACGCGACCATATTAAGCGTCGCGTCTTGAATCGACGTTTTATTTTGTCCCTCGAGATCGGCTTTAAATCGAATTACAAAATTTAACAGGTTTTTGTTTTATTTGATAATTTTTAAAAATGAAAAAATTTTCTTGTTGAAAACTTCTGAACGATGCTGTATTCTCGTTGTTGCACGTTCGAATCCTCGCGCCTACGAACGATCTCAATCCTAGCCGTATCAGCACGCGATCGCGATTACGACATCGTTTTATTACAGTCGCACGAATTCCCCGAGAATATTCTCTCGTTTTCCACTACATTTGTTTCGCCGCGGTTTTTTTTTTTTTTTTACGTTCTGTTTCTTTTTTCACGCGCCGAAAGCTCGCTTCGAACGCTATCAACGACGCCGACTACCGATCGATCGCGTCGACGATCGGTATATAAAATTCGCGGTTACTTTTTATTGCCGGTATTTAAACAGATTTAAACAGGGCAATATTTTACCTTGTTACAGATGATATCAGGCGTCGATCCGATCGATCATAACATTAATAATCCGCTCGGCTCGGACACCCGGCGCAAACATAAAATCAATCGATTTTGAGTTATCGGTAACGTTCGGATTATTTCTGAATTATTTATGTTCGAGAATTGAAATAATAATTCCTCGGAGATGCGCCAATCGATCAGATTTCATTACGATCGCCGTGACGAATGCGTTCTTTGTTTGCCGATCGGCAAAAAAAACAGTTTTTTTTACCGATTTTTTGAAATTTGATTTCTTTTGAAATTTTTTCACTCGTGACTTCGTGCATATAAATATCGGATGACGAATGATGAATGACGCGATCGATTTAGCACGATTGTATAACACGATACGAATTTCGATACATCACGTATCGCCCTCTGGAACGGACGGGCGTCGTGGGCGATCGGTGTTTATTTGGTTCTCTCGAGGATCGGCACGGTCAAGGACGACGTAACAACCATTTCGCATTCTTTCCTCGGGGATAAAACGTTTCGCACCTTCAAAATTATTTAACACCCGGTGAACCTCTTGAACAAAGTAGGAAGTAAAAAATGGCAGCCGATCTTTCCATCAGGTTTTTTTTCTCTCTTTCGCATCGTTCGGCAAGGATCAGGTGCGCGAGGATATTAAACGACCAAGGTGGTCTTTAATGATATAGCTCTGAGGCACATCAGTCATTCTCTCGTAACGAAGAATCGAATCGCGACCGAAATTACCAATTATTAAAAATAAATCGGTTGAGAAACAATTTTGTTTTTTTAAATCCAAAATTTATTCCGATCGAAAATTAAATCCAATTTATTGAAAACAAATTGGTTCGATCGTCGAAAACGCAACGCTGAGAATTTTGTCCCATCGAGTTGGTAACGATTGCGCAAGCGAAGGTGGGTCATAGGAGCGCGGTTAATCGGTACCGTTCTCTCCAGCGAGCGAGTCGTCTCGCGAACGAGAGTCAGCGAGAGACCCAGTTCTCATCTATTAATGCGCGCAATTACCGGACAAACAATGTGATTACGAGGCAAGCACGTTTAAGTAGTTACGCGATTGACCGTCGATCCGCGTTTTCGTATTTCTCTCGACTTCGTCCCTCGTCGAAAAATCATCGACGAAATTTTAATTCCCGACGACGAACACGCGCGAGAGATTAATTTTTATTTATTTTTTATTTTCATCTCGTAACGTACCAGGAGCCCGAAAAATCGTTGGTCGATTTCACGGTCGCGATTTACGTTCGATCTCCTTTCTCGTGCCGATCGGATCGGCGCGCAAGTCATCGCGCGCGATTTTTATCTCTATCGATAAGTTCGTTACACGATCCGATTTTTTGATTTATTAATTTTGTTTCTTCTCATTATTATTATTAGAACACCGAGAGGGAGATAGAGAGAGAGAGAGAGAGGGAGAGAAAAAAAACTACAACGTCTTGTCCAAACCGACACTCTACGTTCGGTATCCACGCGAGAATGAGAGGCAGTTTTTCCTGGACCGCTTCGAAATAATGACGCCAGCCTAGATCCTCTCGAGTCCCCCTCGATCTCGTTCCGAACTCACGAATCATTCTCCGGGTTAAAAGAAAGAAAACAAAACAAAAAAAAAAAGCAAAAATAAAAATAAAAGAAAGAACGAAAGAAGAAATGATTATTTCATTATTACGTCTGAGCGAGGGAGGGGCGGATAGAACACGGTCCGTCCCCGTCTATCCTTCGAATCGCGTTCACACGTCTCGAAAATAAAGTTCCCTCGTCTCAGCTTCGACTCGTGAAGAAAAATAAGAGAAAGAAAAGAAGGAAGAAGAACAAAAAAAAAGAAAGAAAGAATCTCGCAAGCGCTACCACGCGTATAATCCAGACGCTGTACGAACCGCGTCTCATTGTACATAACGAGTTCGCGCTATGCGCGCGCCCCGAAGGCGTTGTCGAGACTCCTCGAGGTGCAGTTTCTGTTTATTGTCTCTCTTCGTCTCTCGAGCGCCCCCGTTCTTCTCAACGTCGCTCGTCGCCTTCGTCTTGCGCGACCAACGATGGATTATTGATCGATCAACGCCCGTAACGCGCCGACGCGAGAGAACCTGCGCGCCTGCGCGAGAGCCTGCGCGCGCATACGTATACGCGCATGCGCGACTAAGCGGGCCTTGAATAACGATTTCTGTATGTTTTTTTTGTTCGTCGCGACGCGTCGAGCGCGATAATGAACCGAGGCGATCGTAGGTCGACTTTTTTTTAATCGCTTATTGCTCTTCTTTTTCAAGTTACGAGCTCTCGGCTTTAGCTATATATATATATATATAACGTGGCGAGAGAAGTGGCGCGCGAAAATGATCATAATCAATCATTAATCCGTGGCGCTCGACGAACGACTCGCGTTGTAAATAACCCCGTGGTACGATCATTAAAGCGCGATCGACGTTGACTACCAAAGTTAACACGTGTTTCTTCATGGAATCGCGAGTTAGTCGTAAGTCTGCGTAGGAGGTTTTTTCCCCTTCTTATTGTTGTCTTTTAATCGTTAAAAATAGACTTTCAACGACTCGTTCGGAATTTCAACACTAAATATACCAAGCGTTATGATTTTCGAGTTTTTTTGTTTCTTCTTTTTTTTCGTTCTTGTTTTGTTTTAATACCTTTTCTTCATCACGCGTAAAATTATTCACAAACACACACACACATGGTGGTGCGTG
Organism: Netelia virgata; assembly: GCA_951802705.1. Classification (NCBI taxonomy): domain Eukaryota; kingdom Metazoa; phylum Arthropoda; class Insecta; order Hymenoptera; family Ichneumonidae; genus Netelia; species Netelia virgata. Next base: position 18,636,625 of record OX637867.1, read on the forward strand.
GAGCGATTATCACTCGCTAGATATTTCTCGACGAATATCATCGCGTTGCAAAATCGAAATAACCGCAATCGGTTTTCGCACATCGCGTTCCCTCGCCACCTGTTTCGCGCGCGAAGAAATTACGCTCGACCTCGACGAGTCGATTTCTCTCCGTATGTAAACAAAAAAACAAAAATCGTGTTTACGCCATGTAAAATCGCTCGTTAATATTCCACCAATGAGAAAATACGTCGAAAATTTTTCATAGAAAATCATAAATAAGCGTTCGATGACGCGTCATCGAGCAAGGACTCGAGCCAGGACCGAGATCTCGTCCTAAGATTCTTCTCTCGACACGTAGATAGATCAAGGGAAAAGCCGAGATTACCGTGGATGGCTCGGGTTCTGCCTCGCCACGAGATAAATTAATTAGTGTAATTAGTACATAAATCCATGGGGGAATACCGAGACGTCACGATTAATTACGGATAATGGTCTGAAAAGAGACCAAAGCCCCGATCCCCGTGACGAACCGGGTTGCTCGATGTCTCGCGTTCTGCCACTGCTGGTATCGGTCACGCATGCGCATGCGCGTTATCGCGACTTTGGCCTCGTTCATCGTCCTTACGACACAACAGCGACACGTGCATAAACCAATCAACGAGTTGACTTGGGAATAAACTCGACGTTTCGTAAAAAAAATATCGAATTTTCGAAATTTTTGTTCCCAAGGTCAAAGCTTCGACCTTGAGGAGGTCAACTTTGACCTTGGCTCAAGGTAAGTTTTGAAATTGAAGGAAATTAAGCAGAAGCTTGGTTCAAGGTCAAATTCGATATTGGGGTGCTTAAGCTTGACCTTGGCTCAAGGTCAAACTCGAAATTCGCGTCATCGGGCTCGAATTTCCTTACGAGAGCGTTTAATTCGTGGAATATCGACGATAATTACTTCACGGGAAAATTATTTCGAATCGTTGTTCGTTCGGAACGCGCCATTTCCCGATTCTCTCGCTTTCTCGTCTTCGTTTTCGCTTTAATCATTGGAGAACTCCGAACCTGGTCACGTAAAAAAGTAAAAAAAAATAAATAAATAAACAAATAAATAAACGAACGTTCCCTAGCGCACAAGAGAGAGAATAACTATGCGAAACGGAAGGAAAAGAGTATATAAATCAGCGCGGCGCTTCTCTCTTACACGAGGCAAAGAAAAGAGGAGGGTTCCGCATGCCCGGCCAACGAGCAGAACAGGAACAAAGTGGACTCTCTTTTTTCTCTCTCTCTCTCTCTCTCTCTCTTGCCGAGCCCCGCGGCGTTTGCGCACCAAACAAGGCTTAATTGCCCTCGACGCATTGACATGCGCTCTAGCGACCGACGACTGCGACTCTACGCGCACGCGCAATTCCCAGCTCCTTTTGTTTACACTCGACGATCTTCCGCAACACCCCCGCAAATCTTCGAAACTCGTCGAACCAAATTCGTGAAAAATTCTCGAGACGTCGAATATTTTCAAGATAAAAAACAAATAAAGAAAAACCGTGACCTTGACTTGACCTTGAACTCTTCGAAAAAATCGAGAATCGCAAATTTTTCAATCTTTTTTTTTCAGAAATGAAAAAAATTAATTATTATTGTTATTATTATTTTTTTAGCAGGATTCGTATTCTTGAATAAAGTTTTTTTGTTTTTTCTATCAGTTGTTCGTTAGCGGGTTGGCCCCCGAGGGTGAGAAAGATTCGAGTGGATAACACACACATCTCGGTCTTAAAATGACAACAACAAAAAACCGTGACCTTGACTTGACCTTGAACTCTTCGAAAAAATCAAGAATCGCAAATTTTTCAATCTTTTTTCAGAAATGAAAAAAATTAATTATTATTGTTATTATTATTATTTTTAGCAGGATTCGTATTCTTGAATACAATTTTGAGTTTTTTTGTTTTTTTTTTCGAAATTGTTTTTTCTATCAGTTGTTCGTTAGCGGGTTGGCCCCCGAGGGTGAGAAAGATTCGAGTGGATAACACACACATCTCGGTCTCACCCCCGCGACTCATTGGTATGGCATAGCATCGCGTATAGATTTTCCCTTTGAGAGAGAACCGATGAGCGTGGAAGATGCCGCCGGATTGCCGTGGCATTCGCGGCCAGCGTAGAACCGGCAGCATTATATTCCATCGTTCCAACCGCTTTTATTTTTCACATGCCGCGTACACCGCCCTCTCGCGGACAATTCTCTCGTATCGTTGCCGAACGTGACCCGAGAATCGCAAAACGACGAGAGTTTCAAACTTTTTTTTATTTTTTTAACAAATAAAATCCCACCATTTTCTATTTTCAAGCCCTTAAATCTCGAAATACACAAGAATATTATCAAATTAATTAAAATCAATTTTCATTATTTTTTAATTAATTAAAAAATTATTTTATATAACAAATTTTGTTCAATTAAAAGTTTGACGAAATAAATAAATTTTTGTAAAAACGAGTCCTGGCCGAGGTCCTTTTCAGGATTCAGGCCTTAAGGTGAAATATGAAAGAAAAGAACCAACCCCTGTAGTAACGACTCGCGTGAAATCGATTACGAATATGCCGAACGTACATGAAAAGGTAAAATCGAAGGATCGTCGTCGATGGTTAAATCTGAAACCCCGAAGCTTCTTTCTCGATTCTACTCTCATCGATAGCCTCGCGGCATCAGCGCGGGATATTTTCTCCTCTTATCTCTCCGAGAATCGAACCGCGTCTCTATTATCGGGGGATGGGGGGGGGGGGGGGGGGGGGGGTAGACTTAAGACACCGCGAACGAGAGGAAGGACGAAGAAGTGTAAGCGAGTAGCGTGCGCACTTGCATTATGGTTGCCCGTATACGACTATCACAGAGTCTCCTTCGTGGTCTCGACAAGAGAGAAAGAAAAAAAAGTTGAGAGAGAGAGCAAATGGTAGAACGGTAGCAATCGATCCCCGATAGGATCGCGTCACGGACACGCCGCAGGACTCTATCCTTTGCGAGAGAGCGAGCTCGCGCGCGCTCTCGATTCGCTCCGTGTCGTGCCCCGAGCTTTCTCATGCCTCTCGACCTCTCTATATAAATTATACTAAAGCTATATATATATAGTTAATTCTCGCGTGATCTCAATAGAGCTGCATCGGTGTCGGTGCTCAGCACCTCTCCTTTTTCGCGATAATCGTGGCTGAATTGCTCCCCGAGAATTCCTTACGATTCTTCGACTTTCCGGGGAATAAATAATCGCGGTATGTAATTCTGGTTTGTGTGAGAGATAAACGTGATGATATATTTGATGGGAAAGTATTGGGGGATAAGCGGTTATTTTTGGGATTTTGTCGTGGATTTTAATAAACGTATTGTTCGTTATCGAATTATGCTGGAAAAAGTACTTGTACCGTATTCGATCGGAAATTTCGCGCTGATGAAGATTATGATATTATTTTAGCGGATATCTCAAAAATTTTAGGAGAAACATGGTAAAAGGCCGAAATTAGGATTTATCGAATATTAACACGTTAGCTGCCGCGAGCGTTTATGAGCCCCCACTCCCGGGCTGGCGACCAATCCCGTCATTCGAGTCCGAAGAACGCGTATAGCGCAGTTTCGTAAATCTTTCGCGAAAAGTTCTCGTGTCGAGGATATATTTCCGACAGGCGCACGAGAACGAATGGTTCTCGGAACTTTTATAACCCCTATCTCGCTTTATCGCAGAAAATTTTATTCTCAAATGTTCGTTTTTTTTACGAGTAACGAACCGCAGTTACATTAAAATCAAATTGAATTACAAAGTAAAAGTCAAAATAAAATATGAATAAAAATCATAATTAAATACGAATGAAAAATAATGAAGAAGCGATAAAGCAACAGAGGGGAAAAAAACAATTCCGATCGGCACGTTCTCAGGCATTATCGGCCAATTATTATCAGAGTTTAAGAATAATCACGAATTAACCGAGTGAAACGAAAGCTTACCCCCACTCCCGGGCTGACAACCAATCCCGTCGTTCGAGTCCGAAGAACGTGTGTAGCGCAGATTCGAAAATCTCTCGTGAAAAGTCCTCGTGTCGAGGGTATATTTCTGACAGACGGACGAGAACGAGTGGCTGCCCGAGTCGAAATTTTTTGAGGAATCAAGAATAGGCAGCATCGAGCGGACTGCTGAGGGTCGAGGCGAGGCTACGATGCATACTGGATGGTATATGCGTGCCCCCTCATAGAGCCTCCAAAATGGCATAAACTTTACATTCGGGCCGAGCGGAGGTTACTGGAGGGCACATAGGCCCTACCATAACCGCTGGAGGCCACGTTGGCATCGAGAGAAGGCCGGCGGCCTGTGCACTACAAAGGAAATAGGCTCTAAGAGGCTAAGAGGGGCAGTGAAAATTTCGACTCGGGTGCCGACACTTTTATAAACACTATCTCACTTTATCGCAAAAAATTGAATTCTCAAATGTTCGATTTTTCACGAGTAACGAACCGCAGTAAAGTTCAAATCAAATGGAATTACAAAGTTAAAGTCAAAATAAAAAAATGAATAAGTCACAATTAAACACAAATTAAAAATTGTCAAGAAACAATAACGGGGAGGGAGAAAAAAGGACACTCTCGGCTCGCTCGCGAGCATTATCACCCAATTATAAGTAGAATTTAAGAATAACCACGAATTAACAGGTTATCTACCCCACGCATGTATGAGGAAGTCGCGGTCAAGCCACGCGCGCTGCCTGTCAATAGGTATTTTGGTACTGTCAATCACCGGTGACTGACATGGCAGCTAACGTGTGAACCGAGTGAAACGGAAGCTTACCCCCTCTCCCGGGCCGGTAACCAATCCCGTCGTTCGAGCGCGTAACAAAGTAAAAATCAACATAAAATATGAACAAAAATCATAATTAAACACGAATTACAAATAATCAAGAAACAATAAAGCACCGGGGTGAGAAAAAACAACCTCGATCGGTTCGTTCACGAGCATTATCGCTCAATTATCACTAGAATTTAAGAATAATCACGAATTAACCGAGTGCAACTACAGTTTACCCCCATTCCCGGGCCGGCGACCAATCCCGTCGTTCTTCGGAGTCGAACGGCGGGATTGGATGCCGGCTCAGGAGTGGGGGTAAGCTTTCGTAAATCTAAAGTTTCCGTTGTCCAGGGTATCTTTTGACAAACGAACGAGAGAGCGCGCGGCTCTCGAAACTTTTATCTTCAATCTTCAACTCGCTTTATCGCAAAAAATTGAATTCTCAAATGTTCGCTTTTTTACGTGTACCCCAAAATATTCTTCATACCACTGCCTGAATTTCTCCAGCTATAACAATCATCTAAAATCCATTGCTCAATATTCTCATTACGTCCAGACCGGAAATAATCGGAAGGTTTCGACGAAAAACGATCCTGAGGACAATGGGGATATCGTCCTCGTTGAATTTCCACGAAAACTCCCACACACCTGTATCTCATCGCTCGACGTCTCTACGTGGCATTATTACATCGATTCTACGTTCGCAAATTCAGGTACACAGAAGTATCGTTGGTCTCGACCCCACACACGCAGCAAGATTCGAACACGATGGGATCGCTCGAGGCGGGGTCGAGTTGAAAAGCAAGAGCGCAACCAAGAGGACGTGGGAAGCATTTTTTTCAATTTTTTTTTTTTACCTCGTCCAACTTTCCTGCGTGTTCCTACTGTGGACAGGTGACTAGAGAGTTCGTGACTCACCTCGTGCTTCGTTTCTAGTGACTGTCTTCAATTTGTGACTCGAATTCATCTAAAAAAAAATCTATAATTGTAAATTAAGAAAAAAAAATCAAAATTTCTCACCAAGGTCAAATTTAAGTTCGAACTCGTCGATCGAGCAACGCGAGTCGACAGTCCGGCCGACTTTCTTCGTCACTCGATGACTTTCTCCCCCCTTCCTTCTCAATAAAAACACGAATATCGTTTTTGAGACGACGGGAAAAAAACAGCGTCGACGTCGTGTTTCGAGATTTCACGTAGATTGACAACCCTCGACGTCGAACACGAGGCGACGTCGAACTCGACGTGTCTTCATCGTTCCACCTTCGAGAGATCGTGACTCGTCGAGGATTTTTTTTTCGAAAAGTCATTCTCTTACCATCCTCGTTGGATCAACGAAAAATTCAAGAAGAACCACCTTCGTCTCGAAATTCGAACGAGAACAAAATTTTTCAAAGGGGTGGAAATTTTTTTTGTCTTTTTAAAAAATTAACAAAAAAAAAAGAAAGGAAATCTCGATAGAAACGCCTCACGATGATTCGTGCGAACGAATCTCGTCGGCTCTTCTCGATCAGAGCTCGATTCTCGATTGAGCAAAACGTTAACGCTCTTGCCTCAGAACAGAAATGACATTTAGACCGGTATCTGTCTAGTTCCAGGCCATCTCGGTTTTGTATTTCCAATCTATCTATATCTCAGCCGTGTTATTCATCACGTTCGACGTCCATTGGGTATCAAACCGTTCCAACACGCGCATGCGCAAAGAGGAAAAGAGATGAGAATAAGAGAAAAAGAGAGAGAGAGAGAGAGAGACAATTGCCCTCCTCGTCTCCGGTATCTACCTCTCGCGATATCGGCGCAGCATCGGCGTCAAAGAATCTCCGATGAGAACTCGTCGGTGGACACGGCAACTCTTCGCTCTTATGCCACGATCCATCTCCTCCGCGAGGATTGACTGATCGATCGATCGATCGACGCGCCAAACGAATTCTCTCTCTCATCGGGCGAAACTCTGGTCAGTTTGAAAAACGATTTTCGCATTCGGAAAACTCTTTTAAAAAATACAATAAAAATTAAATTCTGAAAAAAAAAAAATTTAATTCTTTTTTAAATTATCAAATTTGTTTTTATGTTAATTTTGTGAATTTTGATAAAATTAGTGGAAAGGAAATAGTTTTCTTGTATTTTCAATCGATTCGACGAGAGGGAAAATAAAATAAGAAAAACTGTGGTGACGGATTAAGTAAGGAGCGAGGAGCGCAAGCTCGGGAGTTGAAAGAGTGGTCGACAGGAGTGGCTCTATAATGTCACGCTTTATAATGTTTTATCGTCTCTTCGCCGACGTTGTACGGGCTGGGAATAAGAAGAAAATAAATACAAAAAAGAGAGAAAAAAAATCCTCGCGCCTGCGCACTACGATGTCCACTACCATTCGACTCTGATCATCCCGATACTGCGCGTGCGCAATTCGTGCATAATAAGGCTACGATCAACCTGCTACGCTCGCCGGGTTATCCGCTCTATCAAAGGTCAACGGATTTTCCAAGCTCATTATTTTTCCTTTAACAACTTTTCATCGACATACATATATATATATATGTATATGCTAAATGCAACAGTAATCGAGAATTTACAATGGAGCAAAAGACGCTGAGAACTTCTTATTTATTTATTTTTTTTCAACGAAGATGCGTCGTAGCTCGAGGAAAAACTTGATTGTTATTTTTTTCCTGGTAATTAGTACGACACGTCTAGAAATTCCTCGGTGATTGAGAAATTAATTTTTAAAAAATTTCGTCAATATAATTTAAAAAAAAATGCGTAGAAATTTTTTTTTTTTCAGATTTAAGATTGTTAGTTCAAGCGTTCGCCACTCGGTGGTAATCCAAGCTGCGCAGGCGTCGAGAGCGATTAGCTCGGCGCGATACGAGCTATCTCGCGTTTGCAAGAAGCCCTTTTCGACGCCTCCTTACCGCAGAGCTTCGACTCTCCACGGCGGCGAACGCCTCGATCGACGACCGTCGATTCCGGTCGGCAGATATCGCCTCTCTCCCTCTGTCTTCCTCCCACCCTAAATACCCTGACGGAAGTCCATCGAGATTCTTCAACACACGCCTGAGATTTATCTCGATCGTTAACAATTTTCTCAACAAAAAAAAAAAAAACTTAAATTTTTCAAATTTCAATTATTTTCAAAAAAAAAATTACCTTTTAAAAATTTTCAATTTAATCTCAAAATAGACAAACCAAATCCTCGTTTTAAAGAAATAAAATTTTGACGAAAAGAAGGAAAATTCCGAGCTGCGATCGCAGTTTTTTCTGTTCCTGTTGTTTTTTTTACTTCGTGAATCTCTCGACGTTTTACGTCCTCCCTCGCTTTTTCCCTCACCGATAGTTCGCTTAATTAACGCCCGATCGCGTTCCATTCTCGAGGCGACGAGCACGCGCGCTTTTCAAGCGCGCCCGCGATTCTCGCGCAACGCCAGAGGCGCGAGAACGAAGATCGCGAGATTCGATAAATACAATGCCGCTGGGGTGCTGGCCGCGGGTTGCGCGCCAGATTCTCTCTCTCTCTCTCTCTCTCTCTCTTTCGCTCTCTCGTGGTTATCCCTCGAGGCTTATCTCTCTGTGGGCTCGACACCGTAGAAATAAATATAGGTATAGATCGACGACCTACGTAGCTTCTCGGTAGCGATAAGAATTTTTTTTTTTCATTTTTTTTTGGTGGCTACGAAGGGCAGATCGAGCTCAGTTTAGTTCAAGGCGGGGGCCGTGATCCACGGAAGATGCTTTCGACTCGCGTTGCCGATTTTTGGTCTTTGGTTGGCTCGAACCTCGATCGATTCGGCATCGAACAAAGCGAATCCCGCGCTCTTGGCTCTCTTATCCTAATTAAGCGAGTTCGTCCGATAATTACCAGCCAATTAACGCCAAGAAAATCGCGACTATCTCTATCTTGGTAACGAATTCAGATTTTCCCAAATCGTCATTTTAATTGTTGGCCCGATTTGACATTAAATTTCAGAAAAATAAATAACAAATATAAGTCAAAAATTTTTTTATAATCGATAGGATTTAAAATTTTAGAAAAATAAAATAATAAAAGACGTTAAAAAAAATCATGGATAATCAATCTCGCGAATTCAATTTCTAAACGGGTCATCGTTATCGACTAGTCGCATAATATAAAATCGCTTAATGAACCTCGCGGTTAACACGAACTTCGACGATATAGCACAGCGTTGAATGAGCGAGTTCATCGTTACGAGATGGTGAGACGCGGCTGAATCGTCGTGATAGCCTTCGCAAGACAGAGAGAGAGAGAGAGAGAAATAGTTACGAGAAGGACGAACATAGAAAGAGAGAGAGTGTCGTGAGTCGAGAAAAATCTCATTAATTGCTTCTACGGTGATAAATTTCCCCCTGGCAATGTGCACGACCGTTCTAGGCGTGCTATGAGCGTGAATCTTAAACTCGAGTCCGAAAAAAAGAATCGCGACCGAGAGAAGAAGAAGAAGAAGAAGAAGAAGAAGAAGAAGAAGAAGAAGAAGAAGAAGGAGAAGAAGAAGAAGAGAACGCTAGGGTAAAAGAGATGAAAGAAGAGTATGTGAAAGAAAGAGAGAGAGAGAGAGAGAGAGAGAGAGAGAGAGAGAGAGAATTCTCGACACCGTCGTGCTCGCCGGTTCGCGCGTTCGAAGGACCAAAGAACCGCTCTCCACGGCTCCATATCGCTTGCTATGTTAATTTTCTGTTTAATAAGGTGTACCAGGAAGCGATACCAGTAGCTTCGAAGAGAGAGAAAGAAGAGACGAGTCGTTTTCTCGCTGAGCGAGCAACACACCTATACACCTTTTAAGCCTTGCCAGGCTCGATGAAAATGTTGCACCTGGAGTGACATTTCAATTAATGTTTACCGCTTTCGCGTGGGAAGCTTAAGGGGATGATAGCTTTGGTGGACCGAAGATCACGACAGAAAAAAGCAGAAAAAATGAGAATAAAAAAATTAAAATATACTTTAACGAAGTAAAACGCGTGCGAAACAGAAACGGAAATAATATTATTGGCGATAATAGAGTCGTTGCAATGGTCGATGTATTCGTTAATAAAAAAATGAAAACAAAAATAAAGAGAACAAAATATATTGAGAGAGAAGCGGAAATACGTGTTTTCATTCGTGGATACACGTGTAAACGAGCGGTCGCGGTTCTTCGACCGCTAATGCGAGAGCGTTTAGCTTCGCTAAACGACCGCTTGGCGGCGTCGTCGAACGACGCAACCTCTCGTGAATAAAAAGTTTTTTTTCTTTTAACCCTCTCGCGAGCTTTACAGCTGCTCCATTTACTATAATTAATACGCGTTAATTTAACGTTACGATGCGATAAATATTCTCGTAGAAGGAAATTTTATGAGAATTTTCCGTCGATTCTTTTAACTTAAATATCGAATTTAAATTAACTTTGAGGTAAAATCTAGTGTCGAATATTCGTTTAATGTCTCGAATTTATCGATATTGGTCCGATGTCGATAAATATATCCAAGTCAAACGACTCTCGGGTCGAAAAAACAATTTTTAATTCGAGAAATTCTCGAATTCTCTACTTTCTTCCCCAATTTACTCGAAATTTTCTCTCCTTCGTCGAGCTATATTTCCCACTGCTTACAAAAAATCCCAACGTACGAAAAGTACCAGAGTATGTATCGCAGTCGTAAACAACGATCAGCGATTAAACCGTACCAACGTTTATTATCGTCCACGAAAGAGGATTAAAAAAATGAAAAGGGGTATTATAATCGTGTATTTTGCAACGACAAGTGGATTCTCGAGTTTAAAAATCGAGTTCCTACCAAAAAAAAAGAAAAAAAGCAGGGGTATGTGAAACGAGACGAGTCGAGAAAAAAGAAGGAGGAGGATAATGTAGCTTACGTGAAAAAAATCAATTAGTCTTAATCGAAGCGAAAGGAGAGAGGGAAGAGTACGCGGGAACGGCATGAGGTTAGCAGGGATGACGGGTAATTTCCAATTTGTCGCGGCACCGTATACAGTCTCGCCGTCGCGCGGACCGAAAGACCCGGAAGACCTCGTTCAAATTTATATATATATATATATATATTTATATAAATTATATATATATATATAGTTATATGTTACATGGGTATGTTTAACGTACGGTTCGAGGGCCGTCCACGTTTTCGTCGGCCCTCCGGCTCGAAAGCAGCGAAAGTATACTTTTATTTATTTTTATTTTTTTATCATATTCTTAATTTTTTTTATTTCGTCTTACCTTCAGATAAGCAAATCCTCTCGGAAGAAGCCGAGGAGAGTCAGTAGGTCAGGGGGAGGTTATAACTCGATTCTCTTTCTTTATCGATTTGCACTCGAATTTCGAGATCCGATAACGATGACAATTTTTTTTAATTTTCGTTTTTTGCCAAAAATTGAAAATATATATTTTTTTAAATTTCGTACCTTTTGTTGTTCTCGTTGTTATTACCAGGAACTCTGCGTGCTCCCCAGGAGAGTCAGTAGGTCAGACACAGGTTATAACTCGATTCTCGTTCTTTCTCGATTTGCATTCGAGTTTCGAGGTTCGATATCGATGACAATTTTATAATTGTTTTTTTTTTGCAAAAAATTCAAAATAAATTTTTTTTCTTAAATTTATTTACCTTTTGTTGTTTTTGTTGCTGTTGTTTTTGCGAGAAGACGGAAGGAGATAAGTGAATAGCGACAGCGAATAAATCGACGAGTATCGAGTATCGATCACCGGAGTCCATAAAACCGATCGACTTCAACGGTCGAACGTAGTAAACGATCGATTCTCGAGTAAGACGAGATCGATTGGCGCGTCACACGTGCTCTCTCTCTCTCTCTCTCTCTCTCGCGCGCAGGATGGAAGGCCTTGATGCCGAGGAATAGGTCACTCGTCCAATTTCCATCTCTCTCTCTCTTTCGCTTCGCTTTCTCGCGAAACTTATTGCTACGAAAAGAAAAAAAAGAAAACAAAATTATTAATTTATTTTTATATTTTTTACAATTTTCGAAATGCCACGATAATTAACGAAATCGTCGAAACCCGATCGATTCTCACGACGAGAATCTCGAATATAAATAATAATACGATATAATACCGAAGAAATTTTTCGATAATTTGAATAAAATTCAATTTCGCGAAATTTAATCGACTAAAAAAAAAAGAGAAAAAAAAATATATATATAGTTACGTGATTATTCGAACGTGTAATAATATTCACGCGTTGGATTTCACCGATCGATAATCAATTTACTCCCATTAGAGAATAATACGAGTGAGAAAGAAAAAGAAAACAAAAAGAAAAAAAAAATCTTCATTCCTTGGGAACTCGTTGAGTTGAATGAAGATTGCGAGCAAGTTTCTGGAAACGTGATCGTGGGTACTGCCTACTATTACTCACCGGTGATAGTATTACTACCATACGTGCATTAAAAAAAAAGAAAAAAAAAAAAAAAAAAAAAAAAATTACATATATATCTATATATGGATAATATCGATCTCGATTCGAGCGATCGATAGGCCAACAACGATTACCCGTCGGATCGATCGGGTTCCCTACGTAGGTAAGGCCTTGGGCCAACCAATAGGTCACCTGCACAATTGGGTTCTCATGGTAAAACGCCAGATGCAACGTTATTGGCTCGTTTCTACCCCCCCCCCCCCCCCCCCCCCCCTATAACACGGCTGAGATCGAGTACCTCAATATAAATAAATTATAACGTTAGGTAGCTCGTTGCTTAGAAAAAAATATATATATATTTGTATGGATGAAACATTAATACATTATAATGTAAGTACGAGGTATGTGTGTGTTGGTATATTTATGATTGTGTGTGTGTGTGTGTGTGTGTATGGATCGTATAACGTACCATGGGTTGCATAGTTTGCTTGTGAACTTCTCCAAGTTCCTCTTGGGATAGTCCATCGTGTGGAACACGATCTACTTCACGCCGGTAGCGACGATATCCCATAAAGATCTTGAGTTCGAAGTACGTTGTTTATAATACGATCGAATTCAGCGAGGTGCATGCCATAGAATCGTGAAATATTTAATCGTTGTTTAATATTTGTGGAGGATTTAATTTAGGAAGAAATTTGTTGATCGTTGGATCAATGAATTAATTATTTGATCGATGAATTGATTTACCGATTTTTGAATTAATTATTTTATTGGTAAATTGATTTGATTAATTTTAGGAATATTTGGTAGAGTTGTAAAATATTCCCGAGCGACGTGTAAAAGCATAGGACTCACTCGCGATCAAGGTTGTCACAAAAGTTATTGACTATGTATTTTAGGTAGAAGCTCGAGCGAGTTTCTATTGTTCTCGCGTGTGACGTAGTAAGCTAAGAGAGCGAGCGAATTCTCCCACCTTGTCGTCGTCCTATGGTGCGCGAGAGTGGGGGAAGGTAGAGCCTAGCCGGCGATTCAGCCAGATATATTACATAGAATCGTCAAATATTCAATCAATGTTACATATTTGTGGAAGATTTATTTAATAAAGTAATTAATTAATTATTCGATCAATAGATTTATTATTTAATCGATAGATTGATTATTCGATCGATAAATTAATTATTTAATCAATAAATTAAATATCCGATCAATAAATAAGTTAATTATTTAATCTTTAGTTGTAATATTTAGTTGACTCGATTAATTTCAAGAATATTTCGTAAACGCGTAAAATATTCCCGAGCGTCGTAAAAGCACAGGATTATATACTTACGCGACAAAATTCATTGACTGCGTAGCTCTACAAGTTCGAGCGAGTTTCTATTGTTCTCACGCGTGACGTAGTACGACGAGAGAGAACGACAATGCTCCCACTATACCTTACCGTTGCGAAGAGTGGGAGAAGACTGAGCTAGCCAGCGATCCACCTAGCCACGGTCTATCTCTCTCGCACTCGCGCGCATGCGCGGTACACGACACGTACGCACCGCGGAGCCCGTGTACTGCCCGCACTCCCCAATAGAACGTCGAACTGTATACTTCGGTGTGAGTTCTAACGTTGCGCAGAAGAGCAAAAGCCACGCTGAGACATTAAGAAATAGTTTTGCCTCGTGTATTATTATATGGCGCTTTAAATGGTAGCGATAAATTACCGAGTGTTCCTCTGTGCTAACCGCAATCGCCGTTCGGACGCTTCGGGCTCGGTACGACGCAACAGGTATAAATATATATATGTGTGTGTCGTACGATGAGAAGCTCCGCGCGCTCCATAGTCATTGTGTGCGCGCGCATTAGAGGTTATCATTGGAAATACGTAGTGGCTCGAGTCCGTGCTATACACATACGTATTTCCTCCTTTATTCCCCCTCTACGACTCCGTCTCTCGCGCGACGACTCTTTATTAAATTCCGATCCTTTCTCGCTCGGACTAAAATTCAATTTCGCATTTCTGATAAATCGATATTCATACGAACGAAGTTTCTTTTTTTATTATTCTAATACGAATTAATAAACATGTTTTTTTTTTTTGTTAATTCGTGTTAAACAAAATTAAAACGAAAAATAAAAAATGAAATAGTTTTCTCGTTCCACGAAGCACCATGTTATTGAAGAGGCGTGCCCGGAGTTGCCGAGTTCGTGCCACGAGATCGGTGAAAAATCTTCGAATGGTATGAAAACTTGTTTTCCTTTTTTTTTCCTTCAATCCTTCGGCAAGAGACGACGAGAAGGACGTAAATGGAACCGAGCGGTAATGAAGACAAATAGCTTGTCACTATGGCTAATCGTCGAGTCAACTGCGCAAACTCACAGAGAGAGAGAGATAGGTATAAATGGTAAGATTTAAGTATAAAAATATAAATTGTACACCGTGCATTTCAACGATTGCGAGAGACAGTCGACCCAACTCGACCCATACGTCCTATACATCCATGCCCGAGCAACAGCGCAGCCGCATTTGTAAAACAAATTCTCCAAGCAAATTGATCCAGTTACGTATTCTGTACTACACTGGGCACTGTATTTATCTCGACATGTACTTTCAAAGTAATTCGCTAAAATTATCTGACATAATGAGAGAGGCACCCCTCTTATTACAATGTCTGCATGCTCTGTGTGTATGTGTGTGTGTGTGGATTACCATGCATTTAGCTTCGAACGGAAATTGACCCAATTTTTTTTATTTTCTTATTTTTCTTTAATCTTCGAATTTTTTTAAGTTATTAATTTATAAAAAAAAAAATCTTTTTCTTTGTACATCGATACTTTTTCTAAAAATTCGACGTTTCGAAAAATTTCTAATCGACGATAATCGATTTCTTGTCCGAAAAATAAACAAAATTTCATTCTCTCTTTCAAAATTCTATATTTTTATGTATTTAAAAAAAAATAATTTTTTGCATTACCCGTCCGGCGGACTACCGGTCTACGAATATTTCCTACGTAAACAGATCGACCTGCGCGACTCGTAAGATCAGAGCGTTCAAGTCCTCCTTCTCTCTTGTACGGTACTCTCGGAAAATTTTCTTGCGGCGTGCCAAAAATGGCTCGAGCCAATTAACGTACGAGGTGCCCTATTCGTGCCGTTACTCTCTAACAACTCTTCGGGGTATAAGGATCATGTCGCTGGCTTAAAGTCGCGGTCGGCCGTTTGCCCACGACGACGTCTCTGGTACGATGACGACGGCGCGGAGAGGGAGTAGCAGGGGGAGGGGGGGAGATCGAGTTCCGTTGTAGCACGAAAGATGGAGGCCTGGGTATTCGCGGTTGGTTGGTGCATTGCTCGCCTTTATAGCGGTATGCGATTTAAATAAATTTAAATAATGCCACGAGAGAGAGATATAACTTCAATTCGAATATTTGTATAAATATATAGATATAGTCGTAAGGTTGATTCACATCTCATAATTGTTAATAATCTCGATACGTTCTCGTACGATATATATCGATATCTCATGGTAGTTTATAATGGTCGTTAATTAATCGAGAAAATATTGGATGTTTAATTAACGTACAGGTTTTTTTTTTAATAAAATTTTCATTCTTTTTCGAGTCAGATACGATTTGTTACTCTCTGGCACTAAGCCGAATCTACTTAGCGTCGGCGAGCCTCTTCGTCCTCATCCTCGCCGTTGTCGTGATCTGGTTACATTGCTACCCGTTATCTCGAGAGGAGGTTCGTAGTACATTCTTACCCTGGTCGAAGCACCGCGCGTCCGCCACCTCCTCTCCTCTCATACGTCGCGCACGGTTCGTCTCTCTTTATTTTCTTTATTTTCTCTCACGCTCTTTCTCTTATACACTTTACTCTCCACACTTCCATATACTATAACGTCTAATAAATATATATATATAATTTTCAATAAATATATACATAGATATTCGCTTCCATAAAATATATATATATTTATATGCTTTATATATATATATATTTGTTGGAAGCATAAAGAAACTATATATATATATAGTTTGAGAATACGTATGCCTATGTTTCTCGCGAGAGTCCTGTCTCTGGTTGCTGGCAGACTCGATGTACACACCAGCTCTCAACAGGTACCCATGCACTGTACGTACACGGACATTGGGGTACCCCGGTCTCTTCTTCCTGCTTTCCACTCTGCCCCGCGCGCGTCACGCCACACGACTCTCCTCGCCGATACTGTTTGCCTGTGCATTTTTGTTTTTTTCTCTTTCCTTTTCTCTTCGTAGCTCTAGGTCTCTCTCTTTCTCGGTCGAGAAGCAACTGGTGCTTTGCCCCTGGCAATACGAATCGGCGAGGTCTCACAGCGAGACTCTCCTCCTCCTCTTTCTTCTTCTTCTTCTTTTCCTCCTTCTTCTTCTTCTTCTGCTTCTGCTCCTGCTAGCTGCTATGCATGAAATTACAACTCTACCTTTGGTCGTCGTCGTCGTCGACGTAGTCATTCCCTTTCTTCTCAACGAGCGTGGAGAATAATGTCACCGCGTCTATTTGCACGAGGAAGCCACCGTGAGAGAGAGAGGTGGACACGCCATTTCTAAAAACGCTAATTTAACTTTTCGTTTATTTTTTTTTTTCTTTACATATTAAACTTTTTCTTTCAGATTTAGATTTCTTCGTAACTAAAGATCCAAACTGGACCAAAATAGTTTTCGTACAATTATTTCCGTTAGATTCGTTCTTACAGAATTGTCGACGTTCTTGAAACGTCCTTTAGCAAAATCTGTCCGTAACCTTAATAATCTCACAATTTTTTTCATTTCAATCAGATTTCTTAAAGTTCTAAAGACGTCACCAGGAATGGAGAGAACAAGAGAGAGAGAGAGAAAGAAGACCGTTGGACGACCAGTGTGCAGCAGGAAAACTTCGTAAAAATCCTCCGCGCGATGCAACAGACCAAGATAGAGAGAGAGAAGTAAAATTGTTTACGAGGTCGTATAGTTGCTGATATTTACAATGATGTCGGATGGTCCTCTTTTCTCTCTCGCTCTCTGAAATTGTCGGTATAAAATCATCGCTCGGGTGAGCGCGCGTGCGCATGCGCGCACCAGACGACGCGCGAAAGCGTCGAGGACTCCCCACTGGTTTACGCTCGGCATACGTCTCCATATTAAACCTCTCCTCCGTCGCACTTTAAATATATATCTCGTAGTTTGGTACTCGCTGCGAGATTTAATTTCCATGCTGAAGAGAAGGGGAGGGGGATGAAGTATTTTTATTTATTTATATATATATAAATATAAGGTTATGTGTACGAGAGAACACAAGTTTGCGATAAAGCGAGATAGGGGTTATAAAAGTTCCGAGAACCGCTCGTTCTCGTGCGTCTGTCAGAAATATACCCTCGACAACGGGGACTTTAGATTTACGAAAGCTTACCCGCTCTACCGGGCCGGCAACCTATCCCGTCCTCGGAGTCCGAAAAACGACGGGATTGGTTGCCGGCCCAGGAGAGGGGGTAAGCTTTCGTTTCACTCGGTTAATTCGTGATTATTCTCAAACTCTACTTATAATTGGGTAATAATGCTCGTGAACGAGTCGAGAGGGTTGTTCCCCCCCTGTTGCTATATTGTTCCATGATTATTTTTAATTCATGTTTAGTTATGATTTTTATTGTGTTCAAGAATTTTCATTTAATTTTAATTTTATTTGAGACTTTGTATTCCATTTTGATTATTATTTAATTTTTTAATTTAAACTTTATTTTTATTTATTTATTATTTTGACTCTTACTTTGTACATAATTCAATTTGGTTTAATTTTACTCCGGTTCGTTACTCGTAAAAAAACAAACATTTGAGAAGTCAATTTTATAGCCAGATAGCGGTTATAAAAGTTTTGAGAGCCACGCGTTCTCGTGCTTCTGTCAGAAATACACCCTCGACACGAGGACTTTTCACGACCGATTTGCGAATTCGCGCTACACGCGTTTTTCGGACTGGAACGAAAGGATTGGTTGCCGGCCCGGGAGTGGGGGTAAGTTTCGTTTCACTTGGTTAATTCGTGATTATTCTTAAACTCTAATTATAATTGGGTGATAATGTTCAAGAACGAGCCGATCTGGGTGGTTTTTTCTCCCTCCGTGGCTTTATTGTTTCTTGATTATTTTTAATTCGTGTTTAATTATGATTTTTATTCATTTTTCATTTATTGATTGTTATTCATTCATTCAACCAATCCCGTCGTTCTTCGGATTCGGACGACGGGATAGGTTGCCGGCCCGGAAGGGGGGATAAGCGTTCGTTTCACTTTGTTTTTTATTTTGACTGTTACTTTGTACATAATTCAATTTGATTATAACTTCACTCTGGTACATTAGTCGTAAAAAAACGAACATTTGAGAGTTAAATTTTTTGCGATAAAGCGAGCTAGGGGTTATAAAAGTTTCGAAAGCTACTCGCGTCTGTCAGAAATATATGTACCTTCGATACGAGAGATTTGCGAATTTGCGCTATACACGTTGTTCGGACTCGAACGACGGGATTGGTTGCCGGCCCGGGAGTGGGGTTAAACTTTCGTTTCACTCCGTTAATTCGTGATTATTCTTAAACTCTAATAATAATTGGGTGATAATGCTCGAGAATGAGCCGATCGGGCTTGTTTTTTCTCCTCCCGTTGCTTTATTGTATCATAATTATTTTTAATTCGTGTTTAATTATGATTTTTATTCATTTTTTATTTTGACTTTTACTTTATCATTCAATTTCATTTTAATTTTACTCCGGTTCGTTACTCATAAAAAACGAACATTTGAGAATTCAATTTTGTCGTGATCAAGCGAAATAGGGGTTATACAAATTCCGAGATCCACTCATCATGCGTTTGTCATAAATATATCCTCGTCAACGGGGACTGTAGATTTACGAAAGCTTATCCCCCTCGCGGACCATCAACCTATCCCGTCGTCCGGATCCGAAGAACGACCAGATTGGTTGCCGGTCCGGGCGGGGGGAGGAAGCATCTGTTTCACTCGGTTAACACTTTAGCTGCCACGTCAGTCACCGGTGATTGGCGGTATCATAATACGAACTTACGAGCAGCGCGCGTCGCTTGACCGGAGTTAGTTATAAATGCGCGTGGCACCTAACCTGTTAATTCCCGGTTATTTTTAAATTTTAATTATAATTGGGCGATAATACTCGTGAATGAGCCGAGAGTTGTTTTTTCCCTCCCGTTGCTTTATTGTTCCCCTGATTATTTTTAATTCGTGTTTAATTATGATTTTAATTTTATTCGAGAATTTTTATTTTGACTTTTTCTTTGTAATTCAATTTGATTTTAATTTTACTCTGGTTCGTTTCTCGTAAAAAAAACGAACATGTGAAAATTCAATTTTTGTGATAAAGCGAGATAGGGGTTACAATAAATGTTCCGAGAACCACTCGTTCTCGTGCGTCTGTCAGAAATATACCCTCGATGCGAAACTTTTAGATTTACGAATTTGCGCTACATGCGTTCTTCGGACTCGAAAGACGGGATTGGTCGCCGGCCCGGGAGTGGGGGTAAACTTTCGTTTCACGAATGTCGCGAATGAGCCGCGAGGCCCCCCCCCCCCCTGCTTTATTGTTTCTTCATTATTTTAATACGTATTTAATTATGATTTTTATTTTATTCGACAATTTGTATTTAATTTTTTAACTTAACTTTATTTAGATTTTAATTTTACTCCAGTTGACATTTGACAATTCAACTTCTTTTCTTCATCGATTTGATATTTCCATTTGTGAAATATCATCGAGAACAAAAAAATCGGTTAAAAATCGATCGCCTAACGTAACACTGGGAATAAACATCGCGATCTTGCGTTAACCGTTATCCATTCGTCGATGTGTATATCGTCGTAACGTAGAATCGAACAAAGATCGCGAACGATCACGAGCGTTTGATCTCTCTCGTCTCCACGAAGCCGGTCGACTTATTCAAAGAGACAAAGGAGTAAGAGCCAGCGAAGTAGAGAGAGCGTTCGAGCTACGTCTGATTATAATTCGAGAGACTCTGAGTGAGCGAGAGAGAGAGAAAGAGAGAACGCGACCGGACAATCCCGTATAATAAAATCTCTAGAAAAGGGCATAGAGAGAAGATCGGTACCAAAGACAGAAAAAGGGACGGAGAGGTTTCGATACGAACCCCGAGAGAGAGAATCTCGTAAGTCTCTTCCTTTGATCCTCGCGCTCAATCGCGTGGCGTGACGCGAGTTCGTCGTAAGAAACAAAAAAAAACCAAGAAAAAAAACCAACAACAACAACAACACACACACACAATTCGCAAGAACTTCCTGACCGATCGTCGGTTTCTAATAGGGAGACTGTACAGGACGTTTACTCGGAACAGTTTATCAAACTCCCTTCGAGGAACTCGCAGTCTCGTTTCCCCTCCCATAAACAGTTACAATATATTAATTTCCATCGAAAACTCCAACAATTTTGAAACTACATTTTAATCATCGTTGACCCCTTCGACAAAAATTTCACTCTCATCGAGCTTAAAAATAAAAAAATTCTTTTATTAGAAAAAAAACAAAAAAAATCGCCTAGATTTAACCCCGTTTCTCTCGCGAGAATAATACCACGTTTCGCCACCAGAGGGGTACCAAGAGAGTCCCAGGGAGCGAGAGTCACCAGCGCCGCGCACCCGTATCTACGTACCGACGCTTGGCTCAAGAAAAATGAAGATTTTTTCACGCGGTTAGATCAATGAAAACCGAGCGGTACGACGAGAGAGTCGCCGCCGTCGCCGTTCGCTTTGCATCCCCGGTAAGAGCTCGCTCTCGCGGACACTCGCGGAAGTCGAGTCTCTCTCCTTGGGTACCCTGGTGCCTCGGCGTCGCGTTGAACTGTCACACACTGCGTACGGGTTATTAGATCGGTATCGCGGACTCGCGGGTAACGCTATAAATATATATGTATAAAAAACGACAAAATTAAAAAAATAATATATATATATATATATATTTTTTTTATATGAATGTATATATGTATTTTTCTATGTATGTATGGTATGTATGTGTATATAAGTTTGTACGAGACAAGACCGTGCATAGTAAAGCCGACTGACAAGACTCGCACTGTGAGAACTCCTACGGTACTTTGAATTCGTGTTTATTCGCTACTCTATGCGATGCCATGGCCTCTCTTCGGTGTACGAGAAGACGTCTATGCGCGACCCTCCGTATTAATATATATATACACGAGTCGAGGCAATAGCGAATAGGCTTGATATTACACTGTTAACGCTATATAGATATGGATATAGGTATATAGGGAGGTTTTATAGTACAACGCAGCTTTCATGACCGAGATTTCAGTCTGCAATTCAACCGCAATGTGGTACGATATATATATATATACATATATGTGTATCTATGCAGGGGATATATATACAGATATATAGATGTATGTATGTTTGTATGTGTGTGTGTGTGTTATAACGTAACTCAACTTTGCGCTCTAACGAGCATGCAATTATTCTCCAACAAATTCGCCGAGTTAATTATCGTGACAGACCGGGTGATAAATTATATCAATCGTTAAACGCGTTAGTACTGTATTCATCATCGTTGTTCGGACGAAGGCAATACGTGCCTCGGATGATGAAGAGGTGGCGAACGGTGGGAGTCGGGTTGGAATTCTTTATTTCTTGTTTTTTTTTTCAATGCACAATTTTGTGTTGTTTTTGTTTCGATTGATAATTTAAAAAAAATTATATCATGAATTTGAGAAAAAAAAAATAATAATAGTTGGATTTTTTAGATGTGGAGAGATGGAGAGAAATTGTGCGAAGGAGAGTTAAATGACAAATTGGGCAAGATGACGAAGTGCTTAATTTACACAATTAACCTGTAGGAGGTAGAAACGTGTCTGGCGAGGAGATCACGTACTCTTCTGGCTCCTCAGACAGCCGGAGTGAATAAGCCTTCGTTCTCTCGTTCTCTCTCGCTGCACTACACTCGAGCTGTGCGGAGATCGTGAGCTGCCGGGTGTTAGGGCTCGGTTCATCAAGTGCAGACAGTTTTTATTTATTTATTTATTTTTTTCGTTTTTTTCTTTTTTTTCGTCGTTCGATCGTAGTTTGTAATTTATAGTGAAACGGAGGGATGGCTAAATAGTATTTTTTCACAAGCAACATGTTTTTTATAGGTTAATTTACGATTTAAAGAAATTCGTTGACGTTTTGGCCAATAAGTCACTGCGTTTTTTCCCTATAAGCGACCATAGGTTTGCTCGTGTTAGAAACGCAGTTACTTTTTGGCCAAAACGTCATTCATTTTTTTTTTTTTTTTTTTCATTTTTTAATATTACAAGCGATCGGAGACCGATTTTCGGATTTACGAATTTCAACCGTGGCCAAAATTAAGCCTGGCATTTAAGGATAATTTCAGGACGAGACGTCGTTCTCGCTCGCGTCCAAACTCGTAGAGCAAGGATTAAATTATAATAATACGAGGAAACGGGACGACCGCGAGAAGAGGTGAATGGACTCTCGTTTCGAACGTTGATGCCTTCTCTCCTTAAAACGTTCGGCCCCGAAGAGTATAGGCTCGTGCGGCGATTCCCCCTCTAATGCGACAATTAAAAATCAGTCCCAAGGAAGATGGGTTGACATGCGAAATTATCCACAGGCGCGCGTTCGTCGCTAGCAAATCCCGCGAGTCCGGTAAGTCTGTAAAGACGAACCGTAGGTTCGAGCAAGAGGGATCGTGGTACGATAATTACAGGGAATATGGACCAGGCTGGACGAACTAGTAGGCTCTTGATGAAAAAAACGTTACTAAAACGTTCGGCTCACGTTACATTTATTTTTAACATTCCGAGATACGATAATCGTCGAAAGATTGGAATTTTTTTACAAATTCTTTTTTTTTATAAAATTTATAATTTTTCTTCGCATCAAATGATGACCTGGTATTCTAATTCACATTTTCCATAGATTTGGGTTAATACGAACTACACTTGATAAGAATTTTGAGGCGATTAGAAATTTTTCTCTACAAGACCTGAATTAGGTGGTCCATATTACCCCACTCAAGGCGAAAGAGTGGAAAATTAACAACTGGCACAAAAATCTACTCATCTATCGCATCATCAAACGCGATCTAAAATATAATTTAGGATTCGAAAACTCGGGTTAAAGTCACTAAAAAAAAACGTCGATGGTCCATATTGCCCCACTTTACCCCATGGAGCGTTGTATCGTCGTAGTCTCGAGAGGATTCACCGTGAGAGAGACGATATTATGCGTCCTTGGTCTCGGGACATTCGATCGATATCGACATGGGCACGAGACCCGGAACTCGTCTTCGCCCCCCCCCCCCTCTCGCCCTTCCGCTCTCGCCCTATCTCTCTCTTTCTCTCTCTCTCTCTCTCGTCCTCTCTCGATAGTCGATCGCCACGCGAGAAATCGAACGAGAAGACGACTCGTTTTCGATTGACTTTGAAATTAGAGTGGGAGCAAAATTCGCTCTTGTCCCTCCTCTCTCGGTCGAACACTCTTCATGTCCTCGCTCTCTCAGCGTCTAGTTACGTCGCTTTACCATCGTCGAATCGTCTCGAGAGCTCTCCATCTTTCGTGATGTGCTCGCTGTGTCCGTAATAATTTTTTTACTTTTCTTTTTTCTTTTTTTTTTTACTAGAAATACGACGTAGAAATACGAGAGTCACTCGATCAGATTCCAGGTATTCGAAAAAAAAAAAAAATCGTGATTGAGACTCTTTATCAGGTTTTTGTCATTCGACGATAAATCTTGAACTCTCGGGGAGTGAGATTCGGTTACCTGGTTTATTCCTGTTTAATAGTCAATGTGGATGCAGGAAAGGCGTCGTGCCGATGCCTCATTTGTTTTCGGATCATAGACGAGATTTTTCGATAAGAAGAATCAAGCGGTAGACCTTCGATCGGTTTCACGACATTTATAAAATTGAGCATTATTTCACGAGTATTTCGTGAGGATTTTTTATAAGTATCTTCATTTATCTCGATTTTTTTTTCATGAAATTATTCGTCTCGAATCGAAAAAAATAACGAGTTTATTCTCCTATCGAGCTGGCCAAAAAGTAATCGCGTCGCCAATGCATTGAGACGCGTGTTAAATCATAGGAAAGAAACGCAGTGACTTATTGGCCAAAACGTCAAGTTTTTTTTTTCTTCAGAAAAAATTGACGAAAATAAAATCGTAAAAAATTTATATTCTTATTTTCTTACGACGCGATGATTAATTCAATTAATTCGAACGACTCCACGACCGGCATTCCTATAAAAACATTTCAGATTCGTGAGAACCCATGGAAATCTCTCGTAGAACCGCGCGCGTCTCTCTTATCTCGAACCTAACGCGATCTCGGGGGGCAATACATAATATAAGTAAACCAAGGCTGAGGAGTCTTTCTCTACTGCCCTCGTCGCAGTGCCCCGGTGTGTGGAGATTCTTAATTATAGCGTTTTACGATCAGACGAGCTTTCAGACTTCTATCGGTGGATTATGGACGTTATTTACGACCGATAAAATGGTCGGCGTACGTAAGAAATATATAGATATATCGATTTTTTATTTTATTTACTCTTTTTTTTCCTCCGATTTCGATTTTTGACGATCGTGGCCCAAGAGTCGCCGTTAATATCGTTCCGTCAGTCCGGAATTCACCTCGAACTCTGACGCGGTAGATTCGAGGAAGGTAGCGATCGCGATCGATCAGAGACTTTATAGATCTCTCGATTTTTATTACACTTTGCACTACTACGACTCGGCCTCAAATCATCAAAAATTCCTTCAATAAATTCGACGTCGTTTCAACGACATATATATTTTTCTTTATACCTTTATAAAAATTCCTCGATCGATCGAATACCCGGGGAAAACAAAAATCGAAAATCATCCCTTAATTCGACAGTAAACAAAAAACACTAATTTTTTTTGTTTTGTAAATTATTTCTCTCTTGCCTATGGATTCTCTTATTATTATTATTCTTCTACCCACGCGCGTTCGCGATCACGTCCGGGCGCGTTGGGAACGAAACGCGCATGCGCGCACGCAGACCAGCGCAGACCCGAAGAATCCCTGAAAGATTAATCCGAGAATTTCTCGCGAGGTCCGAGAATGGAGATACGAGAACGCGTGCGTGTTTCTCTCGGCCACGATACGAACGATCCTATCTCTCTCTCTCTCTCTCTTACTTTTTTTTTTTTTTTTTTTTTAAAGTCTCTCGCATCTTCTCCTCAGCCTCACCTCTCTCGCCTATATCCTCGTGCACTGTTTATCCGTTTCTCTCACCGTGGAATTTCTCGACGAGCGAGAGATATTCACCCGTGGGTCTCTCATACCCCACTCCTCCCCTCTTTCTCAACCCCCACCACTACTTTCTTGCTCGAGAGCAACGTCGATTATTATTACTCGGTTCGCTCGAGCGCGACGACTTCCGACTCGGCGCCGTGCCACGACCTCTCTCGCTTTGTGCATATTATATTCCCTCGATTTCCCCTCGAGCTATACAACCTCACCCTCCCCTCACCAATCTTCTTATTTTACGTTTCACTCCCTTGGGACATTGCTTCGCGAAGCCTCGGGGTAATCGGGGTCGAAGAAAAGTCGTGTGGTACAAGGTTTGACCTTGAAGTTTTTTTTTTTTTTTTTTTTTACCGAAGGTCAATAATCATTTTTTTTTTTTTTTTTTAAGGTCATTTCGGATTTTTGGACAAAATTTTTGAACTTTCTCACAGGATTTTCTCGTTATGTCGTGACTCGATGACCCGAATGACCTTGGACTCGTGACCCTCCCTCCAGGACCCATGGTTCGATCTTTACGATTCCTAATTGACGTTCCCGGATTCCATAATTACACGCTTACGTCGAGAAATGTTTTTTTTTCATTTTTTCGTTTTTTGCACGAAAATAAAAATTACGTTTCGTCCGATACGAAAACAAAATAATTCGATATTTCGTACGAAGAAACGCGATTTCACAAATTCACCAGATTTTTCTTTTCCCCTCGTCGTCGATTCGCTCCTTGTTCCCCGCGATAAATCAAATTTTTACGAGTTTTAATTGTTTGTACGATTTCGAAAAAATTGTGATCTCATCACGACGAGAATCAAAGAAAACAACAAGATAGTCAAATTACGAGAAAGTGGAGCGACGTCGAAAAATCATCTCGGATCGATTATGGAGAAAACGAAATAAAATAAAAAAAAGAAGAAAAACAAAAATTTTTAAAAAATGAAAAAAAAAACAAAAAGAAGAAGCGCATTCGCGAGCAACGGGAGGTCTTTTTCGCGGCCATTTGTATAATTACACGTTGTCGCGTCTCGAGCGATCGTCGCTTCTGCCGCGTGCGAGAATCATTGTAATCGAAACGTTTTACCGCTCGGAAAGATCGGCAACGCGGTGGTAATTGCGAGACGACGATGTCCCCTCTCGGTACTTGGACCAAGAGCCCGCGGGGCCCGTTCTCCAATGTAGGCGCGTCGTGAATTAAATACCGGACGAGAAGAAAAAAAAACCGGGATCTTGGTCGTTTCACCCCAATTCGCGCGTTAAAATACGAACTCGACGGTGTCAAAAAAAATTCCAGGGAAAGCGTAAGAGAAAAAGCGCGAGAGAGGCGAGAGAGAGAGAGAGAGAGAGAGAGAGAGAGAGAGAGAGAGAGAGAGAGAGAGAGAGAGAGAGAACTTTCGTTCTCGGACCTCGTTCGTTTACGCGCGGCAGGTAGCCAGGCGCTTCGCGACGGCGCCGCCCGATGGCGCCACCTGCCCCGCTCGCGCGAATAATTTCCTTTAATCCCTTTTTTTTTTCTTTGCTTCTCAACGGTTTTTAATTCAAGACGTTTTAAATCGAACTTATGATCGAAACAACGTTGAATACGAAGAATAACAAAGTTGTAACCGTTTCGATGTCTTATTTATCGGAAGTTTGAAATTAAAAAAGAAAAAAAAAAGAAAAATTCGTCGCGGGTGTTCCGAGCTCGGAGTTTACGTTTTGCTTATTTCTCTCTCTCTCTCTCTCTCTCTGTCTCATTCGCTGAAAGCACGTCGATGCAGGAGCTACGTTACGAAACCGGTGGCCTCACGAATCTATATGACTTACACAGCGTGTAAATATACATATATATTATATTCGTATTTTCTTTCTCTCTCTCTCTTTCTCTCTCTCTCTCTCTCTATATATATATATATATATATGAATGTCTATTCGCCAAGGAATATATATAGATATAGGAAAAGAATGAAAAACAGTAGAGGGGAAACGAGTGAGATGGATCGATCGTGCGACCGGCGAAGAAGCAGTACAGGGCCCGTTGGGTCACGAGTCTCACGAGTCGCTGGGTCATGGCTGGTAGCCGAGTAGTAGCTGCAAGGAACGAGATCTTCCCCTCGCGTCGTCGACTTGTCGTTCGCGTTGTCCTCCACCTTCTCCCGGGGGAGGTTCGTCTCTTCATCTCGGCTACCGAGACAACGTCCGGTGTGTAAGAGTTGGTAAATGTTTTTTTTTTCTACTTTTTCTTTTTTTATCGAACGGTCGATAATATTTTTCGATCGATATATCGATCGATTATCGCACTTCAGGATTCAGCCACGTGTACTATATTTCAATGCTAAATAGAAATTACTCGCTGGTGAGGAATTTGCCCTCGGGATGATCTCAGCGATAGTCGATTTCTCCTCTTCTCTCTCTTCTCTCTCTCTCTCTCTCTCTCTCTCTCTCTCTCTCTCTCTCTCTCTCTCTCTCTCTCGAACCCATCGCTTCCTAGTACGACTCGTCACTTTTTCTTCGCTAGATCGCTATCCACGTATCACTCGTTCGCACCAACGAAGGATAACTCATCAACGATCGGAAATCGACGATGCAAGGTCGATTTCAATTTTTTTTTCCTTCGATTAAAATCGTAGTTAAAACAAGTTTACATTTTTCAACCCTCTTTTAGTATAAAAAGAAAAATTTATTAGTTTCTCTCGGGCTTTATAAAATAATTATATTTATTTCGAACGAATAAATTTAATCGAATTAAAATTAATACAAATGTTTTCGAGGTCGGAGAGTCGAGAAATGTCGAGGATAGGAGGGTGTCCTCTGGTCGATGCGCAACTTGGATTCGCCATTAGGAATATAAGGTGGTACAGAAACGGTAGCGCACGTTTAACGTGTTCGGGCAACACGCGACGAATAGAAAGCGCGACTGCTGCGACCGAGCGCACAATCCGGATCACGCGTATTAATGACAAACTTTTGCCGGAGAGCTCGAGCTCTCGAGCAATTTATCTATATGGCGTATCTTGCGAGGATGCTGTTAGACGGTCGTGACTAATTACGAGAACAATATTTAATGCCGTTCGAGCTCTTAGGTCCTGTTAAAAGGGTTTTTTTTTTTTTTTTTTTCCCCTTGTGTTTCCCGTGAAAGAAATTAGTAGGGCAGCCATAACAAAAATCGGGGCCCATGAGGGTTTAAATATGGATTCCCTACTAGGGATTTCCACAACACAATCGGACTAGGCCCCGACAGGAAAATAACAGGGTTGGATTATTTATTCAAAAAAGGTCGTAGCGAGGTAAATGATAAGGGCCCAAACGGGATTCATCAAGGCAGCAGTTATTACAGAGCACACAATATTTGCAAAGTTATTTAAACAAATTTCTAGTTCGGTAAAACACTAGGTTATACAAAAATTTTAAGTTAAGTTATATAATTAATTTTATTTACGGTATATAAAATTGTATATGACTGTAGATGAGTACTTTTATTTTATGTTCAAATACATAATAATTGTACATATATATATGGCTTCATATATGATTAGATATAGACATAGTTTTCTTTGGTTTTATTCGCGTATGGAAGCATGTAAATCAAAAGATTATTTATTAAAAGTTAACAAATTATGTATTGATGAAATGTATATATATATATAGATAGATATATAGAAAGAGACGACATAGATATAAGCCATAAGTACGACAGAAAAAAGAGCGTGTAGCTTCGCTCACGGCCAGCAGGTGGCGCATGGCCGCGCGCTTTCTCGCAAGCGCACCCGTCGTCCACCGGTATTATAAAGACGTGAGCAGGATGGAGAAAATCGTTACTCGTCTCCCGATTGCGCTGGCAAGCACACTCTTATGTAACATGTTGAGTAGTGCTTATCTACCAACGTATATATACGTTGTAGATATTCTATATATTTCTATACGTTTATATAGAAATATATACAATTTTATCGGGCCAATTTTTGTATACAATTGTATATGATCAATTCATATACAATTATATATGTTTATATATATTCATTTTTATTCGGAAAAATTGTGTTCACTATTGCAAAACATCTCGCTTGATACGTATCCACTAATAAAGCTGGCAATTATAGGGCAGTAATAGGGTTGCTTCATGGCTTCGTTTCTATTCTGGCAGGGTTTTGTTGAGGTAACCAGCCGGGCCCTGATTAACAGCCCTGTTAGGCCCCTTATAGAGTGAGGGAAAAATAATCGGGACCTAGTCTAAGCCCTGGCTTTTCATATCGTTACAAAAAATATATAATTACAATAAAAAAAAAATGAATTATCGGAGTAAAATCGACGCGAGGGAATCGAGGAAGCGCGCTTTTAACTTTACGAGGATGGGGCAGCGTCGTAACTCGCTCTCGGTCGTCGCGAGTCTCACGGGAGTCGGTTTTGCCCCTCGCGGTGAAAAACGAATGCACAATATCGTCGTTAGACCGCTCTATCCCTGTAGTGCCTCGACGACGCGTATAATACACCGAGGTAAGATTCGCGCGCGCGAGAGAGGACGAAAAGTGAGATTGACTCGCGTCGTACAAACTCGAAAGTGCTTGCTCTCGAGTCTCGATGAGATTGGCTCGCTTTGCGAAGAGATGAAAAACAAAAGAATAAAAGAAAAAACAAACAAGATCTTGCGACAGGTTTATTGGCACTTTCGATAGTTCGATCGTTTTAGAACGTTAGAGGAGTAAATTGTACCAAGGGGATCTCCTTGGTTAGTTGGATGCAAACGGTAGGGTACTCGAGAGGCAATAAGGAACGATCGAGGGTTTCGAGTTATCGAAGTACCGCGCGTTTACTGCCACGAGCGTCAGGTGAATAAGCCAAGTGGGAAACATAGCGAAATTTTTCGCTAGAAATTCGATCTAATTTTTTCAAATATTGAATGGAAAAAAACCATTTTTTTAATTATGTTTTTGTTTTTTAGTTTCATTTAAAAATTGTTTTTGATTGGTTGGTGAAACGAACGGGAAGGTAGACAACGGGTATAGATCGGTGCCCTGACATCTCACTCGACGCTACGATCTACCTTCTACCACGTAAATCCACGAATTCGTGATTTATAGGTGAAGACAAAGTGTAGCAGCTCGAAGCAGGGAGACGGTGAGAGAGAAAAAAGGAAAAAAGAGAGTCTTTGACATTCTTAGGGCGAGGGTAGAGTATTCGAGATGAGATGGAGATAAGTTTTCGGGCAAAGGGTGAGATCTCGACCGAGAGGCGAGGAAGGATTTTTTTCCTTCGAAGAAAAAACAAAATAAAATTGCGAGCGGTCTAAATCGGTCTAGATTTTCTTTTAACGTTCTTTTTTAGGTAATAATTTAGAAACAAACGGTCGAGGTACGAAGCAGGGGTGGGAAAGTGGTCGAAAAATATTTCTGGGGACAGCTCGATATCTTTCGATCCGTTGGATTATTCTTCCTGCTGGTTTTGTACGATGGACGATGGACCAAACCCCTGTGGTTCAAGAATTAAAAAAAATGAGGCAAGGTTTGTTGGATAGCCGAGAGAGAAAGAGAGATAGAGTGAGAGAAATCGTAGATGAGTTCACGTATGCAGAATGGAGCAGACTCGAATTCCTGGCGTTCTGTCGTCGTCCTATCTAACGATCCCTCGAATTTTTCGAGACCCCGCGGTCATTAGCTCCCTTGTCACTCCTCGATCTAGACGATATAGCTCAGATGTTTCTCTGCAGTGTCGCCATAGGCTTTTATCCCCTTTCGTCGTTACTCATGTGGTCTTCGTTATTTTTTCCTTTTTCGTATTTTACTTGTTTCTCTTAGATTCGGATCGTGAGAGTCACGATATTTTAGACAAGACTCTTATTTCTTCATTTGGCTGGGTTATAGGGGTCGATTAATTTACGCCGAAGAGATCGAATGCTCGAAGATGAAATTCGATGGGGGACTTTATAAAATATGTTTTTATTTTAATAATTTATGTTTTATTTAGTACGATTATTGTCATCTGGTCGGTGATGGGCGGCGTTAAAGTCTATGCGCTCAAATACGCGGATGATATTGCACTGGTGGCGGGGGATGCAGGAGAGATGAGAGAGATGCTGAGGTTGTTAGAGAAATATGTGGAGGGGGCCAGAATGGAAGTGAATATTCAAAAAACAAAGATTATGGTGTTTAGAAATGGCGGACGGAGGAAAAAAGGGGAGGAATGGAGTTACAAGGGAGGGAAGATAGAGGTAGTCAGAGAATTCAAATACCTGGGATTCTGGTTCTCAACGAAAAACACGATGGGGAGACACGTGGGGTATATG
Source organism: Netelia virgata (assembly GCA_951802705.1). Classification (NCBI taxonomy): domain Eukaryota; kingdom Metazoa; phylum Arthropoda; class Insecta; order Hymenoptera; family Ichneumonidae; genus Netelia; species Netelia virgata. The sequence continues at coordinate 18,668,335 of OX637867.1, forward strand.
GTGGCAAGGGCGCAAAAGGCGGCAAACGCGGTGTGGGGGGTAATGAAAAGGGCGAGGGTGGATGCCTTGAGGAGAAGACTACAGCTGTTCGACTCGCTGGTAAAATCGGGGGCTCTGTACGGAGTAGAGATTTGGGGGTGGAGCAGGAGAGTGGAAATAGAGAAACTACAGGGGAAGTTAGTAAAAATGGCCCTTGGGGTGGTAAGAAATACGCCGAGTTTTTTATGGAAGCTGGAAGCAGGCAGGAGGAGTGTGGAAGTGGATGCAAGGAGAAGGGCAGGGAATTATATTGTGCAGATATTGAATATGAAAGAGGGAAGATGGCCGAAGGCGTGCCTGAGAGAGGAAGTAAGAGGTATTTTGAATGGGCAACCGTCGAAATGGGGAAGAGAATTTAAGAAGGCGATGGAGGAGGTAGGCGACGGAAGGGTAATCACCCTGATGCGGACAAACGAAGGAGGCACAGCGAGAGTGGAGCAATGTTTGAACGAAGGAGCAAGAAGGAAAGAGGAACAGGACATACAAGGAGACTGGGTAAAGGCCGACAAGTCGTCCTACTGCCCCTGGTACAAGGAGATAAAGACAGGATGCGAGAGAGAGAAATATTGGGAGAGCAGAGAAATAGGGGGGGGGGGGGATGCAAAAGAGCAGTGGGCCAGACTAAGATGCGGAAACGTAGGGAAAGTCGGAAAAAAGGGCTACGAGTTGCGGGTACTTAAAGGAATGGGGAAGAATGAAGGAGGAAAAGTAGGGGTCGGGTAGTTTTTAGTTTTGTTTAGTTGGTATAGTATGTAGATAATAGCCTGTAAGTAGTAGTAAGGGATGTAAAAAGTAAAAAAACTGTACAGATGGAATAATAATAATAAAAAAAAAATAGTACGATTATTGTCTGACATCGGAATGGAGGTAAAACAACCGATAATACAAATAAAATAAAAAATCGATAAGGAAACCATGATTTTCTTGTTGTACGGGAAATTTACGATCGAGATAGGTTTTTAGAACTTCGGAAACGATTAAAATTCACCGGAATTGGATATATCGCGAATTTCAATGGGTATTTGCCCCCCAAAAAAGCAGCCCCGTCGGTGGGAAAAATTTTTTTTCTCTAAAATCATTTCAACACTACGTTATTCCATCGGAAATTTCCCGCGCATTACGAAAATCATGGTTATTCGTTCGATCGTTCGAATCTAATGGCCGAAATCCCCGAAAAACGCTGAAAATTCACGTTTTTCACCATTTCACCTGTGAATTAATATACGAAAGGAACATGACCATTATATTCCTGATCAACGAAAACTCTGTGATTTTACAAGTTGCTAAAGTAATTGATGTAAGTAGAAAGTTTCATATAATTTTAGAAGTTATATTTCCACTAAAAGGAATCTGAAAATAGCGAAAACAGACTTGATCTCGAAAATCATTTAAATATGATATATTTTCGTCAAAAATTTCCCCCGTAACACGAAAATCATAGTTGTTGCTCCGATAGCTCGAAATCATTAGTCAAAATCATGAAAAATCTATGTTCAAAAAAGTTTTTTTTTTCAATTTTCGATTGTATTTCACCATTCAATATTACACATCGCACTCGCAATTATAAAACAAACGAAAACAAAACCATCGTCCCACTCCCACTAGCTGTTCACCATCGTGCAACCCACTATTTCGTAGTCAGAACAAACACCTGGCTGGTGTTCGTTTTAAGGGCATCCGCTCTTCGCTTTCTCATGCGCCTAGCCAGAAGCGGCGTAAATAAATCCGGATCCGCCGCTGTCATAGAATTTTTGCCCACGCATCGCAGCGCGATACTGGCGATATATCCAAACACCATCGTCGTCATCACCCCCAAAGGGGTGTACCACATGTACGACAACTGATAAAGAGGAAAATACTCGACGTCCTCGGCAGCCCTAAAAAAAAGCATCTCCTAAAATCAACCCTTGAGCCCGACTACCACCAAACTTTAAAGAAGAAAAAAAAGAAGAAAAATCATACTTAAACATCTGCTGTCGAGCTTCCCAATATGTTGTGTCGACGATGCTCGTATTCGGACATTTTTCGATAGAAACCGGAAGTTCAGCGACAGGAATTTTCGGACCTCCAAAAATGATCCACAGAGAAATCGCGAGACTCAGCAAAATCCCGATAACCGAACCGACCTCGTTCGCAGCCTCGACGAAAATCCCCAAACTAAAAAGTCCCAAAATTGGACCACCCATGGCACCGTTTATCGCAAGTGCCAATTGCATTATACTGCCGAGCTGCGAAGCGAGATAAGCAACCGCCACAATCAAAAGTCCATTAAAGAGTCCGATAATTTTTCCCAACAACGAAGCCGTAGAATCCGTTAATTCTTGACCAAATCTGTTGTACAAGGGTTTTACGTAATCCGCAATGGCGACAGCGGCGAGAGAATTGATCATGGCCGACACCGTGCTGAGGGAAGCGCTGAAAACTCCGGCTATAAAAAAACCTGAGAGTCCTGGTATTTTCGACATTCTTATTTTCGCGAAATAGGGCATAACTTGATCGAAGGTATAGACGTGACCGGAAGCGACGGGGTCGCAACCCTCGAACCACGCGTACAAAGCCACCCCTGCCAACGACGTCACTAGTGACATGGCGACAGTGAGGGGTGTGTTGAGACAGAGGGCGAGTTGAGCCGACAGGAGTGACCTTGAAATAAATTTCTCAATAAAAGCCAGATATTAAAAAAAAAAAAAAAAAACAAAAAAAAATGTTGGTAAAAAATTTACTCACTTGGCTGCGAGAAGACGTTGAATAGCGACTTGATTAACGGCGAAATTCGAGAGAAAGAAACACATGCCACCGATTATCAACCCCCAGACCGTGTGTCTGACAGTAGGGTCGTAGTCGAAACTGCACGAGGGAAAAAAATCTCAAATTAATCCAATGGTTGAAAGGGTTAAAAAAATGTAGGGGTTGTTAATTTTGAAATGTATACTTGAAAAAATCCAGTCGACCTCCCTCCGTGGCAATTTCCCAAATTTCGACGATTCCTCCCTCCATGTCGTACCAAGCAACCCCCACGATGCAAAAGAGAGACGCGAACATGAGAAAGCCTTGAAACACGTCGGTAGCGAGAACGGCTTTCATTCCACCCAGGCAAGAGTAAAAAGTGCAGATCAAGCCTATCGTCAATACGCTCAACATGCTCGACATTCCTGTCGTCGCTTCCATCGCAAGTGCAGGCGCGTAAAGTATTACCCCGGTGTAAAAAATCATTTGAACGAAATTCGTTAGACTCGCTACTAATCTAGCCGTCATCCCGAATCTCCTTTCTAAATACTACGAAAAAAAAGAGAAAAACAAAATTGATTAAAATTTTTCCTACCTCAGTTACCAAACTTACCTCGTAAATGCTCATTGTTTGAAGTCGATAGAAAACCGGTAGGTAGAACACGGCGACGATCGGTGTCCCAAGAGTGAATCCTAAATTCGCGAGGGTGAATTGTGCCCCGTAGATGTAATTTTCACCGCTGATTCCCAGCATCGCTATCGCCGACATGAACGCGACCATGAGAGCGATAGCGAGCAGGGGCACGCTCATCGAACGATTCGCCGAGAAATATTCCTTCGATAATTATATTTAATTCGAATTAGTCGCTAATTGACTTTGAATTAATCATTAATTTAATTCGAATTAATTACCTCGGCAGTTTTTTGACGACCACCGCTGAATCGATAATAAACTCCTATCAACGCGGACACCAGTAGAAGCAGAACCAGGATGAGATAATCGAGCCATTGCAAAGTCCCTTCGTTCTCGTCGGGAACCTTGTATTAATTTTTATTTTTTTTTATCCTTCAATCTATTTTTATCCGTCGATTTCGATTTCGATACTTACGTCCATTCTCCCACTATTTTTCCCGTATTATTCTAATTTATTTTACTTAATTTTTTTGCAAAATCAATTTATAAAAACGTCTAACGCGAAACAGTTCCCTGTCGAAGATCGGTCTCGCACTCGACTGCAAGGATTTCGCGTGTCGTCGTGAAACATTCGTATCGTTTTCATCGTACTACCGTTACATAAAACGTTTTGTCTAACAATTTTGTTCATCGTCACGACGATGATACGCGTGACTCGTTTTAAAGTTTATCAATCTTCCATTGTGTCAACGTGTATTTACGTGACTCGACACACACGCGTCTCATCAACATCCACGTAACGGCGATCTATAAAAAATTAAAACATCCTCGACCCGATTCGAATTTCGCTCAAGTTGGACTCATCGAATTTACAAAAACAACAAAAATCCATAAATCGCACGTGTCGCGTGACTTGCGATTCATTCTAGCGAGAAGATAAAAAAGTAAATAAACAAGAAATAAAACTAATCCACTCCTCCTCGCGCCTTCACAGCCAGCTCCCTCTGTGTGTCGTAACTTATAGCGGCGAAGCACAGATGGCTATCCAGTCGCGTTCTCGCGGCGCGTAAGTGAAAGAGACTCGAGTAAAAGGGGAGCCGGAGAGAGAGACGACGAGACGACTATGTCCGTGTGCAACGTAACAGAGCTAAGAAAGTGTAAAAAAAATGGCGAGAGGGGGAGAACGGTAGATAAAAAGGTTAGATCGATTTTTCATAGGAACCTCGAGAAAATCACATTGTGGGATAGAGAAGTCTTAAGCTATGCGAGAGCCACGTTGCTCCGGCTAACAAGCGCCAGATGCAAATCGGACGAGGAGCATCCTCTCCTTGTGGCGGTAAAGCCGGCCTCTTCGGGCACATAGCGTGGCGGATTATGCCGTTGCTCGCCGCTTCTCAGATTGCTTAGCGTCTCTCGAGCTTCTGGCCTCTCTCGCTCTCTCCCTCCTCTCTCTTTCTCGCGTTCTCGTCGAGGAAATATCGCGGGATTGCCCAGTTTGCAAAATCGCGTGGGTGACCGTGGAAAAATATAATGGGAATGGGAAACTGAGACGATGGAATATTGACCGAAAGGTTTTCTTTTTTCTAGTTTTTACAATTTGGAAAATATTGACTGTTTTTTTTTTTTGTTATTTGAAAAATCGACGTCGTTAAGAATACAACGAGACTCCTACTCGTTGGTTTAAGAACGAGGAATACTGAGAATAAGAGACACAGAGAACTCGTCGATTCGTGGGCGACCTATAGGTAGCTTCGACGTTGACCGCGTTGTCAAGACTGGAACGTTTGTAAACGATCACATTAAAGTATCGCTCGTGTGTTTAAGAAAGTGGTTTAGAAAACAGCGAGAATGAGAATATCCGCGTTATTCGGAAAAACTCTGGTCCCCATGCCCACGGTTAATACAATAAATATTCCGTCGCTTTTATAATCCAGCCCTTTCTCACTTACACGTAGAAGAGAGGGACGAGTGCCATCTACCGGTAAGAAAAAAAAGGATCAAGCTGCGGTCGTGCCCGAGGAGGACGGTATCGTCCGCTCGCCCGATAACTAAAACGCTTTTGACACCTCTTCGGCGTACAGTGCGCATAAACCGTTGTAGATACGGCGAGGAGGAGAGGGTCTGGGCGAGTCACGATCGAGGCCGGTCGAATGAAAGAGCTTTACAAGGTATATTAAAGTACGCGCGGCAGTAAGTTTCCGAGTAGGTTCATCGCACCTGGGAATACCGGTACAGGCGTTTGACCACGTCTCACGTGTCGATTAAGTCCGCGCTCGTAATATAATAGATATTCCGTCGTAATGCTCTTGGAACACGCATTGTCCATCGCTATAACCGTCTTTCTTACCGCGATGCTTCGTGTAATTTGGCCTCGTGCGCATGCGCCTATGCTCTATGCGCGTATGCTCTACGAGGGGCGCATGCGCGTATTTTATTGGAGCGTCGAGAGGGAAAAGATACAAGACGAGTATGATTTCTCGCAAAGTTTATACCAGGACCAACGAGGTTTGCATGGTTACCATAGATCGAGGAACGGCTCGATCGAGTCCTGGCGTATGCAAGAAGTACTAATCAGCTACCGGCTCTCGCGTCGGGAAAATCATCTCGTCGACGCGTATATGGCAATTAATTTATCAATGTCCTTCCTTCCTTCCTTCTTCTCTTCAATTATCGGTTAACGCGTGTACAATCAATTTAGCTCAGGGGTGTCATTAAGTACAACGCCAGTTCCTCGAGGACTTTGCCGATCGCCTAGTCGAGAGCGCGCTTCAAGGCCAACTTGGCGACGTTATAAAGTAGCGAGAGAGAAAAAGTAGTCGCGTCGATTGATTTTTTTTCAATCACGGGTGAACTTCTCCTCGTTTTTTTTGTTTTGTTTATCTAGATAAATAATTTATTATCGAGTCTCGATCAAAGGGGAGAGTCGCTCGGCTCGATAATCGTGTCATTAGTAAAAATTTCGCGAGACTTCTCTCTCTCTCTCTCTCTCTCAACCTGTTTCGCCAATCTTACGATCGATAAATCTACCGCAGCACCTCCGCCGTACGTGTCGTACAATCTGCATTATACGCTCGTGTGTAGCGTGTAGGTAGAGAAGTAATACACCAGCGACCGAGAGACAGAGAGAGAGAGAGAGAGAGAGAGAGAGAGAGAGAGAGAGAGAGAGAGCGAGGTGAAGGCGAGCAAAAGGGCGCGCGACCGTTCGGCTTTTATAGCAAAGAGCGAAGAGGTCTCCGGCGCGCGCATCCGCTCGTAAGTCGTGCGGGGTCCGCGCCGACGATAAGAATCTACCGCGATGTAATATTTAGCCGATTGGTGGCGATGGTGGCGCTCCCCATATGCCGCCGGACGCGAGAATGTACCGAGCTCTTGAATCTTCTTGCCGCGACCAAAGACCACGGCTACGCGTCGACTGGCATCCTTATTCTTGGTCGAGACTATCCTTATACCTCGAAACGAACTCGCGAGACAGAGAGAGAGAGAGAGAGAGAGAGAGAGAGTCTTTGCTGGATAGGAAATCTCTTTGGTCGCCGACCGGCAATGAGCTCACGAATCGACCTCGCTCGCGCTAAAGTACACTTTCCACCTGACGAAAATCCTCGATAAATTATAAATTTTCACATTTTAAACATTATTTTCCATAAATTGGCAGATTTTATATTAAATCGAGTCGTATTACCCCGAGTTCTCGATGAAAATGTATCCTCGGCGGGTAGGATAGCGCGGCGATCGCGTCAGATCGAGGCCGACGCACGACCATAAGTTAAAAAAAAAAAAAAAGGAAAAAGAAAAAGGAAAAAGAAAAAAAAAACAAGAACGAAAAGAAAAAGAACCGGTAGCGGTTCCATAGATCTCTCGGCCTCGCTCCTCGGTTCGTCGCGATAAAACGCGATTCTCGTACATCCGTCGCGGTCTCCTCGTCTCCTCTCGACCCCGTCGCGTTCACGTGTCTCTTGCGCGAACTAAGAGAATCCCGCGCGCATACTTTTTTGTTTTGTTCGTTGGTCGTTCTCGTTCGATCGCGCCGCGATTTCCTATCGCGTGCGCGCGCAGCGTCGCGAATCGATAGCAGCGCCGCTGCGCGGGGGGGCCTCGCTAATAAGCCGCCGCGCGGCGAGTCGCTCGCAGCGCCGCCACGCGGGACGCTACCGAGTTAACCACGATGAACTTGCGCAGTACGTACGTAAAGGCTCGATCTCGCGCATGCGTATTCAGCGCGTGTCGTCGCGCGACGCTCTTCACAGTCAATTCTGCTTTGTATTACCACACTGTTAGCGTCGGATAATTGGACGCGATTTAACATCGCCACGAGATCGTTCGCCGATTCCGTACCAGATCCTCTTTGTCGACGATTAACCGACTCGGAGATATCGAGGTTTATTCATTCCTTTTTTTTTTTTTTTCTTTCCTCTTCGTCCTTTTATAACACGACGAATCGCAAATTTATGACTTCTTTTTCTCGCTCTCGCGCATTTTTCTACATCTTGGTCGCTGATTTATTTTTCCCCAAGGATACGATCTTTGAATTTTATCAACGACTATTTTTTTTAAAAAAATTAATATGGATTTTAATAAATTTGCAGCGAGAGAATTAGGAGTCGAAATAAAATAGTGATTTTTATTAGGCGTGACTGATACGTACGAAATTTCATAAAATCTTGAAAAATTTCGCATCGTGGCTTGGAGTCCGCGACATACTTTATTCTCGAGGAATGTGGGCCGATCGTCGATAGATCCGATTTAAAAAAAAAAATTATTTATTAAAATCGTCACCCGCGCAGTATTCCCCCTCGTTGCGACATCGTGACTCGTATTTCTCCCCTCTTCACTCGCTCGGCTCTCTTTCCTCACGATAACGAACCGATCTCTTAGCCCTCGGGCGTCAGAAGACCTTATAAAAAAAAAATCATCGGCATATAAATCGACCGATAATCCGTGCCTCGTTTTTGACAAAACTCATTCACCGGCTCGTAATAAACATTCGGTAATTCACAACTGGACGCATGCAAATGGGTTAGATTTTTCTATCCGAGTTTCACATATTCGAAATGAGAAGAAGAAAAAAAAAAAATTAAATAAAATAAAAATGATGAAAGCGAGAAGCCACCGTATGGAATAATTCGGCGATTAATCAAGACTCATCTGGGAGCGGCTTGGATACATCTCCCTCTCTTCCCTCGACTATGAAATTAAGATTTTTCGTTCACCGTAAAACCGTACCAATTGTGAAATTCTCGCGATAGAAAATTTGTATTCAACATTCCGCCGAATCGTCGACACCGATTTCGTCGATCCCTTCCAATTTATAAGCGTCCACTTAGAAAATGCTTTCTAATTTCCAACTCGTCCTAACTGATAACATATTTTTCCATCGACGAGATACACATTTAATTTAAATTTTTTTCTATAATAAAAATATATCAAACCGTTAAAAAATGTCCAGTAACAGACACAGATATCGCGAATGTTCGGACGATTTCCTGATGATATTTTACCAGCGGGGTTTCGCGTGTCGCGTAGAGGGGGAGGAGGAGGAGAAGAAGAAGAAGAAGAAGAAGAAGAAGAAGGAGATACGAGGGAAGTGGAGGATTTATGAAAGCGTTACGAGGGCGTAAGCAATTTAGTAGGAAACGAGAGGTCTCTCTCTCCCTTGTAACCGAGGAAATATAGTTGTGGGTGGGCCTAACGCTGTAATCTTTTCTCTCTCTTTCTCTATCTCTCGGTAACTCGGTCTTCTCGATGAAAAATCAATACGGCCGTTTGTAGACAAGCTATCGCCTGCATACGATATTCATTCATACGATTACATATATATATATATATATATAAATATACAGAGAGAGAGAGAGAGATAGTCGGGTTAACCAGTCACCAAAAAGGAACGGAAATCGTCCTGTCGGCTCTTGTACGTGTGCACTACAGCACTACTTACGAGCGTAAGTATCGCTCGAGCGTGGCTGTCGTCCGTGTACAAGGGTATTTATCCGCCTACGCGTATGTTACGGGCGCTGGCCAGGGCCCGGCCAGGATCGGACCGGGGCACGGCCAACATGAATGAAAGCGTACCACGTATCGTCGCGACGACGACGATCGTTAATGATCCTCCCACTCGTTATACACACTTTGTCTTTGATCTCGGTATTAACGAGGGGAAAGACGAAGAAATTTTACATTTTTTGTTTTCTTGAAAAAAAAAAATAAATAAAATAAAAAATAATTTTTCTTTTTTTGTTTCCTTCGAGCAATCGAATCGGTAACGAACGATTGGAGATACGGTCAAAAGTCGCATTCGTTGTGGCCCCGACCACACACGTTCTGGGAGCTTCTCTCGGGGGCCTATCACGTGACTCGGCTCTCGTTCGCGCCAAGGGTAATCCCCCCTCCGATCTGCGCGCGCAGCCTTCCACCGTAGGGTAATGTTTCTTTTAAGTGCGAACACAAATTGTAACTGAGACGATCTTCTACGATGCCCTCCCGTTCGCACGAGGTTGATGCGCGCGCACACTTTTTCACACGCGCAGCAGCCTACGGTCACGTGACGTCCCGCAACGTATCGCTCCGTGAAACTCTCGCGGTCGTCGTATCACATTTCAAAAGTCGTAAGTTTTTTCGATTCTGGCGCGTGAACGCCACGAAGGGGAATGCGACGCTCTTGATTTTCGGGCCTTATCGTTCTCGTGGAAAGGGGGGGGGGGGGAGGGGCGAAGCGAATTATTCGTTCTCTTATCCAGAAACATTGAATTTTTATCGTTTTTGCTTCCGATTAATGTCGAGATCCGAGCGATTATTTTTAAATCTTCGGGCTTCTGAAAAAGTTTTTTTTTTTATGACTCGTGGCGAATTTCGTCGAGGGATGAATTTTGCGAAATTTATAGATAATTTGTCGTATCTCAAACGGCCTGTCACAAGTTCGCCGGAAATACTAATGTACTTTTATAAGATTGGAGCAAAGTGTACATTTAATCCCGAGTCTTACGCGGACCACCCCGTAAGCGCGATATTCCAGAAGTGAGGGCCCCGAGGATTCCTCGCGCCGTGGCCGAGAGAACGAGTCGACGATAAGACCCTCGAGTCTTATCACGACCTATTAGATATAGACGCGAGGACCGTGAATGGATCGAGCATTTTTGCCGATTACCGATTGCTCGAACTTCCCGGGATTTTCACCGATCGCGATTTATCCGTGTAAAGTACGTTTCGCGGCTCGCGATCGAAAGGACTCGAGCCGAGAGGTCGAAAGGTCGAACGATAATGTTTTTCGATTTTTTTTAAAAATCATTTTCATATTTCGTTTCGATAACCGATTTTTCGTTTTGTTCTGTTTTCATTTCTTTCTTTCTTTCATTCTTCTTTAAGGGTGACATAGAGTTCGAATCCGGTCGTGAAAACGATGTTGCGTCGCGATATAAGGCGTATCGTATAGAACGAAGAAATCGGTATTCGCGCGGTCACCATATGCGCGTAGCACAACCGGTTGTCTCTTCTTTTCAATGTCCTCGCTCGCCGCTCGCCGATACCCACAACGCGCGACACGGTTTTTCCGTATTACACGGTGTAGGGAACGATCGACGTCCGGCGACAAAGTCGATCGAAAACCGATTTTCGTTTCGATATTACCGATCGAAAAAATCGGTAACCGATTTTTCGTCGCGCATTCGAGTTTTTATTTCGTTAATCGTTTACGTAATAATCGTGTACCGGTGCGATCGGTGAGTCGCATCGAGATGGTACGAACGCACGTGTCATTACCAGATACCGATCTCTTCTCGATCCCTCGTACATATCGATATATGTCTACACGTCGGTAAGAAACACGATGAAAAAAAAAGAGAACGTTGCGTCGCGGTGAGAGTACGAGGGCTTCGGCTGAAATAAGGAAAAGAAGAAAAAAAGAAGATGAAAGACGAGGAAAAAAGGAAGGAACGAGAGGAGGACGAGAAAAGAAAAATAACTTGATCGTGGCAACCGAGAAAGATGAGACGCTTTAAATATTTGTACCGTAAATCGATGATGTTCACGATCGTGTAATTACAGCTCGAATCGTTCCGAGAGATTCTCGCTGGTTTCCATATTAATGCACGACGCATAAGCCGACTTTTATTTATATACTTTTTTTTTTCTTCTTTCTGTTGTTTTGTTTCTTTTTTCTTCTATCGTCTTCATCTTCCTTTCCGTTGCACTTTACAAAACGCGAAAGACTAGGAGATAATTGATCGGTGAACTCCATTAGCATCTCATTTTCGTCTCGTTGCTTTGCTCGCCGGGTGTAAGAACGATAAAGGCGTAATACACGAGTAGTAAGTAAAAAAAAAAAAAAAAAAAAAAAAAAGAAAAGAAAAACATAACAATTTAAATAAAAAATACTCTTGCGAAAACGTATTATTCGCAACATTTTTACGACGTCGATAAAGCATCGTGTCAACATTGTACGGGATAAAAATGACGGTTTATTCGAGATTCGAAAATTTATTACCGTCTTTTCTTTTTAGTTTATTATCGTTGAATATTTTTTATTCTCGTGTTCGTTTCTCGAATAACGCCGGAGAGACCTTTAGAAAATCATAGCGACAGGTCGTACGTGGCTACTCGATATGGAAAACTCAGGCGAATATTGTTAGAGACAACGACGAAGAGAGGTAGATACAGTTATGCAGGCATTCGCATCGAGACCAAGATCGTGAAGCCTAGAGAGCCTCGTCCCCTCTGACCCGACGCGATGGCAAACGACTGGACGTAAGAAGCGGTGGCTGATTTATGGCCTCGGCGAAGTCCGCATCGCGGATCGCGAGCGCGCAAAGCGCATAAGGCAAGATCTTCTTCCGCTCGGTCGACTAGCCGAGGATGTTCCGTTCTCGCGGCGGTCGATCCGCGGGGAAAGCGTCCCATCGCGAGTTGCCGGCGATGCGACGACGCGATGAAAGCTACGAGCGTGCCAGCGCGTTTTTTTTTTTTTTTTTGAGAAATTCTCGAATGAAATAATCCGTCGTAAGATCGCAGGATTCTCTCGCCTACGCTTAAAAAAACTCGCTTTCGTGTCTCGAATAAAGTTTATTCGGTATGAACGTGATTAATTCGTATCGAACGAGGTTTATTCGAGTTGAATTTGATTTTAAATAAATTTGAATTTTAGAAAGATTTATCGAAATTATTTACGAATTTCGATCGAATCGATTTTTTTTTTTTTTTTTTTTTTTTTTTTTTTTTTTTAGTTAAAATCTATTCTTCGTTCATTCGACTCGAATAAAAATGAAATTGAATTTTCTTTGAAATAAATCTCAAATTTATTTAAGATTTATCGAAATTCGTACGAATTTCAATTGAATCAAATTTATACAGAGTTTAAATCCCATCTATTCGATCGAAACTGGAACGAATGTAAAGTTAGCGTCGCGTATCAAAAGTTAAGAGGCTTATCGAGCTACGTACGTATGAATATAATCGTCGTAAAGCCTTAATAGACGGTAGAATAGTGGGAATCGTAAGCATAATGGGCCATCTACGTGGCCCAGGCTAACCCTACGTCGTCGATCTCCATCTCTCTTCCTCCCCCTCTCTACCTTCTTTCCATTAACCGCTCTTTCTCTCGCGAAGGATTTATGCCGTGCCACAGCGTGCGGTAGCGATCCACCGCCGCGAATGCCCACGGTGAGCGAGTTTACATTAATGTATGAGGGCAATCGTAAAACTTGATGTGTACATACGTCTCGATCCGGTCCCGCGAGGGAGCTGGGCATATGCCCTCCCCGAGACGATTTTCTCGTACGAGACGAAAGAAAGAAAGAAAGAAAGAAAAAAAGAAAAAAAGGGGAAAAAAAAATTCTACAACGCGCGACGCGTCGCTCGTGTCTACAGAAGAAAATTCCAAGGACCCGGACAAAGGACAAGGATAAAAGGAGGATATTGAGATTAATCGATAACGAAATAAAATCCCGGAAGTTCGAAGAACACGTGAAAGATTGTAAAATAAAATTGTTAAAAGAACAAAATCGATATCGATGCATAATCGATCGAGAGATATTTCATTCGATCGGCATCTTCGCGTTTCGCATCGACGAGATGGGATGAGAGATATTGTATTAATAGCTGACGAAAGTCATCGTCATCGGTCTCGTCTCAACGTGTACACAAACACACACACACACACACACACACACACATGGAAATAAATTTCCTCCTATTCGATTTTTCATTTTTTTTTCTCTTTTTTTTTTCTTCAACATTCGAAGACGCGAGGGCAATTATACCAACAGGAACTAGTTATTCTAATATGAGTCATTAATATATGAGCCGAGTTGCGAAGAGTGGATCGTAAAGTAATTCAGGAACACACAGGGTGAGGTCATCCTCTCTCTCTCTCTCTCTCTCTCTCTCTCTCCCTCTCTCTCTCGCTCTCTCTCGTCTCGATATCTCCCACAATATAACACCAAGTTGTTACCGCGTACGATATATATGTATATTGAAATAAGGTGACTCGATGAACCGCCGGGAGATGGCGCTCGTCGATCCTAACGTAATTATCGCGATAACTGCGCATACTACGCGACCGTAGTTTTACCTTGAGAAACTTTCGAAGCTACAAAGAGACCACGATCGATGTTTCTTTCTCTCGATAAATTTGCATCGAGGGGAAATATAAATAAATAATAATTAATTGATTATAAATTCACATTTTCAACGAGTGAAAGGAATTTAAATCGAACAATTTTTTTAATCGAAAAATCACTCGCGTCGTTAAACCACGAAGAATTATTTCCGTCGCGTTTATAAACATTTTCTTTATTTCTTTTAACGAGCACTTTCGTGACAAAATTCTCGTATATCATTGGCGAATACGCGTGAATTAATCCGCGAAACGGTGAAAAAGTGGACCAGGCTGAATTATTTTTAATGGTCCGTCGTCCGAGACTTGCAAAACTTGGTTTATTGCGCATGAATTCGTGCGAGAGAGAGAGGGAGATGGTCGAAGGCGATGAGTAGCGAGGGAGCGACACTTAACCGACGGCAGTAAAAACGAAAACCGCGAAGCGAGGAGCGCTAGTTTTCGAAGAAAGCGAGAGAAGAAGCGCGTGCGCGCGCGCGCATGCGCGATAGCGCGAGCTCGGCGGTCTCTCGCGAGTGTTGGTAACCGCTTATGGGTCCTCCGTCTCGACCACTCGCTTCTTCTTTTATCAGACGGCGTGATCGACGCGGATTTAACTGCCGGCGAAGACGAGTCGTCGTCGGAGTAAGAAAAAAATATATATAAAAAAATAGATAAAAAAAAAATAGAAAGAGAGAGAAGAGGAATAATGCGACGATTCTCTCTCGTCACGAATCAAGGATATTATCATCTCTGCCCGTGTGCCTCGTGCGTGGGAGATGACACAATATTAGATGGAAGTCGCGTCCCACAGCTCCCACAGAGACGACTCGCGTGTGGACGTCGAGCGTCTCTCTTACGAAATAAGTGACATGAGAAACGGCAGCTTGTTAAATACTTGATTTTTATTAGTATTATTATTGTTATTATTATTACCGTTTTCTATAGTGTCGCGTTACAAACTACTTTTATTTAACGTCAGTTCGTAGATCGGATCGCGACATAAACGATATAAAACACACACACAAGATTGACGTCGATATATTTCGGACAATGTTTTACGCGTTGAGAAACAAAAATCGACGTATTATTTTCGCAGAGAAATAATAAATTTAGTCGACGTCTTTACGAATGATTCGAAGGTAGAAAAGCCGAGCAGGTGCGTCGCGGTTGTAACGAAGGCCTTTAACGTTTAAATATCGGTGCGCGAAATGACCTTTCGCGCGATAAAGAGGGATGGACGCGATTCGTAGCGCGTTTCGCCTCGAGGACTTTGCGCGAACGGCTAATCCTCGCGTTGAAAATCTTATTTTTTTTATCGGATTAAAGACGCGCGCGCGAGATAAATAATACGAATATTTGGGTCAAATTCTTGTCGTGGGACGCGCATGCGCCCAATTAAAATAACAACGTTGAGGAAAATAATGCATTTAACGAAATAACGATTTTTTTTCTTCTTCTTAACTCGAAACGCCCCATATAATCCGCGATGCGGGGATATTTACGATTTTGGCGAAACTTGTGTACGACGACGATACTTAATAAATCAGTGAATATATAAACAAATAAATTGAATGACTTTATACGCGAAACGATCGGGTTAATTCGCGGTAGAGATGGTTACGGGCTGATTCAAGAGAGAGAGAGAGAGGGAGACTGGAAAATAATTTTCGTAGTGCGAGACGTCTCTGTGTGATACTTAATGTTGCGTATAAATATTTTTTAAAGATCGCCACGGTCTCTCCGGGGCTGCTCGAGCTGCATAACGAGCGATCCACGAGCGGGGTTCGAGCGAGAACGCGTTAAAAGTCGCAATGGGGAACGGGGTACCCAAAACGGAATCCACTTTAATGTGAATTAGTACGCGGAACAACGCCCACGCGACGAAATATTGCTGTCGCAGAAAACGGGAACTCGGCCTCGAATCTTCGAACGAAGATATTTCTCTTTCGCTAATTTCTTTTTTCATGTTTCCTTTTTCTTTTATTTTTATTTTTACGAACCGAGTAAAAAGTCTGAAAATTTCGTGGTTACTCGAGACACGCGCGATTTGAACGATTTTTTCTGATTTTTTTTTTTAAACATTGTTTCAACACCTCGTTACGTGTTTTTTTTTTTTGTAAAAATTACTGTCGAAAAAATTTGCAAAAAATAGAACGCGTTCACAAGGGTAGTAGGAAGCTTAGAAAAAATTGAGAGGCAGATCGTAGAGGTCGAGGGTAATCCGGTACATTTGACTCGAAACGCCCCATATACGCGACCGTCCTATTATTTCATCGTGGGATTTTTACCTCGCGCCTCTTAATAATTTCGTGATTCAATATCGTTGCAAGAACGTGTATCGTCTTCCCACTCGTATACGTATTTCCTTCGAACGAGTGATATTCTCTAGCTCGAGGAACCGTAAAATCGTTTCTGGCACGCAACCAATTTACTTCTTCGTCCCGAAATGGGGAACTTCATTAAAGTTACAGCTCGTTGATTCGTGCCGCGATCGTCTTATCGATCATGTCATTTTATTATCACGGTAGTCTGGCGAACTCTCGTGGCGAACGTCGGCTGAAACGTCTCGTCGTCAAAGAAAACGGTATTATAGTTATAGTTGCGATTGCCGGGATGCACGCGTGCCGCTCGTCAAGGAACGAGGCGTTCGATCGCTTCTTCTTCCTCGTGAAAAAAATAAAAAAAATAATAATAATAAAATAAATAAATAAAGAGTCGAATTGCAACGCGCGAATAGGGCAAGGCTGACGCGACGGACGGACGCCTATCATGCGATATCGACATTTGTATTCCAACAGTTTCGCATTCTTCGGAGAATATTCTTTTTGCAAACTAAAAGAAACAAAATTTCTTCGATCAAACAGGTCGCGCCTTGAATAAAAAGCATCGATTAAATTCTACACACAACAACAAAAATTAAATTCGATTGATTTTGCGATATTATTTTCAATATAAAAAAATTGATACTTTTTTAGCGCGACTGTACTGGCACGTCCTTAAATACGAGCGTTTCTCGAGTACGTCGGCCGGCGAGTTTTATTACTCGCATTATACGACTGGACTGCATAGTGCACTCTCTTACGGCATGTACGTACAGTGCACACTAACAAAACAAAACACAGTCTCTCTCTCTCTCTCACGAGCCGTGGGGGTCTTTCGGTATCAAGACGCGGCGCGTATTAGCCACGTATATAATTGTTGTAACGGGCAAACCGCGGTGAGCATTAGTCGGTACTTTAATCGTTGCTTTAGTTATACTCACCCCTCTTCTCTCTCTCTCTGTCTGTCTCTCTCATGCCTCGACAACTTCTCACGACGAGCGAGAGAAAATCTGTTTGCATTCTCGACTGCAGGTCCCTCTGCCCAAGGAGTAATTTAAATGCCCAGATAAAACGTGCACTTCGTCAACGGTGCAAACAGCCTTTGCTTGTACTTGGACAAAATGACTGGTAATATAAATTAACGTCCGTGTGCAAAACTTTATCGTTACACTTTGAAACGTTACTAACGTCTGAAATTACACAAAGTTTAACATTTTTCTTTGTTCATTTTACAGATACGAAAAATCATCTCTTTTTCGTATTAAATAGGTAAAATGACATAATTTTGGGATTAGTAGTTTGTTGAAAGATTCACGAGTAGAGTACGGTCGAGCCCGGCTGGCGGGAGAAGTAATGGGCCTCTCGGTCGATATTAATGACCCGGTGATCTGAAAAATTCGTCGCCGGACCACCCCGTGCCTCGTTCGAGACATCGGCAGAGTCGGTCCGCTGTTCGCGGTGACAAACGGTCGAGGTTTGCGCTCTGCGCGAAATGCGAACTCGTCGCGAGAGAACTTCGTTCGAGTTCAAGGACATCAAGAAAGAAGGGAATCAAAATTATAAAGGGAGGAGAAAGGAAGGAAGGAACGAAGGTGTGCCCGGGGTATTTGCGAGACGCGATGAAATTGACGTGGGTGCGCGAGAGAAATATCGTAACGAGCAATCCCGTTGGAACGAGCAGCACGTGCTCATCGTGAAATTACGAACGAAACTGGGGCTTTCTTTTCACCTCGAAGAATTTCGTGGCTCTCGCCTTCACGCGTCCAAGACACATCGACCCTAGCATTATAACGATAGAGTCGCTCTTCTCTTCGCGTACTCATTAACGCCAATGTACAGTCGGCGTGCCTTCGTTTCTAATTATCCACGTTGCCGCGGTATTTACCAGACGTTAGACGCGTCGGCAGAACGATAGACCGGTGCCCAATCGGCGGCTAGTCAATCAAAAGCCGCTGCGGCGCGGGGTCGTTAGCGCTCGTACTCGCCATTGTATTTTACCGAAGTGTTTCGTTCCCTGGGAGGAGGAAAGGAGCACGTTCGAGTCGAGAAATTCGAGACATGAGAATCCAACTGGGTAAAAGTATCACACGTGTAACCTAATGTCGAACTTTTCAAACCGCGAGACAGCTCAGGGTGCCTCGAGGAGAAATTTATTCCCGATCGTCGAAAGATTCTCAGGTGAAATTTGTCCCGCAACGCAAATTATTTCCACGCGAAACAGGTGAATTCTCTTCAGAGTTGACGCAGCAGGGGTTGGAAATTTTTGAATCGAAGGCACGAGCCTTTCGGCACAAATCGTCAGAATTACAGGCCTCCAGTTATAACCAGCGAATAATCAACGGAACGAAAAAACACGAATAAACGAATAAAAAAAGGCCAGCGTGAAGGAGCGGAGGGTTGAAATTGCGAGGATATGACTCGAGTAAACCGGTAGCCGGTGGTTGAGCTGCGAGAAAAATAAGAAACGTCAAACGCTAACCGTAATAACCAGTTGAACGTTTTCAGGACACGGACGAGGGATCGCGACGTTGAGTCTCGCGGGACAAGATTCGCGACGGTGAACGGGAATGGAAGGGAAGAAGAGTAGAATCTAAAACTAATATCGAACGAAACCCGGCAATTGTGGTCTCGGAGAGAAGCTCATCGCTACCGGCCTCTCGCGGACCTCTCAGACCCATCGTCGGTCTTGCCGAGGTAAGATAGCTTTTGCCGGCTCCGATCCTCATCTCGATCGAGGTGAATCGTGCCTGTGGCCCACAAGGGGCCGAGAGAGGGCCCCGCGTTGGTCGCGCGTTGGCTTCAATAATTTCATTCGCTCTCGCCGGGCGTAGGACTAATTTTGAATGCCATTATTAGTTAACACAAGCCGCTGCCAGATACCTAGATTATACATATATATGCACGTGGAAATAATGCAAAAGTTGGTTCGTTTGTAGCTACCGACGAGGCGGCCGAGCCAGCGAATTGTTATTTGCTTATTTTTCTCAGATTGCCCCCGTTATTGCGTTCCATCGAGTTTCAGCCCTCGCGATCTCCTGGAATTGTCTCGAGCTGCAGTTTCATTCCTTTGGATGAATTGCATTTTACAAAATGGCCGACGAACAATCGTTCCGCGAAATCAAATGCGATAGGTTATATTTTCCGTTTGATTTCGATTTCCAATAGACCTACAGGTTTCTAACTTTAGGGTGTCGATTAACGAGTATCGAGGACTATGTGGACCAAGAATTACCTCGATATGTTGAGAATAAGGATGGAATCAATCGCATCCTTATTCTCACCAACTAACGTCGTTCGAACGACGGAAAGATAGACGTGATGTTGGCGCATTCCGCACGGTGGCGCCACCTCTCGACCCATTTGCCGATCAACCTCTTTACTATATATATATATCTATATAGATGTATAGAATATCGGTATGCAAGGTATCGTGTGCACACGGTATTGTTTTTTTTTTTTTTAATTTCTCTAGCTCACTCATCACCGGGGCTTTCTTAATATACATTCATCGAAGGAATCACCGCGAGGAGATGCAATTCTATTATTGCATTGTACCACTCGGATCTTTCGTATTTGTATTTTCTTTTTTTCTGTTCGAACACAGTGTTCTCGTGGACAAGGAACAACGTTGATTCGCAGTCTCTCACTCACCCGGGAGTCTCCAACGCGAATTCCTGATGCTACCTACCCACTTCCCACCCTCTTTTATTCATTATACTCACCGTGAACACCGCGAACCCGGAGTTTCAGGTATACGTGGATATTTTCTCATACGATCAATGGACATCGCGATTATTGTATCTCGCTATGAGTTAAGTCGCTTCGACGCGATTTCTCATGATTCTTCCGGGACGACCGTGGGCGCTCTTCGCACCAAGTGCATTATCCAAGAGATTATTAGAGTTAAACAGGAAATCGATGAGTCAGGCTTCTGAGGGCGCTGCGAGGTTTACAACTCCTTTTTTTTTCTAATTAATCGAGACAGGACTTCCTATCCTCGCCGGTTGATTTTCTCACGGGTTGACTATCGTTCGAAGAATTACGAGAGTAAAAATCACAATCAACCCCTAAAATTCTAAGAAATCAAAAATTTTCATCGTGTTAGACGTGTTAAAAAGCAACTTGACTCGGTTGACGAGCATGAAAGATAAAGAAGAAAGGGATGTCTATCTTGCTGCTGAAGCTCTCGACTTCTCGCACAGAGTAAGAGAGAGAGAGAATCCTGGCCATTAGGCCTTCCTCTATCGGTCCCGGTGTGGGCAGTCTCGGTTGCATCGCCCCGAACCCGCACCGGCTCGGGCTCGCTCACGTATCCGTTCTTTGATGTCGAGCCGCTCGAGGTGCATTGTACATGCATTATAATGCATACCCCGCGAGCCAGCGAGAAACTGTATCCGACTCACTTTGTTTCTCGCCTTTTTTTTTCTTCTTCTTTGCCCCCTCAAAACCCCTTTTCTTTTCTTTTTTTCTTTTTCATTCTTTCACTTGGTGCGCGCGCGCGCGATATGTTGGTATTACACGAAATCGTAGCCGGTGATGCGAATTACGATCATCCAAAACCGTACCTGACCGTACTCCAGGACTTTGCACCGACTAAGGATTCGTATGAATAGAAAGGTGCCGGTCCGTGGATACGTGATGGGCGTTTGCAATTCAAAAATCATATTACGTAAGACAGGGAGGAGGCGAGGGTTGGCGTACGCTTGTGAACTTCCACGCGATGCATCAAGCTTGGCAATCGACTTTTGCCTTGAGATCGCACCGTGAAAATTGCCTCTTTTTCCAATGATTAGGAATGATTTTCGCGTCACGACTTTCTACAAATTTTCTTATATACTAATTTTACTAATTTTGATTAAGCCTTCTCGAAGAATTTACGAAATTAATTACTTTGTGAATTTCTCGTAAAATCAAAATTCTTTCGAGACATTCACGAAGTTATATTTTGACAATTACTTCGAGAATCTCTCGAGTTAAAAAACGTATTTTCGTGAATTTTTAAAAGAAGGGTTGAAAAAAGCGAGGGAGAATAAATATGCGAGAAGGCAGTTGTGCGAATCGATTTCAGGAGATTCACGTAACAAACGAGACGAGAAGGGAGGACGCGGGCTTCCGCGCTACGCGAGGGAAAAGTGGAGAAGTCGTTGATACCGTAGCGGCTTGCGCAGTCGCCTCTGTGCGAGGGAGGCAACCGGGGTTGGAGCGAGGGGCTAAAGCCGCTCTGTAATTTGCGCGGTCGTGCCTGCTACGGGATTCGCTTGCCGTCGACGCTCTCATCCCCCCAAGGGGTCTTTTCTCAATGATATTCCGGGAGGCCCGGCGGGTAGGCGAAACACACATCCTCGATTCACCGGGTGGAAACGATGGCGCCGAGAGGAACTCGGTCGAAACTGGCCATTGCCCGGAAGCGAGGTTCGAGCGAGAGAGAAGATAAAAATAAAGAAATTGAAAAAAACAAGGTGGAACGAACGAAAAAAAAGTAAGAAACAAAATAAGAAAAAATAATCCAAGGTAAGAAACCTTTCTTCGAGTTGGTCCAGGCACCACCACTATCGGTCGAAATTATCTTTTCGAAAACTTTTGTTTTGATTTTTCTTTTTTTTCTTGAAAATTGGACTTTGAAAGATTGTCGTAAAATTAAAATCATTTCGAGGAGTGACGAGTGAGAAATCTAGCGTTCGTTAAGCGGACCCCGAAGGCTTCGATCTCGGTTCGAAATACCGGTTTACCGATTTCTTCTATCGAAATCCGTCCAATTAAAGTTTCGACGATGTACATCACACTTTTTTTTGTTTTTTTTTTTTCAACTACGGTCGCGCGAAGCTCGTTCCTAGAAATAAAAATCGTGCATGTCAGAGAAGAAACAAAGAGAAAAAGAAATGAAAAAAAAAAAAAAAAAAAAAAAAAAATAGGAATGAAATCCACGAGAATAATGACGGTTGAAAGACGTCATTGTCGTACGAAACGTTTCTTCGATTGCGTTATCGATTGACCACGCGAGGGAGCGCGAGGAAGGTGAGCCTCGCGTACAGTACACGCGACGCAAGTTGTCGTAAGCATACTAATACCAAGCCGACAATCGTTCGTCGGGTAAAGGAAAACGATTGCCTCGATTCCCAGACTCGAGCTCGTTCCTCCCGACGTTCATACGCTTCTTGGCGTTATAGCCAAACTCCACGACGAGGTTAAAGAAATCTTCCGCGTCGCGTAAAAAAAAAAACCAGCGATATACGCGACGTTCTCATCCCGAAAAACGATCGTCCTCGCATCAACTTTTCCCACAATTCGCCCATTCGTTCAATTTTTATTTTCGTCGGTTTCTTTTAAATCAGTGAAGAACAAATTTCAAAATTCGTCAATTTTGAATGAAACGTTTTTTATTGAATTTATTACAATTTTTATTTTCATTAATTTCTCTTTTTTTAATTTACCCAAAATATTTATTTTTAAATTTTATAATTTCGTACGGAACGCCCCATAGACGCGCATTTAATCTCGCGAGCATAAGATCAGAGGCAATGTTAACCGTGATCGTACGAACATGGGATTTTTATAAGAGTGACATTTCTATTCCCGCGTCTGCACGAACGATCGTACGTCTCGAGGGACGCGGAATTAAGGAGAGGGGGGGGATGGGGATATCGCGAGAGTTATAGAGATGGATATACGACCCCGAGGAGAGCGTTAACAATCCAACGGACGAGCCGATATTGATGGCCCGGCGAGAAAACGGGATTTATTAATGTTAACGATTAACGGACGAACGTTCTGTTCGTTTCACCGCACGGTGAAAAGAACGTCGGAGAGAACTCGGAATTACGATTGCGACGAAGATGATTCTATCGAATAAGAGTCGGAGTATTATAAACCCACAACGACCGTACGACACGAACTCCTCTTTCCTTCTCTCTCTCACTCGATTATCCCAGACTCTCGGGGTCCATAGGAGTAAAGACCTCTGACGACTTTCCCCGCCGCCGCCGCGTTGCTTGATCGTTTTCATATACTTCATTTCTCGCGTTATTAATGTACCTTCGACTGTACACGGGTCTATCGAGTATATTTCACGCCTTTGTCCGAATACACGGGCGATGATTATACCATCGTTAGATACACCGTAGTCTTTTCTCTCTCTCGTTCTCTCGCTCTCTTTCTCTCTTTCTTTCGCGTGATTAACGAACTAGGAAATTATATCGAATGAGGGGGTGATTAGCGCGATAATTATGTAGTCGCTTAGTGACGAGGATCCTTTTTTTTTGTCCGACGTTACTTTTTCTTCGCTAGTCTCGCTGGGAGATTCGGCCACCGCTGTCATCGGGGTATCATTGTTACTTTGAGAATCTTTCGAGCGCGTGATTCGTCGATATAAAAATCGATATTTCGTATCGGAAATGAATGATAAGCGAAATTAATTAATTTTAAACAAAAATAGACAATTTTCTATCGAGCTCGTGGATTTGTTTAAATAAAAATCGATCTTTCGTATCGATAATGAAAGACGAGGGAAATTAATTAATTCGAAAGATAAGAATTTTTTTTTTTATAAAAAAAAATGGATAATCGTTAACGAGGTTGTTTTCTCGGGACTCGTTTGTCGATGAACGATCCGAGGAAGTATTCGAGCCGTTGCACCTTAGAAACGACCCACGTCGTTGAGAAATATCTCGCCCATCGATCGATTGCTTTATTAAATATTTTCGCAATAGCGAAACGAACGTTTATTTATATTTTATTTTCTCTGTTTTTTTTTCCCCCTCGAGTAACACGAACGTTGGTTACACGCGGAACGCACCCGTCTACGGCGTGGCAGAAGACGTCGGTGCGTCGGTACGGCAATAAATCAACGCGGTTTTACAATAGCGAAAAAAAAAAAAAAGAAAAACTTACGCAGCATCTCGTCCTCCCGTTTTCTTTCTCTCTCTCATTTCACTTTTCTCGCGCTAAGTTTCTGACCTCGCGAGAGAGACTTTTCCACCGGCGATACGCGCGACGATTCTCTCGGTAGCTCGCCCGGGCATCGTGCCAGCCGTGTACGCGTTCACCAACGTTTAAACTTACGCAAATGCATTCTCGCGCGCGGGCTCGTCGTGCGAAATAATTGAAAAATGGCTCTTGCGACTGTTTTTTTTTTCTTTGTTTTTCTTTTTTTTTTTTCGCTCGTTGTGACGAGCGAAAGCTACGCGGCGCGCAATCGAGCAACGCGCGGGAATAATAAATTAGGCTCGTTGGTAATTCATCCCTCCTTTGCGCTTGCGCAAAAATTCATTTCGATACGACGAATTTATCGCTCGCACCTTTCACCCAGTCAAAAACAAAGGATTTATTTTTTATTTTGCAATATTTTTGTTTACATTTGTTTTTCTTTTCAAGTTTGTAAAAACAATCTCGAAGACGAAACTGAAGGTGGCGCAGATCAAGCCGAGGCCGAGTGTAACGAAGGCGAAGGTCAAATCGTCGAGGGTCAAAATCTTGAAGGTCAAATCTTTGTCCTTGTCCTCGCGCGCTTTGGTTTTCCTCAAGGGGTTTTCCACGTATTTGTTCCCTAGGTATTCGAAGAGATTTGCCTCGAAGAGTGACCTTGAGATTTTATTAACTTTTCCTTTCAGCGGCCAATCCTCTCGTATGACCCAGGTCGTCAAAATCTTGACGACGTTGTCGGAAACGTGACAATTCATCTTCGCTGCGGCAACGACGAGAGTCGATGCAATTTGAATCTTCCGCCACGAATTTCTGTCCATCGAATCTCGAATCCTCGAAAATAGGGAATAAACTCGATACGACGTAAATCTTGTGCTCAGATTCCGCAAGTTCGTTCATCGTCTCGACGTTTCTAAACGACTGTCGTCTCGCCAGAAGGGAGGACAGTTGACCTTGAAAAATGCCCTGCATCGTTAGCGCGTAAAGAAGCAAAAACGTCAGATAAATTCTGGGCGCGAGTTTGATCGGCAAATCGATCAACGACGAGCAACAGATAAAACGCAAGGTGTTGTCGAAAATGTTGAAAGCGGACTGACGAGCGACTAGTTTGAAGAAAATTAGGACTGTGAGAACGACGAGAAACATGCCGATTTTTGATGGTCCGTCGTAGAGCGAGATGATTTTTTCTAATTGCGATAGGTGACCTCTGTAAACGAGTCATGATACCGAGTCCTCCTTGATAGAACGGATAAAGAATCGGTAGATTTCCCACGATCGCGTAATTTCGCGGCACGAAACTTATGTTGACCGTTTCCGCCAGAACACCGTCGACTTTTCCATTCTCGTCGATCCAGCCCATATCTTTTTCTTCCTTGTGAATCGTTAATTTTACAGACGCGTTGATGACGCGAAAAATATCTCGAGCGAGCTCGCCATCAACACCTCGCATCGAATCCACTCCGGTTTTTCTCGGATTCGCTTGCGCGAATTTCGTAGCCATTGAGATTCTTCGTTTTTTCGAAATTTAAGGTCGAACAGATTTTCATATTTTCGTGGTATTTTTGAACGAAGAGAGACCAGGGGTGCTCGTTGACACTAACGTATGTTTTTTCGAGATTCCACGGGGTGGGTGCGATACTCGCGTAAGGGTTGAAAGTGTAGATCGTTGGGGTTGTTTGATTGTTGCAGAAAAATTGTACGTTGAGAATATTCATTTTCCAGGCTTTTCGTAGAATTTTGTGGGCCTTGAGGCAGCCTAGTTTTTCCGGAGATGATTCGAGGATGTAAAAGTCAGCCACGTGATTCCACCACAGGGTTGTTTTTAACTCGATGCTGGGGGTTTGTTTACAGATCTGTGAGAATCGTCGATCAAGACTGTCGCCAGATTTCCATCCGATGACAGGGATGCTATTTGAGGTGAATCACCCTCCACCCCTATCAAACTTCCCTTTTCGTAGCAGGATTTTATAATTTGAGTCTGACAATTGTGGGAAAAAAATGTTTAAATTTGTTTAATTAATTAATTCTGTGATTAAAAAAATTATTTTTACCATTTCAGTGACAAGATAGGATGATTCTTCAGATTCTGGTGTCTTGATAATAATTTCACCAATGCACGTGTGCGTGATTAATGAAAAAAAAAAAATGAAAATTCGAAAATTCACCAGATTCATTTTTGTGTTTCCACAGACGTCCCGTTTTTTTTCTGTTGCAGAACGCAGCAACGTCCACCAAACGACTGGAAATCACCCTCGCGTAAACATAGAGAAGCGTAAACTCAACGCCTAGTAATTTTCAAAAAATATTTACCTCACGAGTTTTTTTTTTTTTTTTTTTTAACACAAACGTTGAAATTGATTTTTAACCTTCCTAGAAAAAACAATCGATAATTCTCGTTCGTTGTAAATAATATTTTTCTTAATTTATAAATTTGTATCATACGAAAAACAAAAGAAAAAAAAAAAATTCTTTCGCATAACTCAGACGCATTCCATGTAGATCGCGAGCTCGAGACGATATTCATCATTTTTCCAAGGACCCTGCCCACACCGGCCGTCGTAGAATCCACCTGGAAACATTAATCGAGCCGGCGCAACGAATCTCCCGGCGCGCGTGAACCCCGACACGGTGGAAGAGATCGCAGCGTGCACATGCCCCGTCTCTATCATTCCCACTGTGTCTTCTCAAGAACTGAGTTCGCAAGCTGCGTATAAACACCGAGCAATTTATCGAGCGAGGATCGCGTGGAGGCTCGATCAAAGTAAAACGCCTTTATAAACTCGCCCTTAAATATAATCGCAAGGTCCTCGAAATCATACGGATAAATTAAAACCGCGACGATAGAAAAATAGTGAAAAATCGTTTCGATAATCTCTCGATCGAAAAACGTTGATGAAACAAATGTGTTTTTTTTTATTGCTAGGTATTTTGTAACGTCCTGTATAATACGAGGGTATGAATATACGTGTATGCTTTTCGTACAATGCGGCATGACCGCATGTAACCGTAGCTCTTATATGCGAGCACGCGGTTATAACCCAAAGGGAGTCAGAGCTCTGGGCACCCAGGTCATCTTTTCTTCGTACTACCTTCCTCCTCCTCTCCACCTCTCTTTTCTCTCGACCGCGCGCGGTAGAATGATTGATAATCGATCGACCGAACTACCTCGGCCCTGCCACACACCGGCCGCGAATGCTCGGACTCTCTCGCGTATCCAACGAAGATGAATTCGTTCTGTGCCGAGCCCTAATTGTGCGCAGTCAGTGGTCCACCGAGCAACAAGAGTGCAGTTATACAGGAAAGATACGTAAGAGAAGAGTCTTACACGAGCGGGGAGACTCGTTGGCGAACGCGGGGGGTGGCCGAGGTTGGACTATTTTTGAATTAGGGGAGATTTTCGATCGGATAGGGTTGTTAAATGTCGAAGAGTATAAGAAAAATAATTTTTTTTTTACTTTAAAAGACAAAAAAAACGGTGACATTTTATGTTTTTTTTTTCGATTTTGTATGTATCAATTCTTATGCGAGATGGAAATAAATGTGAAATCCGTGATCAGCGGGAAATTTGGGATTGATTTAGGCCTTTAGAACTTGAGAAACGATTAAAATTCACCGGAATGGTGAATATCGCGAATTTCGATTGCATTTCCTGAAACCTCGAAAAATCGATTTTTTGCGATGCTGTATCTCCGTTTACGTTCGTCCGACAGAAAATTTCATGAGTAACTTTTTAAAGAGCTCGACGAGATCTAAAGAATGGATGAAGAAACATTTGGATAGCTCAATTTTTGTGGCCGTGGCAAAAGCTCAAAAAACGGGAGCTCATTTCAAAAATGCTTACACGACTGCTCATTTTCATCGGAAATTTTCCGCACATCACGAAAATCACAGTTATTCACACACAGAAAATCACAGACTTTTCTCCGAAATGGCGAAAGAAAATATCGTTTTCCAAAACTAATTTCAAAAGAGTATCGAAAATATGGTTTCCTCGTCAAAAAATCGAAACGAAAAACCACGAAAACGATAAATCTCATGAATTTTTAAACATCGACGGAAACAATCTCGAACGTTCTCCCCACTATTTTAATGAGACTCTTTACAACTGCATAATTACACGATTCTCAACACATGTTTTCGTCCCTGCATCCGCAAAGTCCCCTCGACAAATTGTTAGCCCGTAGGTGATGGGACGCTCGAGGCGTAACACCGGCCCGCGAGGCGGCCTTTTTCGGTCGTTTCGTACTCGTGCGTCCTCAATGACCGTCAAAGTGCGTGTTTTCTTGGCCATAAGAGAATGATGATCGATAGACATGGTTACGAGCTGCCGATCGAGAGCTGATCGATGGTTCCATCGATTGTTTTTAACGATCGGCCCGTCACGGGTGACGCCTCGACGCCGGAAGAGTCCCAGTAATTTGTGCCACGGGCTAGACAAGGGGTTCGGGCAAATGGGGCAGGCTACGTTTGTTATATTACACGTCGATCGCTTATGCAAGAGAGAGAGACATTGAAAAACAAAAAAACAAATACAAAAGAAAATCGAAAAGACAGATCGGACAAGGAAAAAAAGAATCTTTAAAAGAGGAGAACTCCCTTTTTCGGCATATCGAATGGTACAAACCACCTTCGATATCGGTAAGCGAGCTATCTATTTATTGTATTCTCGAGACGAGAAGAAACAGACAAGTCGGATCGCCCATGAACCGATCTCTTTGGGTATATATATATATATACGTTTTGATATTACACTTTATACAGGCTCCTGGTGCTGTCGACGCCTCGCGTATACACACGCCACTCGTACACGATAATTATCCCCGACTCCGAATGCCGAGGCACATTCCTCTCGAAGACCTCTCTTTCTCAAACACACGTACATAGGCACACAGGTAAACGATTGAGAAAACGAGACAGCGACGAGCATCACTTTTTGTATTATAATACGATTCTTAAGAAATTGGTAAAGGATTTTCGATTGACAACTCGATTGAACCGAAGAGACGTGGTGGAAGATGCGCGAGAGAGAGAGAGAGAGGTCATCAAGGATCAAGACACGTTGGTCTCGTTGGAAATCGTTGGCACGAATTATCTTCGTGGTCTTTTCACGAGGACGAAATAAAGAAAATGAATAGAGGGAAGAAAGAGAAGAGGTCTGGGAATGATCATGAAGGCCCCTTTGGCGAGAAGTTGAGGGATACCCAAATGAGGTGTCGTAAAGCAAAACGGTCTCATAAATGCGCCATTTCAGGCTTGTAACCAGCACTTGGTACATACACGAGCCGTTGCTTCGAGGCATCGGGTGAAATAACACGTGTGTTATACGCACACCTGTATCATGTCCAGTTTCTTGCCTCCCCCTCTTCTCTGTGTCTCGCGACGATCCGTGTCACTTCGATACGCGACACTCTCACAGGCTCTCCTTACTTCTTCTACGTTCACGTATGTATAAATTTTTTCAACTTTTTACAGGGGTTTTTAAATGTTGAAAAATATAGAAAATTTTTAGATAGATTTTTAAAGCGTGCACGAGGATCTAAAGAATGGCGCCTTGATTTTTGTGGCCGTGGCGAAGATTTGAAACCCGTGATTAATGCGAAAATTGATAAGAAAAATTTGGTCCGAAGTTTAAAATTCTGCGAAAAATTGGAAAATGTCATTTTAAAGCTTAAACGATCGTGAATGAAATAAGTACAATTAAAAATTCAGCCATTTCCTCAAAAATACTTTTTCGTCGCTTCTCGTTGATAATTATAATTAAAACGAAAATCCTGTTCCGGTTGCGCGCTCCTTGAATTCCATCGAAAAAACGAAATCAATTTTAAAAAATTGCCGACAATTAAACGATCTAATCGTGCCCTGCCCCGTTAATATTTCGAAAGTCGTCTTAATAACTTTCTCCGCACAAATCAAAAATATAAATCAGTCGTCGTAACGTTTTTTTTTTTTTTTTCATACGTGAATCGCTTTTTCGAGTGACCCAGAGTCGGGATGATTAAAGGAAAGGTCGTAGGAAGAAGAAGAAAGAAAGAAAGAAAGAAAGAATGAATGAAAAAAAAACAAAATACGAAATTGAAGATGGAAGCGTAGAAATGCTCATTGCTTTCGAATCCTCACTGACAATTACCCCCGAGGTGGCGGTGTTATTCCCACGAGAATATGTCAAAGTACTCATCGATGATATATAGCGTGCTGCGTTCGGGAGACGGGCTAGGCGTTTTTTTTTTTTTTTGCTTTTTTAAAAAAATATTTCCACCATCTTTCTCCCGCTCTTCCCTTCTTTCGTTCCAGCACTCGTAATAACCGTTTGCCACCGTATTGCCGCGGAGCATTAGAGTTATTAGGGTCGCACGGGCGCGCCAGTTCTCGACAAATTAGTTGAGAAGCAAATGGGAGAGCCTCGGGGCCGAATTGTCGGTTGTTTCGTCGTATATTTTTTTTTTGTCTTCTTCTTCTTTCCTCTTTCTTTTTCTATTTTACTTTTTTAATTCCCTTCCTCGAGTCTCTAAACATAGCTATTTGCTCCCGGGGACCAGAGAGCTTCGGATCTCGATTCCTAGTGGCACACATACACAACACGTAAGGTTTCACAGTCGCACATCCGTGACGAGGATTGAGAAATCGATTTGAGAAATGAGACTTTTTTTATTTTTTTTATTTTTTTTATTCTCGTTCATCTCGAAAGTCAAATCACGTTGAGCAACGCTCCATTAGCGATTGGATAGACAATTCTCACGGTTACGGTGGTAGTCACGAGAATACAATTAGATCGTTCTCGAGAACACCGAGTTCGTTCTGTGTTGGTCGATTTTTATTTGATTCGCTGAATTTCTTTCTTTTTTTTTTTCGTCTCGAATTAAAATCAAGGAAAAAATTTCAACGATCGTCGCGTACAAAATTTTTTCGGAACGATCTTTTTTCCATTCGCGTACCTCGCTCTATAGCCCCGTGTGAGTTTCTGTCCATCGATGCCCCGTGGCGTTCAATAAGTATTCCGGTGTGCCTATCATTGACGTATTGACAGACGTGAACAAATGATAGGACGCGCAGGTGGGAGGTAGCTGGCTATCCCAACTATAACAAACGTGCTTTACTGCGCCACGTACGTTTAAGTCACCCCGCAACACGTCTACGTCTCTAACAAAGCAGCCTTAAGGATCTCTTTGGAACGTGCAGTCGCGTTCAAAAGTTCGAGACGCGACGAAAAAGAAAGCACGAAACGATAGGTCGATTTTCGAATTTTCATTCCCAAAATTATACAAAAAATCATAAACGATTCGCCGGCCCTTCGACTTTATCGAAAACGATCCGAGTCCTTTATTTTTTTAAAATCCGGCCAAAATTATATAAAATTTGGAAATTGCCCTTTTCGAAATTAAAAAATCATCCCTTAAAGAAAAAAATGAACAAGTTTCCAACCCTTGAGGTTTTTTTGTTTTTTTTTTTGACAAGATCGAAATCTGCTTTTTTGTCTGAAAATCAGGCCCAATTTTTAAATACGACTGTACGTACCGGCAACGGGCCCGAAGAGAGTAGAACGCGCGGTTTGCCACGCCGTTGGATCTTGCCCCTTCGCCCTTCACCCTCATCACGCGCACAAGCGCATTATCATATTATACTCGTTTGTAACTACAAATTGAGTTACCCCCGCGATGAAGCAACGCTCGGGCCCATCAACCTGGGCCCCACGTTTCTTTTTCTTCCAGAGCTGCATCTCCGGACAGATATAAATCTCGGTCCCGTAAGTGTTAACTCTACGACCGAGAGAGAGAGAATAAGGCCCAAAAAGATCGATGCGCGTGTTATCGAACGCGTACGCGTCTCGGATCGAAAGGAAAATTTTTCGTTCTTCATTACTCACTTCGATAGATCTCGATAGTGAGATACGATCTAGCGTTGTAGTTTTTTTTTTTCGTACGGTTCACAGGTGTTCCTAAAAGTCACGTTGTTCCTCGACCGGAAAAAAAAAAGAATTTTCGTGACGTCCGATGCCACCGGGGGAGAGAGAGAGAATGGTATCTCGCATTTAAAACGAATTGTCTACGAAAAGCATTAGAAAAATCATTTTTCATTGGACGTGGCTGAGTTGGAAAATTCGTGATTTTTTACTTCGTGAAACTCTCGAGTTAGAAACGATTAATTGCTAGATTTTGCGAGACAAACGTGCAGAAAGTGTTACACATTGTTCCTTGTTTGAAAAATACGACGATGTGACCGAAGAACGAAGAGGACGTGGGCGAGAGATATCCCTACGAGGTCGTTGGTTAGAGCGAGAACGAAGTCTCATTACGAGAAACGAGGAAGGTCTATTCGCCTCTTACGTCGCCAATTTCCATTTCTCTCGTACGTCGTTTTATTTCCTCGTGACTCTCTCTCTCTCTCTCTCTCTTTCTCGATCCGTTCGTAAGAATGGCGACCGAGAGACTACGAGATCTTTTTGTTCGCCCCGTGTCTCGCGAGCTTCGAAACGAGACAGAGAGAGAGAGAGAGAGAGAGAGCCCTCGCGTAGGACGAGACCGTCATTTTTTACTTCAAGAGTCTCTTGCGTCTTCAACCATCAGCGAGAGGGAGCTGCATAATAAAACGAACGAGAGAAAACGAATGTACGAATGTGCTTGATACACGAAACGCCACTCTAATTTTTTGGTCGCTCATGGGAGGTCCGCGAGAGTTATCATCGTCGGGACATGTCGAAGGGGGAGGAAAAGAGAAAAATTCTTAGAAACAAAACAACGATAAAAATAAATTTAAAAAATCCTGTCCGCGACGTGAAACAAAAGTTTCTCAAACGCGTCGAGTATTTCTTTATTTTATTTTACGCTAAAAAATAAAATACACGAAAAACAAAAAAACAAACAATATATATTTAACAACAATTAATCGAAGAAAAGAAGGAAAGAGAAGTAAGGCGTTGGGTGAGCATGCGTCAGCTGACGGGGTTAGACGCGCGTGTGTTCCGAGGATCGGATTAGCATAAATCCTCGTGGGAGGACAATAAAGGCTCGAGCCTGTTAATGCAATAACGCAGAGCACGATGACGAAGTTTCTTAGCGCTTGCGCATGCGCGCACTACTACTTGCCAACAATCGTTCTCTTCCACTCTTTCGCACCTGAGAGTGCAAACGTCTCGATTCTTCTCGCGATTCGACGTAGGAAAATTGCTCAAGCAAACAAATCGTCGTCGGTGAGAGGCAAAAAGGAGAAAGAGAAAGAAAAGAAAAAAAAAAAGTCATCCTTCCTTCCCCCGTATTACACGTTTCCGCTGACCATTTTGAGTTTAAGAGGCGTGGGGCGTTCGCCAATAGGTCGTGTTCCAATTACTTGGAGAGAGTGCACAACGTTTCCCGAGAGAGGTAGGTAGGGTCGCGCGAATCACCCACCAGGACATCCCGGACAAGTTTTATTCGAAAGGTAAATACGTGTACCGCGACCTTTCCCTACCGTGTTATAAGGGGGGAACGGATCGGACGACGATGATGCATCACGCGACGACGATCGAATGTGGGAGGCCCGGAGGATCGTTTACCTACGTTGAATGTTTAATGTATGGGTCGTTCCGTGTCGAATGTCGAGGGGATGAAACCACCCTCGAAATGAAAATCGAGAAACGTTTCGATCGAAATACCGTCGCTATATAAGTTCTCCGACTGTCGAAGCGAATCGTGACGGCAACGGTAGCTTTGAAAAAAAAAAAACAAAAAAAAAACAGTAAAAATAAATATCGAAAGATCGCAACAGGTAGACAAGACCGAGAGACACGAGTGAGAATCTGTTCTACACCCTGTCATGCAACACCACTGTGTATCGAGCGTCGAGCTTAAATATTATTACTACCGTGCCTATGACTATCTCGTCCAGACTATCTGGTGTAACGAATACCGAGAAATGGACGAGGACGCCATGGGGCTTAGACCCGTTCGAACGAAGAACTCCATAGAGAACGTAAACAGGGCAATATTATGTATTGCAACTTATATGCTCCTCCTGCTCGTTCATATTGTATCGCGTGTGTGTTGGTTATGTTGTATCACAGCGAGAGAGTAAGCAAGCAAGAGAGAGAGAGAGAATTCGAAATAATTGGCCCCGCATAAATTCCATTTCGATAGATCATCGGAAAACGATCGTGATAAACCACCGACAAACGCCTGGGTAATTGGCTACCCGTTACATAATACCATAACGATATTATCAATATCCCTGTGTGCCCTCCTCGTGGCTCGCAATGCCGATCGGTATTAATGCAGCATCGTTGATATTAACGTTAGTGGCCAATGTAATAAATAGCGCCCGCGGAGAGAGAAGAGAGAGAGGCTTTCCTTCACGAACGACTCGACGAACTCGAACCGCGTCTATCTCTTCCTCGCTCACGCGAATACGAAAAGGTCTCGCCTCGGCCCGTGAACACACGCTGGTAGAATTCCATTTGGACTTACCCCGTCTAACGTTAAAGTAAATTTGGTAATTTATCACCGCGTCGACGATAAAATCGGTAAAACGATTTTTTTTCTTCTTTACTTTTTCTCAATAATTGCATTTTCATAGAAATTTCAGAGAGAAGAGTCCATCATCGTG
Source organism: Netelia virgata (assembly GCA_951802705.1). Classification (NCBI taxonomy): domain Eukaryota; kingdom Metazoa; phylum Arthropoda; class Insecta; order Hymenoptera; family Ichneumonidae; genus Netelia; species Netelia virgata. The sequence goes on from OX637867.1 coordinate 18,703,127, forward strand.
GTGTTTGCTCGGTTTGCAGAGCGAGTATATTTATCAATTAAGAGATCGCTCGAACGACTCAAAGGTGTCTTATCGCGTTCACTGAGAAAACGAGAGACGTCTCGTTCGTCCCATTCCCTCCTTCGCCACTTCGACACGTCTAAAACACTTCCAGCATCGTGGCTTGAGGTGGGCTTAATCGGCTTTGACGGGATTGCACTTTATGCACTCCGCGAGTCTCGTGTATATCCGACTCGACTATAAACGTTCGCGAGTTAAATTCTCTCTGCTTGGTGGTACGTTTTATACGATCGCGCATAGGAGCTACGCCCGCGCGTCAACACGATACGATCGAGGTGATACCGATCGGTTTCTCCGGTGTCGTTGATGGGATTTTACTTTAGCCGTATCGCGGCTCGTATCCCCTGAAAAAGAAAGAAGAAAAAATCGACTCGTTTATTCCCAACGGCTTTATATATATCGAGTGTTGTCGTAGGGACGCGTACGACGTCGAGGTAATTATTCGTGATTGATCCTTACGCGGAGGCGACTCGCGAGCGACTGACGCGCCGGCTACCCCCACCACCGAGCCGAGCGCGGCGCATGCGCCACGCGGTGTCGTACCTCGTCGTGTCCCTACCCACGCGTCACTAGCGAGCCGAGTACGCCCGTATAGCCAAGTAAGAGCAGTAAAGACCGCGATAGTAAAGCCCGCCAGTGACTGCACTCACGTTCGCGCTCGAGTTACACGTTTATACCGCCGCCGCCGCCGCGCTATAATAGCCCCCGTTACACACGTTTATACGTTTATAAGCCGGGGATACCCGCGATCACCGGGTATAAAGGTGTAATGCGAGCGATAAAGGTGGACCGAGAATGAAAGATCGAGGGAGAGTTTCACGACGATGGAAATAGAGAAAGAGTAAAGAGAAGACAAAAAAAAAATGAAAGCAATTGCGGAAGGTAAATGTCGTCGTATATCGTACGCGTCTCTATTTGAACAATTTAATTCCAACGTATCTCCCCCTGTATCTTTCCTGTATGCGTCATCGACCGTTCGAGTTTCCCTGATTTTAAGTCACCGCTGTCTCAATCGAGAAACGTGTGAATATTTTCTCCTCTCTCTCTCGACGAGTTACACGATCGTTTAGTTTCACGAATCACGTGTATTTTTCCACGTAACCATAGAGGGTAATAATTAACAATGGAGAATATTGCTCCGTGGTTACCGATGCACTTTGTGTAGCTTAGGCGTCGATCTATGATTCACTCGTCGAGATCTTTCACTCACTAACCTCGGTTTGCTCGTGTCGTGTCTCACCGTGGGCTTTCGCCCGCGGCCACCACGGGTACATCGAGCCCCTTGTTCGTGCAACGCCTCCCTCGCAATTCCTCCAAGATCTCGATGTGTATGTTTTCTTCTTTTTTGTTTTGTTGTTTAAAGCCCGATTCCATTGATATATCCGCGCATAAATCTGTGCTAATTCGTAACACGTTTAATTGAATAACGCGCGCCTTTCACACAATCATCCCTCGAAACAGGATATGTCATTCAGGATTCCTCATGATCCATTGTTCTATTGGTACGTCGGGTCGGCGCATGCGTCGGCGAGACTCGCTCCCGCGCATGCGCTCGTCTCTCTAACGCTCCAATTGTCGATGCGAACGGCGGGAACGAGAATTTTTCTTACCCCCTCGAGGCACGAACTCGCTCGTACCAGGCCTCAGCCTCGTCTATACACGTAAGTGTCTCGAGCGTATATACCCCACGTAGCGTAATGTGGTACATATGTATAAAGAGTATGGTACCACAGGCGGCCGTCCGGCGCGCCGCAGAAGCAGTTACACTGATTGCCGTGTTTTCAGACTCGAAAAGAACTCCTCCCGTCGTGCGCTCCGCACTCGCTCGCTTCCCTTCCGTGGGAACTCGCGAGGCCGCAAAACGCCTCGCCTGGACCACTTACACGCTCGTGAGATACACTCACACGTATATATATATACGTATAAATATATAGCCGAACGTGTAAGTCCGCAAAATACGTACCGGGTAACCGGGCCTCGGTGTACTAAATGCTTGTTGCACGCGGTCCGAGTGTGGTTTGTGGCGCGGTAGGGTTGGTACCCGCGGTTTCGTGCTTTTCTCTTTCTCGTCGCTGGACCCAACTGGCTACCGTACAACGCGAAATAGACGAGAGGTAAAGCGAGAAATACGATGAAAAAAAAAAAAGGTAAAACAAAATATATATTCAACGACCACACTTCGTTTATCGCGGCTTTCTGCTCATCACTCGTGAATTAGCCTTCTCTCTCTCTCTCTCTCTGTCTCGATTACGACTACACACTCTCCTCGGTGCCAACGAACCCCTCTCGGTTTCGATCCGTCCACTGATGAGACTTTACGACCAGCTTGGAAGAAAACTACTCTAGCACGCTGCGATACACCTTAACTTTTCATTTTCGTCGAGTTTCTATATCAGTTGTTCTTTTTTTTTTTCATTAATTCTGAAAGTTTTTCTTAACGAGGTGTAAAATCGTTCGTCAATATCGAAGGAGAGAAGCGATGTGTAGGTAAATTTTCGTTCGGTCGCGAATATAAACTTAGCGGCTAGAGGGGCGAGGGTGAGAGGGGAAGAAGAGTAAGACTGATCCGGTATAGCTCGAGGTGCTAAGTGCAGAGTCATCGTGGTATAAAACGTGAGTGCGAGAGGACTGCAACACGGCAAAGTACGTAGCGAGGTGGAGGGGGGAGGGCGAGAAGAGAGAAGTGGTGGAAAGGGGACGTTTACACGTATCGTACCTTCTCTCTCGATCAAGAGAGAGAAGAAATTTATCTCGTTCCGGAAAATAACGCGGTCTTGGCGCCTCGCGCTGCTCGACTTACGAGCTAACCGTGTGAATAAATTCACAGCTACCTCCTCGATCCTCATACTCAACTTTTACACACATAATACTCGCGAGAGTCCTTCGTGGACCGGAGAGAGAAGAGCTCTCTCGGTCGGTGCGGCGAACGGAAAACGTTTAGGCCGGGTTCTTACGAACCAGGAAGCAGATGGCGTTATAAATGTGAGAATATAAAGACGCGATGTACTTTAGGCATCGTGTTTTTCTTTTGCGAAATTGTTTTTTTTTCCAAATTTTTTTTCTTTTTCGGTCTTTCTCGTTTACGAGAGTTTTACGGGTTTTTTTTTTTTTTTATCGAAGAATGGCACACGGTTATATCGCGCTAATATAAATCCACCGTGAACTTTCTACCCTCGAGCGCTTTGACCTCCCTACATAGATAAGCTTTAAAATATAATGCTACGACGAATCCTTTCATCGCGCGTCTCTTTAATATCTTCCTTTCTCTCTCTCTCTCTCTCTGCGTCTCTGGCTCGTTCTACTCACAGTCGAGGCCTCTTTTATAATTATCGGTATTGCTGAAGATCTCAAGCGACGTTCCGGGAACACCGGTGTTGTTTGTTACGCGAGACCTCGATATATCCACGCTCAACGGGCATTTTCAGCTCGTGATTGCGTCATTTTTTTTTTTGTTATGTTTTTTTCTACGATCCGAGTACGTTGCGAAACGAGGCCAATCTGTGGGTCGAGGCGCGTTAATAAAATATTTCGACGAATTTACAGGTAGGACGGAGGATATAGAGGGTAACGAAGGTCAATGATTCGATGGACGCAAATTTAATTAAAATCGTTTATTTATTGAAGTCTCGAAAAATTATTTCGAGACGAAGCCAGTGGCTCGTCGTTCGTCGAGATAAAATCTAGACCGACGTGACGTTATTTATCGAAAATATATTTTAAGGGTAAGATTCGAGAAAGCGATAGCCCTTAATTACTGTGTTACGATGTTACGAAGGATGCTCGAACAAATCTTATCTCTCTCGCCGATCGTCTCGGAAAAATCGGTCTCGTCCTACGTCAAACAATCGACGAATCTCTCTCTTCGACGTCGGTTTCCCTTATCCTTTGGGGATTTAGGGGGTGAAAACAAACCCCTCGGCTTGTAACGGTAGTGAGAAAACAAGCGGTTCTTGGCAGATTTCGATGATTGTCCGTGCCACCTGACGCGCATAATTATGGCCGAGGCGAAGCGTGCCCTCGACTCTGCGTCAAGAAGATCGCCGACGATATCTCAAGAACGAACGCAACCCTAGGGAACTTGTCATCCATTTTAAATAAAATTTTAACAATACGTCTCATTCCTTTTCCTTTCGCAAAAAACAAATGTAAATTTTTAATCTTTCCAACTCCCACGAGATCTCCCAAATTTGTATTCATTTTTATTCTCAATCAACGTCGACAATATTATTTATTCTCGTTAGAACAACCAATGCTTACAAAATTACAGAATTGAGAAATTAAAAATAATTTTCTCATCACCCAAATAATTATTTTAATCGTCATCCATCCATTTCTTGGATTAAAATTATTAATGATGAAAAATCACGTTCGTGGAAAGAGAGAGAGAGAGAGAGACGAGGTTGAGAACCGCTGGAGCGTGTCTGCGACCCATGACCCTTCGCCCACGCGAGGACGCGATGCACTGGCCGGCCGATGCGCCGTGTGCTGCACACTCCCGGTCCGCGATGCACCGGCTGCCAGGGTTCTCCTCCGAGGGGATTTATCCCGTCTACCGTGGCAAGAGCTCCGTAGGTGCTCCCATGTAAGATTCAAGCAAGGCAAGGTAAAGAGCAAGAAGAAGAAGAAGAAGAAGAGAGGAGTGGGGGGGAGGAGGAGGAGGAGGAGGCACGGTCACCGTTTTCTCGCACGCCCGTTGCACCGGTAGATCGATGAGCCGGTGCACGTAGAGAGATCCAACCTGTTGCCGGCAAATCGTCCTATAAAAACGCAAGTTCCACCTCGAGTTCACGAGCCTTTAAAATACACATAAAGCGTAGAATTTGATTAAAATTTACAAAGCAAAAAAATCGAAACGACTTTATCCCGATGAATTTTGAAAAAAAAAAAAAAAAAAAAAAACGATCTTGCCCCAAAGAATTCCGCGAGAACGATCGTGACGCTTTCGCGTGTAAATACGCCTCGTTTTTTTTTTGTTTTTTTTTTTGGTTATCCACGATTCACGAACTATTATTCCCCCGGCGAAAATTCCTCCCGTAGCGAGGGCAACTTTCTCGGAGGAATTTCCATCCGGGGAATTTTCGTATCGAGGGCGAAACGGGGCAGAAGCGAGATCGCTGGTTATTAAGCCGCTCGGTTGTTTGCACCGGCTCTAGAATCGTAGCCAAAGCCAGAGAGAGAGAGGAGAAAGAAAGAGAGAGAGAGAGAGAGAGAGAGAGAGAGAGAGAGAGAGAGAGAGAGAGAGAGAGAGAGAGAGAGAGAGAGAGAGAGAGAGAGGTAACAATGCTCGAAGCACGGAGCACTTGGAGAGTCGCGAGACGCGACGAGCGCATAAGGAGAGCCGACGCCGATATTACAGACTAGAAGGAATCATGCGGTAGAGCGTCTCTGGGGCCGGGTCGCCATCGGGGGTCGTGCCCCATCAAATGATACGCCGTGGGTCCAGCGGTGTTCATCCTCTCCTGGTACGTCTTGTCGATCAAAGAAACACCGCAGAGTTATTCCAATTTTCCCACAAAATGTCCCAGTTAAACTCTAGTTTATTCTCATACCCTTAAAAACCCTTTAAAACTTGGCTCGCTTTTTCTCTTACCCTCGCGAGAGAATCGGAAGAGAGGAGAGAGACTTGTCGAGTGAATTTTGCACATGGAGAAATCGCAAGAGGCCAAAAGAGAGACGTAGGAAGGTAAAGGGAGAAAGAAGATAAAGCGAGCAAAAGCGGTTATCTCCGTGGGTAACGTCGAGAGAGAAGGCGCGTCGAGGGGAATCACCCGCGGGGTCGTGAGTTACGACCGACCCCATAAATTGTTCGCGGGTCACTCGGTAATTGGCGGGGCCCCAATTCTCGCACCCAATCAACCCGCCGCTGTTTCTTGATGTACGATGACGTCACGCATTACTGACGATTTACGCGGGAAAATTAGATCTCGCTGTCTCGCTCGCACCAGCGCGGGTTGAAGATGGGAGAGAGAAAGGGGAGAAGGATTCCGGATCGGTCGTATTAACACTCTCGCGTTTTACGAGGTGACTGGCATTTCGTCTCGCTCTTTTCGCCGAGTCTTCCAGATATTTATCCTCGCGAATGGAGAGAGATCGGTTCGAAAAAGGAAAGTAAAGAAAATGTTATTTTCGTTGTTTCCATTGGAAGTAAAATGCGTTTTCTAATCATCGTCAGTCCCACGTCCACGGAAAATAAAGAAACGTTAAGCATTTCCGGACGCTTGATTGAAGTCAAACGGTAGTCGGATTAGACGGCGCGGAGGAGAGAGGAGAACGTCGAGGACGCGTGCAATTTGTCCAGGCTCAATTTCAAGTGGGACCTACCTATCAGGGGACGAGGCTGCGGTCTAGAGCACTTCGCCGAGACCGCAGAAATGGCGTATTATTCTCAACAAGCGTCGTCGCATTCTCTTGTCACTGTTGTCTCGCGTTGTTTCCATCCCGCTACCATCTTCTATTCTCAAGCGTTCGGTGAACATGGGGTTCGATCGGTCCACGCGACCCTTCCCAGGACGTTTCTCGACCTCGGTACCGGGATAGTGTCGAGTATTTTGATGGAATGTTTAATATTTATAACGTTTCGCCCACGCCGTGACAGCAGTTGGGCCCGATTGTTCTTCGGGATAGCTCCGAGTTGTTCCGCGCGGCAGAGCGATTCACAGTTCGCTCTCGCGCATGCGTCTTTCACAAACAGTTCATGCAACGTGTTTTATCCATCAGGCTGCTTTCCTTTCCTTCGTTTGCCATATGCCTTCTTTCGCGGATACGCTCCTTGTGATGCGAAGAGAGGTTGGACTCACGCGCGCGCCCAACCTCAGCCCTGGATACCCGGCATAGTTATTTCTCGCCTACGGCTCGCGTCTATTCACCCGGCTCGAGCTCTCTCTCCTCGCCCCGTCTCACAGGCAAGTTTCTCGAGCTCTTCTTTCCTCGTCTTCCCAGTCGCTTTTATTCCCGTACGAGCGCAAACGCACCTCGGTCCGATCTTCCAGCGTTTTGCGTCGTCTCGACACTAGCGCCAGACGACGAGCCTGAGAACCTCGCGCCCACGCATCGAAGCCAGAAGGATTTTGCGTACTGCAAAGAAAAATAATGTACGCGAAAGGGACGAAAACGTCTTGAGAATTCACGCGTACCGTATGACCTCCGCTCCGGTCACCTCATCGTCGTTGAAGCTTCGTTCCTGGACACAAACTACAGCCATAGAGCGTCATTCAACGCTCCAGCGACCTCGTCCCTTTTCGCTGCGAGCGTATTCATGCGAACCTCGGTACGAACGACGTTACGACGTAGAAACCGCGTCGTTGCGCCGAATGCGTGAGGCTCTTCTTGCGTATTAAAGAGCTTCGTAAGACGCGACCGAGTAAAGTATTATGGATATTTCCCACGGGGGTCAAGTCGAGATTTCCGGATTACAGGGCGCGGATTTCAGCTTCTGATACAACCGAGGCAACGCGATACTTATATGGGCATGACGATAGAGACGCGTGCATTTGGCATTAACGGGGGACGGCTACGTGAGTGGAACTCTCGGACCGGAGATGAAAGAAAGGAACTCTGAAAAAGAAGGGAAAAAACGAAAAACGTCGGAGCCAACGAACCAGTAACGTCCTCCTCGCGTCCGTCACGATTCCGCCTTGCGTTCTTATGGGTGCGTCATCGCGTTCCCGTTTACTACGCTCTCTCGCATCGTCGGCTTTCATTTTCGAATCAACCGGAGGGATCACCTGTGCCTCGACGTTTTTTCCTTCTTCTTCTTCTTCTTCTTCTTTCTACGTGAGATCGGACGCGATATCCGTACCTTTGGAATTTCAACATGTGAAAAAGGTGAGCACGTTTTTTTTCGGTTTTCATTCCGTCATCAAATCGCGTTTCAGCTCGTTGTCGATTTACTTTGTGAATCTTTCCAGGTCCTTGGGTACTTTTCATCGGAACGGGGAGGTCGCGAACTGTACGGGGTAAAAACGATCCGGATTCTCGGGTGCCAGAAAGCTGATGCTTTTTATTATTATTATTACTATTATTATTATTATTATCACCAAGGGGGAACATCAGCTGCCTGACAAGGCGTATAATTAATCTCTAATGACGCTGGCATAAATCCATCCAGGCCGGTTTGCGCCTTACGCGCCGTAGCGCTCTCCAAGTTTAAACTCCGCGAACAACCGTCTGCCGCACGTTGTTGGAGCTTTACTAGCGAAATCAGCGCCAGCTTTGTCGCTGTCTCGCATATTTTCCCGGACGTTATTTATGCGTCTCGTCGGCTCCCGAAGGATACTTTAGCATCGACTCTCGTCTCGTGTCTCGACGCGATGAAAATCAGAAACTCCTGGCCGATGATCGAGATTCAGTTCGCGAACGCAACTCTTGGACAATTTTCCTTCGAACCCAAGAGAGAGAGAGAGCGAGAGAAAGAGGGACCGTTACGTTGGAAGTTAAAGGCCGGTCGCGAACGTATCAAGCGTGTGCGGGAAGAGATCGAGGCGAGTTTCTTTCGCAAGAGAACGAGAGAGAGAGAGAGAGAGAGAGAGAGAGCGAGGGGGGAACTGGCGTACCGAATTGATGCACACGAAACGGCATCCCCGGAATGTTATAATCGGAAACCTTTGAACCCGTACAGCCAAGACTCCCACACCCCGCGTGAGTTCTCTTAAACCACGTTTCCATCGTTGAAAATTACTCCCGTAACTCTCGTTCGTGTTAGGCGCGTCGCACGCTCTCTCTCTCTTTTTCTTTCTTTCTTTCTTTCTCCTTTCATCCCCTCTCTCCTCTCTACTTCTCTTAACCTTCTTACGTCTCTCTTCTTTTACGTCCTCTTATTGCTTCTGCCGATTTCCTTTTAGTCTTCTTCTTCTTCACCACGCTCTGCTGATATTTGTTCCACGAAGCGAGGTGCCACGGCGCTTACCTGCCGTTCATATATTTTTCCATCCCTCTCTCTCTTTCTCGATCTTTATTTCTTTCCCTTTCTCGAAGTTTCTTTTCTTATCTTTCCGTTCTCTTCCTTCTTTCCATCTTTAAACCAAGCCGAGCTACACTTTCAGCACACGTGATATTCCTGCGGGAGCGTTTACGCGTGTCGAAGTATCTTTGCGCGCTCCGTAATACGAGACCGTGGATTCTGCGCCCAAGTCACGATCCCTTCGCTCCCTTGCCTTTGTTGCTTTATACTTTGAGATACATACGGGGGATACCAGGATCTTCGGATCTCTTCACGGAAGCGAGATGCTGATTGTATGCCTATGTATATAGGTTTATACGTATGTTTATGTATGTTTGTGTGTGGGTTCACCCCCTGCCAGTCATCTCACGAATTCGTTTCGCCCGGCAAACTTCTCGTGCTAATAAGTAGCTGGGAAAAATATTCTCCGGCTTAAAAAAAGCAACTACGGCTCGAGATGTTGGAGAAATATTTAGAGTGCGAGCAAACGATGCGTTATTACTTAAGTCGTCATTTAACCCCTTACCTTCTTTTTCTGCGGTATGGTAAAACAATTTTTTATCATTTGCTTTGCTTTGCGACAACAACAAAAATATACAGTAAGGATTCAAACGATAATATAACTTTTAAAAATAATGTTAGAGAGATTTTTTGTATCGTTAATTTATTTGTGTAACGAGGAAATACAATAAACAATGTTTTATTTACAAAATTCTACATCTTGATTTACATCTGATTTCGTTAAGGAATAAACGTCGAGATTAACGTTGCCCTACTCCCACGTCCCCTTGGGGTGTACGAGGTGGTTAAGACTGCGCGGGTCCGTAGCAAAAAAAATCCTCAGTCTCACGCGAAGCGCACGACCTGCCTTCCCGGCTAAGCGCGAGTTCTCTGGTGGGCGTTTCGGTAATTAATTTCTCCTTGATAATTAAGATATCCGAGCCGATGTTGCCGGATAGCCCAAGGGACCGTCATTTTTCAGAACCCGCTCCTTTTTCTCGACTTCGCCAAGTCGTTGAATCTCGCTCGATTATTTTTCATTTTCCTCGTTTTATCTCGACAAAAATTAATATTATTTCGTATAATTTCACAATCCGAACGTTTTTTTCCATCTCCAATTTTTGTTTGCATTAAAGCTTTCTCGATCGGTCGTGAACTTCAACGTAGAGCGAAAGGATACGACTTGGCATATATATAATATTTCTTTCTATACGTTTTAAACCATAAGATATTTATATAGCTTGGTAAAGCCCTCTGTACGCGAGTATTATTAATTGTTTTATCGCAGGTACCGGCGGTTGGTGCGCCTCCCCCGTGTACGAACTAAGCAAATACAGGAGGCGTGACTCCCTGTGCCGAGGAGCCGGTGATGTACGAGCTTAAAAGCGAACGACGATATATACCGCACAGCACGCAACGTGCGCGCGCACACACGTTGTGTAAACATCGTCGAAAGGATAGAAGAAGAACCTCTTTACCCCTCGGTGAAAAGGCAAAACGTTATCTTTCTTTCTTCCCAAAGAGAATTGTAATTTAAGACTTGGAAGGCAACTTCGTGGCTGGGGCACCAACGAGAGGCGCTCCGGGTTGGTAACACAGGGAGAGAATATCGCTGTTGCCGCGCTAACGTTAACCCCCCCGATGTATTTTCCAGTTCAGGAAACGTAATTGGTTTGCCGTGCGCGCGAGAACGCTTCGGAGAGATATTCAACTGGGCGAAACCGGGCGAACTCCTCGCCTTCGATCCACGATAAGCGGAGAAATCGAGCTCGGTTACTCCGGGAGAACGCTGAAGGGCGGTTCTTATTCGGACGTGAGGTTTTATATACGTATGTAGTGTATGCATTTTTTTTTCTTCTTCTTATTTTATTTATCATTTCTTTTTTATAATTAATCTCGATCTTTCCTCACTCATCTTACAATGTACGATAAAAATAATAACCTGGGCCAATTATTATTAGTATTTTCAGTTCGTGAATGGCTTCGAATTTTCTGGTTTGCCGTGAGGCTTCTACGATCGATCGTCGATTCTATCTTGTTCCAGCGTCTCGTCGTGGTTGCAATTAGTATTGCTGGCGGGTGCAACGAATGATTGTGGACGTCTTTGAAGGTTAGTCCTACATTTTCACGGCGGGACGCAAGAGACATACACTACACACGCATGCGCGCGCGCGCACACACACACACACAGAACAGCCACACAGCACACATACAAGATAACGAAATAGCCACAAAATTCATTAATTAACTGATAACACTCTAAAAAGACTGTATGTACTGCAATCAAGTCACACAAAATATTATAACAAATGTATTGGCCATAATTGTAATTTCCGATAATGAAATAAAGAGTTTTTTTACTGAATATTACGTTGTGTTTTTTATAACTTCGAAACCTTTTCTCCTGTTATCTCCTCAATTCCCCTGATATCAAAAACAACAAATTTCAGAGAACCAACAAAATATTTCAAACACAGCACACATATAGATCAGACACAACACACACACAACAGACACACAGCGCACACAGTGCACATATGGAACAGACACACAGCACACATGTACAACAGACACACAGCGCACACAGAACAGGCACACAGTACACATATACAACAGTCACACAGCGCACAGTGTGCACATATACAACAGACACAGTATACATATGCAACAGACACACAGCGCACACACAACAACCACACAGTACACATATACTACAGCCACACACCGCACACACAATAGATACACAGTACACACAGTACACATGTACAACAGACACACATCGCATACATAACAGGCACACAGTACACATATACAATAACTACACAGCGCACACACAACAGACGCACAGCTCACACACAGCAGCCACACAGCGCACACACAACAGACACACAGTACACACAGCACACATATACACAGAAAGACACAAAATAGCGAAAAACCAACAAATTTTTCGCAAAAACTTGAATTTTTAAGAATTTTGTCGAAAAATCGCAAAATTTTCCCGAAATTTCTCAAATTTTCTCGGAATTTTTCAATTTGGCGAAACTGTGAAATTTTGTCGAGGGGGTAATGAGAGTCACGGGGTAATACGGGTCAACGCTGAAAATTGACCCTCATTACCCCGTGACCCGCATTACCCCAATTTTCCGAAAAGGGCGATTTTCATCCAAATTCAGCATTTTTCGAAAGTGGTGGGGCAATGAGGGTCCATTTTCAGAGTTGACCCGCATTACCCCGTGACCCGCATTACCCCCTCACAAAATTTTGCGGTTTTACAAAATTGAGAATTTTCAGAAACTTAAACAATATTTTTTAAAGTGGCGGGGTAATGTGGGTCAGTGGGGGCAATGCGGGTCAACTCTGAAAATTGACCCGCATTACCCCGTGGCCCTCATTATCCCACCACTTTAGAAAAATGCCGAATTTGGACGAAACTCGCACTTTTCCGGAAAGTTGGGGTAATGAGGGTCACGGGGTAATGAGGGTCAATTTTCAGAGTTGACCCGCATTACCCCACTGACCCGTATTGCCCCCTCACAAAATTTTGGCGGTTTCACAAAATTTTAAAATTTCGAGAAAATTTGAAAAATTTCGGGAAAATCTTGGAATTTTTCGACAAAATTCTTAAAAATTCAAGTTTTTGCGAACAATTTTTTGGTTTTTCGCTATTTTGTGTGTCTTTCTGTGTATCTGTTGTATATGTGTGCTGTGTGTACTGTGTATCTGTTGTATATGTGTGCTGTGTGTACTGTGTGTCTGTTGTGTGTGCGCTGTGTGGCTGTGGTATATGTGTACTGTATGTCATTTGTGTGTGCGTTGTGTGTACTGTGTGTCAGTTGTACATGCGTACTGTGTGTGTGTGTGTGTTGTGTGTGTCTGTTGTACATGTGTGCTGTGTCTGTTGTACATGTGTGATGTGTGTATTGTGTGTGGCTATTGTATATGTGTACTGTATGTTTGTTGTGTGTACTGTGTGTCTGTTGTATATATGCGCTGTGTGGCTATTGTATATGTGTATTGTGTGCGCACACAATTCTTAAATTCTTAAAAATTCAAGTTTTTACGAATTTTTTTTTGGTTTTTCGCCATTTTGTGTGTCTTTCTGTGTATCTGTGGTATATGTGTGCTGCGTGTACTGTGTGTCTGTTGTGTTTGCGCTGTGTATCTGTTGTGGGTGCGCTATGTAGCTGTTGTATATGTGTACTGTGTGTCTATTGTGTGTGCGCTGTGTAACTGTTATGTATGTGTACTGTGTGTTTATTGTGTGTGCGCTGTGTAGCTGTTGCCTATGTGTAGAGTGTGCGATGTGTGTCTGTTGTACATGTGTGATGAGTGTCTGTTGTGTGGCTATTGTATATGTGTACTGTATATCTGTTGTGTGTGCGTTGTGTGTACTGTGGCACAATTGTACATGTGTACTGCGTGTACTGTGTATCAGCTGTACGTGACTACTGTGTGTACTGTGTGTCTGTAGTATATATGCGCTGTGTGGCTGTTGTATATGTGTACTGCGTGTACTGTGTATCTGTTGTGTGTTCGCTGTGTGTCTGTGTGTGTTGTGTGTGTACTGTTTGCGCTGTGTATCTGTTGTATATGTGTGATGTGCGTGACTGTGTGCTTGTTATGTGTGCGCTGTGTAGCTGTTGTACATGTGTACTTTGTATACTGTATGTCTATTTTGTGTGCGCTGTGTGGCTGTTGTATATGTGTACTGTGTGTCAGTTGTACATGAGAGTACTGTGTTTGCTCTGTGTCTGTTGTATATGTCCACTGTGTGCGCTGCATGGCTGTTGTATATGCGTACTGCGTGTGTACTGTGTGCGCACACAACGCTTGAATTCTTAAAAATTCAAGTTTTTGCGAAAAATTTGTTGGCTTTTCGCTATTTTGTGTGTCTTTCTGTGTATGTGTTGTGTGTCTGTATTGTATATGTGTACTGTGTGTTTGTTGTGTGTTGTGTGTGTACTGTTTGCACTGTGTATCTGTGTATATATGTACTGTGTGTCAGTTGTACATGCGTACTGTGTGTACTCTGTGTGTGCGCGCTGTGTGTCTATATGTACTGTGTGTCAGTTGTACATGCGTACTGTGTGTACTCCGTGTGTGCGCGCTGTGTGTCTGTCTCTATTATTGTGTGTACTGTGTGTCTGTTGTGTATGCGCTGTGTGTACTGTGTCTATTGTGTGTGTACTGTGTGTTAGTTTGCCAGATACTCGTGCTACATGTATTGTACATGCGTATCCAAAGTTGTACGTGTGCTGTGTGCAGAATACTTGTACGTTGCGTCTTTACTGTGTGCGTTGTGTGTCCTCCCGACTTCTAGACAACTCCTGACACGATGTGAATCCTGCGAGTCCTGTAAATCCTTCGAGCCCTGTCAGTCATACGACAGCATAGACCGACAAAAAACACACACCAGGTACTACGTATGTGCATCACGAATCCGTTCAGATGCGCATGCTTCCAAGAAGAAATAAATTGAAAGTCTGAGAAACTTCCTTCGTGCGCAAGCACAAAGGGCTATTAGAAACAAAGCTGCGAGAGAGAGAGAGAAAAAGGAGAGAGAGAGAGGAGAGAGAGAAGATCGTCGATAGAGTCTCACAAAAGGCGTGTACGATCAATCGAAAGCGGATGCAAAATAATGGACGATAAAAAAGAAACTGAGCGAATGAAAGGAACGAGAAGGGTGCCGATGAAGATATCGAGACGAGCATGACAATTTTCCATGGAAGTTTGTTTCCACTTGACGCATGGAACGTTGATGCATAATATCCTCTTATAGACTATCGGTGTATACGTATAAATTGAAATGCATCCGGCATTCGACATGTCGGTCTCGGGATAAAAGAAAGAGGAGTCGGGCGGGCTGAGAAACAATGCGCGAAGAGACCGAACGGAATGGGCGCGGGGGATGGTGTCCAGATACCCGAGTCATGGCGGTGAAAAGAGCACTCTCCTTCGTCAGACCATACGTGTAATGGTAGTTTTACTTCGTCGTAACGATACTACACCGAACCCTTCGTGCGAACGTTGCATCCGGCCCGACCGTAAGTTTTTCAAGGAAGCGCGTTCGCCTCGACTGACGCTCGTCACATATCAATTGGGAATTTTTCTTCGTTGCGTTCGTGTCCTATCACCCCGCTGTACGCTTTCGTGAATTCGTCATCCACGGTTGAGCTTAAAACGTGTTCCGAACCGATAAAGTCTCTCTCGCGATCTCGTATTTTCCACCCTTAATCCTCTCCTCCAATTCTTGCCTCGTTCACCAACATGTCGTCGTCACCTTCGACCTCTATCGGACTCTCGAAGAAATATACACACATATATATATATATATATTGGCAACGGAGGTTCTCTCTAATCGCGAGAGACGTTATAAATCTTGAAATCTAAACGAGGAATTGATCGTTGGCTCGCTGGTGGATATTATAGCACTGTGGGAAAGTCCAACGTTGGTAGATATGTTTGTCGAGTCGCTAATGTAAGATTACTAGGAAATCAGGTGGCATATCGTTAGAGGACCCGATGGTGGTGGAGATGCGACGATGAATCTTTACGAATACATCGATACCAGGAAGCTGTAAGTACACGACTGGCAATTCTCGACTCTTGTCCGATCTCTCGCGATATATCTTAATGATGCCGCGTCCTTTACCCGTAGTTGCAATCGAGCGTGATTGCGAACAGGCCGTAGAAGAGAGGGAGGGGAGTGGGAATCTTGGAGAGCAGACCCGGACATCGCGAGCGAGCGTCATCGGTCCAGCGATAAAGCCTTGAAAAATCATTCTCTCGGAGGCCGAGAACGCCGCATCAATGACATATCGCACTATAATAGTCGCTATGGCATAACGAGAAAAGTAATCAACGGATAGCTACGAGGCTAATCGCGCGAGATAAAAGGCGTCCGTGTAAGACGCACTTTACGTCTTATTTCTCCAACCTGTGTATCATAATTATCGCGATTTTTGCACGATAGTGAAGACGCGTTCGACTATCATTAACTACGGAATCATTGTCTACTGCCACCATTAAGACCAATGTATTTTCTTTTATTTCCTGATGTGTCGACGATTGTATCGATTTGAAAAAAAAAAAACAAAAAATACAAAATTCCAAATAAATTTAATAATAATCCTCTGTGTTTTATTTGATTTCTTGGCGACCTTTCCTTAAAGTAGTTATAAACCAGGGGTAGAAACGGGATAAAGTAAGGTAACGTCCTTGCACAGGTACTCTTCCTTGGGCCGCTCCTACCGAGTGACCGTACTTCACTCGAGCCTCGATGTGCCAAGTGTGTCTATGTGTGTGTGTGTGCGTACAATCTTAATACACACAGCTTCTTGGGTGAGCCCCTGGCTTCGGTACCCATATCGCGGAATTAGATTACGTATCTCGTCGACCGTGATTTATTTATCGGCGGCGAGTTGCTGGGAGGCTCTTTGAGGCGTGCTGCTGCCTGATTCTTCGAGGGAGCTCCTTACGAACCGAATGGATATGTACACAGAGAGAGAGAGGCGTATAGGACGTTCCTGCCCGGATCGACAATCTCCGAAGAATTCTCCGAAACTTTTGTCCTTGATTTTTCGTACGACCTCAATGACCTTGAGAAAGACCTTCAATTATTATTGTCATTCGTCAATTGGGTTTGAAAAGACTGAAAAAACCTTTGAATTTGGAATTCTAGAGGAAGGCTCGAGTCCGCCTGGAACGACCCATATATCATACGCGGACGTTGTTATAGTTCGGCCGATACGTACTTCTGCGCGAGATTTCAACACCTTCGCGCGTTCGCTACATGCGCGACGCGTGTATTTTACGATTATGAGAATTACACGGGGCAATTAGAGCCGCGCCGTTCGATGCGGCAATGGTAAATACGAGGGATAATCGTGCGTCGAGCCTCCAATCTCGCTCTTCTGCTCCGTAAATTATAGGCTACTCACGGCTCTCTCTCTCTCTCTCGTCGTGTGTACCACCGATCGATCGAGGGTGGTGAGACGGAGGGAGAACAGAGAGAGAGAGAGAGAGAGAATGAAAAAAGTCGCAGGCGATGATCGGTCGTGGAAAAATAAAGATATAAGGAGGTATAAGCCAGTGCTATTTATAAATATATATATATGTATATATATCGTAGACAAGAAGAGGTGAATTTCGATCGATGGCTTGCACTCGGTTTCGCACCCTCGATCGTGGTCGTACCGTCGAGAGTCGTTGATATTACAAGCACGATTACCCGTTCGGTACGTAAGGTTTTAGTACACGCGGTCGTAGCAGCGCCCATATGCCAATGTAAACATTCTCCCATGATAGTTACGGCAGTGCCGACTCGTATTATGAGGTTAGCGGGTTTTATATATATGTAGAGAAAAATACGTATTCGATCATAATTTATAATGGCTAATCAGTCTTGGCTATCCGCGGTGTGAATTTCACTCTCGTCGTTAGGATCGAGTAAAATGCCGGCCCGAGTTTAATCGGTCGAAGCGAGAGAGAGGTAAGGTCGCGATCCCTCCAAAAATTGACTTATCGAAAACTTATCGAACGTACGACGAACTTACGACGTTTGTAAAAAGTGTTCAGCTGGAATATTATATTGCGATGTGACCGAAAAGAAGGCAAAAAGAGGATGATGTTGGAACTAACGTGTAAAAGTTTACATCGCAATCTACCGATCGAACGGTGCGATAATCGTGAGAAGAGTCGAGCGAGCCGAGAGGTGGATCGGAGGCCTCTTCGCTACTCCAGATCGACTCGGAGCGCGCAAGTCAGAATGCGCTCTCAAGTGTTCACAAGACACGGAAAGAATAAATATGATTCTCGTAGTGAGCTGGTTCGCTATCCGCGTCTTGTACAGACCTGCTGGCTGATTTCGAGCCGATATATTCCACCTATACACCTACACATTATAACCACGACTATACTAACTACGGTACAACATAAGTATTATAAAACCTATAACCCAAGTATCGCTAACAAAGTGAGGATCGAATAATAATACGTTGCTATCGGGGGCGAGCGAGTGCGCGCGCCTTCTTCTTCTTCTTGCCCCGAAGATAGATGGCCCGACGTAGCGCGAGTGAATAATTTGATAATGGCGCGGCGTGCTGTTCGACGCGAACGTTCGCTCCTTCGCGCCATCTACCACCGCGCATTCGCACTACCGCGACCCGTTCTTATTTTCCCCCGATTGTTTTTCTTTTTACCACGAAATTTTCGAACGTTTGAAAGTAAAAGAAAATAACGAAACAAATTTTCTAGGGTTAAAACGCTTTTCGTACGAAGATAATATATATAAGGGGATTGGAAGGGAAGGTTGGAGGGAAATTTCGTTCGTCGAGGCGAACCGAACAGAGATGTAAGCGGTTGCGAGGAGAAGGTAGATGATCGTACGGATCGTTGCTCGAGATCTCGCATCGGCCATTCTCGGACCCGAGCGAGAGGTGCGAGATATAGGAACGTGCCGTGATATCCAACGCTAGAGAGATCACACGCCGAGATCACGGCTTCTCGTGATCCGAGAGACCCGACCTACCCTCACTCCACCTTTTTCGAGATCCAAGTGGAGGGCACTCATCTTCTCACCGGCCTTCTCATTGTGGCTTCGAGCGCCTCGGTGTGCAAAGAGATACGTTATAGCGCCTACCTACTTGATGTGTGAACATGTTATGGGGCGTTTCAGCACGAATTAAAAAATATCGCTCACCCGTTACTATCGTGTTCTTAATTTTTTACAAGATTGCCGAGAGTCTAAATAACACGCAAGAATTTTTAGAGATTTTTTTTCAACCGTCTTTAGTTCGTAGTAATTTTATGAAAAAAATAAGAAAACAAAGAAAAATACGATAAGGGATTATTTCGCATCGAATAACAATATTTTTTGCCCTTAATAATACTCACTCTGGGGATGAAGTTAGAGAGGGTGAGAAAATAATAAACTGTCGGATTGGTCTGGAACGCCCCGTACACGTTCGAGCGAATTTTTTCAGACCGCCCTTAATGGCGCGCGATCGTGTGTCGAAGGGAGGACGGTTCATCGTACGATCGCTATTAGAGAAGCTTTATAAAGAACGAACAAAGGACTCGCGAATATTGAGCAATTTATAACAGTGAGAATTATGTTAATTTTTAAACAATTTGTTTTTTTTTTTCTTTTTTTTTCCGTTCGCTCAATGTGAGAAATTCACGAAGTAATTTTCATGGAAAAAGCTTTACCTTATGCGAAATGTACGAAGATTGCTATTGCCTCGTCCGTGGAAAACATGCAATTTCTTATCTTTAATTATCATAGGTAGTACTACTACTACTACTACTACTACTACTACTACTCGAGAGGCGAAATGAGACGAGAAAAACGGATCGTAACCGAAGGAACGAAGTGAAACAAGAAGAAATTTGTAGTGGCAACAAGGGCTGCATGTTCGTCTCGCTTCCCTTACGTTAACCACATACGTGGTACTTAAGTTCAATACGCGATTTGTGGACGACTCGGTCTCTCTTGGGTTTAACCCGTCAATGTGCTTTTCTGCACGCGATCCTTGCCAACGATCTTCCCGACCCCGAGTTACCCAGAACTGATTTTCTTCAGTTTCGGTATAATATGCATGTCTGATAAAATATTCACACGCCAACGCCGGCCTACCAAATTATTAACGAATTTACAAATATTTCCGGTCTAGATATTTTATTTATTTCTATAAAAATAATGAAAATATATATACAAAAATATATATACGATTGTTTTTCGTGTTGAGCGTGTTGGACGAGAGGCAGAATCGAAGAAAAGAGGTATCCACGTGGTATCCAGAGCACGTCCGCTGACCAAGTGAACGTACCGAGTCTCGGGTATATTTTTTCACCTCCTCCCTACGGTGACTCCTCAATGGACAACGAGCGAGGTACTCATTGTTGTTTTACCGACGACCGAGGCATTTTAATATTTCCGTCGACGATGACGCCTCTTCGCGTCTCGACTCGGTAAACGAACGATGGCCGTCGCGACTGCCACCGGTTTTACACACAAAGTGCTTTTTAACCAGAGATTTTTTAAAATGGAACGATTTTATTTTTTTATTTTTTGCAAAATACATTCGTCGATTTTTTTTTATTTTCAAACAACAATAGAAATAATATTATTTTTCGCCACAGCTCGTAAATCTCGGTGAGGATGATAATAAAGGATTTTACGAGGTTACGGGGATTCGTATCGGGCGATCCGAGTGTACGATGTGTATTGGCAGCGATGATATATGTCGTACGCTTTTTTATGCACTCCTCGAGTCCCTCGACCCGCATTGTGATGTGCACCTGTCCTCGATGAGAGTGCAACAACCGCTCGAGGCCTCTTCTAACGACGTTTCTGAAACACGAGACAAAAGTAAACTTTGTATTAGAAAAATTACAAAAATCATCGAAAAAGCAACCCTAATTTTTCTTCGATTAAATATTCATAAGGGTAGTTTTACACGATATCAAATATTCCTTTATTTCGTACAAAATAAAATTCACGAGTTACTCAGGACGAGACAAAGGATCGAGGATCAAGGATTCGATCGTAGTTTGCAGGACTTTTTATTTATTTTTTTTTTTTGGGTTTATTTACTCGAGTGATAAATTCGTCGTCACTCGACCCTGGCGCGTATTCGATCGATGCATTATACGAATCCATAGACACGAAGGACGTTTTGTAGAAAGAGAGAGACGTTGAGTAAAAGAAGAAGAAGAAGAAGAGACGATTTTAGAAAAGGTCTCACGTAGTTCGAGCAACGGATACTCGGAAGAGGGTTTCGGGGCGCGTCGCGATCAACGTGCTCCGGGATACTTCTCTCCCGGCACTCGGTAAGCCCGATGCGCGCCACGACGAGATATACGAGAGTGAGAAGAAAAGTCGTGGCGGATAAAGGAGGAGGTAAGAGGACGAGGGGTCGAGCCGGACGTGAGGATGCGCGAAGGAAGGAAACGAGAAGAAAGCCAAATGCACAAACGATATTTCGCGAAAGAATTCAACAATTTCTAATAACCATTTTTCATTAATTAATTAATTATTCCAAGTTGAAAAATATTTTAAAAAATTGGATATCGATGAGAAGAGAGAGAAATGATGACGGGGTTGAAAAGTCGTCGAGGTCGAGGAAGAGGTGGGGGAAGGTTCGACGTGAAAAGCGCGCTATTTACGATCGCTTAATCTACGGGTGGGATCGACGCAACGGATCTTCTCGTCGAGTTTATTTCTCGACCGCGGTCCAAGGGACAGGTGCGCTACCGGTGAGTTTTCTTCCTACCCAGAGCGTGGCGCGTACCCCCGGCGCTCCCCTTATCTGATTCCTAATAACTCTGCGGAATCCTGACTCGGCCTTCTCAGACTGCGAAGAGAGTTGCCACCGAGCCGAAAAAGGTGGAGCGATACGATTTATTTACCGAGCGTGACGTGGCATGCGTTCGCTCGGTACAATGAAAAAGCAAACAAAAATATCCAACCATCGTATCGTAAATTGTGATTTTTTAAATAAAAAAAATCCCTTTTGCCCCCCTCATTTTCAATTATTTACCAATATTTTAATTAATCCTTAAATTTAATTAATCTTCTAAATTACATTGTCTGTGTGTGTGTGTGATTTTTTTATGCAGGATGGATAACCGACCCGTATTGCCCCACGTTACTCCTAATGGTGGAAAAACTCAAGCGCGTGCGCGCACGCCCGACGTTCCTTTTTCTTGATGCAACATCCTCGCCGGGCCCCAGGCGAATTACAACCGTGTACGTTGTTCGCGTCCAGCACGCGATCGAACTTCGCGTATCCTAGGCACGATAGTTGCGACAGCCTGCTTCGTCAGTTCCTACGCTCGTCGGCTAATATTACAGACTCTCTCTCTCTCTCTCTCTCTCTCGTTCCGTGTTACTCACGATAAGCGAGACGTAAGATAAAGCAAGTTTGCGCGTGTACTCAATTATGGATCGATCGTACTCATCGATTCCATCCCCTTCTCCTCCCCCCGACTCTTTTATCCTTCCACCTTCTACGTGATTTCTCAAACTCGACGTTAATTCTCGACATTAATTTCAATTACACGAATTATCGTAAATAAGAATTTATAAATATTGTTTTTTTTTATCTAGATATAATTTTGTTTATGTAAAAATTTCGTTTGTTTTGGATCGCGCATGCGCGAGACGAGATAAATCTAGTGGCAAATAGGTCGTCACTTTCCAGTTTCCGCATAAGACGCGAGGAAGGAAAGCTCTGCAATCTCCCTTGTCATCGGCTCGTCGCCTCGGCCCTCTCGCGACTTGGGTTTCCTCGAGATCGAGCCAGAACGATAAGGACGTTTGAAACTGTCTTTAATTTCTCTCTCTATTTTCTTATTTTTTTTTTTTTCATTTATAGTTCGCAAAGAGATGTCTCTCGACTTTTCCTTTTTTTCATGCAAATTGTAAATTTCAATGGGACGATAAGTATCGTTAAATTAATCGAAAATTGAAAAAATAAATAAAGAAAAAATTTGTAAACGTTTCTTTACCCGACTGTTGTTTTTTTTTTCTTTCGTTTTCTCCTCGTACACAAACGAATATGACGCGTGGATTGCGTATACGTAAAGATCGGACCTCCTGGAGGCGTTCCACATAGCCGGATACGCGTGTGCCCCCCTCGCTTCCGGTCGTAAGAAGCCGGGCCCTCACCCAGTCCCCTGTGCTACGTCTCATTGCGATGCAGGCCAACGCGGCCGCCCCCGGAATATGAAAACGAAATCATATTCCTCCGCCCGTGGCCTACCGATGAGCCACGTTTCTCTCTCTCTCTCTCTCTCACACAAAACCCCCCCCAAAAAAACGAAATTCTATAAATTTCTTTTTCTTAAAAATTATACAATTTTTAATTCGACACAATCTCGTCGAATTATTTATCGATTTTGTGTCAAGTTAAAAAAAAAAAAAAAAATGAAAAATCCTCGATCTTATTCGTGAAATATTAAATGTTTTTCTAAGAATTGCTGATCTCATCCTCGGTCGGGACTCGCGCAGCTTCCCTAGCTTTAGTGCCTTGTTTTAGCGAAAATAATAATTCTTGGTCGTTGCGCGTTCACCGGGTAAGGACGAGCTTGCTATATAACGCGTATTATATCGTTTGCGAACAGTAGGCTTGGCGTTTGCCACCGTGAGCCTGCGATCCTCTCTTGGTCTCCGCGAAACGGACGTTTCTCAGCATCACTTGTTTTTTTTTCTCATCTCTCTCATCTCTCTCACTCGCTCTCGTTCATCTCAATCCCGTGTCTCTTTTCTCCAACAGTGGTCTCTCTCTCCTCGTCGTTCTCGTCTCGTAGTTGCAAGGCTCGTTAACGCGCAGTGGCAAAACCCACAGAGGCGCATGGGGCGCGTAATCGCGCAGCAATCAGAGCCTGGTTGAGTTGATGACTCGACATTATAAATGTATTAAGTCGGAAAACAATTACGATTAAGAAACTAGACAGTGCAAACAGCGACGAGAACTCGAGAGATTCACGAGTGAATTTTCTACGATTCGTGTGTCTGTGTTTTTTGTAAAGTTTTTTTTTTCTCCTTTCGTTTTATCTTTTTATCGTCAACTTCGACCCTGCGTTGGTGCCTAGACGTTTGACTATTTCGACAGTTTAATCTTCGATTGGATTTGAGAAATACAAGTGAAATAAAAATGTTATGAGGAAAGAAGATAAAAAAAAACACTTTTTAATTGATCAATTAATTTTTAATGATTTTAATTATTTTTACGATCGTATAATTTTTTTTAGTATTGATAAATCGTGGTGTAATAGCTTCGGTACACAAGTCTCTCTCTTCGCAAAGTATAATTGAAAATTATACTTTGCGAAGAAGTTGGCCGGAGAACGATATCGAAGTTTTCTATCAATTTTCAATAATTCACGGTACGATTTGAAATCAGAGTAATCGAGGGGAATTGGTTATCTCCGACACGTTCTCGAGGGTTTGCACCTATGCACACTTTGCGGCTTCGCGAAACGCGAGATTTTTTAACGTCTATTTTAACCTCGCGATTTAACACGGTGAGTAAAACTTCGATAAACTTCGCGTAACGTCGAAGCGCAATCTTCTCTCATCCTTGCGCATTTACGATCCGCCTCGATGTGAAGCGAAACGCGATTATCGACGCTCGAATTACACATTTAAACTCGATTATGATCCACGTACTTTCGCATCGTCTCAACAAATAATTAAGTCGACGAAAAACTTAAAAAACAAAAAAATCATCAATATAGTCAATTTTTCAAAAAATTATTACTCCAAAACTTGCTACGAAAAAAATCTGAAAAAAATCTCGAGTATATCTCAGGTTCGTGGCAATGTCGAAAAAAATTGGGGATGAAATCCAAGGGGGTTGTTTTCGTCCTTTCGATTATAGTCGGAATGCCCCATACGTACGAAAATCTTTCTCTCCCGTTCATGGAAAAACCAAAAGTTGCGAAAAAAACAAATAAACAAAAAAAGTAGAAAAAAGAGAATCCCGCCTGGTAATGTCACGGAAAGAGGGCGTTCCGCGTGCGCACGCGCTCCTCTTACCAATACAAAGAAGCTACGCATTCTTATAAAAAAAAAGCCTGTATATCTATAACGAAACGCGTACGGTATACTACACGCGATTGTGTCACGGATGTCATAATAATCGTTACGTAAGGCCCTCGTTCGTTCGTGTGACGAGCAAACGTGGTACGTTGCAGCCTTTAAAACGTACTGCAAACTTCTCTCGTGTACGTTGTTTTTTTTCTTCTTTCTTTTTTTTCGTACGTACGTTCACGCACACACGAAGACGACACCGTGAAAAATCACATTTGTAAGCCGCGCGCATTTCGAGCAACCGCGCGAACGCACGAACGTCGCGGCTAGAATTAAGGAGGGACTTTGGTCTAACGTGCGTTGAAAAATTTCGAGTTTGATTAGAAATAGCGTAATTAAGAGCTTACACGGAAATTCAACCCAGAAGTCATAAATACTTGGACTCGATTGAATTTAAAACAAGATTTCGCGACGAATTTCGTCGAATTTTTAAGGGTCGTTTTTTTTTCAAACTTTGATTTCTATTCGTTCGCGAAAGAAGCGAGATTTGAATAATAATCTCGAATGGGCCCACGCGCGATTTTACATCGTCGATTCGATTTACATTACATTTTTTTATGTTTGTTATAAAACAGTTTAGGCGTAGATAATCGTCTCGAGTATCGCGAGAGGTAAAAAAAAGAACCGAACACCCACGCGACGTAGGTGAGAATAATTTTACGTATAACAGCACGATCGACACGAAACTCGATATACCTTTCGGTGTGTTCTCGAAGCTAACGACGCGTCTCCATTTTAGACACGTGCTCGATTTAATAAAATCGAAAAATACACATCCTATAAATATTCGTAAAAATATCGAAAAAGTTGGAAAAAAAACATTATCGATCATTCCGGACGATCGATAAAATCTTGATTCGCCCGCAATTCTAGTACCGAGGTAACACCGAGGAAAAATTTATTTACCCCATACGACGCGGAATTTTATTCGCGCTGACCTTCGCGCGACCCCCGCGAAAATTAAATCTCGAGTCTATTAGTGCGAACCGACGTACCGCGGATTACGGGATTTCCGCGTTCGAGAATTTCTAATAAGTAAATTATCCAAACGAACTTAACTAGCCGTATGTACGAGTCGAAAAAAAACCAAAAAAAAACAACGCGACGAAATAATAATCTCGATGAACTCGTTTCGCGCGTACAATATGAAACCCCTTAAGGCGTACGCTCGTCCGGCGAATTTATATTCTCGATTGAAATAACCTTTGACCATTGGGAACCTCGAGAACGTTGCTAAAAAAAAAACAAAAAACAAACAAAAGTATTCAAAAGTAAAACAATTTTTTTCCACGAATTTTTTCACTCACCAGAGTTGTTAATTAAGCCTCTCGGCTTTTAATTAACGTGAGAATAACTCGTTGGTACAAGGAAGACCTATCGGTTCATCGATTGATTAATTTATCGATGAGTCATCGCGAGACATTTGATTAAAAATTAGCGTTTAATATCTCAGAGGGAAGGAAAGAGAAGGAGCGAAGGTGGAGGGGTGTATGACATTGCAACTGCAATATTTTGCCCAGGAGCGAGTCACAGCCGAGAGAAGAGACCCATCTTCTTTTTATTCCTTCCTTTGTTTCGAAGCGAAGAGGTAGGGGCGTGTATTACGAGCAAGAAACAAACGAGCCTGCCCGATGGCTAACCCCCCTTAAGCATTCGCGTCTTGCACGGTTAGAGAGTCCCGTGTGTGGCTTCCTCGGCACGGTGCGAAAAAAACCCGCAAAAAAAACGAATTACGGAATGCTTGGTCCGGTACTATAATGCTAACGACGACTCGACTCGAGTCGACTCGAGTCGAGTCGAGTCGAGTCGTGCCGACCGAAAGAGTCCTCCCTGCGAGCGTGGATATTAGTCGGCGGTCCTCGTAGCGGGAGTCCTGGTAAACGCATGGGATTGCCGAGTCGTCCGGGCGCAGTTTATGTCATAGCTATATCACGCTGTATTCCATACCGGGCCCGCTGTCTCATTTCCTAAGCATGAAAGGGAACGAAAAAAAAAAAAAACAAAAAAAAACCAACGACAGTCAACGACAACAGCAACAAAAAGATAAAAAAAACGCGAGGCTCGAAGCGAAACGCCCCGCGCGCCGCGAGAGACGCGCGCATTAAATTAGCAAATCTAACGTAATAATTAAATTATCGCATGCGCATGCGCGTCTCGGTCGGGTCGCGCGCAGCCGCGAGCCCGCTAGCCAGCGACGACGCTCCCACTGCGCATGACGCTGCTTCTTTACTCCCCCCGCCACGCCGCTCGTTTAACACCCACGGTGCGCACGCACGTACGTATATAGAGAGGCGCATGCGCGGATGCTCGCGCACCTTCGAGTTGATTGGTCTGCTACAGTTTTGACCGAGAATTTTCCCAGAGTCTGTCTCCTGCCGGCCAGTCAATTTCAACGTTGCGAGAGAGAGAGAGCGAGAGAGAGGGCATCTTCGCGAAGACGCGATCGTGCTAATGAAGCGTCGCGCGTAAACGCTGGACGGAATACATTTGAATGCATTAGAGGCCACCACCACCACCACCACCGCGGGTTCCAACGGGTCGCCTCGTAACGCTCTCGGGTTACGTGGAAAAACCGGGAGAATGATGAAAAAAGAAAAGAAAAATCATCCGACTGCTAAATGTCACAGAGATTATAAACAATGCGCGTGTAAACAACAAAAAAATAGTTGTATAAATTTCCCCCTGACGGGGTTGAAAATTATTACGGAATAACGTAAAATAATTGTGCGTTAATTATCGTATACGAAATTCGGATTTAATTGGAGACGGCGACGATGAGAAGGAGAAAGAAAAAGAATTGCTTGAAAATTCATTAATAAGAAAAACGTCGGTCGTGCCGTCTCCGCGATGCGCCAAAACAACTTTCCAACGATTTTGTAAGATGATTTACATCCGCGTGTAATTACGTCCCGTTTCTATCTCGATCCGCTAACGCCCTCTCTCCTCTCTCTCTCTCTCTCTCTTGGATTTTTTTCGTTAACCGAAATATTCATCTACCCGTTTTATTATTTATTCATAAATAATAATCGTTCTCACAAATTTCGACCGGTTGCTAGGCAAGTCCGTTGAGAAAGGCAAACAAAAAAAAATCTAAGAATATCAAACGACATTAGCGATCGATAGAATACGAGGATGACTCGCCGGTTAGGCAAGGCAGGTGCGTATTATATCGACGTTTCGGTAACTCCGTACTAATTTGGGTGTATTATTTCGACATTTCTATCCTGGTACGGAGAAAGAGACAGAGAGCCAAGCGTTTTTCACGAGAGACTTCTTCGTGTACCTTTTCCTTCATTCACCTATCACGCGCGCGATACTTACGAACGGAATTGCCCGTGCTCGTCGACACGAGGAACATCTCGCAAGATCTCACAGACTCTCGCGGCTGAAAGAGAGAGAGAGAGAGAGAGAGACACACACACCGTCGAAAAGGCGTCAAACTTATCGATCGTCTAAAATCGTTACGAGAAAGAATATTATACACCTTAAGGGCCTCCTAGTTGATTTCATCCTTTCGTGCCGGGTTGGTAAAAGAAGAAGAAGAAGAAGATGAAAAAGAAAGAAAAAAAAAAAAAAACGAGAAAAAAGAGAAACGATGCGCCTCGATGACGGGGAACAAATCGCCCGGGGGGCACGAGCACGCGCTCACCACGCTCTATCGCCTTTGACGGATCAATTTCTCGACTCGCATCTCGTTGGACCTCGCGGCGTTTTACGGATGTAACACGCGCTTCCATTTTATATTTTCCGTATCGATTCATTTAACGTTGAAAATTCGATACAAAAACAATCGTCGAAGATCGGTAAAAATCGGTCAACCGATTTTTCCTGTCCGATCGACGATCGAACGGGTTTGACCGCGGTAACGAGAAGTCGAGAGATTTATGCGCTCGACGATCGCGTCGATGGTGGCAAAACCGATTGAATCGATATATCGGCTCGATTACACGATCGGCATCGATTTATCTCGGCGCATTAGCCGCGCGTTACCAGCATTTTACCCCGCTTTAGCCGATTATCGAGCCTGTAATATTACCCCCGGCGTCTTTATAAACATAGTCCCATTTTTTTTCTTTACATCTCGGTAATTCCCACGAGATCGCTACGTGAAAAACACATCGACGCCCATTTAATCGAATGTATCGAAATCGAATGACAAGGCGTTGAGACGCGTGTCGCTCTATCGACCGTCACGATCTTAATTCGATTAGTCGCGGTGGCCGCTGGACCGTAACGCTGCGGGCACGCGCTTACCGATCCCCCCGCGGAGAGGTATTTATGTAGAACCGGACGGAGGGATTACTCAAGCGAGGCGCGCGCGCGCAGGATCGCTAGCAACTGAAATCGTATAACCCTCTCGTGTTCCGAAATTAAGACTTTCAAATTCGACCCACCGACGCCGAACGATTTTTATTATCTTCTTTCGTTTCGAAAAAATCGGTTACGATCGAATCGATTTTTTCAACCGATTTTTTTTTTTTTTTTTTTTTTTTCGTTATTTAAGAAACGTTACGTTTTCGCATGCACCGTATACTTTGTGAAACGATTTTTCTTCACCCCGAGGGATCAATGACTGGCTTCGCGATGTAAAATCATGAGTGAACGTACGTATTATTCGCGTATATAGGGATATAGGTAACATCGTCGTGTTTGATATTTTCGTACGTCTGGACGGAGCGGTGAAAGATAACTGTCTAGTTTATCCGTGGCGCGAGGCGTTCGACAGGTATATCGTGACTTGGCTTCGACTATCGTAAGCTGAGACGAGAATGAGAATCGACTCGGGACCGAAGGGGATTCAGGGTGAACGCGAGAGAGAGAGAGAGAGAGAGAGAGAGAGAGAGAGAGAGAGAGAGAGAGAGAGAGAGAGAGAGAGAGAGAGACGAAGGAGAAACAGGAGGTATGGAAGAAATAATGAAGACGTCGTGCACCGCGGATAATCATAGGTGATTTAGACCGCAGATTTGTTACATATGAAGAGGTGAGGGGAAGGTAGAAGGAGGGGGGAGCGAGGATACGATAATACGCTGCTTGACATTATCTAGTTCGAGATAAGTGATAGGTGATCGTTTATACCTCAGGGGGGATCGTCTCAATTCGCGATAATGAGATTCGCAAACGACGATTCACACGTAATTACGCACCGTTCGCGTGGTAAAGCTTCGTTAAAATGAATAATCGCTAGGTCGAATAAATTTATCGCGATAAAAATCGATCGAAACAAAATAAAAAATCGATCGATATTTTCTAAACGCTGATTCTGCGAAGCGATACGATCGCCGCGAGAGTGCAGCACCGAAAGTGCCAGGCGACGTATCTACGTGTGCGTATGAATGGAGAAAAAAAGAAAGAAAGAGAGAGAGAGAGAGAGAGAGAGAGAGAGAGAGAGAGAGGATACAGTGTGCTCCGAAGAAATACCGCAGAGGGGCGCTTGCGCATTGAAATGCAATCCTTGCGCCGATGATTTATACCTCGCCAATGCCCGCCCGCGGGGCAGGATGTCGCACGTCTCTTCTTTATGTCTCTATATCGTCGTCGCCGGTGAATCCCGTGCTCACGGAACGTACCTACCGATCTTCGGTATCGTACGCTATGAAGCTCGAATATGCCCCGCGTGCACCGTGATATTGCTCGCTCACGTTTGCGCAGCTCCCCCCCCCCCCCCCCCCCCCCCCCCCCTACCAACAGTTTCAAGAACGTGCGCACGAGAGGCGACTCATGAGTCTGAGAATGCTCGTACCTCATCCATTTACCCCCGAGACGTTCACAATTTTCTAAAAGATCACGTAACGGAAGTATCGAGATACATTTTGTCCTTACCGTGTTGTACGAGTTTAGGCGGTTCAATGACATTCCCCCGGTTAATGATCGATTTTCGTTGCTCGGGAAAGTCTTAAGAAAGAACAAAGCTCATGTCGATACATAATTTTCCATGAAACATTTCGTCCTACGTATTTTCCCTTACCGTGTTGTACGAGTTTAGGCGGTTCAATGACATTCCCCCGGTTAATGATCGATTTTCGTTGCTCGGGAAAGTCTTAAGAAAGAACAAAGCTCATGTCGATACATAAATTTCCATGAAACATTTCGTCCTACGTATTTTCCCTTACCGTGTTGTACGAGTTTAGACGGTTCAATGACAGATTCAGCCAGTAAACGATGTATTTCGTTACTCGATGAAGTCGTAACGGAAGAACGAAGCTTCGCGTCGATCGAGACGAACGAACTACGATCGATATATAATTTTCCGGTTCAAAGGTTGTTATAAATACACGAATATATAGTTATAACTGTTATAG
The DNA here is from genome assembly GCA_951802705.1 of Netelia virgata. Lineage (NCBI taxonomy): Eukaryota > Metazoa > Arthropoda > Insecta > Hymenoptera > Ichneumonidae > Netelia > Netelia virgata. Next base: position 18,734,025 of record OX637867.1, read on the forward strand.
GCTTACCTCGTAAAGCAACACAATGATTTATGCAAGCCCGCGCAACACGCTCTACGAGTGTTGTGTGTCCCCATTTTCTAAGGGGTATGGCACCTCGGCGCATGACTAGCACAACGTGGCGCGTGCAACTAACGTGGGACGTCGATGTCGATCAACCCGCTGACGGTTCGTGACACGAGCGAGAGAGATCTCGTGCGCAGGACTGGATCCATGAGTCCTGCGCCTCGTACGCATTAGCGCTCGATAGGCCACGCCCCACCTGGCTAGCGTCTCGCCACCGACACGTTTGTAAACACGCTGCCATTGCCAAAATTACGACAATAAATTTAATAAACGATTAATTATTCCAAATTTATAAATAAATTTTCAATATTTACAAATATTTATAAAATCATAAACAATTTTTTCTCATTATGAGAACAATGGAAGACACGATGATTCCTCGACTATTTTCATCCTGCTCGACATTATTATTTTCACGCCACGCACCATTTACGATATAAAAAGGTGATATAATTGCCAACGACTGTATCGAACTTCGTTCCAACACCTCCGATATTATTATATCCCCTACGCGTAAGCTTACGTTTTCGACGTGATGCTGATCTATATTCAGACACATTAAGAACGCCGATCGTGTAATAAGCGGGGACCGAAAAATTAGCATCTGCCCGGACTCGCCCGCCTCGAGAAGACAATGCCTGATTTGAATAACAATGTTCGCTACCGTGTGGGCTTCTAACTCTCGGGGCAACATGCTCCGGTACGTTGCTCGAACGGTGGAACTTTATATTGTAATATGCGCATACGTATATACACGCGACTCTGTGTACGCAACCGAGGCAAAGAGACGATCGCGCCAAGTACATATACAATCGGTATATACGGCGCTCTCTCTCTCTCTCTCTCTCTCTCTCTCTCTTTCTGTCGTCGTTCCCTGGCAGATAATGTCGCCCCCGCGATTCCCGTGGCCTCGTTGCTTACACCGGCGAGAAGAAAAGACACTTTTCCCTCGTCCCCTCCCCTAGGTTCGCGAATAACGCATAACCCCCGGTACGTACGAAGTCGAAAGAGGCGTTTCTCCGAGCTCGCATTATCCTGGCTTCTCGTTTCTTTTTCTCTTCTCCATCGAGCTACCGATGTCGATGCACCTTCGTTATATATTTTTTCTTTATTTTAAGATTTTTTTTATTATAAGAAATATTTGTCAAAAAATGATGGAAAATTTTGGAATTAATTATATCGATTTGAGAAATAAGAGATTTTTATATCGTCTGACCCTGAGGCAAATATTTTTCACCCGTAGCAGGTACGAGGTAAGTATATTACGGGTTATACGACAAACACGTCGTCATCGAGATCCCCGGCTGATGTCTCGCGATCGCCTTCGTTGAATTTTTTACGTCGTGTTCCTCTACCGATTGGCTCTCTGCGCTGCGCGGAACAAATATAGTCTGTGCGTGATCCGAGTTACAAAGTTAACGACTCGATTCGCTGTTGCTTCTTTTTTCCGACTTATAAATCGTTGAAAAATCAACGTCGCGGGTGAAATAACAATATCGAATATAAACCGATACGATAATACACCTCGTGTCCTTAAAAGTCTTCCATTTAACGTGAAAATATTTCTCCCTTAAGAATGAAAAAGTATGGGTTTTTTTTTTATTTTCAAACGAGCCGAAGCCGAAAGTGTTTCGGATCTTTGCCGAAATTGGGGCCCAATAAACTGTCATTAGTGTGTCCATAACCGCTATTAGCATTCCTCTACGCGTTCTTCTCTCCCCTCGATCCTTTTATTCCACAGTTCGTAAGATTGCGCAACGACTTAGGCGCTTCGTGCAATACACGAAATAAATTCCACTCGGTCGAGTCCTAAAACGTTTGGGACCTAAGCAAACCGATGCGAAAACAATGATCGATCATTGAGTCGAGTAAAAATGCGTCGAAACGTGACGACAGGTGGGCCAGTCGTTCGAGACGGCGAGTTTACCGACGCACTTCGTATCGTCGAGCAATAAAATTTCAGGATCAACGACGACCCTTTCACGAAACAGGTAGTAGAACGAGAATAAGGGTGGAAAATCTCCGTTCTCTAAAGTTTGCGGGCTGGTTCGATCGCTTTGAAGCTCGGAAAAAAATGCGTTCGCATTTTATTGAGGTCCTTCGAGGAAACTTGGGGGTCGTTTCCTGTCGGTAAACGTGCATTTCGATCGACGCTCATCTGCGCATGCGCGTTTAAGCTCATGCATTTCGCTCAACCACGAGCGTAATTATATATTCCTTCACGTTTCTCACGTTATATTAATTGAAACAAACCAATTGTCTTCGCTATTGTACGATTATACGAAGCTTAATAATCAACGACAAAGGAGATCTCGTCGAGGTTTCGCTACTCGCGCGAAATACCTCGAGTAATCGTTTCGCCCTCTCTCTCTCTCTTTCTCCACCTCGAGAGCGCGTCAACGCCCGAGAATTTATAACAGGAGAACAATGGTCGCCCCGCTCGTATCCCGAAGTTGGCAGTCCGTCCGTTCCGTGGCGTGTGCGATACGAATATAATCGCGGTGCCACGATCCTTCGATATATAATAATAAGAAAATCCCCTCATCCCCCCCTTCTCACAATCTTCAGCTCGCTAACCAACGTGAACAGAGAACGACGGAGCGTGCCCGCGTTCTCCTATATAAAACGTTCTGCGTGGGCCAAGACGCGTTATTCCGTGTCGTGCTTAAATTACAAAGTGAACGGTGAAACTGTACAACTTCGAGTATTATTACTCGTATAGAAAATATAAACTGCTCGTAACTATATATATATATATATATGTATCTATGTCCCTGTTGTATAAATGTATATTTGTACGATGCAGTCGAGTACTGTTCGGTACAGGAGAGAAACACTAAGACGTGAAATCGTCGGCGAGGAGATCTCTGCAAAGAGTCTCTCTCTCGAGTCAACCAACGCGCCCCGAGCAAAGCACGACTTCTAGTCTCTTCGTCTCGTTCTCGTACTCATCTTCTTCTTCTTCTACCTCTCTCCCTCACCCCTCATCCCCCGATGGGGCTTTGCTCTTCGCTAGCAACGTGATGAAAAAGAATAATAATTTCCCAACTCTCTGTCTTCCTCTCTTCTCTCTCTCTCTCTCTCTCTCTCTCTCTCTTATTTTCTTTCTCTCTTGCAGTGCAAAAGGCTCGAGTTTGTATCGTAGAGCTTGTATTATGTACACGTTGACGTGCGAAACGAGCGGTTCGTTAAACCGCGGAGAACGACTCAACGACGAAGACGAAAGTATTCCCATTATACGTTCTCTTCATTTTCTTCCTCTCCATTCGCTTTTGCACTTCGTGTACATACGGAAAGGACCAATTTTCCCGTCACTAGTTTCTCTCAGGCTTCTCGTATTTGTACACACATATATTTCGTGTTTTTACGCATCGAAGGAGGTTTTTTTTTGAAAAAATGGCATTTTTACATTTTTTTTTTCAACTGAAAAAAGTTGAAGATTTTTGTGAAATTTATGTAAATTAATTTTGTTTTTATTTCAGAGGATTCGAGTCGTGTTTGCGAGGTATAAGGAAAAAATCGCGACTTTGTAAAATACGACGTTGACGTAAGACGTCGCTCTAGCCACTAACCAGGCTGATCTAGATTGGAAAAATGGTTTCAAGGTCTTTCATTCGCACCTACGTGCGGACCTCTACCTACTTTTTCTCTTCATAATGGGTGGTACGAGCTCCGTCTCTCTTTTCCTGCCGGCCCGTTTCCCGTCCTGGATATTACACACGAGACGCAACGAGGGCGCGTGGTCTTCCCTCGTTGTTTCCACAGCACATCGCTTCTTTCAATAAGCAACACCGACTGCCTCTCTCTCTCTCTCTCTCATATACGTATGAATCTCGAGTTACGCAAGGATACTTGGTCACGTGAATGAAAGGAAAAGTATACGTAGGGTCGCTCATCAAGTATCCGTAATTATCCAACGAGACTTGTGTACCGAAAAAATAAAAACATTTTTTTTACTCATTTTTCGTCTCTTCTTTTTTCCCCACGTTTCTCATTTAATTAATTTTTTAATATTGATATAATTAGTTGGTAATATCGTCAACACGTTGAAAAGACAGAAATTTATGATTAGCGCGAGTTGAAATTTTTTTAATCGACGAATTTTTAATGATTTAAACAGAAAAACCGACTGACCGTAGTTTTTTTACTTTGAGAATTTCTCAACGTTCTCGTTGTTTTTCGCGATAGCGACGTTACCCACGCCCTCATTGTCTCTACCATGGCTCTGTATATGTATTATACGCTCATTGATCTCTCGCACGAGATGAGAGAATTTATTTTTACTCATTTTTCGTCTCTTCTTTTTTTTCCCACGTTTCTAATTCAATTTATTTTTCTAATATTGATACAATTACTTTGTAACATCGTAAACACGTTGAAAAGACAGAAATTTATGATTAGCGAGAGTTGGAATTTTTTTAATCGACGAATTTTTAATGATTTAAACAGAAAAACCGACTGACCGTAGTTTTTTTACTTTGAGAATTTCTCAACGTTCTCGTTGTTTTTCGCGATAGCGACGTTACCCACGCCCTCATTGTCTCTACCATGGCTCTGTATCTATATTATACGCTCATTGATCTCTCGCACGAGATGAGAGGAAAGAGAGAGAGAGGCGAGGACAATCTTCTCCGTGACTTTTCCTCAGGCCTCGTCTCATTCGCGCGAATCTAAACTCGCTTCTCTCGGTTCCTTCCACATCTCTCACCGTCTCGACTCTCACTTCCTACGTTTTGCCCGTACCTTCTTCTCTACACTCTCGGACTTCTCGGGCGGTGGCGGCGGCGCGAATAGAGTACTACTACACCACCGGATTAGGTGGGCAGTGAGAGTGCACGAACCACCTCGCATGAGTCACTCTCCGTGCCTCCGCGCGCCACTGCGGCTGTGAGTGATGCAGCATGCGGAGTGCATGCGATTCGAGCCCGAGGATTTTCTCGCACCGGTAACATGTACGTATATATGGGTCGTTCCGACCAAAATCGATTAATTTACAGTCCTCCTTCGGTCAAAAACGCCAACCCTTATTTTTCACATCACCATAATAATTTTTAATCTCCCACAATTCTTTTCTAAATTTTTCTCGTCTATTCTGAAATTCGAACAAATCGATTCGACTAATTATACAATTTTTGTAAATTTTTTTAAACGTAATTTTGAATTTTTTAACAAATTATTATCGAACAGGATTTTTCGAAGATTAATTTAGAGACATCGCGGGGACTTGTCGTATCGACCTGGAACGACTTACACACGTGTGTGCACGACGTCGACGCCCTAACCCACATAAATCCGAGGCATTAGCGCGGGTTGCGTTCCGAGTGCAATTCTGTGCACACAGAGAGGTGAGTGCACTTATCGGTGTTCCATTAGATCGTCGATATTAGCTAATCACTTCAACGCCGACGTTTCACCCGGAAGCAACGTTTATTTCGAACTTACATTCTTTTTTTTCTTAATTTCAATTATCACAATTATTTCCAATAAAACAAAAATTGCAATTAATCAAATTTAAAAAACAAAAGCAAAACTTTCAAAGCGATATCCTCTTTCTCACGCGACCAAGATCTCGTACGTCTTTCCCTCGAACTAAAAACAAAACACACAAGAAAAGACAACGAGTAATAAAATAAAAAATAAAAAACACGTGGCTATAGCCGACTATCTTCCATTCTATGGTACGGAGGTCGAGTAATAATATAAAGGGGAGTGTGTGTATACGCGTCTGTGTGCAGCACGTTCGCGCTAAAGGTGTATCAACGAAGTTATAATGAGACACGTATGCAAGAAACTCTACGGGACAAGGGGGATCGCGCGCGGCTTAAGAGATGCCTCGTGAGAGGGATGAGAGGAGGAGGGAGGGGATGTAGCTTGGAATAATGGGAACCACTGTCGAAGCGTTACACGCAGCCGAGACCTTGGGTTGAGAGAGTCCTGGGAGAGAGATCCGATAAGATAGAGATCCACTCTGCGTCGTCCATTCATTCGGACTGTGCCTATATACATATATGTATAAATAAAACCCCCATTGAGTGGGGCAATATGGACCACCGACAAAAATTATCCAGGGCATAAAAAATCAAACGTGCAATTTTTTTCTCATCCTTGTAAATTCCTATTAACAAAATGTTTAGAAATAAATAAAAAAATATTGAAAAATAAAATAATCAAATTTGAAAATCTTAAGGCGAAATTTTTAGATTTTCTTAAAGAGGTGACTTTCGTCTTCTCGGTCGACGCGTCGTCGATGTATTTCATGAAATAAGTGCGTTTTTTTTTCGAAACCACGAGTCGTGAGAAAATCCAAGGTGGTCCATCTTAGACGACTGTATCATAATCCCTGACATTACGCTATAACATAGTTGCATTGCAATCCGGCCAAGCGGCTATCTTACCCTTTTCACCGCGTGGCCCGATCCTCCGGCGTATTAGAGCCATTGTGTTATCTGTCACGGTCGAGATATCCGGAGGGTGAACACACGCGGCGGGTCCTGGCGGACTTGTACCGCTAGAATATAAACGGAGTAAGAGAAACACATATATATATATATATATAGAGAGAGATTTTTCTTACTCCGTTTATAGTTATATATATATATATATAGAGAGAGAGAGAGAGATTCGACCAACGAAGAGCAAGTAAAGGCGATAGGCTTCGGTAATATTCAAGACAGCGATGGACCCAGGCCCTGAGATTCCGCCAAAGGAACTGGTCGCGTCAGAGGCGTCAAAAGGCGTCGCGTGGGTGGCGCGCGTGAGGCTCTCGTTTCTCTCTATCTTTATCCATCTTTTAAACTCCCTCTCTCTCTCTCTTTCTCTGTCTCTCTAAGGACCCAGGGACGTTTTTATTTTCACCCTACGAATGACCGAGCAACTTCGTATCGACGCGAACGTTAGGCTTTCGTCGCCCTCGACGAAATGAAAATTCTTCGATATAGATACGTTAGTAAATCATGATTTTTAATAACCGAGATTAGCGGTAGAGAAACGATCCTGGGGTCTTGGAGAAAGAAAAAAATCAGAAGAAGAAAAAAGTGTCGACACGTGGTGGTGAAAATTTGTGTTGTTTTTTTTTTTTTTTAATTTCCACGTGGCTTTTCGTTGATTCGAGACGATTCATTCTCCGTCGGTTTTATCGAGGGAAGATGAGAGTTTTCTAGTGTCGAAGGTACAATGAATTATACGAACTGGTGAGAAAACATGACGAGGGTCTTGAGAGACTGGACTTCTTTCGACGATCGTCGCGAGAATCGAGAGGGTGTTGAAAATTCCTAAGGGCTCGAAGAATCCTGTCGAAGATCCTTCATCGTCACCTTTGTAACGAATCGAATCAATCCCCTCAAGACCAGGTGAACAAAAAAAATTTACTCTATGGTTAATACGCGAAGTCTCGAAGAGGATTCCGAACGAAGTGAATCGTGGAGTTGGAGAAGGCGTGTTCCATCCACCTACCGTGTCTTGTTCTTTAATCTATCCATCTGCCTACCTAATCATCTACCCACCTTCGTCTTTCTCTCGTCCATCTGTCCCAATCGCTATGACTCGAGCGATAACGATAATGAGAATGATAACGATTTTATTCTCGACACGTGATTAAGATTGACCTAAAAATTACTCTGTAATTATTAAATCATTGTTGCACGAAACGAATTTGAAAATTTCAGCGACTTGAAAATTACAAAGTATGGGAAAAAAATGGGGACAGCAGGCAAAACAGAATTTTATAATTAACAATCGCTTTTTTCGTAATTAAAAAAAAAATCATCCGACCGTAGTTTTTTACTTTGAGAATTTCTCGATCTTCTCTCAGCAATTATAACGAATCGATTTTATTTTCGATCCACGATCAAGATTGACCTAAAAACCGTTCGGTAATTATGAAATCGTTCTTCCATGCAACAGTCTTGAAAATTTCAACGACGTAAGAATTACTAAGTATGAAAACAAAAAATTATAAAAATAGGAGACAACCGAGTTTGGCTCGCGTTCGCGATGAAGATTATCTCGCGAATCGCAAGTAAAGAGTACCTCGCATCCATCGTTGTTGAAATCCTCCGGATGGGATTGCATGCAAGAGGCGTAAGTGCGCGGTGGCACGCGTATGACGCTCGCACGCGTTAGGCGCGTACGCTCACCTGCATTTTCTTCAGGATCGTTACATGTGTACGCCGGTATAGGTCGCGTGTTTCACGATACGACATAGGGAGCTCAGTAGAGTCTGCCTAGGCTCGCGATGCTCGCAAGACATTCTAGCCGTATGTGGAGCATGGGATTTCGCTCTATTGTCCATTGTTGAAGTCTCTTACTTCGCTCTTATCGCCGGGTCATGGCCGAACGTGGCGTTTCCTTTCCGACGACGCGGCAACGTACCTCTTCGCGAATGTTACAATCAAGTCGAGGAATTAATCAGGCTGGATGACGTTTCGTCAGGCCCGGATAAGAGAACTTTAAGAGGTGAGAATTATAGCAAAAAAAAAAAAAAAAATTGAAATTTTGTTTTTCGCGATTTTTGGATATTTTGAAAAAATTAGTTAAAATTTTGTACTCAGGGAGGTTACATACGTCGAGATATGTCGAAAAAAACAATTATTTGAAATATTTTTTTTTTCGGATTTTGCCAAAAATATAGGTTGTCGTTAAAATGGCTATAATTTTTTTGAAAAATTAGCTAGCCAAGCGCTACTGCGCTCATTCGATTGGCATCTTTTCAAGCTTTAAAATGGCGTTGAATTCATCGTGCTGCGATTTTTTGATGATTTTTCGCAGATTTTTAAAGATTAATAATTTATTTTTTTCGGCCTTTTTCAAACTCCTCTCATGGCCGCCCTATTTGACTCATCTCCATAAATCCAACGGCATTCTCCAAGTCTACCGCTGGCATTTTCACAACACTACAAGAAACCCTAAATTGGTCGAACGGGAGCCGAGTTACGACAATTTAAAATTCCGCGATTTCAACGATTCTGACCATTTCACGAAAAAAAAACAAAAAAAAACAATTTTTCACAATTTTTCAATTTTCACAAAAACTAATTAAATGTTCATGATCACAGAGTCTACAAACATAATTACATCCCTCAAAAACTTTATTTCCCTAAAAAAAAAAAAAATCCTATTTTCCGAAAAAACATTTTGAAAAAATCGATTTGAAGATCTCGCCTATGAGCAAAAAAAAATCGGCAGTTCAACAGCGGATATAGAACGTGAAGCGAACAGTTATCTCGTCTCTCGCGCCGATCTCGATCCTTTTTCCGGTCGTGAAGTAATGGGATACGAGGCGTGCGATGATCGTAGCGAGGAGTCGAGTCGAGCCTAAGGGCGAAGAGGCACGGGCGTCGTGAAACGGTCGCCCGCAGTGCCGCTGACTATTTATCATAAGATCGATCGGTATCTCGCGATACGGTACGGGATCGGTGCCGTATCGATTCTTCTAAGGGCTTCAATTAACGTTATTAAAGCACCATTAATCTTGAGGCGAGGCAGAGAAAGGGAATAGAAGGGATTTCGTAGAGAAGGGAGTTTGGTTGTTCGAGCGTTATACGGCGTTTGCTCGGTTCGTTATACATATATTCATTCCTACCTACGGTCAATGGAACTGTGCATTCCTGACGGGTCCGAGGACCTGCCCAGTCATACGCTACGGTTCGACCTGTTCTCCTCTCGAGGATCTCGTGCGAGAACAATGTCGATTTTTCGTTTCATTCAACATCGACCAGGTCGTCGTCACGAACAAAACCAAATTGCGACTATTTTCCGTTCGATGATTTCGTTAATTTCGATACGGATTGTCTTCAACCGTTTTTTCCCCACTTCTTTCATGGATTGTAACTAGCTCAATCGTATGCCGATACAAATATTACAATAGATGAAACGAATTGAGTGGTACACGATGATGAGAGAGTGGGCGTTACGGGCGCCTTGTCTGGCTCGCTTCCCAAATCCGGATTTTCGGCCGGTCGTCACTCCCTCCTTGGAAACAAAGAAGAGGGTACGACCTAAAGACCGAGACATCGGTCGATCATCACCGTGTAATGCGGTTGCAACTGCAGGCTTTTAAGACTATGGGAGAAAGCAGGGGTTTGAGAAGAGGGGGATGAAGAGTCGGAGTTGACGATATTCTACATACAGTCCTGGAACCTAATGAAGTAGACCAGACGTCGTAGCAAGAAAAGAAGAAGAAGAAGAAGGAGAAGGAGAAACAGAAGAAGAAGAAGAAGAAGCGAGTTTGTCCGTAGCCTCTCTCTGCATATGGACCAGCGTCGAGAGTTCTGCACTACCGGGGCGTGGCTGAATAAATGAATACAAAAACGGACGGAGGTGAGAGTAGGTAAGTCGGTTGACGTACGAGAGACAAGAGTGTCTCGAGACACTCGACTCCCCTCGCTCTTCGTTCTCTCCGCGACTTTGGAGTTCACGTTTCTTCCTCTTTCTTCGTTCTTTACCTTTTCCTCTCTCCCTTCCTTCCTTCGCTCGGTCTCGTCCTCTTCTTCGTGTTCGTTCGTACTCGATGCACGTGCGAACCAAGCCTATGTGTACACTCATCTGCATACACATAGTTAAACATAGGGAGAATCATGCCACGTATCGATAATTCGTGGTGGCACATTGGTTAGAACGATGGTTTTCTCGTGGGATTGCCAATAGCTCGCGATTTAACACTAACGATGAATTCGGAATTAACCCTTAACAACCTCGTGTTGTCGTTTGACAACACATGTATTTATTTGCTGGTTCTATATTCACTGCAGGAACGTTTGGGGGCTTTTTACAAATTGTAGCCAAAGGCAATTTTCTAATCGCTAATAAATAATTTTGTAATAAAAACATATTTTCACAAAGATTTGATTTTTTTCCTCATTTCCCCCTTTTTTTTTTATAGTAACGTTCGATAAATTACTTTATTATTATTATTATTATATAAATAAACGATTATATTCGAGCGTGTCGAGTACAGTGGAGACTCGCTAGCGCGGACGGTGCTAGAGCGCGCGAGAGTGGGGATAGCCAATGAGGCGTCGTCGAGTAACGCGCGACCAATGGCGCGCTCGCCTCGAGCCCCCACCTCGCGCCTACCCGACGTAGTGGGAGAGTCGCTCGACTATTTTTTTCGTAAAACCGTGATTTTTCCTCGGTAAAAAAATTCTGCGTTACGAGCACGAGTCTTCGTGCTTAATTATCCGCGAGAAATACGATGTCGTAAGTCGCGTGGGATGACCCACTGACGGTCGACAATTAAGACTCTAAAAATTCTTAGCGACGAGCGTCAACTGCAAAGTTTGCCCAACTCACGTGGCGTGTGCCCCGAACTCGACTAAATATCACGGCTCGATGCTCATCTGCGTCGAGGAGAAACGGACGGTAGAGAGAAAGACAAAAAAAAAATAGAAAAACACAAGAGAAACAAAGAACGAAACGAGTGTACGTCGTTTCGCTTTTAAACAACAGATGCATTATCCTGTTGGAAAATAATCGGGGTCTCGGAACACCCGGAGGCGTGCGAGAGACGCGGCTTGAATCGCGCATCACGCGGGGCAAGAAGGAGTATACACATATACGAGGAAAAGTACTGAAAAAAACGGTACGGGGGGACAAGAACCTGCTACGCTCGAGTCTCCTGTGCAACGGAGGATGCATGTGGCGCGAGGACTCGAGGCGTCCTTGGGCCCGCTAGATGAGAGGAGTACTCGCCGGAAACGCACCTCTTCGAGAGTTCGCCCCCTGACGCCCCCGTTTCCGCTGACAAAATGTCCTCTCTTTCTAAATCCTCGATTCGCTTTCCTCATATATGAAACTTCTGACGAAGTATCTTAAAAATTTTCAACCTTTCCACCAAACACTGTCTCTCGTTACGAATGTTCGATCACGCGAAATAACGATCAGCGTTGTGTTATCGTTATTTCGTATCTCGAGAGGACTAAGGGGACCGGAAACGTGACGAGAGAAGAAGACGAGAGTGCGATTGCGCAGTGAGGAAAAAAAGGGGAAACGGTGAGTGTCGGTTAGAAGACGCACGCGAACTTTGCCAAGCCGGGACCGAAGCGGATTCCCCGCTTCGTCGTACGACCGATGGGCACCCTGTCACTCGATCCATCTATCCATCCAGGCGAGCGACCAACGTGTAGCGGATAAGTCCGACCCCCGCAACTGTGTGTGACGTCTCTCGGATCCGCCTTCGTTTTCTGTATTCCAACGTTCCGAGACAATGGGCCTGCGCGCGCGCGGCTCAAAAAATTGCGCAACGTCTCCTTCCGGTTGCTCGCGAACAACGGTGAGTTCTCTCTCTCTACCGGTGGTTATCGCAATCCTTCGGGGCAGGATGTCGACGAGGCTGCATCTCGTGCAATCCAAACTCCTCTCGCATTTTTTTTTCTTTTTCCTTCTTCTTCTTCTTCTCTCGACTTTCCCATCTTCTATCAAAATTTTACCAATTTTTCATTCTTAAATTGTGTTCTCTCATTCCTGGCATCAAACGGATCGATCGCTCTCTCTCTCTCTCTCTCTCTCTCTCTCTCTCGTATCGGAGCATCGTAGTCGTTTGCGTCCCGCGTGTCGGAATGCGATGGAACGAGACGAGAGTGAAAATATTTACGAGAGTCCGAGAGCCGCGATCTCGCACGCGGCTTCACATAATCTACATATGTGTTTTATACATAAACACACATATATATATATTTTCTTATGTGCATATGAGAGATAGTATGAACAGCCTGAGGGATGTGCATGCATGCATGCACGAATTACGTGGCTGTAATATCGTTCGCGTCTCGTAAGACCGATGATTCATTCGCTTCGTGGCCCGTCCCACGTTGCGGCACAAGGATCGAGTGTGCTCGAGCTAGCACGAGCCCGGTGCATATACTTTTGCTACACGTATATATATATATATATATATATATATATATATATATATATTCGAGTGTGCAACGATAATAATTGCAGGCAGGATCGACTCGGTGTGCGAGTGAGCGGAAGGGCCGAGAGGAAGTTGATGAGAAAGAGCCCAGGCGAGAGAGAGAGAGAGAGAGAGAGAGAGAGAGAGGGGAACTAATCGCGGACAAAAAGTAAAAACCGTGCGAATATTTGTAATAATAATTAATCGATTAGATTCGATGAGAAGTGATTGAAAAAAATTTGTTTTTTTTAATAAAAAATTGGGGGAATTTCGTATTTTGTTGTTTCTCGATCTCGATCGAGATAAAGAATAACAATTTTGTTTTAAAAAAAATACTTTTATTCATTGGAAACGGTCGAGCGAATTATAAATTCCGTTTCACCGAGGAGATTCGTCGTGTCGCGATGATAAAAAAACAAAACTAAACCGGACCAGGCTGACGTGACTACCAAACTATTTTTCCCATTGTCACGAAGTCGAGGATTCTCTCGACCTAGGCGGTCCAGTGAAATTCCGTTTAAAACGCACGTTCGAACGTAAACCAAGTGCGATCGTAAACCTTTTCTTCATTGTATTCTCGTTTTCTGTTTTGTTTTACAGTCTTGCCCCCGGTCTTACACTCGCCGAGCGTTACCAAAAAGTTCGTGAGAAAAACGTACGTTAAACATTTCCCTCGTTTTTTATATATATATATATATATATATATTTTTTTTACGTGCTTTTCGACGTTATTTTTTAGCTCTAAATTGACAAACGGTACACGGTTACTGGATCCGGGAACTACATTTTTATCGTCTAAGCCTCGTTCGCGTCCGAACGACGAAACGCGAAGGACCTATCGCGTAATTATTATTCCGAGTAAAAACGACGCGAAGCTTCGTTCCTCTCGTTGCTGCGTGTCTTTATATTTTCTCATTCTTTCTTTTTTTTTCTCTACTTCTCATGAGTGAATATATACGTCTCGTGTGCAAAGACGCCTACGATGTCACTTCCTCTTTTCTCTCCTTCGAATTGTAATATATGCAACGTGTACACACATATATGTATTTATATATGTGTCTTTGTGTGTGTGTGTGTGTTTGTGCACTTAAACAGGTAGACAGTTGAACGAGAGAGTGATAGTCTTCGGAAATCCGTGACATCCCGGGTGCCCGTACTAACGAAAACGAGGCACGTGCGAGGTCGAGACGGAGGCGACGACGAGACGATGAGAGCTCGATGTAAACTCCGCGACTCGTATTTATAATAACACAAAACAAAAAAATTCTCGTTACCATCGACGGTCTATATTTTATAGTCGAGACTATTTTTTTATAGTCCAAGGGGGTAGTTTTAGCCAGAGGGTGATTATAGTCAAGGGATGATTATAACAAGTTGCGATAATTACCAAGGAAAAAAGAAAAATGAAGAGTTCGTAAAAGCCTCGGGTTGACTAATGCAAAAATTCTTATCTCTCTCTTTCTCTCTCGACGGATCTTTCGTTTTGCATAAAGTGACCTGAATCGGACTTAAGGCGTCGCGAAAAAAAAATGTCGTCAAGCGAGAACGACTGTTTCCATACCGTTCCTTCGAATGGGACGAATCCTCTCTCTCTCGCAAGAACGTTTTTGCTCTCACCTTCTGCATATGCACGAGGTTATAAATAATTTCCACGTCAAAATAAAGTAACCCGATGGGTTAACGCCGAGAGCAGAGAACGCGAACTGGACTCCGCGAATCCTCGGCGCGTCATTAATAATCCCCCGCGATCAAAGCCCTGCGAGGAGGCCTTTCCTCGACGTTAATCTCGTAATTTCTTTTTATTTGAAAATTTTATTGAAATTTTTCCCAAACAAAAAATTCCAATATTATTTTATATTTTATTTTTCTTAATCGTTCGAAATAATCAAAAAAACGAAGCGATTCGTAAATCGAAACGAAAGTATCGAATACACGCGCGTCGTTTCGACACTTTCGATCTGAATAATCGAGCGATAAAAATACAAAAAAATTGAGAGAAAAAAAAAGAATTATTAAAACGGCTCATCCCTCGTCATCGTCCGAAAATATGGCGATCGGCAACGAAAATATAATATCGCGAAGCTTGAGAACGCCCACGACGACACGTTTTATAAATTGATATACGGCGCGTAATGCTAATTACGAATTGCGCAACCGTGCGATATTTCGTCGATGAGAAAGAATTGTCCTAACGGCAAGGCGTTGTGGTGGTTTGCTTTATGTATAACGCATAACGTATATTTCGAGAATCTTCAAGGTCCTTTCTCAAGGTGTTTCAAGGTACGACCAACTTTTCGCATCGTTTCGTTCACTTCCTCGTGAGTCAATTCCCTCGGTATCTTCGTCGTACCGTGACACGCTTTGCACACAAACACGAATTACTACGAACTCGTTACCTAGCTATTGTTTCTTTTATTATTATTTTTTTAATTAGAACAAGAGAGAAAGAAAAAAATATTTTACAATAATTTTAATTCGAAAAAAAAAGATACTTGAATCGTTTAATTACGATAAAAGTCGATCGATAATTAATCGATCGATCGTGTTGGAAAGTTTGTTTTTCTCGTGTCGTAAATTCCTCGCGTGTCCCGTTCGTCCCGAATGACTATATTAGGAGGAATCGAGCGTAACGATTGCAGGAATATATAAAAAAAAAGAAAAAGAAAAAAACAAGAACAAAAAAAATGTTCCATAAAGAGAAGCGGAGTCGTCGGCCTCGCGACCAATTTCGAACGTTCTTTTTCTCAACGAAAAGAAAGAAGAAAAAAAATTTAAGGATGTTCACGAGTGGCATGCGTGTCTGACATTTGTTTCACGAGACATTTTAATTTTGTTTTTTTTCCTTCTTCTTCTTCTCTCGTTTCGCGTCATTTTTTAATTCTCGCTCGCTCCAACCGTTCAATCTCGTTGCGTGCAACGATTCATCGACTCTTTAATTAAATCTTCCTGTCCACTCGACGCTCTCTCTCTCTCTCTCTTCAACACGTGATCCGTTTTACCCCCACTTTTTCAATTTCTCCTTTTTTCACAGATTAATATATCTATATTTATAGAAAAGTACCTTTTTCTTTCCCGGATTTCCTGGTATCCATGCCCTTTCTCACATTTACTTGCTTTTCGTTCTCTTCTTTCCTAGCCCCCCCCCCCCCCCCTCTGCCCCACTCGTGGCAGAGGAAAAAGATATCTTCCCGGTAAGCGAGACGAGGGTTCACCGATGGGGTCAGCATCGATTTACAAAATCAGAAAAGGCGCATCTCTCTCTTTCTCCATACGCCATAATGTTATTTTTTCTTGTTTTTTCTTCTTCATTCTTTCTCACTTCGCTCGTAGTTCTCGTACGGGATAAGGTGGAATGGAAGAAACAGCGAGGACTCCTTTGATGCTCGACTCGATGCCTGGACTCTAAGCTCTTCGTAAGAGAGACCAACGACCGGTTTGCCGTTTTACACGCCATTATGTACCATATGGGATACCGTACCGAGGACACATGGTGTCGCTTTGATATTTTTTTTTTGTATTTTTTGTATTTTTAATTTTTTCATCTTTGCCTCTTTTCTCTTTTCTCTTTCTCTCTCCTCTTCCCTGAACCCTAATCGTCGCCGCCTCCTTCACCCTGCCAACTTTTTTACCCCGGGCAAGACCGTGGCAACCCTGGCACAGGATGATGGAGTTTCATTCGCGAATACCCGTTTTCGCAACGTTAGCCGGGGGATTCTTTCGAGCTTTCGCAATCGATACCGAGATCCTGGGAGGGTCTCGAGATGCGTGTGTTTGCGATCGAAGAACCCACGCAACGAACGTCGCTCACCGTGAAATTGAGGGTGGAGATGCTTCGATCCTCTAAGCCCGATAATTAAGGCGTACGCGACGATACGAGAAAGTTGTATAATCGTGTCGCGTATCGCGAACGAGCCCGATGCGACAGAAATTACGCTGGATATCGAGGAAGACGCGTAGGCGCGGTCTTAGTTCGGCCGAGCGCCGCTAGCGTCGCGTCTCCACCTCGAGAACGCGTTTCGCGATTGCTCGCGTTTAAACTGGTATATTTGGGCGTTCGAGGTAAAAATGGAAACTCGAGAGTGGCAGTAAAATGGTGATGCGAAAAAAAAAATTACAAAAATGAACAATTATTGCGAATTTCGCGCCCGATATTCATTATCGCTAATTTCGTGTTGTTCGAACGGCACAATAATAATAATGTAATCGCGTGAATCGTTGGAAAGCGCGGTATGTAAACATTTTTAAGGCCCCCGTATCCTCGGTTCGTGCCATTACCAATTTACGTTAATGGTCCGCTTCTACATAACTCCTTTTTTTTATTAAGCGTATCCTTTAGGCGTTCTCCCGTTCTTATCAGCTGGCGCCTTCTTGAAATATAGGTACTCGGCGAGAGAGAGAGAGGTCCGTATTAAACGCGTTCGAAACACGTTCCGGGGTATATTATCGTCATCCCTTTCACGATAGGAGGGAGGTCGACCGACTCGTCTCGTTCTCGCAATTTCTCGTCACTCCATTCGAGATATTTTGCTCGGTTAGCTCCGACGGTTTATCGTCGTCTCGTCGCGGTACGAGCGATAACGCGAAAACTTCGCAGGCGATCCTTTCGTTGGTTCGCGATCGAAACGATCGCGCTAAAAAGCGCCGTATAACCATCGGGTCAAGAATGACGAGAGAGAAAGAGAGAGAGAGAGAGAGAGAGAGAGAGAGAGAGAGAGAGAGAGAGAGAGAGAGAGAGAGAGAGAGAGAGAGAGAGAGAGAGAGAGAGAGAGAGAGAGAGAGAGAGAGAGAGAGAGAGAGAGAGAGAGAGAGAGAGAGAGAGAGAGAGAGAGAGAGAGAGAGAAAGAAGGACGTCCGAGAAAAAAAAGCGCGAGAACGAGAGGCGAATATATTTACCCCGCTATTATGACCGGGCGAAAAAGGAGGAAGAAACGTTTCTAAAATGGCCACTAAACTTTCGGACGACTTTAATCGGGCATTAAGGGGCCGATAACGCGGAGCTCGGTAGCCCGATGCCTTCGAGGCAAACCGTTTCGTGGCACGCGATCAACGGCGTCGACGCGTTATATTTACCAAAATTTTTACATCTCCTTTTTTCTCTGCCATCAGCAGAATTCCGACATATTTTTCCTTGTCTTTTAACAAAATAATTGATCACAAATTTTTCTAAAATTGATAAAAATGTTTGTTTAAATTCACTCTAAAAGGTCTGGAAAATCGTGGCTACTTCAAGTTTGCAGATTAGTCGAGCTAATAGCAAGTGAAGTTATCCGAGGATACAGCAGTCTTGGGTGGATTCTCGTTAATAAATTCAAGCCGCCGGACTTATCGGCAGTCAGTTGGGTATTATGGTACATATGGCACGTGATACGAAGCCGATGAGTTCAACGTGACCCCGGTTCTGTATTATAAGCTTAACGACGAGTACGAGCTAGAAGGGAGGATAATCGCGTTACTCGAACGCTGATGAGGCAACTCCAAGTCGAGACGTCTCGTACATCGACTACTTTACCGTGCAATTCTACAAGATGACACAAAAACCGTAACAGTCCTGGACTAAAAATATACCAAAAAATGTGCAAAAATTCAAGATCAAACCCAAACCAAACCTCAACAAAATTGAACCCTATTTCGAGTTAAATTAAAAAATATTAAAATCTCATTCAATTTCGAGCCAAAGCGAACCAATAGAAAGCTCGAGACGTATTTTAAAAGAGCCTGTAGAGTCCGAGAACCGTGTAAGAAAAAAAATAGGTGGTCTCAAGGATCGGTTGATAAAGAGGTGCTCTACGATTTTTCAACCCTCCCCTGTATTAATTATTAATCCCTGCGGTCGTGTCGAGGCACGGGAGAAGCCTCTTAATGGCTCGGCAGCTATGGTAATGAAGAGAGCTTCTCTCTCGAAGGTTTTAATAGTTATATGTACGTATGGATTCCAGAAGGTGGTATTCAACTATTCAGTCCGTAATACAGTAATAGATCGACGTTCCGGTGGCCGTTTGGCTCCTTTAGGAACGACCAGTGATTAGCATCCTGGCTCCGTGTGCCATGAGTGCTCGATTCTCTGCCTGATGGCAGGACGATGAGGTTGGAATATTCCTCAATGTCGCGGCCTCGATGAAGACCTCAACGGGGTTGCCGCGAGGAGCACTCCACAGAAATCCTTCATTCTCAGTAATGCAACGAACCTATCCATACGTGCGAGCTTGAATGATGTATCCATTCGCCAATCGGAACTCTTTGGAAACGTTCATACTGGTGTAAGTATAGTCTCGATGGAACGAAGCGAGTGCGAGACGAGCGGTCAAAGTGCGAGTTAAAGCAAAGCGTGAAGCGAAATCCAGTTAATCCGAGGAGAGGGGGGGGGGGGGGTGGGGGAGAAAGGATCGTAGACAGAAATACTTACAGGCTGAAGGAGCGAGAAGTGGAAGGTTTCTCGACCCTGATGTTCACCACGTGTTCATGAGTGCAAAATCTCGATGGATTTTCTCAACAGGAGGCTCAAACTCGACACCAAGAATTACAAATTCTGATTCTTGATTTACTTTTTGCAAAAAAAATTTTGTATGAAAAAAAAAGGCTCGACGTTTCAAAAACCTTCGTAAACCCTAGGAGGAAAGCAAGGTTGAACGATTCGCTATAATTCTCAAAACGAGAGAACGAAAAAAAATTAACGTTCGAGCCTGAGGAAGGTGGCGATGACGCCGAGGGACGTTTTACGGCGTAATTCTACAGCGGAGACGCCCGAAGCGTTCACCCCTCGAAGGCATCTCGACGTTAAGTTACAGTCAACGGGAACTATTATTAACGTTATTCAATCATCGAGAGTATTCCTTCACACCCGACCGAGTGAAGAAGCTCACCGTCGATTATCCCGTTACCATTTTATTTTTCACCGTCATAATTGAAAACAAAACAACAATAAGGAAAACAAAAAAAACCCTTCTTAAAACTATGAAAAATCTTACAAACACCCGCGCGAGCGTTTTTTCCGTTACAACAGTGCTGCCATCTGTGGCAGCACCGTCGCTCGGCCGCGAGAGCGAACCAGCGGCGGTGCTCATCGAGGCCACTCGCGCTTCGACCCTACGGTCGTTTTTCTTCGACGCTTTACCAGCCGGGCAATTCGCTAAAACTCGTCCTCCTTTTGCCTTAACATCCTCCAACTGTGTTTTAGTACGCGGCAAACGGACGGTCGGTGCTCTAAACGTGTACGCCTGCGCGCGCGCGCGCACACTCTAGGCTCGGAAAAGATATAGCGATAATCGGTAAGTATACTATATAGCCTCGTGCCGGCTCTAACCGTCGAGCAGTTATTCCATCTCTCTCTCTCTCTCTCTCTCTCTCTCTCGCCGTAACCGAGGCCACGGCGCTCCTCCTAATCGAGACTTTACGATGCACCCCGTATTCCGGCATGCGTGAGCGCTACGTTGCCAGCCGCGCGGCGCATCGACGAACCGCGCGTGCGCTCGACCCCCACCGACCTCTCCCACATTACCGCGTTCACGCACTTCGTTCAATGAGGTGCGCGATACGAGCGTTAGAGAGACGAAGTAAGGTTATACACGGCGTTGGAGAGAAAATCATTCGAAGATATAAGGATTGTTCGATGCAACGCGCGGCGCGGTCGTAACCCCTGCGAGAGAAGGAGAAACTCGATTCCGAGAAACCGATCGGTCTACGCGTCTCGTAGAAACGCGTTAATATTCGTAAAGAAAATTAACGAATTATGTCCTTTGTCGTTTAAGTGAGGAACATTATTTTATGACGAACTTTACGTTGATCGCGTCTGCGCATGCGTCGAAGAACGAGAGTTACGGGGTCACGTGATTTCGACGATTTTGAGCAACGACTCGATGGACTTGTTATATAACGTTACGATATTTATGGTAAATTGTACAAGACTTGTTAATGAAACGATGAAAATTATGAAGATGAAAAATTATTTTTCCTGGGCAATCTCGATGTTTTGCAATCGGATGAAACATCGGCCCGACGTGGTCGTAAACAAAATGGAGGAATTCCGCCGATCAAGGTTTTTCCACCTCGGACTGGAATCGGAATCGTTTACGTTTCGTTTATTTTTTTTTCTTTCTATCTATTTTTTGTTTTTTTAACGTCAAACTCGACTCTCGTTTCTCGTATCTTTTGCGCTATCTACGTCGGTTAACACATGTGGCACAGATCATCGTCGACCCCGCTTAATGCCAGAGAACGAAGCTCGGGTAGGAGGATTGCTCAAGGTGGAGATTCTGGTGCGCGCTCGACTATACGGCCGTTCACGTATTTTCACAACATTCACTTTTACACATCGTGAAAATGAAGGAGAGAACCCGAAGGAGGATCCCCTCCAGCTAAATCTCGCACGCGACCCGAGCGTGCATCTTGTTTCGTCTTCGATTTAATAACAACAAAATTTCAAAAATACCAACAAAAAAAATCAAGATGGTTCAACAAGTTTCTCTCATACTCGTCGACGATTGCATAACCCTGCGACTGAATTATATTTGCTGTCGATCGATTAATTATTTCCAAAATTGCTCGTTTCGATCGAAATTTTTTCATTTTTTTCCCCCTAGATTTCGAGTCGATGTGAAAAAAAAGAAGTTTCCAGATTTTGATATCCGTTTCGAATTTGCATGATCAATTGGGTGGAATTCTTCTCGTGGCACCATGGTGGGACGTTACAGTACCTGTTTACTGCTCTCTCCCTCTCTCCCGCTTTTTCTCTCGATTCATAAATTCACACGAACGTTTCAAAATATATATATATATATATAAATATATATACGAGAACGCGTCGTCCTCCGTCTCTCGACCATACTGGTGCTCGTTTCATGTGTCGTAAAACCGAGCAAAGGTCCAGGTCGTAAAAAAAAAATAAAAAAAATAAAAAAAAACAGAAAAAAATACACACAAGCGAAGAAGACACGCGGATGTATAATTCTTCGTGGCGAGATATGGGTACATAGGTATAGTTCAATAAAGTGAAACTCCCGAGATCAAACGGTAAAAACGATAAAAAGAAGAAGAAGAAGAAGAAGAAGAAGAAGAAGGAGGAGGAGGAGGAGAGAAGAGAACCGGAAAGGTGATTCTTACGTTGATACGTAGTTTGTGTTACCACGTGACACCGAATCGTGCAAGTTGGCCCAGGGGCATCGAGGTCGGCTCATCCTCGCTCGTGTCCTCGGGCTACGCGAAATCCGAGATATCTTTGCTACTTAATATCACGTACGCGAGTTTTTCTAACGATTCCAACATCCCTGCGAGAAGTTCCTTTTGATTAAACTTGTTTATCGTAACGAGTTTGTCGAAAAGTTTGTTTTTTATTATCATGTATTTTTCTTAATCGTATTGCCATGATTCGACAAAATGTCGTTAAAACGACGACTGGAAATTAATTAGAGATAGTTGCGAGGATGTATTTACAAAAAAAAAAGAAAAAAAAAAATGACAACATTTGGGCTCGTCCGGGATTTGAACCCGGGACCTCTCGCACCCGAAGCGAGAATCATACCCCTAGACCAACGAGCCGGATTACGTTTTAATTTCTTATACCGTGTTATCAAGTTACTGCCATTACGAGAATGCTGATTGCGATTATTTTTCTTGTCTTAATCACTAGAGATAATAGATGTCAGGGAAAAAATACGGGTCGCGAATTTCTACGAGATCGTACATGGAGTGAAATCGTGACGATATTATATTTAAAACCAATATAACCCGCCTTCGTTAAAATAAAATAAAATCTCGAAATTTATACATTTTATACACGTTGTAAATTTTTCGATACTTTTTTTTTCGTATTTTACCCATACGATTCATTTACATTCGATTAATCCTTCGCTCTACGCGAGAACGGACGTGTCTCGTTCGAGAATTAAAACATTCGTCCAATCCTGCGAATCCTATAAATAACGTCCAAAGAAAAAAAGAAAGAAAAAAAGAAACGAAACCAAGAGAAAAAAGAACGAATAACCGAGCACACATATCACGTATTCCCCCGTTACGTTACATCTGACAAATAATCCTAGAAAAATGTTCACGAAAGTCGCACCTCCGGTGTCAATGAATTTTATACCAATTTGTTTTTTTCCGATATTTTCGAGTAAAAAATACGTCGCGAAAAAAAATTTGCATAAGCGTATGCGTCGAACGAGGCGAGCAGGGACCGAGCTCTGGTCGATACGAGTGGCTCGAACGGCACAGGTGGCGCCATCTCTCGGACACCGGCGGTACCCTCTAACCGCGCTCTCGGTCGTTCGATTCTCCCTGAGAATCTTTCGCTCGAAAAAAATCTCAACGAGGTTTCTCGCGAGACAAAAACAAAATACGCGTGTCTTCTCGATATGGCAATACCATAATTGTCTTTTTTTGTAGCTTTTTCTTTTCTCTCTCTCTAGCTTTTCTTAGCCACTCGTTACAAAGTTACCGGGTGAAAGCTCGTCAACGTACTTCGTTGATTTACACAATCACTTTGCAACGCGTGTCGGGACGCTATGCACGAATGAAACTAACGATAGGCATGTGTATTTCTTGTTTTGCCGTACGACCAATTTTTTCCATATACGTGTAACGTTTGTAGAAAATATATTTTATATATAAAAGAAAAAAAGAAAAAAATATAGAAAAAAATAAGAAAGTATAAAAATAAAAATAGACGATGTTCTTGATTTTGAAAATCACTTTGACGACTATAAAAAAAATAAATAAAAAAATAAAAAAATTGTCTCACTTTTATGTAAAAATTCGACTTTACGATTGTCGCGTGAACATTTTTCCTACCGTAAAAATTGTGATGATTTTTCGTGTATACGAGGTCGAACAATTTTTCCACCGGGAATGTTTTACGACCGGTATTTACGGCTTTTTTCGCAAACGCTCAGCTCGCTCTAAGTCCCAAAAAGATTCGAAACACACTTTTTAATTAAAAGTTCGCTACGTTCGCCACGTACGATCGTAAAATAAAGTAAACGACGAAAGAGAGAGAGAGAGAGAGAGAGAGAGAGAGAGAGAGAGAGAGAGACATAGACATAGAGTCGTGCCCAAAATTGTCGCTCGGGCCCAATCAACAGATTCGACGACCACCGATCATCGTTTTATGACATCGAGGCGACCTTTTTTTTCTCTCTTTCTTTCTTTTCTACGATTCGAGAATAAAGTGCCATACTCGACGATCCCAGCATTGTTCACCAAGATTATTGTACGATTTTCACGTGTCTCCCCCATTCCGGGGCTTCACTCAGTTTTACCAGTAAAACTCCAAGATTTTCCACGAAAATCACGAATTTTTCCTCGAAATATTAAAATCCTAGCAATAAAATTTTCAAAATTCCGAAACAACCAAAGGAATCCCCCGTTGATAAATTTTTACATCGCATCGTCGAAACGCGATCCTCGAAATTTTAAAAATAATCGGAGCGAAAAATACATTTTCTTATTTTCTTTAAATTTTTTTACGACGAATCTAAAGACTTAAATTTTTATTTTACGTTTCTCGCATTCCTGACCAATCGGAAATTCAAATTTATTTCCAGGATGAAACCGGTTCTCGAACGAGAGTAATTAAGATAAATAATCTCATAAAAAATACAATTAAAACTGAATAAAAAAAAAACATTTTAAAAATCGACTAATCTTAAATTAGAGGAAAAATAAAGAAATTAAACAAATTAAATAACAAACGATAAGGAACAGAACCAATGGGACGTAACGGTCGCGAGAATCGTGTAAATCCTCGAATACTTTCGAATGGTTTATAACGCGCGCGCGCGCACGACGTTGCGGACGTTCAAGTCGTGTTGTACGACAAGATAGGGACGATTGTCCGTAACCGTACGCGCATATAATAGCGCATACACACAGTAAAAGTCGACGTACGAAATTATATTTATACGTATAAATAAGCTATATATATATATAGTTAATTACGAGAATGCCCCGAGGGCCTTATTTCTCCGAAGCCTGCCTCGCGATTACTAATTATCGTACGTCGCGACCTTTTCACGTATTATATCGAAGACACGCACGGGGGCCTCTCACAAACGACTTTTCGTGCGTTTCGAAAAATTCTCCAAATCGAATTGTCCCGACGAAAAATTTTCTCTCGAGCCGATGGCGAGAGGGGGAGAAAAGTGAAATTTACCGCAGTACGAAGTCTTTCGAAAAAATCATTATCTATGAGAACAATTTTAATTTTTTCAAAAAACAAAAATTTTTAAAAAACTATATATTTTTCAAATTTTTTCATAATTTTGCATTCGTATGACGTATCGGTCGTCGTACATTACGATACGAAAAATAAGAAGAAGAAGAAGAAGCGTAGAAAAGAAAGAATGGAAGAAAAAGAAAAAGAAAAAAAAAACAATGTACGAAGGTAAAGATCGTGGAAAGAAGGAGTCGGGGGAAGGGGGCGAGTGAGACAGAGGCGCGAAAGAGGCCCCTCCCTTAATCGACCCCCACTCCACTGGCCACGCGATCCAACCGCTCGTTCCTAGGACGTATGCGCATCGCCCTGAGGCTTTACCCCCACCACTCCTCCCGTGGCTTCCCCCACCACTCGAGAGTTCGAGGGGTCTGCGCGAGAGACCCACCTGTGCCCCGCTCGCGCGCGGCTGGACCTCGCACGCTTATCCGGTAGATCCGACTCACACAGTGTTGTCCCATAAGGCCCCGGAGGTACTTAACCGAGGCTCGTGCGCACACACGACGAGAAAGAAAGAAAAACCCGAGAGACCGTAGAGAGTGGTAGTAGTAGTAGGACCCATTTGAATCCGGGGATTCCGCGAGGTGGAAAATCGGTGCGTAAAACGCGAAATCGACGCGTGGTAAAAAATACACTAGTCTGGGTGTCTCGATCGAGACAAAGGTGGAGGTGGAGAGAGGAGAGGGAAGAGAACGATAGTTCTCGTAAGAAAACCGACAGGCCCAACGTACCCCCGATAAACCGCGCACGGACCCCGAACGAGCCAGTGACGAGCGGCGCTACGGTCAAATCGTGAACGTAGTGGGAGGGGGGATGAGTTGAAATACGAGAGTTCAGGGAGGTGAGACATAAGATTGTCCGTGAAAGAAAAGTGTCCGAGAGAGAGAAATACGTGGTGGCTTTCGAGGGTGAGGGTGAGGAGACAACGGAAAAGAAGAAAAAGAAGAAGAAGAAGAAGAAGAAGAAGGAAAGAAAAAAATCACAACGCTAACACCCTCGTCCCTCTCGTCCTACGAGTCATTCACCCAATGGTCATCGACGCGACGGCAACATCAGATCGCAAACGTCTGACACGCTCGACCGTGCCTCATGTGCCTCGATCGGTCCACACCTCTTTCTCTCTCTCTCTATATCTCTCTCTTACACACACGTAGTTTCTTTCTCGCTCTATCTTCGATACGATTTATCGTCGCTTTATCGATTTTTCGACGTTTTTATTAATTTTGTGTGTGTGTGTGTGTGTGTGTGTGTTTTTTTTTACGCGTTTTTTTGTTGTTCTTAAATCGCGCATCTCCTTGGACACCCGGCGAGTTTTTCGAGCGATCGTCGCTCACCTTGGATTTGGATTTATCACGACCTTTCGGAGTTTCGACGATTTACTCCTTTTTTTTTTGTTGTTTTTTCGTCGATCGAATAATCGGAGAGAAATCGATATCGTTTATTTTTTTTGTTTTGTTTTGTTGTGCTTGCGCCATCTGTCGCCAAGTGAAAGACTGGATCGCGATCGACGAGTTGTGCGCGATTGCGACGAAAGTGTGTAACGTCGTTGACGTTTTGCGATAATCGACGATTTTTTACGTTTTCGACGAGGTGAATCGCAAAGGACACGAGCGATCGAAAAATCGAACGAGTCTGTGAAAAAAAAAAGAAAAGAAAACGAATAAACTTTGCGTCGTAATTCTGTGATTTTAATTATCGAGAGCTTCTCGAGGGCAACGGATCGTCAACGAAGTGTGAAAAATCGTTATCGATTTTTTTTTTTTGGATATTCGCAAGAAAAAACAAAGAAATAAACAAAAATTTGTAAATGCGTCGAGTGGAATATAATGGAATATCGTGTCAAACGCTGAATGTGGAAAAGTAATCGAGTGCAATCGCAATCGTAGCTTGCACAGTTTCGCTTCCGTGATCAACGAGCACGGATGATATTTGTCGGCTCTCGTCTATCTCGACGCCAGTATCGTTACGCATCGCGATCGTTACCAAGGTAAGTGGACTCGATTAAAATCAAAAGACCGACGGACGATATTACTCAACTGTCGAACCAAACGACAAACTTTTTTCTGAAAAAAAAAAAAAAAAAAAAAAAAAAAAAAAAAAAAAACAATTAACGAAAACGTCGAAAAAAGATCGGCAATGAAAACAAAAATCGGCAAAAAATCGGTAACAAAAAAATCGGTAAAATCGGCAAACGAACGTAGAATTTCGTTAAAATCGAAAATACGAAAATTTCAACGACGATGAGAGAGAAAACGTGCGTCACGAGTGAAAGTTCACGCAGTCGTCACGAGCCTCGACAATTACTTAATTTACGAAACGTTACTCGCGCGTATCAACGATTCCGAGAAACGGTTCGATTAACATCTGTAACGATATTAACGATCGACCCCTCTCCACCCTGAACTATCGATTCATGCGATCGAACGGTTTCGATTACGAAGAAACGCGTCGCCGCGTCGGGGATCACGAGGGACCGTCGCCAATTTCGTCGAGTCGAAAAATCGTTGAAAAATTTCGACTCTCCCGCGATTCACCGATTTCCGACGCGATCCAATCCTAGGTGAAAGATAGTACTCAATTATAATTTTTTAATAAATTTTCGAAAAATAAAATTCATTAAAATCGGTAAAAATTGTTCGTAATTAAAAAATAATAGTAATGGCGATCGTAAGAATGGGGATAGAGGTCGATATAGATATTATTGTATACGTCGAGGAGATGGAAGAATGGAAGAGCGTACGCGCGTAACGATACAACGTTTACTGGTGCGCGTCACGAAACGTCAAAAAATTTCGACAGAACGGAAGTTGCCGGGGCTGTCGAGCGCACGAGCGGTAAACCAGATCGTGACGCGTCGGTGCCCGGACGAGATGAAAATTGCGGCATAGCGGCGCTCTCGTTGTACCGCGAATGTACAACGCCCCCACCATCCCTCCCTCCTATAGAGTTTGCCCTTTCTAGTTGCATCGTCCTTGTTTTCTAAACACGCGATCCTAACTTCGCCCTCTCCGCGATGCGAAAAAAAAATAAAAATAAACTAAATAAATCTAATTACAATGATTAATTTTCAATTTATTTACCATTATTATTTTTCCCCAAGAATAATTTGCGCTCTCGTTGCTTCGAAAGATGTAAATTGTAAACAAAAAAATTAAATAAATTAAAAAAAATATCGAAATACAATTAATTCGTATTATCAATTTTCAATTAATTTGCAATTATTATTGTTATCCAGCGATAATTCTTGCTCAAAGTGCCAACGAGGCTATAAACTCTGAAAAAAAAAACAAAACAAAAAAGTAGAATAAAACTGAAAAAGATTTTAAAACTCGTTAAAAATAAAATCCACTCGAAGAACGATCGATTTTTGACCGAAAGAAATAAAAAACCGATCGTTCCAGCAAATTCGATGATAATTCCATCGCTCGAGACAAGTTTCATGGATCGCGAGTTTCTGTTGTTTCATTACGAAAATTGTAAAATTGTTTAGTAATTCGCGCTCGCGAACGCCCGCGCGCTCGTTTCATAACGCGTTCACCCTGGCGATACAACACTGGTGCACGATAACTATATATATATATATATTTAGAGAATCGAGCTAGGTGCACCGAGAGAGAGAGAGAGAGACGACGAAGGAATGGAAAAAGAAGTGTGGAAGGAGGATTAAGAGGTAAATCGTAACGAGGCCGAGTCTCTTGGTTCCACGCCGGCGCGAGACATAAGACCCCCCCCCCCCCCCCCTCGCCCTCTATTCGCCGTTTAACGGGGCCGTTGATCCATCGTTAAACGCGCGAACGAACGCGGGACCCAACGCGCGGAGGTCGAATACACCGAAACGATACTTTAACGCGAGAAATCGTTATTAGCCGATTTTTTATTTCAATTTTACTTTTTTTTTTGTATTTTTTTTTCGACTAACTACGAATCGAAAGATCTCGTTAATGGCTCGTCGCTTTAATACGAATTTCCATTGTTTCGTTGTTTTTATTTTTTGTTTTGCGATATCGACGATTTCACTGGGTGAAAAAAAATATGATTTTCGCGACTTTTTATTGGGTTCGTTCGGTTAATTGCGACCTTGACGAGAGAGAGAGAGAGAGAGAGAGAGAGGAAAAGAGAAAATACAAAAAGTTTACCTGAGACGAAAAGCCCAGGTCCCGTTTTTACTTTCCCCTCGACTGCGAATGCGGATCGAAAATACTCGGGGGGCACGCTCCATAAAAATGAATTACGGTTAGTTGTGTTGCTTTGACGAGGAAAAAGCGATGAAAAAAAGGAAGAAAAAAAATTGTATTTTTTTTCTTTTTCTTCTTCTTTTTCGTTTTTCACCCTCGGGGTAAAAACGTGAAAAATTCACGGGGGTTGTTCGAAATTTTTGGACGCAGTAAAATTCGTTACCTCAATTACCCGACGAACGTTTTACTTTCACCGGGATAAATTTCGTTCATGGTTTTCATAAAATTGTGATTTTTTTTTATTGAAGCGACGACAAAAAAAAAAAGAAACAAAAAATGTGTCAAACTTTACAGTGTCCCAATGCAGTGACCGAGATTCGTTCGGACACGTTATTTCTTTTTTTCGACGGATCCTCGTTTTCTCCTCTCGTCCTGGGTGGATTCGTGACCGAGCGCAATATAAAACGTATGCTAAATAATTAAAAGTTCGAACGTTTTATTATACGCGCCGCGATATATTTATATATTTATCTGTTTCTCTCGATCTTGCCAATTTTTATCTACATTTTATCTCGTAAAGGTCAAACAAGCGTTCCTGGGAAGGAGGACGATCTGAAATAATTCCCAAGTTCGACGATCAACTGTCGAAAATAAATTAAAAACAAAAACACAAAACAAGAAAAAAAAGTCAAAATCAAAAATCGAACGAATTTAATCGACAAAGTTAATCAAGATTTCAAAGAATGTAATTTCAAAGGACGAAAATAATGGTAAATAATTATCGGTAAAGGGAATTCGAATGAAAAATTTAAATCAAACTTTCGTTCGATTAAAAAAACAAAATTGGTACCGTGTGAATATCGTACGTAGAAAATTGCTATTTAGATCCTAAATCTCGATTCTAGCTTACTGAAATAAATACGAACGTATCGAAGCGAGGCTGACGACGAGGGGGGGATCCCAGAATTGCTACGATTCTCACGGCTCGCGGTTGTTGAATCTCGCAACCGAGTGACGACCGCGGCCACTTTGGCTAGCGAGTACCCTCCGCGCTATCCTCGGATCGACGAGAGGATGGAACCCAGCGATTATGAACCAGATTCCTTCTCTCGTCCATCGACTTGGCGCTCGACGTTTCGCAAACCGTCGAAAGATTCGAATAAAATCGAATTTCTCGAAAGATTCTCAAAGTAAAAAAAAAAAAAATTGTTTTCCCTTCTAAACCCTTCAGAAAAAATTCCCACTGATAAAATTATCGTTAATTAATCCATCAAAGTTGCAAAAATATACTTGTAATTTTTTTTAAATGAGGAATAAATAATAAAAAGAAAAAACCTACGCGGTAATTTTATGAACGACGTGCCTAGAGGTGGAGTCTCGCGCGCGCACCTGCCCATCCTCGTAGTAAAAGACGACGTTTCGAGAATTGCATGGAATTACACCGGATACGCACCTGCATTGTGCGCGAAGTGGCGTGTATCGAGAAGTGCTCGAGGCTGTGCGGGCTAGAAAACTTTGTTTGGCTCTCATACGACAACGCTCGAATAGAAATTGATAAGGAAACCATCGTGAACAACGTTGCACGCGATGCACGTGTCCTTTGACCACGTTCGCCTCGATCCCTACAATAATTACCTCTCTAAAACAAAATAATTTCAATTTTTGTTTTAATTTAAAAATTTTCTTTCCCTCAAACCAAATTTGTTTTCTCTAATTGGAAATTTAAATGATAAATTCTCCGACGTTTCGATCGTTGGCTGTCTCTACGTCGAGTTGTAATCTCGAGCACTCTTTGGCTCTTGGGATGGATCTGGAGATGAAAACGAGGAGAGGTCTCAGTCGTGAAGAGGAAGATGAAGATCGAGGATGACGGAGGAAAGAGTCATAAATATATATATATATATATATATATATATATATAATGTATGTGTGTATAATACTACACGACGAGAATTAAAAGAGTCAACGACTGTAGGGTGTAGGTCAGGAGAGAGAGACACCGTTGATCAAACATTCGATGTCTCTTCCATTAGCTGAAATTTACTTTCCCATTTAGCGATAGCTCGTCATGTATGAAAGTCACAAAGCGACCGGACTCGGCTATAGAACGTTTCTTTATACAGCCAAGAACCGTCGCCCACCTGTAGATCCACATACACTTTGACCAAATAAACTTCGACACACGTACGAAAATATGCGAATGTAAAACATTGAGTAGAGTGACCCACATTTACACCCTTTTTGTTCCAACGTCCGTGTAAAACCAAATATCGAGCATATTTTAAATAAACATAAAAATAAAAATAAAAAAACAATATTCTCAAAATTTAGTCAGAAAATCAAAATTTTTTGAGACAACTATTTATTAAATTTAATTTAAAAAAAGCGACAAGGATGTTTCGAAGCCTGATTAAAAAAACGAGGTTTAAAAAAAAAGGAGAATCGAAAAACGAGATCGATGAAGATTCGCGGCGCACCTAAGTCTGTGAGAAGAACGCGCCGTTACCTTCGATCGTTATTATTAGTTCGACGACGTCCTATTGCCAATTTATTTTAACTTAGTCGTGAACGACGCCATATTTTCATCGCGCATGCGCGCGAAAAGACGATGTGCGATAAAAGGAAAAAAGGCAAATGAGAAGAAAAAAAAAAGAAAAGAAAAATAACGACAAGAGGAGTTTTCCGCTCGTTGAACGTAACACGCGCGCCGCTTTGCCACGATTCAGCGATTCGCGGGTGAGCAAAATGAATTGCGCAACAGCGATCGTCCTCTCCCCCCGAGTGGCTCCTCGCGTTCCCTCGCGCGCCACGCTCCGAATATATCTAATATCGCTCGCATCTCATCTCCCGCGATAATGACTCTTGCGAGGTTCGACGTTTTCCAACCGACGTTGCAAAGTTTTTTTTATCCATTCGATTGAATTTTTTCTTTCACCCCCTTAAACAAAAAAGTGTTCAATCTCAATTTTGTTTCTTTGATTTTTTTCGCAGATGAATCAGCAGTGCAAGGTTTGCGGGGAGCCAGCAGCAGGCTTTCACTTTGGCGCGTTCACTTGCGAGGGCTGCAAGGTCAGTAATAAAAATGTCATCCCTTAAATAATTATCGAGTAAGGGATGATCCCGAATTAAAAAAAAAAAAATTGTAAAGGAGTAACGAAAAGTAACGAAAGGAATACACGTAAATATATAGAGAAAGGGAGAAGGGGGTTAATATCGAAAAATTGCATCCCTTAAATTATTATCGAGGAAGGAATGATCCGAAATTAAGTCGAAAATATTGGGGCTGTCTGGAAACAGGTGGATGCGACAGCGTGAGGTAGGTGATGGTTGAGCGTAACGAAAAGAATACACGTGTATATATAGTGGATGAGGGGAGGGTGGGGGGCTAATAGCGAACAACGTACATGTATACACGAGATGCACGCATAACGATGCGATAATGGGCCCCGAGTAGTGGGAACGGTAGACGGGCGGAACGGCCTGGGGACTTTGAAGCGTGGCGACCGCGCGTATAACGGCTGAGATGACGGCAAAGAGTTACACGGAGGAAGGGTCGACGGGGTACGAGGGGAAGGTGACATGCTACGATGGGCCTGAAAACGAAAATAACGAAATGAAAACAATGTCGCGGATTACGCAATTGGTTAAGTAGGGCGGAAACAATTGTGGCGGGCAAGTGCGAAGCGCCGCCGGAAGAGTGAAAGAAGCCCGAGAGAGAGAGAGAGAGAGAGAGAGAGAGAGAGAAGAGAGCACGTACCGCGGCTCGGCTTCCCCCACTCCCGCGCGCTCCCGTTGCGTTAGAGCGCGCGGGAGTGGGGGAAGCCGGCTCGTCAGTGTCCCGCTGACCGTGCAGCGAGCGAGTCAACCGGGACCGTGAGAATTCGACTCTTTCGATACCGTAATATCGTACAAAAGTCGAAGAAGGAGAAAATGTCTCGATCGAAAGACAGTCTGTGAAAATAAATCCGAGTCTCTACGTGTCGCAAGTAAAAAAAAATAGTAATTTTCTCGCAAACACGCGTACGGCGTATAACCGTTGCACTTGTTTCGCTTATTGCGCGGGTGTCCTGGATAAGACCGAGTGGGCTAAAATAGAGTCACCTGTGCCTGCGAGAGAGAGGGAAACGGGGGTACAGTGGCTCTGCATGGGCACCTGCGCGCTCACGCCAGGGCTCTCTTTTTCGCTTGCGTAACGAGAGCGCGGAGCTAGTCAGTCTCATATACCGTAATGGTGGTATTTTTCTCGATTGTGTCATAGTGGAGTTAGAGTAAGACCCCCCGAGAGTGTTGTCGTTTTGTCGTTTGGTCGTCGGCCGTCGTTTCAGTCCCGTGCACTCGTGGTCACAGACCGACGCTAGACATTACGCGATAAATCTTTACTGCGTATTGCAGATACAGAAAATCCGCACACGTACCATAAATTTATATACGAGGCGTTCCAGTCAAATACAATCGAATATTTCTATCGAGGTCAAACTAAATCAACAATATCTAAAAAAAAAAAAACGAAAGTCTTCAAGTTCCATATAAAAAGTTGAACAACAAACCTTAAGGGCTTTCAGGAAATCTGTGTCGATTCAAACTCGAACGCCCTTAATATTTATCCACTGGTATTTTCGTAGACTATCCTTTATAAATCTCGAACGAAGAGTACGCGATTGGGCTCGAAGCAGCGGGAATGTCGAAGGTGGGACGAGCGGGGACCGAGGAGTGGGGGGAACTGAGGTTGACTCCGTTGCATACGCAAGTGGAACGATGCCGGCGATGCGGCTATGCGATTGCGAATCGCACGTTATCCGCTCGCGTTGCATGTACATGTGTTTGCAATACGCGAATCAAATGTATACAAACATATATATATATATACACAGAGGTTAAGTATACACGACGAGGATGTCGAAGTCGCGGGGTCGTCGCGCGATTCCCGATGCGCGAATCGGGACCACCGGGCCGTCGTGGCAGGAAGAGCTCGTTTTCGCGTCAAACCAACTGGAAATAAATACCGCGAGAAAAATTGTTCTTTTCGTATTTGCCAATAGCGACGAGAGCGCTCGAGTAGGGAAAGCTTCTCGTGAGACATAAATAAAAAAATCGGTGGAATTTTGTTTTGTTTTTTTCTTAGTAGATGAAAAATTATACGTCGAGGATAAAATAATTTTCAAGATTTCGTCATTGGGTTTAAATAATCTTGCTTCTCGTCAATATTTCGTCTTATTTGGGCAATCTACGTAGCCGGTATGTATAAGTGGGTCGACGGTTTTGTGCAATAACTAAAAGACGACGAATAATTCCATAGTTGCATTTTAAGCCCGTGCACGCGACTGTCATTGTTGCCACTTGGGTAAAGTCGGTATTCGGTAGATAGACACAGGGTACACACGTATTTCCTCCGTGGTGCGTGCGAGGGTCCTGTTCCGTTTTTCCCCACTTATAATCCACCCACGTGACCCTCCCCACCCTGATCTTATTCCCAAAGCGCGCGGTTTCTCTCATTGCGCCTTCCATTTCTATTGTCTCGTCGTCGCGCGACCGTGTCCCTCTTAACCGAGAAAACGAAACTGCAATTACTTTTGTTTATGCGGCGTGCCACTCGCACGCCAATTTGTATCTTTCGAGGCACCTCGAGTTGTTCTCGTTTTCTCTGCTAAGACCCCTCCCCCCCTCTTGCTCGTTTCTGCACAAAAACCTAACTTAATCTCGGTCCATCTGTCGGCTCCTTCCATTATTTTCCCTTCTTTTTTATTTGTTTGTGTTCTTGCCTTATTCGTAAAATTGTATCAACGGAGAGAACACTCGGTCGGTGGTCGTCTTGGTGTGTTGGAATCGCTCGGTCGTGTTTCGTCATTCGGACAATTAGCCACGAGTAACAACACGCTCAGTAGGCCGCACGCGCCTTCGTCTCTTCCCCCATTTCGCGTCTCACGTTTTGGTCGCGAGATTAATGTCTCGATGAATGAAAACAATGAGGTATCGCATCGCACGATTACCGTAACGACGGGTTTGCAATCGAGAACAAAACAAAAACGACAACGTTCGTTTTCGATCGTAAATCCGTGGAACGTGTTTGTAGGAGATGTTCAAGTTCGAACTTTATCCGTTAGGCGTCGCAGGAGACTCGATTCGCCCCTAAAACAGGAAAGCATGTAAAATGGCACGAAAAGGAATATTACGATAGAACGTTAAATCTCGCAATGCCAAAGAAAATTCACAGACCTAACCTCCGCCTCTCTTTGTTCTCGTTGCAGTCCTTCTTCGGGAGATCCTACAACAACCTGAGCAGCATATCCGAGTGCAAGAACGGTGGTGAGTGCGTCATCAACAAGAAGAACCGTACGGCTTGCAAGGCCTGCCGTTTGCGAAAGTGTCTACTGGTTGGCATGTCCAAGTCCGGCTCGCGCTACGGTCGTCGTTCCAACTGGTTCAAGATCCACTGTCTACTTCAGGAGCAGCAACAACAGCAGCAACACCATCAACAACAACATCAACAACACCATCAGAGACACCAGTTGCAGCATCAACAGCATCAACAACACGGGCCTAATCCAACGAGTCCGTCGATGGTCGGTCATCACACTGGACAGCAAAGGAACAAGGAGGATGTCCTGATGTTGGGCTTGGAAGATTACAAGAATTCAACGTCACCGAGCATAAGCTCGCCGGAATCCCACAACAGCGATAGTTCCGTCGAGGTGTCCGAGAGAAGAGCGGCCTACGGTCTTCATCCTGGCTTCAGACCACTCCATCCAGCCCATCTGCATCCACATGGGGAACTTTCAGCCCTGAGCAAGGAAATGATGAGCCTACCACTGGGATTCCATCTTGGTGGAATGGCACTCTTACCACCTGCTTTCCTTCCACCACCGAGCTTGACCATGTTCTCGCCCTATCATCATCTCTACGGGGGTCCTCATGGCTCGGGTCATCATGGATTAACCAATAACCATTCTAATTCAAATCCTGGTGGCTCGCCTATCGGCAGTAGCAACAACACCACCACTGGAATTGTCTCGTCCAACAACATCGACAGCAACGACTTGTGCAACAATAATATTAACAACAACAATAATAATCGACACACGAGAAATCACAATGTGGGAAGTAGGGAAAGGAACGACTCGTCACCTACGATCGAGCCAACGGAAACGTGCAACAAACGTTTCTACCTTGACGCAGTTCTTAAGAGTCAACGAACCCCACCGACGCGATCGCCAGCCTCGAGCAAAACACGATCGGCGCTTAATTCACCGAGAGAAAGTCCCGATCGGGATGTCGAACGCGTCCCACCGCAGGACAATCCAATAGACCTGTCGATGAAAGCGAACAATTTGATCGTCGACAGCGATGAAAGCGACGACGATCATGACGTCGATATGGACGATCGTCAAAGCGATCGAGACAGCCCACCGTTGAAGAGAAGGCCCATAGATCTTACCACAAGATCGTAAAAATAATGGCGAGGACATTTTTACGAGCGTTTGGAATAATGACGATTAGTGGCAACGAGCCTCGTGTATTATCGAGTCTTGTATTGCGCAACTAACCTCGCACTCTTGGATCATCCCAGGATAATCAAGATGGCGTTCGTTATCCGCAGTTCCAAGCTCGCGCGCCAGTGGCGCCATCGGTGCGAGAATGAGGGTAGCGCGTGTTCGACCAGTGTTCCAACATGTCGATACACCTGTACCGAGGGAGTTTCGTGTTTTACCACGGTTCAGGCTTTATCTTAACAAGACTTCGATGTACCCTTTCATCGGACAACATCTTACCCCTCGGATTCAGTCTTATTGATTTTGTCCAATCGTCGTCGATTAAAGCACATACCACTGCTCGACCAATCATCGAAACGATTTTAAATCTTTTTCACCAATTGCCAGACTCGATTGGTCCAGAAACCTGCGTGATCAAAGGGAATTAGGTTTCGTGACGTTCGTTCAAACGAGCACCGCTCGGCGGCGCTGTGGTCAATACCTTAGCGGCCAACTTTATCCGACCGGACGCGAGCACGTCTTGCCGAACACAGGTTCGCTCTTAGGCCGGGTGGAACGATACGTATATATATATATATAATGAAACGTGTTTTACTCGATTATACCAATGTGAGATTCGAGATCATCGCGCACACCGCGTTTAACTCCCCCCCCCCCTTTTTTTATGAGTTCGAAAGAATTCGAGATTCCGTTTTGCGTCGTGAACGACGAGGCCGTGAACAAAATGGCGCGTTCTAGGCGCACGTATTGGATCGTTCTATTAGGCGAATGTGCCTAATAGCACGATAACGAGCTACAGTTACGAAGCGTTAATATCATTTTTTTGTTATGAAAATCTGTCGATACGTCTTGTCGTAGTCTCAATTTGTGATGGATTTTGTTTTGTTTTTTTAGGTTATGTCGATATTACGAGCTAAAAGAAAAATGGCGGTTTCGAAGCGTCAAATAAAATTGGCGCTCGACGAAGTAGCGTGTTCCAAAATTAGATGGGAGTAAGATTTAAAACGTTATTATTTTGTATATAGTGTAGAATTTTTACGTGGTAAAAAACAAAAGCGGAGAAATCAAATATTTCTTAGATTTCTTCGTATATCGTTACGAACGCATTTCGTCCGGATAATTTAAATTCGTTAGTCGATAATGGCCAGTATTGTCATTGAACGCGGCGCGTGCGTCGAATTAAGTTTAATTTTCGTAATAGCACAGTTTTTTTTTGCGTTCGTTTAAGCGATTCGTTAATCGAATCGAAATGTAAATATAACTTCGTTAAAATCAATAAAAATAAAAGAAAAAATAAACGCATCGATCGATCATCGAACGATGGAAAATTCGCGGAGAATGGGATCAAGGCCAGTAGCGAGAGTATTTTCCTGTAAATATTGTAGCCGTAACGACGCAATGTACACACTAGTGATCTTCAAACAACAACAACAAACCCAATCGTTTCAACGACTTCACATTGTTACATTTATATAGTTTTATCGAAAAAAAAAAAAAATAATATGCAATATTTTTATTTTTTATTTTGTTAATAACGAAACGTTCCGAAAAAACGTACGTTCGAATGCGTTACGCACCGGTTTAACAATGTTTTAATCCGTCACGGTGCTCATTTGTAAGGGGTGATAATTTAAGATGTGCAATAAATCCAACGATCGTCACAAATTTTCTTCGAACGAATTCTTTTAAATTTCCGAATTTCGAATAAAAATAATAAAAACGACGAAAAAAAGAATCGACCATTTTTTGTTTATAGTATTGAAAATTTTTCCCCTGAGAATTCTGCCACTGGTCGAAATTTATGAGATTCCCCTTGCAAGTGGGACGCGCGTTCCTCGAACGCGTCTCGACTCCTACCCCCCCAGACTTTACTTTTCAATTAAACCGATTTATAGGCCTCCCGAAAAAAACATCGCTATGCAGTCCGGGGGTTCCCCGTTACAATCGAACCCTTGCGCCATCTATGCCACGAAAATAAAACCAGACCACAGTGCGACCAAACTCGTGGCATAAAAACAAAATAAAAGAGCCTAGAATTATTTATCGCCAGTATAGAATTTAAATGTGCTCGAGAACATATTCACGACCCAAGAAGACCCCGAATCTCCGTTAAAAAAAAAATAAAACAAAACAAAAAAATTTACCGTCTCGGTTGTTCTCGAACCACGAGAATTTAATTCAAGATAAAACGACATGCTAGGAGAGACTGAAAATTGGTGTTCTCCTCCTCGAAGCTAAAATCCCTAACAAGACTTAAATTATATCAACCTACGTTCGAAATGAAAAATTTATTCGCACGAATGGTTTTCTATGATAAATGAAAGAGATCGACGATATCCTGTGTATGAGAACAATTCTCTCGTACCTCAATATGGAATGAAACTTAGCCTGCCTCGTGTCCTCTTTATAACCTCTCGTTACGTAGCAAATATATATTTATTTACAATATAGATCGTTCGAGACGAGACGAGATTTAATGACTCGTCTTAGAAACTGGATGACTCGGTGTGAAGACCTCGTAATCGATAACCAAGAAATGATAATCCCCCATGAGAACGGTATTGGACGCGTGTTCCCCATCGTAACTATGTGGAAGATTGCTGTAGCTCTCCATATTAACGTTGCAGTTGTTGGCGATCAGCAGATCTGCTCCGGCTCCAAAAATCGGTCCAATGCTGTTGACGTTTTAATTCTATGAAGGTAAACACTAAATTTTCTATCTACGACTAATATTTTTATCCATTCTGCTATTTTTCTAAAATGAACCCTCGATAAGCGAAAATTCCTATCACCAGCATCGCACCGATCGAAACCAGAGCAGAAACAAAAGCAAATATTATCATGCACAATTTTAGAGATCATAGTTTTGCCTCTTCGAACGTGACAAATAATTCAAGTGTTGTGATAAATTTTACGATCGAAGAATTATTCAACAGCATTTTCAAAGTGAACTCAGCATGCGACAGTGATCTTAAAATTTAAGACCTTAGAGGGTCTTGAAATAATTTTGTGTCGGAGTACTCACTCGGGATGATAACAGATGGCGAAAGGTTTCTTGACGATGTCGTATTTGGTCGGTGGGACGTCCTGATTGTTGGTAAGTGTGAACAGGAAAGCTTTGTCCGATGAAATGTACTGACCCTTGGCGTTTGTCTTGCCCCAAGGTGCGTCGCTGAATCCCCCGCATATTTCACCTCGAGCACCCTATTTAACGATCAACGTTTAAAACGTTACAAAATAAAGGAAAATGAGAAGAAAAAGTGAACGATCGTTACTTACAAGTGCCACGACGTAAGTTGGGCAAACACCGTCGCAATGACGATGGAAAGCAGCTGCTGAATATCCATGGCTCGAGGCTCTGACAAACAAACAATTGAAAAAAGATTAGGCTGGAAACTAGGAAATTTAACAAGTTCTTTTTCACATTTTATTAAAATTTCACCTGTAAACCAAGCGCCAGCTTTGCTTGGACGAGCCGTACCACTGATTGAGCAAACGTTGAAAGCCCGTTTTGTCCCGGGATAGAATTTGCGATCCTGGGAATAAAAACGGGCTAACTCTGGGCTGAAGACGTTTGTCGGAACAAATTTCGGAATATTTGTTCGGCAAAGCTGCGTATCTGTATCTGTAACAAGATTCGACGCAGCGGTTTAAATATTTCTGAAGTAATTTTGATTTTTAGCCAAAACTGACGACCGCTGTGATTTTAATTAATGAAATTATGGGAATTTATTTAAAACTGTGGTAAAAGTGGAATTAATGCAAAAAAAAAATGACAGTGGACTGTGAAAAGAGTACCCGCTGTTTCCCGATTGTTCGGGAGCGTAGATATCGCACCTTTCCAGAGACAATTCGATTGGCACAGCGCCGGTTGGTTCAACTTCTTCAGCAAAGACTTGACTGTCGATCAGCAGCAATCTAACATGATTTATGACACCGGCTAAATGTTGGCAAACCCTGACTCGTTCTTCCTCGGTCCAGTGTTGAGTTGGCTGCGTCACACCAGCCTGAGAATTGTGATTTAGCTTTTCTCAGCGATGTGATGATAAAACGACAATAAAAAAGAAGATTAAAAATTTTAACCTGATATTTTGCCCAATTTAGAACAGCCCGCCAGACATCCTCTTCCTCCAAGCCAAGATAGTCGGAGGATATCAATTTGACGAGGGCGTCTTTGGGAAGATTGCAAAATGCAGTGGTCTTCACCGTGTCAACAGCGTTTTCACCGATGAATGCAAAACAGCGCTCGATGAATGAGGAACAAGCGCCTTTGCCACCTGACAAAGTTCCCAAGAATTTGAGTTGGAACGCAGACGTTTTATATTCAAACGACAAATATTAAAGTCACCTTTAACGGTTAATATAAAAAAATCCATTAATTTTGCTGAAATTAAGGCTACAACGCATTGTCGTTGGAAAAATATAAATATGCGCCATAATAATAATAATTAAACAATAGTTTTTAGGATTAAAGGGGAGGAAATAAAATAAACCCCTACGAGTCACGCAAGTTTTAAACATTTAATGGTTCTTCTCGCTGCGAGGTCAAGGCGTTGTTGTTCCTCCAGAAAAATTGTCTTACAACGGTGTGAAACTTGCGAGAAATACAATGCCGGAAAGAATGAGAATAACGAAGTTGCGCTTTATCTTCTTGTCGCGCCTTGAGATCTTCGAGGGTCTTCCATCTCGTGGAAATTGTCCGTTGGAAGGCTGGAATGATGTTTGGAAGCTGCGCCGGGACAAAAATGAGCAGCACTCATCGAATTTC
This sequence comes from Netelia virgata, assembly GCA_951802705.1. Taxonomy (NCBI): domain Eukaryota; kingdom Metazoa; phylum Arthropoda; class Insecta; order Hymenoptera; family Ichneumonidae; genus Netelia; species Netelia virgata. Next base: position 18,775,612 of record OX637867.1, read on the forward strand.
AGCTGCGCCTCGACCTGGCGCCTGCATTTTACTCTATAGATGATAATTGCTCGATGTTAAAGCTGCGCCAGGACCAAATTGAGCAGCGCTCACCAAATCTCGGCTGCGCCTCGACCTTGCGCCTTTATTTTAGTCATTAGATGATAATTGCCCGATTCGCAACATAGGATATTATATAAAACTTCTCGATCAACTTTCGACCACCCTTTCTCGTCCCTCGTTGCACAAAAACCCCCCTCGAAACCCAAAAACGTGGACAGAAATCACGCCGGAGGTACGAGTTCAATGTCTTTTTGAGGTTATTGTTTGTGTTTTGTTTTCTATGTCGATTAATTAGCGCCGGGATTCGTATTTTGTATAAGTGTGATATTGTCACCCTTCAGCATGATACGTCCGAGCTGTTTTCGATTCTTCGTTTTCATGTGATACTCCTCGGCGTCGTCGAGAACGAGGTTCATGTACTCGTCGAAACCGACGATGTGTCCCTCGATGCGGAGGTTAACGTTCTCGAACAGCCACACCTGAACTCTCGAGCGATTCTGCAGATACCGGAATATCAAGTTGATCGGCTGCACCATCACCTTCTGCACTTTTTGAGGACCCTTGTACGACATTCTTGATGTTTTTTTCTTTCACTGCACTTTGTAAAGAATATTTTGATCGCGTGCGAGACGAAAACGTACGACGAACGCTGGACTTGGCGGTATTGCGCGGTCAATGGAAACCGTGCGCCGGCGTGCAGCGCCACGGCGAATGGCGGAAGCTCTATATCAAAGCTCTATATCCCCACAGGGTAACGCGCAAAATTACGAACTCTACTTTATAATGCGACGGTAATGCGGAACTCAACGAGTAAATAATATTAACTATTTAAAACAATGATTCAATAAATTGTAGGTTAATTAGAAAAATACAAGTAATAAAAATGGAGCGGGAATTTTATCTCGACGTAAAACAAACAAAAAATTATTCATTACATTAAACACTATACGGGTATGAAAAACCGGATAGAATCTCCCCTCGGTATACTTCGCGGACCCCAAGTATAATAGACGTTCGATTCATTCCGACGTACGAAGAGTACGTAGAAATTAAAATAATGAAGATTGATGACGTACCGGGAACGTCACTACTTTTTACGGGTCACGCTTTCCTCGTTGTTTCTCCCCTCGACAAAAACGTCCCGTCGTACTCATTCACCGTCTTTGTTATTCCGGAATTATTAATTGATCGTCACCCCTATTCTCATTCCACGATTATCATCGATCTACTTCGAGTCACTTTGTGTGTGTCACATGAAAATTCACACCAACCCACAAAGTTATTTTTTATTATCGCGACTGTCGTCCTCGGCGCCATTTTGTTGACTACGAAACTAGTCCACCAGGGAGCGCACTATCTACGCGCCAAAACGATATTTCGAAATTCTAACGAAATATTTCGAACTAAATGTTCAACAATAATTCAAAAAAAAAATCGACAAAACTCACCTAAAACTCGTTCCTGAGCATCGAGAGCCGCCGAGAGAAGTGCGCATGCGTTGCCAGGACTGAGAGTCGATGAAACGTGTTCCTCGCAGCTACGCCAAAGTTCTTCAACCCCTAATTCCTGCGCGAGTCCCAACATCTCAAAGATACCACTGTCTTGCAACATGATCTGCAGCAAAAAAAACATAACCTATAAAAATCTCCATTTTTAGGTTAAAACTACCCCTATTTTTTTCTCGTTCCTCCAACGATACCTTGCCGGTGTACACGTAGTGGATGAACTGCCTGAACGTTTCCGGATGTGCGTGTGGCATTCTAACCGATGTAGGGCTGCCAGGGGTGCCAATTCTCTTCGCAGCAGTAAAATTCTTGCATCTGTATAAAAATTGAAGTCGATGTTTATTTTTTTCAAACTCCGATCGTATCGGAAATTTAGATAGTCAGGACGAAGAAGAACGAACGAGTTCGCTAAATAATTGTCTTCTACCCTCTATTTTTCCTCAGGGTGAATTTTTTCTCGAAACTACCCCTACGTGTACGTCCTTCTGGTAACGAACACTCGACGAGCTTCCCGGTGTTACGCGTAAAGCTTAATGCCATTCCTGTCTACCACTCAGTAGTGGAGCAATATGCATACATACACAAATTTCGTGCAGCATTGGTATCATAAAACCCACCCCCTTCAGACACCAGCAGCACGCCTCTTCCGTCTCTCATGCATATCCTACGTCACTCGCAAAAGTCACAGACACAAAAGGGACTTAATTGACTTCGTCAGTAAGCTTTTGCGTTCCCTCGTAAGGGAAAAATAACGTAACTGCGGTACACAGGGGGTGGTTTATAGTGTGAATGACTGAGGCAAGGGTTTTGCCGGACGACTACCCCTGCAAATTAATACGACCTACGAAATTTCCTTCTCTGTCTATGACGAGCTGGCCCGAGGCTTTTTACTCTCGACGTCCTATAAGGGTTGTTAGGGGGTGGTTCAGTCTCCGTCGAGAAAATTATCGATCGGTGGATCGTTTCGAATTCCCCTAGAATCGACGATAATTTGCGTAATTTCGGTGACAGTGATTAGGGGTGTGAAAAGTCCGAAATAATGAAGGGATGAAAACAAAATCCAGGGGGTTGAAAAATTTGCAATCTTCGATTCTCAAAAATCATTGACGAGACAATAAAATTGTCTTGTACTCGAAACAATTCAATCAACCCTTAAAAAATCCTAGTCTTCACATTATCATCCCTTATTTCACCCTCGCACGACTCTTCGAAACTACACACGAGAGAACTGCAACTACGATAGAGAAAGATTTATCCAAGCTCGAGGATTACTAACGAATGAGACTGAGGGTCGGAGACGTAAGGGGGTAGTGCGTCAAGAGGGATGAAAAAGAAAAGAAAAAACATATCAAAGAAGGGAAAAACCTATTGAAAGTGACGCGTGCAAAGCAAAGTAAGTATCGTATCGAATCAAAAGAAATGTGTGTCAAAGGGCGAGAGAACCGTGCAGTAGACCCAAATGGAACGTCGGTAGAGGGTTGAAGGGGGGTGAGCTTTGATGCAGCAACACGGTACGCTAGGTAGACGCGAAAAAATTTCCGTAGTTTCATAGCCGCGACGTTTTGGACCCTCGAGGCGAAAAAGCTGGTACGAACTCGCTACCAGCTTTTTTTTACCCCTGCGTAACCAACCCCCCAACCCCTATGGACTAAGGCCCGAGGAAAAAAAAAATTCAAATAAAAATTGCAACAAAAAAAATAGAAGAAAAACGCTAAAAGTGTACGCGGTTCGAGTCGTTTGGTCACAGTCGACGACGACGACGACGACGAGCGAGCGAGCGAGCGAGGGACGACCGCACACGTCGAGCTCTTCTCTTCGCTCGGGGAAAAAAGCTTCACGGCCTGCTAGCCACGAAACGTCCCGGCTATAAAAGCGTACACTCTTTTTTAATATTCAAAGTTCTAAAGTTGGAAAAAAAAATTTCATACGTTTTTTAAAAATGTATTCTTTTTGTATTTATTTCAATTTAAAAAATTCTTTCTTCGACATCGATCCAATCAGGAAGCAATAGTCATTCATCCCTTCTTCGTATGCCTCGACCGTGGCCAGTCATGCGCGTAACGCCGATGCCTTCGCCTTCGAATCGAGTCGTGTGAGCAAAACGAAAAAAAAATGTTTTTTTTTGTTTTTTGTTTTTTTTTTTTCACCAATGCTATCGTACTTTCGCATGAATAGGCTGGGAAAAGAACGCAAGGAAAAAGGCCTTCGCGACGCGACAATGCGACGACGACAGAGAATGTGTATGAAAAAAAAAAAAAAAAAAAAAACAAACTGAGAAATATTTTTTCTTCGACGTGGAAATTTCCGATGGCGAAAAACCGCGTGCACAATATTATTATTATTATTATTATCGTTATCATCATCGTCGATGTAAAATATTTGTTAAGGGATGAAAAAGTGAAGCTCGCAGCACAAATAAAATTCCGACGTGCCGACAATTCTCTTTCCGAGTATATCGCGAGTCAAAGAGGATCAAAAATTTTTTGTTCGCGCGTATAACGGGCGCCTAGAGTCGCGAGAGACGAGAAAGACGAGGGTTGAAACGAGAATGGAATAAAGGGTAGAAAGAGAAATTAAAAATAATAATAAAGAAAAAGGAAAAAAAAGCAAATAGAAAAAAAAATACACCCACACACGCTGAATTCGAGCGATAAAGAACGAAATTGCGGCGGTTCGGGAGCAAAGGAGGCAAAAGAAAAAACAAAAGATAAGGGTCTGTTCCGGGATGTTCACTGGTACGCCACAGAACGGGGTTGGGGGTGGCGTCGAGCGAGAGCGCGGACCTAGGAGGTTTTTATTTCACGGGGGCGTTGTTACCGACACGACGTTGCGTCGGTGATTCTCGCGGTCTTTCACTCACTGTCCTATAAGGGTAGGTTAGGGGGGTTGGAGGGCAAGGGTTGAACTTTGCCTCGGGGTATCCGGCGTTAGCTTCGCGCTAACGACCAAGCTCGCGATTATGAGCGAGAGAACTCATCTTTGTCGCCAGCCTCGACCTTCCACCCCCACCAACCACCCCTTTGGCACGAAATTCTACGCCAACGATAAGAAAACGCAAAAGGGGTGGGTTTTTTTTTTCATTTTTGGTTCGCGAGATTAATATTTTTTTCGTCTCGTTCCGGGGTTTAGATTAATTTTGCTTTTTCATCCCTTATAAGATTTTTTCGATTAGAGCTGTTTTCTTCGTTTTTATTCGGAGATAAGAAAAATTCGTGTCACGCGAGGTTGAAGAGAATGAAAGGGGGATGAAATTTTCTGGATTTGTCAGAAACCACCCCTATTTTGTGCTCTGTGTTTTAAAGAGCTTGGGGGTTGTCCTCTGGCGAGTCGAACGTTTCAGGTCGAGGATTTGGGCAGAACAAGGACGATTTTGAGGTTCTTAAGGGGGTTGCAAGATCGGCAAGGATCTTTACAGCTGTCATCGACATGGGTTACTTAATTTTCTGTGAAACGTTCCCTCGAGTGGCGTTATTCACCTCGAACGAGAAAGAAAATTTCACCCTCGGTCGCGCCTTCTTCGATCCTCGACAAAGGATCGAGAATATTTCGCTGGCCACAGATTGAGTAAAAAATTTAAAAAAACAACCCCTACGAAATATTGGAAATTTGGGGGTGGGGGTGGATTTATGCTCGTTCTCGAGCCAAGTGTAAAAATAAAACATAAAAAAGGAAAATATTGAGGGGGTGAGATTATCGACAGTCGGTAAGTGCGAGCTCCCCGGAGATCGGATTAACGGTTAATCGTAATTTTTATTAATAAGGCAGCGAAACGAAGGATTCGTTCCTCGCATTTCGCGGCTTCGAGGGTAAATTTCCCACGGGGGTTCGGATTATGCGAGCTCGTCACGCCATCGGCGGAGGGAAAAAAATATATATCGGCGATAGAACGAGACGAATGAACGTCGAAGGAGGAGCGAGCGAGCAGAGAATAAATAAGGGCCGACGAGAAGAACGGAAAAAACAAATACTTTACGCGTCTTTCTCGCTCCATATATTCGACTCGAGAAAAGCTCTCGTTTGTAGAAAATTTTCATTCAATCGGTTATCCGTTAATGGATTGCTGGAAATTAATTGGATTTTTCCATCGATATTTCTTCATAATGACGAGTGAAAAAAAATAAAAAATTTCTCTCCTATAGCTGCGATAAAATTCATCGAAATTTTCTTAATATTCGTTAGGGGATGAAAATTAATAAATGGACGAGTAATTTTTTTGTTTTTTTTTTTGTTAAAATCTTTTAAGGAAGCAAGAATAAATGGACAAGATTATCATGACAAAAGATCTCGATAAATAAGTACCAACCCTCTCGAGGCCACTCGACCATAATTTCATTCAATTCTACTTTTTTTCCTTTCTTTTTTCAACCGAAGCAGCATCGGTCACGATTCACCGACAAAATCTTGAAATCGGGACAATGGTCACAATTAGAAAGAGACGTCACCCGAAAGTCAGACGGGCTAGGGATGAATATTAATTAAGTTTTCTCTCGTTGGGGGTCGTATAACTGTATAGGGGTTGGTTTCGTCTCCATCGAGGACTTTCTCGAAGCGAGCTTACCCATCGCCCTCCTATAATTACTCACGGTTTGACAAAAGCACGAGAAAATCCTTGGACGACAATTTTCACAGGGACATCGTCCATTATTTCATCCCTCGACTAACATTTCCCTGAGCTTTTATTTCGTCGACTCGGTGAAAAAACATATTTTTAAATCTTTTTTTTTAACTTTAATATTGATTTCTGTTTATAGAAATTGGTGATAAATAATTTATATAAATTACGATGGATTTATGTCTGACCTGGCTTGAAGAATTATGCGATGACCGTAAACAGGGGTTTCGTCTCGTCCGAGAAGAAAAACGATGTCTGCCGAATCTTTGTCCTCCGACAATCTTGCCAGATCCTCGAGAAGTCTCGGGACACCAGCGAGACCAGCTTCACCCGGTACTCCTGCTGCGCCGGTACTCGCCCCAACCGCAACAGCCCTTGTTCCCATGTTAACTGAACTAGACAGGGTTGTTTTAATTAAATCGTTCGTATCTTTGTAACCGTCAACGGCGGTATATAACGCTCAAAGAACTTTTTATAAAAAATCACATTTTCTATCAAAAAAGTCATTACGAAAAATTGCCCAAGTCTCATGGTTTTCGAATTATTCGACGTTAAAGTTTTTGATTTATGATTTTTATGGTGAAAAATAATTTAAACCGTGTGAAATAGTTTTCTCTCGGGAGTAATTTGACGTTAATACATCACGAGGGAGCGTTCAACGTTATATGGAAAGAAAACACGACGGGAAAATAAAACCGATTGAAGTACAATCGGCGCTAATTGCACGATCAATATTTGATTTGCATCCCTGGCCCATGACACTATGGTCGTTGATGGCTCAACGTTTTCGAGGCTCATCGAGCTTCCTCTCTATTTTATCCCGCCGTATCCTCTCGACGTTTTCCCTCGCTACGATAACGATGAACCATGCGCTTGATAACGTATTAATTGGTTCGGGTTTTGTAGTTTTCGTACGAGTCACCGGGGCTCGATTCCTCTCGAATTATCAAAACGTGTACGATGTTTGCCGTTGTCACCGACTCGTATTGACATCATACCCATATTTTCAGGCAAATAAAATTATTAATTTCACACGATTGTATTGAGTTTTGAAAAAATTAACAAAATTAACGAAATTTTTCAAAAATTAATCTATTATTGCAATAAGTTTATAATTATGAAAATAAATCGATTATAAGTAGCGATTAATTCGCGAAACGATAAAAAATTACGATCGAGTGACTAACCTTGGAAAATTTTCCAGCAACGTTTGTGATTTCTGTTGATCAACAGTCCAACTGTCTCAAGTCATCGCGCAACAAACTTATGTATCGATCGGTATTTATCTACCACGAAATTCACGATCGATAATAATAATTCGAAAAATCGTACGAAAATTTGTCAATTTTATTGAATTATCGATTCGAACCGATCGATATCGATCTCGCGATTTATCGACCAACGATCGAAGAAATAATCTTCGTTCACGTGGGTAAAAAAACACTCGCGACGTTCACGAACGATCGCGAAAAAATCGGTACGCCGATTTTTTACCGATTTTACGCGATAAATCGATAAATACAACGGGGAAAAAGTGTCGAAAAAATATCGTTAAATTTTCAGTCGGCGAAATTTTACACGAGGTCCGCGTGGCTCGGCTCACGTCACGGCCTTTCTCTCAGGTGTGTTTAGAGTCCTTCCTTGTGGCCAGTGCTCCCGCTCGAGATCGCTCCTCTCCCGCCGCTGTTGCCAGATCCTCCTCCCGCCGAGGAGAGCTCGCGGCGAGAACGTATCGCACACTCTTCCAAAATGCGATCATGCTCGATCCTCAATCTTGCAATAAAAAAGATGAAAAATAAAAATCAAACCTGTTTCGAATTTTCAAAATAAAAAATAAATCTTAAATAAAATTCGAACTTATGAAAATTTCTAGATTTTTTTCTTTTTGTAGAAATGAAAGAACTATATAAAACATGGACGAAGTATTTGTGATTTCGTTCAGGGGGTGGGGGAAAAAATGTTGCACGACAAATTTGTCTCCACAGGGTGCGACGGGTTAATTTTTATATTATTATTTTTTTCATCGATACTGCAAGACACCGGAAGACAATTATGGAGGAATCTCGCTCGACCCTGTACGGAATTTGTAATGGTCGAGTCTGGATGCCCCGTCATTGCCCGGTTCGTTCATCCCCCCCACCACAGTCTCGATCTTCGTCTCGACGAGTCTCTTATATCGATCATTTTACCTCGGATTGTGAGTTCGGTTACTCGAGAGAATTCCGAGAGACCCGAATATCCATAGTTTTCTAAGAATCGTTGAAAAAAAACCCCTCCCGATCGATTTACCATCCGTCGATAATTTATCGATCGACGATAAAAATAATCAACTGAAATTAACCTACCGTTGATAAAATCGATATCGATCGATATATCGATCATTCCTCGTCACATTTCATCGACCATCGGTCTTTCGTCGACTATTTTATCAAAAGAATTCGAAACGATACAAATTTGATAACAAATGTTTGAAATGATTTAAAAAAAAAAACAATATTTATATTTTGCAATATTTTTCAAAATATCGAAAATTTGCAAGAACTCTGGTCTCTGAGAAACGAGCCAAGTATTTCGTGTGTACGTTTAGCCCCTCGCTTTCCCCATATATATATATATATGTATATAATTGAGCCAGCTCGGCTGACAGTAATTATCGCGGTAAGATCGCTTAATGGCCCTCGAGACGAACAAGAGGCTTTTCACCACTGCATCGCGCAAATTTCCACAAGCACCATAACGAAATTGTCGCATTTAGGGGTAGAAACGAGGACGAGGACGATGACAACGTTTAGCGGTGAAGGCTTTAGAGTGGTGGCGGTTTCGCGATACCGTGAACATCGTCGTGATTACCCGAGCGCGGGAAAATTTCAACGGAGAAGGGATGATTTTAGTTTTGGTTAAATTTCACCCCAACCCCGTTTGGTAAACGGGATATTTCCACGTAACTGGACCATCTTCATCATCGTCCTTTGAAAAACATGGCTTTGGAGCTATTTTTCCTGATTTGACCTTGACGAAGGTCACCCGTGACCTCTGTCGCTATTTTATCAGATTTCTTGGCTCTCGAGCCTCGTGCCCCTCGTTCTCGCGAACCGACAGTTTGCACCCCGTGTCACAATAACAATGGAACAAAAAACATCCCCCATCATCGTCATCATCCCCTACGACTTATCGAACGTCCGTTCCAGATGTACAATTTTGTCCTCGAGCACTCGAAATATCGTGCGAACGTGTACAGTTGCTGCCGCCAAGACGGGAGATCGCCCGACAGGGATGATGAGGGGAGGGGGTTGAAGGGTCACTCGAATCGACACTCGACGTCACGCGAGTTTTACGAAGTAGATCTCCATTCGGCTAGCGACGATTGGGTGCGACATTGGAAACGACGCGGGGGCCAATTTTTCGAGAACTATCGAGCCGCGCGAAATCGACGACACGAGCCCGATTGTCCTCGTACGAGCTAGGGGTCGAATCGTTTTAAAATAAATTTAAACGAGTGACGAATTCTCTCGATGATTTTTTTTCTCCTAAATTCTCGTCAAGGACGTTTTTTCTCAACATTTTTCTTAATTTCCATGATTTATATTTTTTTAGGAGATGAAAATAGGGGTTGGGGATTTTGGGAAATATAGAACGGGATATGTAAAAGTTTGGGATTATTACGAGAGCGTAACGAGCGATACGAGAGCGAAACGAGACGTACGGTAATTTCGCACGGAGTGAGATAATAGCGAAATGCCGGTTGACGACGCTTTCTCGGGCAATTCACGTTTCCCAGTGGCACTCTCATCCCCCCTCTTCCAACAGGGAGGGCACTCGCGTTAAAACCACTAATGCAGCTTCCATTATAACGTCACTTCCGATTTGAAATTTTCATCCCCTGTAACTTTCGCGCGGAAAGGTTGGAGAGAGAGGGTTGGTTGCACACCCTCGAGAGACGATCAATGGGGGGGGGGGGATGATATTCAAATTCCAAGAATTCCCGATCCCATCGTATAAAACAAAATACCAAAATTCTCAAAAATTATCGATAATTTTCGATATTCGAATTAACGTTGAAAATCGTTCGATATCGTTGAATATAAAAATTCTTCGTGCAGGAAACGTATGAATCGTTTTATGGTCGCGGGTTGCCATTTCCGGTTAGCTCGATGCGGCGTTGGCTGCGGGTTGGCCTAGGGCGATGCACCGATTGGATCTCTCACCCAACGATTTCAGCCCTCTCTCCCATCCCCAAACCATCCCCTAGGATTCTACTCTCGCAACCCCTGTGGGCTATGGAAAAAATCGGGGAGGGAGGGAATTCGCTTCGAAGAAATCGCGCGTGTTCCCTCGACGCTTCGACTCTCGATCGTCCTCGATGTTGGCACAGCCATGTCGCATACCCTTACACCCCCTCCCTTCAACTCCACACTTGATGCTTATTTACCCGAGGATTATAATGCGAATTGCCATATGCGACGTTCACTCACAATATACGAGAAGATTTGCCCGATGTATCGCACACCGCTGCTTTCATTTTGCTCTCGAGTGGACGATTCGTGTACAGACACCCTCGAAATCGATTTTACATCACGTAGATATTCGACCCTCGAAACGTGCGAACGATTTCATTTTTATCGAAATTCGACTGAAAATTTAACTCGAGTTCATATTTAAAGTTTCACTCAAATTTAACAGAATTTTAATTCAATTTTGAATAACTTTCGACTCGATTTTTACTCTTTTTTTTACTTAATTCTGAGACAAATTCAAATCGAAGTTGACGCAGAATTTACGGAAATTCGTGGTTCTCACGTGAATGAGATACGAATCGCGTAGCCTGGAGCGAGGAGGTATTGATAAAGGCCGAAAATATGGGGTCCGTGGGGAAAGGAGAAACGGGCGCGAAGTAAAACCTTCGTTTCTGTGACGCATATATCGGCAAATAGAGAACGAGTAAAACCGAGGAATGGAAGAAAGGACATGTGACGTAGATATAGGGCGAGGGGATCCCACTTGTACCCGGGCACGTGCAAGCGCCCGGCTATATTAGTATTGCGTTACTGTACACAGTGGCAAAAGAGGAGAAGAAAATGTCGATATGAAAGTCGAAGGGTGCGAACGAAGAAGCCGAGGAACGAGAGGGAGTCGTAATCAAACACGACGTTGAAAAAGGGTCTTTTTCCCTATTTTCCTCGATTTCCTCGATCCATCCACATTTCTTTTCCAAAACCAAAACTCCCTTTAACTCGAATTCTTCCATCAATTTCTAAAAAAAAAAAAAATTTCCAATATTTTACAAAAATTATTTTACCAAAAAAATCACGTCATCTTTCGTGAAATATTTCGATAATAATCACCGTGGTTCGTTGAAATTTCACGTTTGTCGCGTGAAGTGACGTAGAGATAGATGGAGAGATTTCTGCCCTCTCGGTATCACTCGAAGCGTGATGGAAGGCAAGTTTAATAGCGCCGTGGTAACTCGACCGAGCGTTCCTCGTTCCCATCACGGATCGATGATTATGCGGCATCGTGGCCAATTATTCGTCAATCAGAACTGTCCACTGTGCGAGAGAAGTACGGTAGAATAGTAGATGGGAGAGAGTGAAAAGGGGTGTGAGAAGGGAGGGTTGGGACGATGTGTGGCTGCTTGTCGGTGACACACGGTCGAACAAGTGACGAGACTCGTACCGGCTGTGACGCGACCACTCAAAATCTAATCCCGGAGAGTTTGGGCCCCGACTACACGCCGATGACGAGACGGACGAGTTCCGATGCTTCTGATCGACGGGATATGAATTAATATGAATTAATATATATATATATATATATATATATATATAGATAAATAGATATGTATATATTATAAGGGAGGGGGTTGTTCAGTGAATCGGAAGAGTTAACTACAGTTGTGTAATTAGTTGGAACATTGGAAGCACATTAGTCGACGAACCAAGTCATAATGAACGAGGCAATTTGGAGATAATGGAAACAACAAGTTTCTCGAGCAATTACGAGAAGCGAGGAAACAAAGAAAGGAGAATAAAGAGATTGAATTTTTTTTGTTTTTTGTTTAAGAAAAGTTATTTTTTGGGATAAGAAGTTGACGGTGTGAATATAATAGATGTATAAGGAAAGAATTGAAATCCCTGTGAAGAACTGGAATATAGCCTTAGGGGGTTGAAGAGGGATGAAGGAGGGTGGTTTTGCTAACTTTTCTTCCTTGTGGAATATTCGTGTAAGATACAGTGTAGAGAGAGGTTCTTTCTCGGCAACGATCGACTCCATATCCTCCTTCTTCACTTTTCTACCCCTACCCCACGATCCCCCCCGTCCCGACTACCCCTAACTCTCCCGTCTTTTCATAATCGATTTCGCCTTGGCTCCAGGGGGCTTTGCTTTCTTCATACCCTCGCTGAAAGAGAAGTACGAGCGTGAAAGGCAAGCTGAAGAGGAAAGAAAGGACGCGAATACACGAAGAGATCGAAGGGTAGAACGGTATAAGGGATGAGCCGAGAAAAAGAACTAAAAGATCGATTTTTTTGTAATTTTGAAAAATCGTTCGAATTATTTTGTTCCTTATTTTTGTAAATAATTCTTTATACGTTGCCGAGAATATGTTTTAGGGATGATGAGTCGAGTGTCAGGTACAGATATCTCGTACCCTCGAAGTGCAAACAGAGGGAAGAAAATAAGGATCGGTAAGCGATCCGTGTGAATAGAAACACTTGTTACCACTCGATGTGGGCCACTCGTTTGAAATTACAATCTGAACAAATTCATCCATACTTCTCGTATCGAATTATTCGTTTGAACACCGGGTGCGTCGAACCCGCTGATACTCAGTTTTTATTTCTAAGGGCTGTCATATGTTCAAACAGGGTCGTCGTATAGGGATGAAACTTTTTAGACGTCATCCTGCCATCGTTCTAAATCCCCTGTCAAAGTTTTGCGATCTTTCAATCGTTCTTCTCCGAGAAATTAAATAATCAAATCGCGAGGTGAGAGATCCTAACCTCTAATGGCGACGAAAGGCGAGCTTTTTTTTGAAATTGGTAGTCTCGTGCGTGGTATCGAGTCCGTATCGACGAAAATAAACCGTCCATACGTATATTTCGGGATCCATTGTCCCATTTCGCACGCAGTCTCGAAATTATTTTCGTTTCGCTGAATCCACACCCCCCTAACCACTACTACCCGACTATGTAGCCGCCGAAGCGCAGCGTCGATTATTTTTTTTCGTCTATTATTCCACGAATATCCCGACGAAACGCTCGTTCGTCTGTGCCCTGCACTAGACGTACGCATTTGCGGAAGTACTGCATTTCAGCTGTATCATAATAACGTGCCGTGTATATATATATATATACACATACGATACAGTGTAAACGTAGCTATAATTTCAATAGCAGACCATATCGGCGTGTATATAGTTATGCCCTTGTATCCTCGCCTATTTCGTCTGTCGTTCGACCATCCCTTCGCATTTGGTATAATTAGTATTCTACTTCACCCCTTCCCCTCCCCAAACAATACCCATGCACCATCGGCTTCTCGTAATTATCCACCCTACTATTGTATGGAATTAATCACGCTTTTTCGTTACGTCTCGTCCTAAGGATTCTCGTTTCTCTCTTTTTTTTCGTTTACATTAATCATCGAAGGAAAACAAAATAATCGGCGAATTAATTAAGAAAAATCATACGCGACCCCCCTTAGCTTCTATTTTTCTTTCGACAGATCACCCAATTTTATTTAAAAAGGAATCGTTTGGTATATTTTGTTTTCTTCTTTTCGTGGGAAAAAAAGGAAGAGGGTGGAAATGCAAATTACTCTCGAACGCCTTCGTTGATTGCGGTCCGGATTCTCGTACGAACTCGAGCGTGACTTCTAATCGATTTTAATTGGCGTCCTTACGAATGCCGGAACCGGCATTTGCCCCTCGAATGCCCCGAAATAATTGAAATTCATCGAGATCGTTACGTACCGATATTTTCACGATTTCTCTCGGATCTAGCCCGAAGACAATCATTTTTCGTCACCCTCTCTAGTCTCTCGTCGTCGTTTTATTTTTCTATTTTTTCTCGTTATCACGATCGTGAGAAAAAAGAAGAAAACAAAAAATTGGTAACCAACACGTTCTGGCACATTTGGGGGAAATGGCGTCGTTACAGAAACATCAAGGATGAACGATCTCGCGAATAATCTCGTCGAGTCATAATTCACCCCCTTCCTACCCCTCGGTCGAGGAAATATACGCGGGATACGACAAATATCAACACCGAGGGAATAATACCGTAAAACCACGAGAGCCATGAATTACGTCACGAAATGGAACAATGATGAAATTTAATCGAATCGGGTGATGAAGCGAGAGAACGGTAAAATATCGTTCATACGGATCGTCGAATAATTATATTTTCAATTTGGATCGAGGAACGATAGGGTGTCCATGACAAAACGGCTCGCTGTCATTGACGATCGGTGATGAAAATGTCGCGATTCGTTGATTGCGAACGTTGATAAAAACCGATAAATATTATATCGCGAATATAAATACAAAAACCTACCTCCTTTTCACCATTATATTACACATTAGGTTAAGGGATTGGCCATGTATTATTAATTAACACATAGCCAAGTGGATAAATACATTATCGCGTGTTATCGTATTATTATCCATCCGGGAATAATTGAAATTAAATCGAAACATCCCCCTCATTGATTAGGGGATGATTTTACGAAATTGGGGTAATCGCTAATTTACCTCTCGATTCATCGTTGTTTGAACGTTTATTAGGAGTTTTCAACCCCTATTTTTTTTTCTTTTTTTTTTTACTACCCGCGCTCGATGTCTCGGCAACGTTTTTAAAAATAGATAAACCTTTGATAGGTGGTAACCGTGCGAGAAAAGAGCATCTCTTTCTTTCATCTCGAACAAGCAAAAGGGGTGAGAACAGTGAAAAGAATAAAGGAACGAACGCGTTTTACAATCGGATGAAAACTTTTGGTGCAAGGTGAAGCACGTGGTGTCAGCGAAGTCCCGGGGAAAAGATTCACCCCCACACCCCCTCGCCCCTGACGAAAAAAAAGGGAAAGAGAGAAGCAGGTGGGGTTTTCCTGAGAGGAATGAGGGGGTTGAATCGTGCACCAGGGGGGATGAAGGGGAAGAAACGAGTCCGGGGGGTTGGTTCTGACGCTTATTTGCTGAAGAAGAGGGGGGGGGCTGAAGACGTGGAAAACGAGGATCGATCGACGCGCATACCACCCTCGCCGATTCTATTTCCTTATTCCTTTATCATCCCCTATATTCTTCTCCTCTTACCTTCTTAATTTTTTTTCCTACCCCGATATATTGGCCTTAATAAAAAAATAAAATAAAAGAGGGGGTTGAAAAAAAAAGAGGTTATCGATCGTGGATCGAGCGTTTTATTACGCGTATGCGGCTTCGCGAACGAGAATAGGAGGGGTAGGGGGTTGATGGCGCGAGGGATGATGGAGGATGGAACAAAAAGACGCGAATAGGGGGTGAGTTGGACTAGGCGATAGAAGTAGGGGGAGGAGGGTGAGACGAGGCTATCGCACTATATATATCTACGACGGGTGTTGCCATGACACCCCAAAGGCACCCCTACGAGCTGGCGAACCATCTCTGCCTCTCTCCTATGGACTTTCTTTCAAGTTTACTCTCTCTCTCTCTCTCTCTCTCTCTCTCTCTCTCTCTCTCTCTCTCTCTCTCTCTCTCTCTCTCTCTCTCTCTCTCTCGATGTGAAATTCACCCCTCGCGTGTTTCCCGCAACGCCGCCAGAGACAGGACTGCACGCAGCCAAGATCCTCTGAAAACAACCCCCATATGCTTCTCTCACCCCCTTAACTATGCAACTCGACTATTCCAGTCGCGCTTTTCTTTTCTTTTCTTTTTTTCCATCCGCCTACCGTTCGACGATCCGAGGCACTCGTGAAAATTACGTCACTGTACGATGCGAAAAGGGTGGATTTCACCCCCCGCGAGTCTAAGGGGTTGTTATCGATAGCGCGAGAAATATCAACGACTCTAATTCGAGTCTGTCGATGAACGTCGATCGATTGCGAGATCGAAGATTCGCTTCACACCCTTCCTGCGATATTTCAACCCTTATCGAGGTTACGACGATATCGCTCGAATTATCTCGAATGAATTTTTATCGTGTTATTTGGTAAGAAAAACATACGTGTCAAAAATATAGAGTTGCTCGAATCTCGAATAAAAGTGGTTAGGGGTGACATACCCCTGTGTACAAGGGTTGAAAAAACTGTACAATGGATTTATGCGATGTTGGAGGAGATAAAGTTGCACCACTGCCACCGATATCGAAATATCGATGGGAAAGCCGAGCGAGCGAAAGCTCTCGGGCCATTACGTTTTCCGGATTGTGGAATAACCCGATGTGAAATCTTCGGACGATCGAGAGAGCTTTCTAGATTCGCGAAGGATACCTGGCGAGAGTCCAAGTCTGCGGGCTTTTTTTCGTGCCTCGTATATCGTGCATAAATTATTCGACATTTTTCTAAATCTGGCGACGTTTTTATTTAAATTAGAAAAAAGAGAATTTTTTTTTTAGGGGTTGGCATAATTTCGAGAAGAAGGAAAAATAATGTTTCTCAGGGTCGTGAAAATAACTACCGGTTATAAGTAGCCGTCTCCTAATCACAATTAGGCTCGAGGGAGGATCGTTGCAGTAGCTCATTAAATTCTCTCAATTTTCCCACCCCTATTTAACATTCTCCATTTTTTTTCTTCTTCTTTTTTTTTTTCACCAACCACTAATGCATAATTCATCGTAAAATACGCAAATTCGCCGGTTTCATCCCCTAGCAAATAACAAAAAAAAAAGAAGAAATCTCATCCCTCTCTCTCGTCTTCTCACCGGCAAAACGGGGGTAGTTACCGCGAGTATAAGGGCGAGGTAGTAGGGGGTTGCTTCTCTCAGGTAATAAAAAACAAAAAGAGTTTGTCATTACTCGTCGTCGTCGAGTCGTTCTTCGTCTGGTTCTTCTTCGTACCAAGTATAGGGGTGGGGGTTGCGTCGAAACAGGGTGAAAAGAAAGCAAACCGGGCAAAGCGAAGCCGGCCGGTTTCCGTACGCTGTGATGTGTTCTCTCGTTGCAGAGTCTCGCGCATGCGCACTCGTCGAGTAAGCCGAGAACGTAGAGAGGACGATAGGGGATGAAAATGACAAGAGGTGGGAGGAGCCCAGAGGGGAAAGTGGGGGGTTGGTATCGATTTCTATATTTCGCACGGTCGACGCGAGGCGTCGTTGTCGTTCTACGACACACAACGTTTTCTAACGTTTCGGTGCTAGCCTAGGGGTACTCGTTGCCACGAAACTACCCCTAACGCGCCGTCGCGGACCGTCTTCGACGTTGTCGTCCACGCGAAACAACCGAGAGAGAGAAAGAGAGGGAGATATAACATCCCCAAAACACTTTCGCGTATCGTTGCTACCGGTGTGTATCTCTTTCAAGGTTAACCCATATTTCCGGCGTGTGTTTGTGCCTCGATATTATACCCTGTTTTCATCCTTGACTCTATCTGGTACGACGAAATATTTTTCCTCGGGCGAGGATTGAAAATATTTTTTTCAGACACGGTGATTTTTTTTTGTTTTTTTTTTGGTTTGAAACTCACGCTTTTATCGCGACGGGACAGTGAAATTTACGTACAGGAAGATATTTATAACGGTCACGAGGCTTTTCGTAACCTGCCGGAACAAAGCTGACTTTACTACTTGACAACTTTATCTCGGTGAGTCTAGGATTAAAGTTTTATTTATTTATTTATTTATTTTTTGCACGAGTTGAAAAATATTGTTAAAGGGGTGGTGCATTTAATTTTGTGCTGGTATTATTGACGGGAGGAGGGTGAAATTACAGAAAATTTGGAATTTGAGGAAACGACAGTCGGCCGACTAAAAATAGGGATTTACTACTTGGCGAAAAATTATTTAAGTTGTAAATCTTTGGACTGGGATATGAAAATGGTTTTATCGTAACTTTTTTTTAGTAATGAATGTAAAAAATTGTTTTTTATTTCGTCTATAAACTTATTTTGGAACGTCGATGGTCGTTAAAACGTGAAATCATAAAAGGATCGTAAACATTTATAGACTTTTGGGCCGAGGCAACAACGAGCTATGGGAATGGCTTTGTCGCCCTTTAAAATAATAAGAACGAATTTACGGTCGCGTTTTAATGTTCGTTCGCAACAAGATTATAACGATTTTCGAATGGTATTTAAAAAATGATAAAACCTTTGTTAATTCACCCCCAGAGGGTTGTGTATGATTTCACGTCCGAAAATAACATTGACGATAAAATATTTCCCACTTATCACGTTTCCCGACAAATTTATAAAATTATATATCACGATAAAATAACTCTAACGAATTTAATTTTTATTAAAAAAAGCTACCCCTCGATTCTAATCAATATTAACGACGATTAAAAATGTTTAATTATCAAAATTTCATTAATTGATTATTTAATCAGTCGCCAGCGATGTTTTCCACTTAATTATCTTTCGATCAATTTCGATGATTGAAATGAACAATCCTTTGTTCCAAATGAAAAGAAAAAAAAAACGAAAATGACGAGGGGGTTGAAATGAGTTTCGCGTTTAAAGTATTGAGACCGGATCAAATGACCCTCGAATGATATTGGGAAATGACGGGAACGTTTACAGAGACGATCATGCCGACAACGTGGGTGCGTTTCAGTGTGTACCTCGTGTCTATGACCCCGATGGGGTGGCTTTTTAATAAATGGCGATAGCGATTGGGTGGAAAGAGCAAGAGAGAGAGAGGGGGTTGCAGCGTAAAAGAGGGTAGAAGGGAGTATGAGAGGCACGAGGACTATGCCTCTCACCCCATCTCACCCCTTACCACCCCTCTGATTCACCTGAAGCCAATTAGTGCGATTGGCTTTCGCGCGACTGCACCGGCAAACTTGCACACGTTCCTAGGCTGGAATTGAACCGGAATTTCGGAAGGAGGCGAAGCCTCGCTCCGAAGATCAATTTAATCGCGAGGCAATGAGGCATAAGGGGTAACTTTCTTAAGGGTGTGCGTCAATGAACTTTCTTAAACCATTGGTTTAGGAGATGAAAACAATAAATCAACCCCCATGAAAAATATTCTTTGTTTTCTCCCATCCCTAAACTTTCAATGATTCTTTCAACAATGAAAGCGAATTGAACAAGATTCAACCCCTTTGATGAAAAAAAACCTACCCCTAAGTAGCGTCTCTTTGTCATACCCCAAGAATTTTCATGAAAACACACCAAAGAAAAGCTTACGACGATTATGCAACGATCTCTTCCAAACGATCGAACAAAGAAATTTCATTTGACTAATTGTCGTTATCAAAAGCGAATTCATCCCCGTGTAAGAATTTATTCAGTTCGTCAGAGAGTAGTTTCGTGTTTGCACATTCGGTGAAATTCGAATGTTCCATTCGTCGTCTGGAGTTTTATAAGAGGTTATTTATTTTTTATATTATTATTTTTTGTTTCACCGTACACGATGTAACATTCGTTTGGCACAGACGCACAGAGAAAATTCTTGAGCTTGTGTTGAACGAGAGAGGGGGATGAAAAATAGGGATGATGAGAGCGAGAGAAGGTAAGCAAAAAGTCAGTTGAATTTTACGTCGTGGTGAAAGAACTCGGTGCCTTTTTTTCCCCGAAAGGCCGTAAGAGAGAGTGAGAGAGAGAGAGAGCCCGGCGTCAGGTAATTCGAAAGCAATTTGAATTAACGTTTCGCCGCGCAAGAGGAAAGTAATTACGGGGGTGGTGGGCGCTCGAGCGAGACGAAGCAAGCTTGGCGTTGTAGCTTTCCCAACCAAGTTTCCATACAGGGCCTCCAGTTTCTCTTACCGCCCACACTTAGAAACGCTTATTTCAATCCTCGTACTATATATATATATATAGGGTTGATCATATATATATTATTACAACGTGGCGTCTCTGCAACGGGGATGCACATTGCCCGTACGGATTCACGGATTACGCGCGCAGTACCTACTTCCGTGTACATCGAAGTCGTAGTCGAGGTTGATTAAAATTTGCTATGCAAATTAGATGGCGAGCACCCCGACACGAAGGATAGGGGGATGAGGGTGTACGAGGGTTGAAACGCAACCTGTATATACATCAAACGTTTCTTCTTTTTTTTTAGGTTCTACAACGTCGAACACGATGAAATTTAGCCGAGTTAGATTTAAGGGTTGTTTCGTTAGAAATCGTTCGATCGAGATATTTTTCGAGAGTCGTTTGTTGGAGAAAAAAGAAAATATGTTGATGAGACGGAGCTCTGTCAGTACGTTATTTGCCAGCTGCTATTGAGGTAGGAATGATTAATGAGGGAACGAGATATGGGGTGCAGGGGTAAAATGGATGACGCTTCTTCGATAATCCTGACGCGAACTAAGACCTCGCTTACCGTTGACTGACATCGGCCTGCATAAAAATCAAACTCTCTCGCTCGCCTACTTCGAGCTAGTTCGACGTAAACCCACCCTCTCGGCTCGTTGAAAGAGCAAACAAAATGGACTACCCCTCGTTTTTATTTCCTGCGTGATAACCGTCACTCTGGAAGATCGACGAGGTTGGCTCTCGGCGTGATGTGGTAAACACATGAAAACGAGATAAACGAGCTACCCCCTTTTTGTCCGGTTCGCGACGAGCTAATGAATTCACTTCGAAATTAAGGGTAGTTTGTGAATTTTGTTTCCACCGAAACCTTGGAATTCTCCTAAAAACTTGAAAAACTACGAAACATTTAAAAAAAAAAGAACCTCAAGGTGACCTTGTAATTTAGTATTTACCCTCGAAGTTTTCGCTCAAAGTCTTCATAAATAATGCCCGATATATCTAAAAATTGTCAAGAAATACTTTTAAAACGTTATACTTTTAGAAAAAGCGAACAAACAAAAAGTCTATTTTAAAAAAATGCTTTACCGACTCTTTAAAAAAGACTCTCAAGATGGGCTTGTAATTAAGTATTTACCTGGAACAATGTGAAAATCTTTCGAAACAAGATACATCGACCCAGCATGCATCTTCGTGTAATTTTCTAGTTTAAAGGGTGATGCAGGGATGAAGGGATATCGCAAGGTTCACTAGGGGGTTGAGTATCTTCCAAGGTTGGCGCGTACGACCACACGCGGTAGCACCCACACGAGGAAGTGTTCCCATAGACGGGGATGAAGCTGGATCTCGCCTAGCGAAACGAAGGGTGGTGGTGGTGGTGGCGTCGCGCGCACCGTGGAATTGATCGTGTTGAGGGGGTAGAATCATCCATCACCGGGTGACAGTCCCGAGCGTGCACCCCCTAGCTAGCCGGATGGGACCCCTGACGCAACGCTGGCGCGATTCCGCGAACGAGGAGGGTAGCATCAGGGGTTGGGTGGCCTGGTACGCGTAGGGGATGAAGAGGACGCGAGAGAGGGGCTTGCGGTGGGGTAGCAACGAGAAACGGTGGTATAACGACAGCCGGAGGATACAGAGCCCTCCAGGAACGGCCGATGAACCAACCGGGCAACCCAACCTCGGATTTACCACCCCTGGACAATACCCGAAGGATCCTCCGGGTGGCTCACGGCTACGTCCTTCGCTCGAGACACTTCGTTCTCGTTCAATTCTTTTTTCTCGTACTCCACTTCTTCCTTCTCTTTTTGTCACGGTCCGATCAACCGATCGTTACTGGACAGAAAGGGGATGGACGCCAGGATGACAAAAACAACGGTGTAAGGGAATAAGGGGTTGTAAAAAAGAGGTGTTTTTTTATGGTTTCCAACTCTAGACGGAAGATAACTATGATAGACTATTAGTGGATGATCTAGTTGGAAATTTAGCGAGTCCAATGTTTTGGAGAGAAAGAGGGATTTACTAGAAGTGGAATTAGTTTTGGGTTATGTATTGGAGTTGGGCTTTAGCTTTTCTTTCTCATTGGCGAAAGTGCCTCAGCGGTAATTTATCCGAAGGCCGAGGGAATGACCCAAGGAATCGCTTACCTACCTGCCCATCAAAGTCTCCAGGCGTGTGTGCTCTTGATCGATCGAAAGTTGGCTCGTTAGACACGAGCAAGTTCCTAGGCTATCGTGCTTACAATTCCGGAACACGAACAACACGGTCAAACCCCCTCACGAATATATTTCTCCAATGGGCTTCCTTACTTCTTTAGGCTGACCCGCCATTCCATCCTGGCGCGTAATGTACATATAATTTAGCCGGCGAACCTTCCCAGGGGTCGAATCAACCTCCATCGACAATTTTTTCCATCGTGCCAACCTCTTTCCTCCTTCTCAAATCCTGTATTCTCGTTCGTTTCCACTCGTTTGCGATAAATATCTTAGATCGATAGTAGTAGACTGTTCTTTTAGTCGACCTCTGGGTCCAGTTTTCCTTCATACTCGTCTCCCTTAAAGTCCTGGTCCAATTTCCATCGATATTCATCCTGATTAGTCTCTGACAATTAGTCACTTTTCGAAAAATGGGACGTTGGATCGCGAAGACCGCGCGAGGGGTAGCAAACTTGCATTTCCGGCGTGAACCAGAACCTGAAGGAGTCTTCGATCTCTGGTGAGCCGAGGTTCCAGCTATGCCGTTGGGCTGCTGGATAATTAACGGTGGAAGGCAAGGAGTCTGTGGAAACACGTGGCTTATTCATGGTAAACGCGTGCATAGGGAGAGAAAACTATATAGCTCTGAGCACATAGTCAAAGTGAGGAAAGTTATGGTTGACCTTAGCGGGGTGAGGAGGCCATTGTGATCCTTAATGGGCCAATATTTGCGGTATGCGCGCTGGGGGAGGTTCGAGGTTAGGTCCTAGGGGTGTGTGGGTTTGTGCTTACTCTGGCACTCGTCCTCCCCTTTCCTCCACCCTTCGGAAGCTTCCACGCCTGGGCGATAATTATTGGACGCTGAAACTACCCCCCCCCCCCCGCACCCTTAGGTCCAAATAAGCCATTTTTCCCTTCGAAAGTCTTCTATTAGAAGCTGAAACTACCCCAAACCACGCTTAATCCTACTTTTTGACTAGTTAATAAACGGCTCAAATATTTTCATGACACTTGATTTCCTTCTTTCCATCTCCCATTCTTTGTCTGTTTCCACGAGATATCCATCAGTTTCCCTTAGCGATCCGTTCATCAGACTTTGTTCCCTCGCATGAAATATTTCCAGCCACCGAATCCAAGATTCCAGGTAAAAGGTTTGAATGTATTTCATGTTGTAAACACGAATGAAATGTCGTCGAAACAATCGTCTCCTTCGTCCCTCTTTCGTTTCTCTTTACCAGAAAGGGGATTTTATTGAAAACACACGCGTAGTTCAAATTTCACGGACCATCTCGTCTTCCTGAAAAGATGTAACGCTTGTTTGGACGTGTATTCAACGACGGTCTGATTCGTTTTGCTGTTCGAGGTGGGGAGGGTGGCATCCCTCGACCAAGGAGTTTAATTAAGGAGCATAACTGCGTGAGTCGGGTCTACGTGTCACGATAATCCACTCAGCTTTCGCGCAAGCGTAAAAACGGATAGACAGACGGGAAATTACGAGGCCTGTTGGCCATGTCCGTTAACCCTTGTCCGACAACCGAAGAATGACCAAGAGAAAGAAGAGCGAGTGGGGGAAGGAGAGAAGGGGGTTGCGCAGGGAGGAAACAGCACGAGCCTGACGTGCTGATATGCTTTCAGCCCTCTCTGCCTTCGCAACCCTTTTTCTATCTTTCCATCCCCCCCAGACACTTTCTCCCTTATTTCCTTTTTCTTTCCTTTCGTCCCCTTTCTAACAATACTTTCGTCCATTAATTCCCCTCTCTCCACCATTGCAACCTGGCCACAGGAAATTCAACGTGACTGCCAACGTGTGTTGGACACCTAAACAGCTTTATCGCGTTACCTACGTTCAACTTAGAAAATTCTCATGGTCGATTTGAAACTCAGGAAAATTTAGATGTTGGTAAGATTAAATAAAGTCGACGAGGATTTTTAATATTTAACAAAAATAAAATTGAAACGTAGTAAAGTTGAGAAATATCAATAAATTAGATAAGTGGCAAAAACCCTATATTGTTATTTTTATTTTAAACTTTACGAAAGCGTAAGTTGTAGCTCGTTCGAATGTCGGAGGACGTTGAATTCTTGAAGAATTACTTAAGAGTTGTCAGTCTCGGTGTTTATTCGAGCGCCGTAGTGCGAGTACGACTTCCGGTCGCTACCGAGACAGTAAACAGTGCCGCGAACCGGTCCTGGCACTCGTCGGCCCACCCACGGAGAATTGTAACTCGGACATTCGTCTCGGCTCGAGTTTCTCGCTAGCACGATCTCGAGATTCTATTTAAATTGTAATTTTCACGTTTCTCTCCCGCCCTGCGTATCTCGTGACGATTCGTCCATTGAAAAGTTTTAGAAGGGTCCCTTGACTTGTCGAACGTAAAATCGTCGACGAGTCGTTAATTTACCACTAACTGTGTCAATGAATTTGAGGGATTCACGTGTTGCTTCGTGACAAACGCTTGCCCTGGTGTATGGCCTGGGGTGCGGGGAGCAACCTCTTCGTTATTGAGGTGCGACTGTAGCGTATAAATATATATATATATATGTGTACGTTTCTTCTCGTATACAGATATATAAACGAAAGAGAATTCTCGCCCGGGGCGTGTGCGCGCGTTTTACGACCGCTTAACGACCGGTTTATCGCCGCTTGTAGAAACGAAACACGTGGTGAGGGATGAAGAGAACGAAGGGTTGGGGGTTGCAACAGAGTGTGCATACAAGCTTCACGGTATATCTCGTATCATAAAGGATGACGATGATCCACAACTGACGATTATCGTCCTTTCTGCCACGCGATTGTGATCACTTCGTTTCCGTAGCATCCAAAAAGAGTTTTTAGGGGAGTTATGGTATCGGCAATTTGTCGCGTAATACGAATATCATGATTATAATTTCGTATTGTTTGAATTTGTCGATGAAAAGATAAAAAAAACTGGAAGTTTCACGGTTTTTTTTCACTTTTTAGCTATTCATTTTCATATGAGGAAAAAGCGACCCACGAATTCGTGATCAGCGAGCAATTTACGATCGACATAGGTTTTCAGAACTTCGGAAACGATTAAAATCCACCGGAATTGGATATGGGTGATTCTACGATAAGAGGTTTCAAGTACATAGAGGATACGGCCAAGGAAAAAAGTTGGAATTTTTTCATGAAACCTTTATATTATGACTTTTGTCCCGTTTATTTACTTTTTCACGTAAGGGCAAGTCACTTTATACATATTTTATTACTTTTTCGAAGACCAGGGTAAATACATCGGGCAGGGGAGAGACATCAAGACCAGGGTAGATACATATTTCCCCAGGGGAGAGAATTTGTCATAATAATACACTTAATACAGTCAATAAAATGAATAGAATCAACTTTTATTAAACATTGTTTTTAACATAATAATCAGACTATCATATTACAGCCTTTTTTCTAAAACAACAGTGTTTCACTTACAAAAATACACATATATTGTAAATTATCTTGCCATTTTACCTTCAACAAATAATAAAATATTCTTTTATTAATACTAATTAAATGGACTAGCTCTTCTTAAGTGTTAATCAGACTTGGATAATCAGGATAATTTTCATATTGGTTATAACTATGCGCTTCGGTCACATTCTGTATACGGTTCATTAAATGAACATGTTATTAAATGTAGATATTATTAGAAAATGGAAAATAACATAAATAATTAAAGGCACTCTCTTGCCTACCGACAAAAAATAAAATTAAAAAATTAAAAGCACCCTTTTGCCTACACGAACAAAAAATAAAATTAATAAAAGAAAATAAAAAATTAAAGGCACTCTCTTGCCTACATGAACAAAAAATGAACTCAAAATGCTTAACCTTTCTCAAACACGTTCACCGACTTTTTAAAAGAGTAAAACATCCTCTGCCCTTTCAAAATAAGATTTAGCATGTGTAACACACAAACAAGTGTCACGTTTGTCACAAAACGAGTGTACTATCCAAAACGGCTTGAGGCGACAGAATAGAGAATATGAGATCGTGATATTGTACTTCTTCATGAAAGATTTGTGGACATTTCTTAGAGTATCCAAAAGAACTCTCTTTTGTTTTCGATCTCCTTTCTTTGTCACATAATCTCTTTTGCCGGCACATATCCTCGTATTAGAGCCATCTTCAAGAAAATGTATAATTTTATTCTTCATTACTTCATAACTTGCTTTGGATTTGCTTTTATTTTCTGTTAAACGTATTTTTCCAAATTTTCTCAAAGGTTTCATATTCTTTTCGTTCTGTAGTATACCATATTTTTGCACCAGTTTTCCGCTTATCATTCTTATAAAAATTCTTTTTTATTTTTCGTTTGGGCGAGCAGAATAATTTTCTTTTAATTGTTGCGTGAGCACTTCTGCAAACAGCACATTTTTCTTCACTGTGTCTCTGGCACTTGGAGTATTCATCATTTGGTCTACTTTCTTGTTAGGTGAAAGTTTTTCAGGCTTTCGTAGTCTTTGTCTTTAGTTTATTTATAGCTTCATCTTTTTTTTTTATTAATTGAATATCTTTGTCTTCTCGCTCGGTCTGATTTAAGTTTAGCTGTCAGGCTTCTACGGAAATTACTTTGTTGCATCTGACGATCAACATCTAAAATTGACGGTGTTGCCGGAACATTAGTTATATTTTGGAGAGTAAGTCGTTGCCTGCGGTCTCTTGTTTTTTTTTTTTTTTTCATGTCTTTTTCACCTTACGATGCTCTCTAGGAGTCATTTGTTCGACAGTTTTGATGATTCCTGTCTCCTTCTTTTTTTAATATTTTTCCTTTTCTTTTTGCTTTTGCAATTCATACTTTTCCGGATCATTTTCAATCTTTTGATATCGTAGCCTCTCTGCTTCACATTTCTTCTGCAATTTTTCTTCACGTGTTAACTTTTTTCGCGGCGCCATAATCTGTAGTTGAGTAATATTATAATAACAATATTTTGTTTATCATAAAAGTTTTCATTTGCAATAATCATTTAAGTCATTTAAAACTGACGTTGATAGAAGTTAGCTAAATCTGCGTTTGTAATAACATCTTATGATGAATATTATCTCCCCTGGTCAGTTACTCTTTCCCCTGGCAGTTATCTTGACAGGGGAAATACGGCAGGGGAGAGACGTTTTCATGACAAATTCAATTGTTTTAACTGTCTGAATTATTGTTTGGGTTAATTGTATATCTCACTTTAATTATTACTGTATTGTTTAATTAGGGGAGTAAATGCAAATAAATTAAATGAATATTATAAGTTTTATGACTTACCAGGGGAGAGACACAATCACCTTGCGAAACAACTACACCGCACGAACGAGTCGGAACAAGTGAACAATGGCGACGCATAAACGGCTTGCACGTTTAGTATTGCTAACTTCACGTCGATAGATGTTCTTGAGCGCAGTTTCCAATATGGCCGTTCTTGAATTTATGTTTGTACTAGCGGAACGAAATTTGGCAGGGTAGATACACAAAAAAAGCGGGACAAAAGTTAATTTAAAAAATGATTTGAAATTAACAAAATTATTTTATTTTTTATTTAATAACACTTAAGTATTATTACTTAAATTCCGATTCAACATACTTTAGTTAAGCATCTGATATGAAAAATATATGTTTTGTTTGAAAGTTAAATTGAAACCAGCAAAGGGACAGGCCAGGGTAGAGACTTTTTTAGACTTTGTAAGGAATTTCAGAAAAAACGTGTTTTAATTAGGCATTCAATCGTGATGTTATTTAACAAAGTATATTAAGATGATGCGATTCATTATAAAAAATAGTAACATATAGAATAAAAAAACTGTTTTAAACGGATTGCCGCACAAGTTACCTCTAATCGTAGAATCACCCGTATCTCGGTTTACGTTAGTCCTACAGAAAATAGTTCGAATAACTTTTTGAAGACCTCGCCGAGACGAGAAGAACGGCGCAAGAAAAATTCGGATATCTTTATTTTTGTGGCTGTGGTGAATTTTCGAAAATCGCGATTTTTGGTCGAAAGGGGTTTACCCTCCAAAAAAATAGCTCCCCGGGTGGGAAACAATTTTTTTCACTAAAAATATTTCAGCACTACGTTATTCGATCGGAAATTTCCCGCGCATTACGAAAATCAGGGTTATTCGCTCGATAGTTCGAATCTAATGTCCAAAATTCCCGAAAAACGCTGAAAATTTACGTTTTTTTCACTTTTTCACCTAGAAATTATCGTCCGAGAGAAAAACTACCGATGAATTGGTGATCAGCAAGAAGTTTCCGATTCCTTAACCTCCAATCGAATCCTTTTTGAAGGAAAAAAATTTGGACCCTCGTACCGATACTCGACATTCGTAATTCCTTGTAAACCCCTTATAAATTTATCAAGCTTGCATATAGATATATAAAATATTGAACTTTGACTGTATACCTTCGAAAACCCCATAAGATAAACATCGGACGTTAGTATAGGCTCTCACGAGCGCCGGTGCGCTAATTATCGTGGTGCCAGAATCGTGTCAAGGAATAATTTGAGCCCTAACCACGATGCCTAATCCCTCTTGCCTACTTCCTCGTATATCGTCTACGTAACTCTTCCACTCTTTATCGATCATAGAGACCACTACACAAAGTACAATTTCGTCAACGAAAAGCGCCAATTCAATTAAACATAATTATTATCGATCGAATACCAAGGACGACACGAGAATTCCCATAATGACTCAATAATCGGAAAATTAGTCAGAGGGATTAGACGGGATACGCTCGTCATCGGTTGATCGAGATAGCGAGACGTCAAAAATTTTGTTGACACGACGACACCCCGGTGGGCCATACCGCTCATGCGCGTGGGAGACGTAGAGAACTCTCTCTCTCTCTCTCGCTCATCTACTTTCCTCCTCACAAAGCTCTAATGCCGATGCTGAATGTTCGTAACTCGTTCGGTCCATACGGTCCGAGTGAGAGACAACAAAAAAAGCGAGATATTAGTGGCCGGAGGCGTTATGAAGACGTAATTGGGCTTTGACGAGAGCTATCTCGGCTTGACAGTTCGTCGGGTTCGCGGTGTGGAATAGAACCTCGTCTCTCTCTCTCGTAGTCTCGTTCATTTGACGTGTGACATGATTCAGAAGCGTCCAGCCGTTGTCACATCTTCAATTACCCACGAGTAAGCCCCCCCCACTCCTCAAGCTTGATCTCTCTCCCCCCACCCCTCCGACACTACTGCTAGATTCATGTAGTGTTCAGACTCTCCCACTTCTCGCTCTCTCTCTCTCTCTCTCTTCCCCCACTCCTCGCCCCGAGATAGCCAGTGTCTCGCCAACAAACCGACAGATGGCGTTGCCCTCGATACCATGAGAGTAACAGTGGCTTTACCAGGAATCCGAGACAGTGTAGTCGCGGCTAGCGACCCAGACACATGGAAGTTATGTCGTTTTTCCTGATGATAGGATTTTTTTTGTTTTTTTTTGTTTATTGTTTTATTTTTAGTAACTTTCGTAACGCCATCGAGCGAATCCAGGGAACGTCTCTTTCTTGCTTTTTTTTTCTTCTTTTCCAACCAGTCTTATTTTGTTTTTCGGTATGACGGGTTTATGGCCGTCTTGTGGCACGAGCTGAACGGATCGCATCCGGTTTAGTAATGTCACGTGTTTCTCGATGTTTTACTGCTGGCTGTGAGACGCGAGAAGGCTGGGCCAGTTGGAACGTAAAATATTTAGAACTCGCTAGCGCTCGATTATTTACGAATTTGATTAATTTTATTCGATCCTGATAAAATCACGAGTCTTATCAATTTCTTGGATTAATTATATTCGTCGTAAAGAGAATTTTTTGTTTTAATTGGCTAGCTCCCTCGCTATAAAATCAGAACAGAGAAGGGTCTCAACGTTTTTTCGTCTCTCTCTCTCTTCTTTCTTTATCTTCTTTTTTTAAACACGATCGAGGATTAACCGCGATGGACGAACGAGATGAATAACATCTGTTCGATCGAGAGAGAGTCGGATTTAAAAAAATGAAAAAAAAAAACAGTACGACGAAGTATCTCGAGATATTTTTCTCCTTCTTCGTTGTGATCGTAACTATTTTTTTTCTTTCCTTCTCTTGTTTTTGTCTTCGAGTCTCTCGTCGAGAAAACTCTTCAAGATTTTCGTCCGTAACAAAGAAACTGGAGAATAAGA